>JACSYO010001808.1:0-690000 GCA_016806645.1 Ophiodon elongatus | reverse complement strand
CGCATGATCTGAATTTTGCTTGATATCATGAAGATAATTACCAGGATCTGGTCACAATTATTGAAACAAATTAAGTTTTCATCCTCATCTTTCCTTGTTTTGAGAAAAATGTGACGCAACAACTTGATATTAGATTTCAAAATGTCCCTTTTATGCGGCGCGCAGACGTCAAACTGTCGGGAACGACGGAGTTAAATCCAAAGAAGTCTGGAGAGACGTTCTCTCGCGTCTCTAGAATGGCAGCGTGTCGAGGAATAACTTATCTATTACCGCGGGCGGCGGCACCAAATCCTCCAGCTTCAGATAGAAAATCCTCTGCAGGCCTTGGATGCACAGGGTGCGAAGTTCACGCAGCTTTTCCAAAAGTCTGGACAAATGGCTGGACCAGCAGTCTGAGAGCCCGTCGGCGTCCTTCAAGCTCTTGACGATGTTGTTCTGCAGCTCCTCCACTTTCTTCTGCTCCTTCAGGCCGTGTCGCTCTGCCGGCCCCAAACCACCACGTTAGATAAGAAATGATGACACGTCATTCACCGATACACATTAAAAAGCTGTGATTTACTTTAAACTTGGTTATGCTGCTGGTGTGATATTCGTGTGTGTCCTACATGCACTAACTGTTACATCTGGTTCGCAGCAAAGAAAGATATTTCTAATCATTTCAAGCTGCATAATCTGATTTTACAAATATGTTTTGTTACCGGCTCCATTCTCTCTCTCTCCTTTTAATATTTCAAAAGGTTATAAATGTGCATAAAAGTGTCCGTTTGAGCGTCTCACCGGTGACCAGGGCGAGCGTGCATATGCAGGAGAAGGTGGACACGTCCAGGTTCATCCTCTGCAGATTAGCGGAGAACTCCACGATGCTGTCGATCCACTCCCCGAAGCCCCGCAGGCACTGGAGCCGGTGCCACACCGACCCGTCGCAGAAGACCAGCTTCCCTTCCTCCGGGTTGGATCTGAAACGGTACGACAGCTCAGAGTGTTGGACCCTAAGACGGAGACGCACCCTCCTTCCACGAGGGGCCTTTTGGGGGCCTGTGCAGCTGTTTACGCATCTTTCATTTGTGCCAGAAGGGATGGGAAACAAATCCGTTCCCGATGTTATTGTTCCGATCCATCCACGAGCATATTTACACGTTAACTCGGGGTCCGAAATTTGCTGAGAAAAAGGAAAACATGAAAAGAAGTTGAGTCCCTTTTTTTGCTCTGGTTCGTTCTTTACCTGTACGACAGTCGCAAAACAAAGAGCTCCAGGAAAGCCGAGTAGAAGAGGAGGTCCTGGTCGTGTTTGGGGAGAGATGTGAAGCCTGGGATCTTCTGCGCCCAACCTCGGATCACCTCCATGGATCTGGTCAGGAGGTCATAAAACTGCCGCACATGCTGAACGTCGTCCCCCGGTGAACTCCCCGGACTCTCCTTGAGCTGGTGGGAGGTCACCAGCGGGATGAAGAGGGAGAAGATGGACAACGCCAATAATTACAGCTCTGTATGCCCTTTTTTAATTTACACCTCACTGACGCGGTGACGCCACGCGGCTTACTTTGAAGTAGTCGAGGCGAGAAGGAGGAGGGTTCGATTCCACGTGCGCCCTGACGAGCGCGCTCAGGAGGGTGCTGACGGGCGGAGACGAGTCCGGGAGAGTTTTAGGTTTGGACGGCAGGCGACCCCGACGACCTTTCAGGCCGTCTGTCCTCACCACTGCAGGACACGAGGAAGAGAAACACCAGACACTTTCAGTTTTTACTGTTGAAATCGGTTGATCCCTGAAGGTCAGACATGAAAACGTGGTTTTATTACCTTCTTTGACCATTCCCACTACAAGGCACTTCTGGAAGCGACAATATTGACACCGGTTCCTCCTGCGTTTGTCCACCGGGCAGCTTTTGGCAGCCAAACACACATACTTGGCATTTTTTTGTACCGTACGCTGAATGGAGGAAGAAAAATGTTTTAGGTATTTTGCAAAAAAAAAAAAAAGGTTTAAAAATACAAAATACCTGTGCCTCGGACACGTGATAAGAAACGTGAGGTTGATGCATAAATGTTACTTTGAGTGAACTCAGTTTGATTCTGAACCTCACTCCGATCCAGTCCTCTCCATAAAAACATTTTTTTTAAGCTGTTTATGAAACTTAACTGACTCAAAGAGATCTACATTTGTTAAATATGAAATGTTCTCAAATTCTGAGAACCCCGTGACAGCATTAAACCCACAAAACTGCACACAGGAGCATCAGTCTGCTCTTCAGGATGGTTCTTTGCTGCACAGACACCAGTCTGAAGAGCATCTTTAAAGAACATTTAAGGACAGTGGTCTCTGTTTAACACTGTCCTCAGAGGATTGAACACATGGCACCAAAGTGGGCTTTCTCAAGGTGATCTAATCTGGGGGCAGGGGAACCTTTTTGGGAGGATCTTTTTTAGTAGTTCCAAGATTCGTTTTTGTCAAGACTGAAGTACAAAGCCTTTTAATGGTGCTTTTGAAAATGAACAGCAGCCCTCTTGCTCCTGTGGGCCATCTGAGGCGGCGTAAGGCATTCAGCAGGCGGACAGGGCAGGCTGGGTAAATACCGGGTCGTGGCCATTCATAATTTGGAGAATCGCCCCGGGAATCTCCCTCAGAGAGGAGAAAGGGAAGGTTTTTATTCATGGCACGTTGGTGGGGATTTTAATACAGGACATTTGGCCCTAATACGCGCGTGTCAAGAGATCAAAACGTGCGTCTGAAGCACAATGTGCAATTTAGGAGGCCAGTCAGGGCTCCCTGTGGAGTTTGTATTGTAGCTTATTACTTGAAGTTCGGGTTTCATTAGGCGACAGTGTCTCCTCTCCAAAAAAGTGAATACATCCATTTTAACAAGTCTCGTATATTCTGTTGTTTAAGATTACAGCAGCTACAACTGTATAATTTAGACTTTTCATCTTGTAAACCTGCAAATATCCAAGTTTAAATCCTATTTTTTTCATGCAGCTTCTAACCGAGTTGAGAACAAACCTTGAAGAAGCCCTTGCAGCCCTCGCAGGTGCGCACTCCGTAGTGCTGGCAGGCTGCGTTATCGCCGCACACCGCGCACAGCCCCTCCGTGCTCAGCGGTCCTCGGCCGGGAGAAGTCTGGTAGTCCATAAAGTGGTGACCGTGGGCGAACTGAAGCGGGTGAGGAAATCCCACTCCGGGCTGCTTTCCGTGGGAAGAGGAGCCCAAACCCCCGGGGCTGTCCAGCGGCTGATGCGCCCCGGCTGCGTCCAGGTTCATGGACACGTGGAGCGAGCCGTCAAATTTCATTCGGCAGGTGGACAAGTTCTGGCTTCCGTGTTGCGCGTGTTTTAGGGAAAACAGCGAGAATCTGGAGAGTGTGTTTTTCCTGTGCGCCGCCGCCAAATAGTCTGGGCGAAAACTGTACAGAGAGCCGGAGTCCTCCCAAATGTGTCCCGGTGGAGTTTGGAAGTTGGATGTGATGGGGGTGTGCGGCGACGGGGAGCGGTAATAATAAACGGAGCCCGGGGAGGAGAGCAGCTCGTCGGACTGGTGATTCGGCTGATACCGCGGACACCCGTGCGCATCCTCCACCTTGACGCACGGGAGCTCTCCCTGCACCGGCATTTGGAAGAGACACGGGGACTTCACGTCGTACCCGGCGCCATAAGAGTCCCCCAAAGGGCCAAAGCTGGGACCCGACGTGGCAGCAGAGATTTCACTGTTGGTAAGGTCCATGCTGAACTTGACAAACTCCGGGGTGAGGAAGTCGCAGCTGCGCTCTGCGCCGACGCTCTGGGAGGCCGGGCTGGCTCCTTGTGGAGAGGAGCCGCACTGGGTCTGGACGCACGGCATGGCCCTGCAAACATGGGCACAGTGCAGACAGTCAACGGAGACAAAGTACAGGCTTTTGCGCTTTTATCTGATATTAAACATTACTTTCAAATGTTTTCTTTGTAATTTTTTCTCATTATGTATAAAAAAAAAAAGTCCAATGGAAACAAACTGCACGTCTGGTTGAAATGTCCACTTGTTGAAAGTCAGGTAATATATCTTTTAATCAGATTTAAACGACCTGAACCTCTTTTGTAGAACATCATTATGAAACTTATCTTTATTACCTGAAGGTTTAAGTTGTCTTATTTTCCAGAGGATGTTATTTTCTCGCGGGAGTTTGCCTGAAACAAAAAAAGAAACATAAGAGCACCACTTGTCAGATTTACTCTGCCATGCATGATTGATTTTCTCATAAATGAGTGGAGAAAAATAAGATCATACAATACCTCAGAGCTGCGTGCAGTGCAGGAGGACAGTGACCAGTAATCCCATCTCTGCTGCTGTGCTGCTTGCGGATCTATTAAAGCTTCAGCTGCCTGCGACCATGAAGGTCCGCTCGCTGTCTGGAGAGCAGAGGCAATGACTGTTCACTTCTCCCGCTCTTGTCTCGCATACTGGCTGGCCGTGACACCGACAATGTGCTTTTGTTTACGAGCCCTTGTGCCAAACCCTATTACGCACGAGCCACAGAGGGGTGGGGTGGTGTGCGTGGGCACAGAAAGTTCATGTAATTCGGAAATAATGCGTGCACGTTCTTGCAGTTTGCATCATAGGCCTATAAGGACATTTATTGTGATTTTTGTCATTCAAACTACCAAACTTATAGGGATTCTACACAAAGCAGTTCTTTGGGCATTGATTGGGAGTAAGATTACGAGTCTTTAAAGATAAGGATCATCTCCAACCATCTGTGGTTCATTAAGGAGCATCATTTTCATCTTAAAACAGGTGTAGAATAAGAAATACTGTAGAAAATGCCTGTCTTTATGTCTGATGTAGGCTTTATTTCTTCTGTACCGCCTCTTGTGCTGGGACACAGAAAGAAAACGACAGCTGGTGGCCCTTCTCTCCCTCTTTATTATTATCCCG
This sequence comes from Ophiodon elongatus, assembly GCA_016806645.1. Classification (NCBI taxonomy): domain Eukaryota; kingdom Metazoa; phylum Chordata; class Actinopteri; order Perciformes; family Hexagrammidae; genus Ophiodon; species Ophiodon elongatus. Next base: position 685,100 of record JACSYO010001808.1, on the reverse strand, counting down.
AAGGAGGAGGATGAAGGGGCGACGAGCGTTGCGCAATCTTCACCCTCCACATTACGTCACCAACGCGGCTCCGCCTCCTCTCGAACGCGATTGGACGAGCGCGGCCGAGCGCCGCGTTCTGATTGGCTCCCCGCGACGTCGCTCAGGGCGCCTCCGCTTCCTGGTTGTCGCTGTCAAACACAAGCTCCAGGTCGGATACCGACCGATGTCCTTAGTCGTCGCCGCCCTGAGCGAGTTTTAATCGGCCGCAAAACTTGAAGTCCTGTAAGTGGGAATGTCTGTTTCACCGCCGATTTGTTTCTGTCATGTTTACGTGTGTGTTTGTTGTTTAAACCCGTAAAAAAGCTCCATGTTTCTCCTCTTCCGGTAGAGGTGCATAACAGGTCTTAGGGCTTTTTTTCCTGCTGTTGAGACGATGCATGCTTTTCCAATAAAGGCTGCTTCCTCTTGTGTGGTGGTAGGTTAACGCAACAATATATTGCCGAACATCAAAAAACAATATGCTACCACCTGCTGTGTGAACTGAGTCATCGCTACAAACGGTGATCCGCCCCCCGTTTTAAAAAATGGGAAAATGTCAATGGACCCTGGTGCGGGTGCAGCCCCCATCCCAGCCAGGAAGCCCCCCTTTTCTGCTGATTTCATTACGACCGTCACGAGGAGGACTAGTTTAATATTTCTGCTCGTGCCACTCACTCATTAGTGCTGCAGCTTCACTTCGGCATGCAGCTCAGAGCTGTCCAGCGCTCCTCAGGGCTAATTATTGTGGTGTTTGGCCTTTAAAGGCTCCAGTAATGAGGCGCCTGTGAGAGGGTGTGGACGCCTGAGCTGTGCTGCAGAATGGCTTTTGATTATGTGGAGATTTTAAGGACAATACACTGGGTGGATATTGATAAAGATAAGCAAACACTTTTGTCTTTGCTTGAATAAAATAGTCTAAAACTAGGATTTTTATTGGAGTATTTAACCTTCAAGTAGCAGAAGTTGGCACTAATGAGCGTCTCGTCTTAATCCTGCTTTCTTATTTGATGTAATGTGTCCTGATTTGAATGACAATAACACATTTTGGACTATTTTGTCGAGGCAAAGATTTCACATTTGAGAAATCCTCCACAGAAATATATATCTGCGATATTATCTGACTGCAGGTGTATTGCTAAATGTTGCCTGATACATAATAATACATTTGTGTCGCTGTTGCATTTGTCCACCAAAGGGCACTGATGAGTTCTTTGTTTTTGTTGTATCTGTATCAAGATTGTTAGTTCATGTTATCCGATATATCGTGATCAAGAATTGTAAACTCCAAAATATCTTAAAAATGAAGTATTGGTTGAGCTCTATAACTATATGTTAAAGCAAAAAATAGATTTTTAGTAGAAAAACACAATTAAGGAATTGAAAGAAGCATCATTTCTATATCTCTTGTTAAATTCAGGGAACCAATTTAGTTAAAAAAAAACTGGCAAGAGTTTTGTAAATCAGGAATAATATCAAGGAATGATTAAACTTCTCTGTACTTGGTGGTACGGACACATTTTGGTTGGTTTAATACTTCTGAATCCTCCATATTACTCGCTTATATTTAGTTTTTATAACTTCTAATTCAATTGAAAACATTCTCACACAGATTTCTGGTGCTGGCTGACATTTGTGCCATCTGTAGCTGCGTTTTATTAAAATGCATTAGAATCTGCTCCGGCGTTGGCGTCTCCATGGAAACCTTTATTCTACGTGCGTTACACGGGGAATGCAAATACTTTTTTTGGGGCCGACCCTGGTGGGAATTGAGGCCGTCATCCTGCTGGAGCCGGTCTCATGTTCTGCTTGTTAAAAGAGGAAACGGTCCTCTAACAGTTGCTTCATACTTAACTGCATATATGTACATTAATTTCCTTTAAATCCCTTTTAAGTAAGATAACGCTGCAGAGTTCACGCGCTGTCTTCTGTCGTATCCTCAATCTGAGATGAGGCATTTGCTGTTAACATAAAACCTTTACTTGGAGACTTCTTCAATAAGTAAATATGGATCGTAAATAGATTAGAAGATGAATTCCATGCAAAAAAACTACTACTTTAAGAAGTACTTTAGTCATTTTCCCTGTAGTATTTAATGTTGTAACTCTTTGGATGCATTGCACAGAACATTTAGGACCAAAGTAATAATGAAATGTGTTCTGCGTAGTTGGACAAACATAATGATCCTGCAAAAGGTGATGCTAACAATCATTTTCATTATTGATCAAACTGCCAATTCTTTTTATATATATATTTCTTTAAACTAATCAATCTGTCTGATCATGTGGAGTTTTAAATGTCAAAACTAATTACAAATACCCATCACGGAGCAAATGTGTCCTCAAAGTGCTTATTAGTGATTATGTAATGAGCAGTTACCTTTCAAAGGTCAAGTAAGTCATTTTTCCAAGCAAAAGAAATCCAGATATTTGATGGTACCATCTTCTTTCTCTATTTCACATCACTGTAAACTGAATATCTTTGGTGTTAGGACTTAGATGCTGGATATACTGACGTTACAACCAAACCTTTCTTCACAAGGCAGCACTTCCAGGGGCCAAAGCGAGCGAGTATTATCAAAATGGTCATTTATTTTCTCAGAGTGATGAAGCGTTCTCCTTATTGAGTGCAACAGGTTGCACCATCGGAGCATTCCTCTGCCTCTCTGCACCTCCTTTCCCTAAACTTCCAGCCGTGCAGCCTGACTCTCAGCTTTTTGGACCCTCCCACCCTCCGTACTTTACTCGCGATCCCCTCTCATGTCAGAGCCTCGTACCCGGCGTGGCCCCGCTCCGTCTCCTCACTGCCCTTTGCTTTGCCTCCCACAGGGACGATGGCGTTCAGGAAAGCTCTGAAAAAGACGGCGATCGTCGGCGGCGGGGCGGTCGCCGCGGTCTTTGGCCTTTCACAGCTGATCGAGTACAGGAAGACACAGGTAAGCTGATGAAAGATGAAGATGCCCCCTCTCAGTTTCATTGCTGCTGCATGAATTCCAGTTCTGCAGGATTTGACTGAAGGCAAACACGTTTATTTTTTGCTTCTTATTGTCCGTATTGTTGATGTGACATCACATGCTTTTCCACCCCCCGGCATTTGTGAAATTAAAGGCACGAAACACCTGAATGTTTTTCGGTGCAAATACTGTGAATGGTGTTTTCTTTTGTAACGAGTCGACCCGGCAGGGAGGGGCTGCCTCTTCGGGGCAGGTCCGGTCTCGATGTTGGAATGCACTCGCTGTCGTCTTCGAGGTGTTTCATTGGCTGCGTTCCAGCTGCCGTGCAGGAGGCTTTGAGTCCCTTGGAAACGGACCACCGCTGAATCCTGAGCTGCTTAGAAAATATGACGACGACATTATTGTTTCCCCTCTTTTCACATTGTCGTTAAAACTCTCATGGAAGGAGCCACCTTTGATTGTTTTCCTTCCACTTCCTGGTCCAACAAAATGTGTAACGTTCATAAAGTGTAACTGAGGATTTGAGGACAATTTGTTTTCCGAGTCCATGGAGGTGTGGCTGTTTGCCTATTTATATTTGTTCAAAATAAACCACGTGTTTGTCGCCGGTGTTTTCTGGGAAAAAAAGAAAAGTTGGACATTTTGGGAAATAACGTTTTTCACATGAGAAGACCGATACCAATCTCTGTACGCTTAATATGAAGCCATGCTAGCAGCCTGCTAACTTAGCTTAGCATGCAAACCGGAACCAGTTGCTAAAAAAGCCAGAATCTTACTGGTTATGTGTTAATTAGTGAGCTTTAGAGGCATTTTGTTACCTTTACAGAGCCGTTTTCCTCCGTTTTCCTCCGTTTCCTGTCTCTATGCTAAGCTAAGTTAGCCGTACACATATAAGAGCGTTATTAAACCATCTCTGCAAGAAGGGAAATAAGATGTCAAGCCTCCAAACGGAGCCACTGATGGTGTTCATGAGCACTTACTGTATTTAACCACACGGCTTCCTGTGAGAGGGACAAACAGCTGTGTTTCCCCTGACCTCCGACCCCGGGGGGCCTATTTTAAGCAATGCCACACAACTACATACCAGACTTTATTTGACTGTGCAACCTAATGTGAACTCTGTTTTTTGTCCTGATGCGATAATGTCTTCTCTTGCCCACCGTGTCGTCCTCTCAACCAACCAAGCATGGATTGGTAAGCAAGAAGTCGACCCTGATGAAATATAATTATTTTCACAATAGTTTGTAATCATGCATGCCTCTAATCCCAGTAATTGCAACGCTGATGAGATGAATGTCCGTCTTGTCTCCTTTAGCAAGGGCATATGGCTTGGAGAAGTTTTCAAGGCAGCGGCCGATTGGCTATTAGCATGGGCCTTGCTGTGCCATTCACTGACTTAACTTGATTACGGGGAGCACGCTGGCACTTAATTCTGTGGCGGTGTTTGTCTGTATGCATCATCAAAAATAGACAATGATTATATCATCTTCTCGTTTGCGGTTGCAGACCTAAATTACAAACGCCTGCTATTATTTGCAAGTCAAATGCCACGTTTGCTTCAAAGCAGCTTGATGCAATCATTTAGCTTGAAGTAGAAAAAAAAAAAATGAATGAATAAATCATTAGAAGTGAAATTCCACATCCTCATATCTGAGGGGAGCTGTGTGTGGGTTTTTTTTTTTTTTTTGCTTTTATTGTGTCGTATGTGATTATTTCTTTAAATTCATTATTTTGCTAATCATTGTGTTTTTTTTTTATTTTGTTGGTTTTGCAAAGTTGTGCAGCATGTTGCATCAGAAGCTTTGCTTTGCTACTAATCACGTGTATATATATATATATTAATGCTTTTTTTTTTTTTTTAGCAACACTTCACTTGGAAACTTAAGGTGGAAATGAGACATCATAAGCACTTTTTTTAATCTCAGAATATCTTGGATTTGGGATTAAAAGGTCACTCTTGCATTTAAAAATACATTTAAACTACATTTGGTGAAGCACTAGGGTAAAAGTAGCAATACTATGAAGTAAAAATACTTAAAATAACAATAAAAAAACTATTTTTCTTCTAAAAAGTTGTCCTAAACTTTTAAAAAATCTCAGTAATACATGAACTTCTTTCGTACATACATGGTCCTCCGTCCGTTACGACACAATAATACATATTATGAGCACAGGACATGATCTCATTACGCAGTCAAATCCATAATGTATTAAAATGATTGCACGTCATTATGCATTATGTCATTTTATGAGATGATTGTAATGCATAAACACATTTCCCTGGGAATGCTTGCAGTGAGCTTATAATGTTTCAAAATGCACCTCAAGGAAAGTGTTGCTGTATTTTTTTTTTATTTTTGGCTGTGTATTGTTTAAGAAAATTAACATAGAGTTTAAGTAGAAATTAACACAGAAACTTGTAGTTTTTTTTTTTTTTTTTTTGCACAATTCGGTATTAACGTGGTTGCAATGCGCGCCTCTCATTGTGCGTGTGTGTGTGTGTGTGTGTGTGTGTGTGTGTGTGTGTGTGTGTGTGTGTGTGTGTGTGTGTGTGTGTGTGTGTGTGTGTGTGTGTGTGTCTCTCCAGGCTCGGTTGGCCCACGTGGCTGCAGAAGCGGAGCTGAGGGTTCCCTTCGCCGACGAGCTGCCCGGTCGGCAGGCCCAGCTCGCGGCGCTGCAAAGCACGGAGGAGTTTGACGTGCTGGTGGTCGGGGGAGGGGCCACGGGCGCGGGATGTGCCTTAGACGCGGTCACGCGCAGTAAGTGAGCCGATCTGCTCTCGAGCGCATCACTTGGAAACGACAGGTTTCAAGCTCGAGAAGTGTCCTCATGGAGTCACGATTTGAAGGAGGGAGAGTTTATAATGTTCTCGCTCCAGTATGTCAGCTGCTATTGTGGGCACAGAAGCTTAACTGTACTGTACTATATATATATATATATATATAGATATATATATATATATAGATATATATATATCTATAGGTATATATATATATCTTGACGTTTTGGTTTCACAATGAGGAGGGTTTGGTCTCATTATTTATATGATGCATCTCATTTGCAGCAATTTACATGCTATTTTATCTATTTTATTCTCTGTATAGATATCAGAAAAATCCATATTTTCATATCCTGGTTCTATAAATCTATAAATCTAGGGGAGATTTTTGGAGAGAAACTATATATTTCGTCTGAAAGCAGTGAAACTAAATGTATTTATCCGTCACTACTGTATACAGGTCAGTTATATTCACACATCCTTCGTCGTTTTTTCCGCAGACCTCAAGACTGCTCTCGTGGAGAGAAGCGACTTCTCCTCGGGGACGAGCAGTCGGAGTACCAAGCTGATCCACGGCGGAGTCCGCTACCTCCAGAAGGCCATCATGCAGTTGGACTACGAACAGGTTCCTCTTCTCACTCCTTCTTTCTTTACATCGTCGTCTCGTTTTACTCGCTCTTTCTTTGACATGAACTTCCTCTGTATTTGGGGACAGTACATGATGGTGAAGGAGGCCTTACACGAGCGAGCCAACCTCCTGGAGATCGCGCCTCACCTCTCTGCACCGCTACCCATCATGCTCCCTGTGTACAAGTAAGTGCCAGGACTCAAACTCACTACTAACTGTAGCTCCAATCTAACTTTTTAAATGACCGTGTTCATTTTCCAAGATGGTGGCAGTTGCCTTACTACTGGGCGGGGATCAAGATGTACGACTTGGTCGCTGGGGTCCAGAATCTGAAGAGCAGCTACGTCCTGAGTAAGACGAAGGCCTTGGAGCACTTCCCCATGCTGAAGAAGGACAAGCTGGTGGGAGCCATCGTCTACTATGACGGTGAGTGGAAGCCTGCGGAGGCCTTTTCGCTTCGTCACCGGTACGTGTGGACAGTAATCAAAAACAGCATGCTTCGTTTGTTGATCCATTACTCATCTTTGTCTTTTCTGTAAACACGAACAGAGCAGCTGAGTCAGTCTTGTTGCTCTCGCCCTTTTCCTGCTGTTTTCCTTCCAGCTTCTTTCCAGTGGGAATGAATTGGTTCGGTTTGCTGATGAAAATGAGTATGAAATCAGGCTTTTTGTGCCGAGTAGCTGTCATGACGTAAACAACCCAACCTGTTCTCCAATCTAATCCAAAAATATTATTTCCTATGGCTTTTTCTCTAATTATTCACCATTTTAGGACTCTAAAAAGTGATTAAATGAAACTATTTGAGAATGGAAGTTCCCTGTGGTTGAGCTATTCACGACTAATTGGCGTAGACGTTGCTTTTCTTTAACCTTGAGGTTCTCTGATTGGAGTCATAACTGCATCATAACACACAGACATGTTACAGAGGTTTAATTCAGTCACTTTGTCTGAAGGATGAAGTCCATAAATCATGAAAAAACACTCTTTTTTTTACATTTAGTACCCATTTTTTGGGTACTGTAGTTCCAAAACCATTATTATCCCTCAAATATAAGTTAAAAAAAAAAAAAAAATGTTGTTTTTGAACATTAGGCTCAGAAAGTGCCATCAATATAGTTCTTATAATACTTTTATATCTCCTGTCTGTTCATATAGAGATATTTCTGTGGACATGCAGACCCAAAATGAAAATTCTTCTCATAAAAACAGCATTTTTAGGAGTCAAATAACAAGACATGGGCAAAAACTATGCTTTTATAAAGGAAATCCTGGCTCTAAATAACTTGTAATATTGTAGAAATTGTGTAACCTCGGATGTAGATGTTGCCCAGTGGCCTTCCTGTCTCCACTGGTGCCGAACTAAACGTGTTGACGTGCTGGAAGGATGCCCATTCTTCCCCGTGGCAGTGAACGCATCACGCTCCCTGGATGATCAGAGGAGAGCCAACATATGGAGTATCAGCTTGCTTAAAGAGGCTTTTAATGTCTCTTATTTACGGTATTCAACCGTTAAAATCTGTGTGATTAATAGCAGAAATTAAAAATCTGCGCTGCTTTTTAAAGAGATTATCTGCAGTTTTATTAATGACTCCTGGCTGAATGTTTTTATGAAAGAAAAATTCACAAATCTCCCAAGTTTTGGAAGCAGCTATCCATCCTGAGAGCTTAATTTGCATGCAGGTATTTATGCTTTATAAATACTGCATACTATATAAAACAAAAAGCCTTTTTTACTCTGTAAATGTAAAATAAAAGTGGCCGGATATAACTGCATTTACTGCAGGGTGAGAAAAAGAAGAGCATTTTCTTGGTGCAAAGCAGCATATGTTTGATGTCCACTCCCCTCCCATCATCTGCTCTGAGGGAGGAGGGGGGGGGGGGGCAGGGGGGGACAGGGCCAGGATGTTGGAGGGGTAGGGCGTCTTTTCTCCAATTATGCCGTCTGGAACAATCACGCCGGTGACATTTCGAAATCTGACCTTCTCTCCCGGCGGTGTCGAGCGCAGAGGAGCGTCGGAGACAGTCGGAGCAGCAGCTATTTCTCCCGCTGTCTTGGTTACTTCAGCTGCTGCTGCCGCCACCAACTCCTGCAGAGGCACTTTCATTCTGCAGCACATGTGTAGGCCTCATGCTCCTATTTTCAGCTGGCTGGGTGGTAAATATGCTCTGAAATCTCAGGAAGAAGAAGCCGTAGTATTTTTAATGCTTCACATGCGCAGAAGCCCGTTGACAAAGCAGGGCGTTTAGGGTCAAACCCTTTTTATTCTGTCACAAACCACCAGTTATTTCTGTTCTTTCAGCTTCTGACATTTAATTTACAAATGTTAATTTACAAATTTAAATCTGCAACATTGTCGCGTAACTAAATGTGTTTCCGGAGTAAAATGAGCTGTGGAGAAGAAGGTTGTCACGGCGATGATTCTCTGGGGCAAATATTGTATAGCATATGTATAGATGTTGATATGGCAACTAGCATCAACAGTAGTGACCTGTGCACTAAGAACGTGAGGGATTCTGCACAGAGAACAAGAAACATGAACATTTAATATCTAAGTTAAAAAAAAAAAGAAAAAAAGAGCTCTGTAAAGAGTGATCCTTGAACATAACGACATATTTAATACAAGCATATTCGCGAAGGTGAGCGTTATTATGAGAAATAATAATTTCCAGTAATTTAAGCATCAATATCAAATGAAAATCTATAATATGAAAAAACTGTGTGAAACAAACCTTTTGTTCTAAACCAGCTCCTCCGTGTTTCTCCTTCAGGGCAGCACAACGACGCCCGGATGAACCTGGCCATCGCCATCAGCTCCGTCCGCTACGGCGCCGCCGTCGCCAACTACACCGAGGTGGTGCGCCTGCTGAAGGCGAAGGACCCGCAGACCGGCCAGGAGAAGGTGTGTGGCGCCCGCTGCAGGGACGTCATCACAGGTGAGGCATGCAGGGGAATACAATCAAATCATTTGACCAACTTCTAAAAAGATAGTTTCATGTTTTTGTTGTATAATGTTTTTATTTATTTACCGTGCATTATATATGTATATCTCAAAAAGAGTGCAGAGTCTACTTTTTACAATTATATGTATTTTCTTTTCTCCGTTCATTCTAGTTAAAGTCATGCTTTTTGTTGGAATGCATCGTGTTACTTTCTCTCATCCCGTCTCAATAAAAAATGTCAGTTTTTTTTTTTTTCTCCTGTCTTTTTTTAATACCTCGGGTGGTCTCACCCTCATTCCCCCCTCGCAGGAAAGGAGTTTGACGTGAAGGCCAAGTGTGTGATCAACGCCACCGGGCCGTTCACGGACTCCCTGAGGAAGATGGACAACCAGGAAACCCCAAACATCTGCCAGCCCAGCGCTGGCGTCCACATCGTCATCCCCGGTTACTACAGGTACTGCACACGCACAGGACCGGGTTTTTACTGAAGTTGAGGAGACGTTTTGTTTTTGGTATTTCAAAGGCATTCACTTGTACATATTTAATCCTCAGTGTTTTCTCATTTTAATGTGTAAATACTCAACTATTATCTGACCTATGCTCACATGCATAAGACAATCTTCTCTGGTTAAGATACAGCGGAGCAATAGAGTGGTTTTGTTGAAGTAGGGCGTTTTTTAAAGTTCAGCGAAGCTTATTGAGTGAAACCCGAGGGAGCGCGAGCCCTTTGAACAGCGCCACAAATGCCAAGCACCTAATTCTCCTCGTCTCTCGTCTTCCTCCTGCCGCTATCTGCGCCCTCCTCCTCCTCCTCCTCCTCCTCCTCCTCCTTCTCCTCTTCCTCCCCCACATCTGTGTTTTTCCATTTGTGTCTCTTCTTCTCTTCTCATTTTGGTACCTTTTGTCTGTCGCTCTCCTCCACGATTCTTTCTCATACTTATCCACAAACTTGAGAAAATGAAGATGGTAAATTAAACATGTCGCTGTCACTCCACTATCTCCTTTGTTATAATAAATAACAACAACAACAACCCTTCTTCCTGGATTTTCTGTCCCTCAGCCCCGACAACATGGGTCTGCTCGATCCGTCCACGAGTGACGGACGCGTCATCTTCTTCCTGCCCTGGGAGAAGATGACCATCGCCGGGACGACCGACTCGCCCACCAGCGTGACGGCCCACCCGATCCCGGGGGAGGGAGACATCAACTTCATCCTGAGGGAGATCCGCAACTACCTCAGCCCCGACGTAGAAGGTACCGCTCACGTCCGCCCGGAGGAGCCTGCAGTCGCGTCCAGGCTTTTCTGGGATGTTGTTTTGTTGCACCTGCACTTCACAGATCAGATTCATTTAGTGGTGAGGGCCAGTGTTTGGTTTGTCCGTTCTGGGCTCCTGTAGAAAGAGGTCCTGCTCCATGTGTAGATATAAACATCATCAAGACACGAAGATTCTTATTCCCAGGTGGTTTCTGCCAATAGATCCCCCTTAATGCTACACATTGTTCCCTTTAAGTGTTTATGAAGTGAAAGCGAATATTATATAAGTCAGAAAACTTTATTCAAAACCCCATTGACATTTTTAATAATTCAAATATCTAAGAATACAGGCTTGGAACAGAGCCTTTCTCTGTGTGTGGATAAGAGATAAATAATTGGGAAACCAACTTTAGAAAGAGAGTTTAGGTGGAATTTAGTGACGTCAGGATATCGGCTCTTATGCTTCCTGAATGATCCTCAAACTAACACGTTCTCACCGTTGTTGTGGTTCAGCATTAATATCTGGAAGTAGCCTCTTTTAAAAGAGTCGGCTCAAAGTGAAGCGCCTCGGTTGAACCGCGTCCGTCTCCGTGTCGCCTGCAGTGCGCCGAGGGGACGTGTTGGCTGCGTGGAGCGGCATCCGGCCCCTGGTGACCGACCCCAACTCCAAGGACACGCAGTCCATCTGCAGGAACCACATCGTCAGCATCAGTGACAGCGGACTGGTCACCATCGCCGGTCAGTTTCTGGATTGTCTGGTGACGTTACCGCGACGACACTTCTGCACATTAAGGGTCCTGTTTGTGTTTGTCCTCAGGCGGGAAGTGGACTACCTACAGATCCATGGCCGAGGAGACGCTGGACGCAGCCGTCAAGACCCACAGCCTGTCTGCGGAGCCCTGCAAGACCGTGGGTCTGATGCTGGAGGGAGCCAAGGGCTGGACGCCGACCCTCTACATCCGCCTGGTGCAGGACTACGGACTGGAGAACGAGGTGACGCACGTTCACGCGTTATAAACGGCATTCGCTGGTTTCGTAAAGTTATTTTAAGTCGCACAAAGTCAGAGTAGAAGGAGAAAACGTTGTATTTTCAGGCTTGTTCCTCTTTAAATCCACACATTAGTTTTCGAATGTCACCATATTTTCTTCTGTTCACTGTCTCTAGGAATAACAGCAAATACTGTACGGTCAGCCAACAAGAAGAATTTTGATGTACTTAATGTATTTTCTATTTCACCACATTTCAGAGAGAAAAATTCTACTTGTCACTTTACTTCATTTTGATTTAAGAGCTATAATTGCTATTCAAATTAAGATTTTACACACAAAACATTAAATCGGTTTCTAGAATATGATGCACTGTTAAAGATTTAACTACCAAAAGTACATTTATTAGTTTAAGTTATTTCCACCGTGCCCAACAACCACATTAAAGTGCCACTGACACATTAATACATCAATAATAAGGATCCAATAATATCGTAGTATAACATTAACAGTAGCCACTCTGTGACTTTTGATACGTTAAGTACATTTTTGTTGCCGTTACTTCTGTACTTTTACTCACAATAGAGTATTTCTACATTGTGGTATTGTTACTTTAAGTTTTTTTTACGTTAACGATTATAATATTTCTGCGGCGAGACTTCAGGATGCTGCGTCAGCCGAGCGTCATCTTTACTGTTTCAGAAGCGACGCGTGCAGCTATTTGTTCAAGCTCTGCCTCCGACAACAGTTTGACTTCCTGGAACATTCGCAGCATGGCGATGCGTCGCGAGCACGCAGACCTTTAAACTCGCTGCAGACACAAACAAAGCTGTAAAAGCTCACACAGACGCGCTCGCCGTGCTCTCTGAGGCTGACATTAAAGCCGCTGCTGTAACAATGCTGACATTTCTACGACACAAAAGACTGGACACGCGTTGAAATGCACTGTACGCTGTACGATTTATCAATGGCATGAAGTAAGGGCACATTGATTTACATCGGCTACAAGCCATCTTTCCAATAATTAGGCTGTGCCTTTTCATTAAACCCAGCAGAACATTGTTTCATGAAGAAAAAGTACTCGTGCACCGAGTGCCTTCAGTACACTTACTCCTCATTAGAGGCTCTGCTGCTCGCTCCAATATTCCTGAAAGGTCACTGTTGGTATTTGGACAGCGTTTGCCCTTTCCCATGATCGGCAGGCCAACGATCTGAATAGCAAATAGCCCGCGTGTGTTCTGTAAACATGTGACGCCTCATTGACAAAGTGGCGTTAACGCTTATCGCTTAACTCCGAAGAGGGGGAATCGATCATGTGAATATTAGGAGCTGCCACGACCAGCCTGTGATTTTTTTTATATTGTTGGAAGAAGATCACAATAATACACACACTTAAGTTCCTTCTTCAATAAATAAGTGATGATAAAAGGTTATAATTTACAAGAGCATTCCAGTTTTAGTTTCAGTGGGTTTGATTGATAGAAATCTGAATCTGGAACAGGATGAGTCCTTTTTTAAAACTCCTTCAAGGAACTTTTATTCTTTTCTGACATCTTATAGATCAAAAAACATATTGAGAGTAAGAAATACGAAGAGATTCAAATACGTCTTGTCGTGTGATCAATTTAGCTGATGCAATAAACAATAACCACGCTCATTAAAAATAGATGTTTTGTTTCATAAGAGTGTATTTTCTTGATATTAGCATAAAGAAAGCAGACGAGAAACTAAAGATGAGGTTTAAAGAGGATAAAATGTGGTGTTTTGTATTGTTTATTCATTGGTGGGCGAGAAGGAATCGTTTATATGTTTCTTAACGTTATTTCATCCATAATGAATAAAAGTTGTATTTCGTAAAGGACTCTAACTGGAAAGTAATTGTCCAATTTTTTTGCAGTAAAATTGTCAGAGTCCTATAATCTTTGCTGTCGTTCTCTGAAGTATTTCACTGTGACTGACAACAGAAAAGCATCTCAACAGCTGCTGTCTTTCAGGTCGCTCAGCATCTGGCCGCCACGTACGGCGGGAAGGCGTTCGACGTGGCCAAGATGGCTCAGGTCACCGGGCAGAGATGGCCGATCGTGGGGAAGAGACTGGTGTCTGAGTTCCCTTACATCGAGGGCGAGGTAACGCGGGGTTTCTGTGCTTAACGTTGCCCGAAGAGGCTCAAACGCTGCGGCCTCACGTGAGCCTTCTTCCTCAGGTGCTGTACGCCATCAAGGAGTACGCCTGCACGGCCATCGACGTCATCGCCCGGCGAACGCGCCTGGGCTTCTTGAACGTGCAGGCGGCCGACGAAGCCCTCCCACGCATCGTGCAGATCATGGGCAAAGAGCTGGACTGGAGCGAGGAGCAGAGGACGGTACGTCTCCAGAAGTCTTAAAGATGTAATGACACAACATTCTCTCTGCCCCAGAAAAAAAACCTGCTCCGCTTTACGCAACGCTTTAATCCCCGGGTGGGTTTCCCCTAGTCCTGGTTTCTTTTCTCACACAATAGAAAAGGTCCACACCCTTCTTCCCTTCAGAGGAGGAAGCTCTGTTTGTGTGTGCATGAAAGAGATGAAGTGATACGAGTGGAGTTACGTGTGCATGAAAACTGAACTCTCAGTAATTGTTACAGCACAGGGAGGGCCACGTCTCTCTGTAGAATAACACGTAAACAAAACATCTGGTGAACAGTCCATGCAACATTTACAGTAACAGTAGAGGTGCTCTTACCGTATGTTTAATGTGCTAACTGGCTGGATGTGAAATCCAGGCCCAGCTGGAAGCAGCCAGGAAGTTTTTGTACCTCGAGATGGGCTACAGGTCTCGCTCCGAACAGCTGACCAAGACGTCTGAGATCAACCTGGACAACCAGGAAGTAGCCAGGTAACGATTCTCCTTTCATCACCAGCTTCTGTCGTGTGGTGAAGTAAATGTGTGTAACCGGCGTTTTGATTCAGTAAAATGAGTTTTGTTAAGTGCTGGAGTGAGGGAATAAATGTGCCTGAAATCTGTGCGACAGGTACAAGAAGCGTTTCCACAAGTTCGACAAAGAGAGCAAAGGATTCATCACGACCGTCGACGTCCAGCAAGTTCTGGAAGTGAGTCTCATTCCGCCTGCCGCTCCTCTTCACACACTTCTCCGCGACACGCTTATCGATCCCTCGTCTCGCCCTCTCTTCTCTGCAGAGCATCAATGTCCACATTGATGAGAACGCGCTCCATGAAATCCTTAATGAGGTGGACCTCAACAAGAACGGACAAGTGGAAATTGACGAGTTCATGCAGGTATGTAACGCGCAGACAGCGAGCGCTCTGAGGAGAGAGGATGCCGCTGATGGCCACGTTAATACAGTTCAAGCATTCATATTCATGACCGATATTCAAAAGTATCTTCATTCTTTACATTTGCTTTAAAAGCCCCAAGTTTTTGCACTATTTTGTTTTTAAATGCATAAATATATAGAAGTAAAAAATGTGTAGTTTTAGCAGTTAAAACCCAAGGAGGAAGGAAATACGAAGAAATTAAATTAAATTACAAATGGAGTGATGCATATCTCTAAAAAATATATATATTGTCTCACTTCATTCATGATTATGATTAAGTCCTAAAACCTAATTTTCTTTAAAACAAGTAAAAATATGACTATTTCAGACTGTTTCCAATATTAATTAAGTAGAAATAGAAATACTTTATGCAGGTTGCTGCACAGAATCCAGATCAAATTATGAAACACGTGGATTTGCTTTGGAAAGGGACAAATATTCTTCTTTCACTGGTAAATTATTTTCACTTTTAGGGATATTTCTTCACAAAAATTAGATTTTTGCAGAAAAGACTGAATTGAAAATGGAAGATAAAAATGATCTGAGTGCACACGAGCGCTGGTGTGTGAGGAGAGGAGGCATTAATGCCAAACACCTCGTCAGTAGCAGCAGAACAAACAGGCCACGAGGGCTGATAATAGAAACCCAGGGGAACGCAATCCATTAAACACACTTTCTTTTTTTCTATTTTACCGGGAGATATTTCATGTGTGCTGCCATATTCCTGTTTTTAATCTGTTTTTTAATGTTTTTTTATACACATTTTCTCCTGAAATGAATATCAGTACACAGATGTTATGCAGTTTTAAGCAGGTATTTGTAGGTCTATGCATATTTATAGATTTTAAGTTTCTTATATTATTGTATGAAGTCATTTGGATAAACACACCATGCTCCTCATACATGCTATAAGTTAATATACTATATCATTAAAAAAAAAAAGCCCATTGTCCACCTGTGATGTGAGAACAATGAACATCCTGCAGAGCCGAAGGTGTGAAGTCCGACTCGATGGAGCTAATTAGAAAGGAGAATCTCTGTCAGCGGCTCGTGTAATGAAGGTTTGTGTCGGGGCTTCCGTGTCCGTCCGCCGCTAAATAAATTAGTTTCTCACATGACAACGAAGTCCAGGAAAGAGTCATTATCGCAGAGCCTGGTGACAGTCGATGATTTAGTCTTCATTAGTGCGCCGGCTCCTCCGCTGGCCGAGGACACGAGCCGACGGAAAAACCGGCTCAAACATCTTTCACCTGGAAGCATTTTGTTTTTGTTTTCTCCTATGTGACACGTCAAATATTATTAGACTCAAGTATTTATTCCTGCATGTGTGTTGTGATTCTCAATGTCTGTTTCTGCTTGTGTGGACGCCCGACCTGCACGTGGCTGACTTAGGGACAACAAACAGGTAGTGTACATGCGCAGCGCTGATGGGCGTGTAACCCTCGTGAGCCCCACAAGGCTGAAACTCCTCTCACTTTGACAATAAAGTTACAGAAAACTTTATTAAGTCCTCTGGTGGCTGAAGGGAAAGAAAAAAACACAATAAAAAGGATCCAAGACGTGTTAAAGCTGCGCTAGGAAACTCTAAACATCGGTGAGTGATAAGCGCTGAGTGATTATCTTCTTTTCTTATTGTCAACAAATCCCATGAAAAGACCAAAATCAACAAATTATCATGTAATATCTCATATATCTTCGATTATTGTCCAAAAAATACTAGAAACACGAGGAATCGATGCGCAAAACTGTTTATTTTGTCTTTATTAGTATAAAAGAACCTACACATAACAGGCGTTTCCACATATTTAACATGAAGTCAAACAAATGTAAAACACATATTTTTAATTTATTCGTAGCGATCATGCATGGATTCATGATTTTTTTTATGTAAATAAAATAATACAGAGAAAATATTCCAAATCAGAACACATCAAACAAAGTAAATTAGGGGACTGGAATCTAGTAAAGATGCAGTAAAAAAAATATTTTAACACATATTAGACAATTAGAGAAAAATATAATAAAAGAGTCCTAATTGGTGGTTTCTTTTCTTTTTTGACGGGTTTTGTTGACAATAAGGAAAATACAGAATAACACCTTCCCTCTCCTTTTGAAAACTGAAATAAAAAGAGCAGAAGTTGTGAAGATGCTCCGTGAGTGAACACAACAGCTCGGAGAGTGAAGGCCGCTCGGACTTCCCTCCTGGTTTCATGCTTTTGTTAAATCAGGCGTGTTTCAGAGACTCTCTCTCTCTCTCTCGAAAAGAAATGGACGCAGCTCTTTCTCGCTCCTCAAACAGCTTCATCTGCCTCCTAGTGCGGCTTTAACACACCAAGAAGACAGCTGGTGTCGGGTTCATTTCTCCCTCTTAACGTCCGGGACGTGTGAAGGTGATCGGGGGGGGGGATAATTAACTTTTTCTTAATTTTTCCGTTAACCTTTGCTGGTGTTGTCTGCCGTTTCCTGTGCAGCTGATGAGCGCGGTGCAGAAGGGACAGGTGTCGGACAGCCGCCTGGCCATCCTGATGAAGACGGCGGAGGAGACTCTGAATAAGAGAGGGCCGGTGACGGTGGACCGAAGCGGGGGCGGATTCTGAGCACCGAGGATGCCAAGAAAAGAAATTAAGCCTCTGGTCCTATTTTTTTTTTTTTGTGGCGATCATAAAAAAAAAAAAAAAAAAAGGGGCCTCATGCAAATTAGGCGCTATTTGAATGACAATAATGCAATCAAGCACGCGGCGGGATGAATTCGGCCAAATCAAGCGTCACTCCTGAGTGTGCTTTGAGTGAAATCGTATCTAAAGATTGAGGTTTGTTTTTCCGTTCTCTCAACATCTGGTGCCTCTGATGTTAGACAGCACATCTGTTTTCTACTGTCTTTTAAACTTTCATAGTGTGGTCATTTACACTCCTTTTTAAACTCCATTTTTTTTAACACTGGCTGTTGAGCGTGATGCAGCTTTTTTATGTGGCAACTGACAATTCGGTTGCGCTTTATTTCTTAATAATTCCATTAAAGTTTACTGGGAAGGAATTTGTAACCTGTTACCAATTGTAGGCAAAATAGAGACGTACGTTTAAAGCATACAACTTAACAGAAATGAAGTTTCTAGGAATAAATGACTAATTAATGGAGATTTATTTGTTTGAAATTGATCCTATTTTACCTGCAATCGGTAACAAATCACCAATTCTTTCCAGGAAACCAAAGAAATAACTATGAAGCCCTAAAATAAAGCTTTGCATCGTATTGTTTCTGATCATAGCGCGTTACGATTACTCGTCAGGTGATACTTAATGGTTCTTAAAGCACTCCGAGAAGTTTCTGAAGTACTTCTACTCTGATCTGGGTTACTTTTCCATTTACCAGCAAACTACTACTGAGGTTTACACGACGAGGTTTCCAGCTTTAGCGTTACTGAGGAAGATGCTTTTTATTCTGCTCTTTCCATATATATATGATTATTTATTCTTTTTCCTTATGTCACTGCAGCCGATTATACACAGAAATACATTTACAGAGATTTAAACATGTTGCATGAGAAAAATCAGGATTTCAAAGGATTTCTTTTTTATTTGCATGCTCCGTGTTTCTCTAAACAATGTAAAGCAAAAATCTTTATTTTTACGAAGTGCATTTGAAGTGGAGTTCATTCTCTTATTTCTTGTGGTTGTGAGCACAGAGAATGTAAGTAATCCTGCATGCCGTTAGCGGATGTTTTCATTGTGTGTGTGTGTGTGTGTGTGTGTGTGTGTGTGTGTGTGTGTGTGTGTATGTGTGTGTGTGTGTGTATGAGAGACACAAAGCATGTTTTATCTGTTAGAGAAAAGGCAGTGCACGGTGTGAATGTGTGATATGTGCCTTGATGTGCCTAAGATGTGACCCACTTCTTTCACGATGCCACACACCATCATGTTAACAAGTACAGGAAATGATCTTAAAGAATGTAAAGATATTTAAATAAGAGTTGTTATATAAAGAACGGGATTTAAACTCCATTGTTTTGTTTGTTTTTTAGAACAGAGGTCTTGTTGGAAGGGACGTGCCGCCATGTTGGAGGGGTCAACAGGTTTTAAATCCACATTTTATTCCAGTTTTAGAGCATTTTATTCCAGCAAAGTTCTTTTACGACAATTTATTTTGACAGTTTTGCTAACTTTATAGCAAAGACCGTAGATATTTTAGTTTTTCTCTGAGTTTTTCTCACTGGTTTGAAGTCAGGCGGTTGGATAGAAGCTGATGTCGTGTACTTCTGCAGTATTTCTGCTCCTTGATGAAAGAGGAAGCAGTTCTTGTTGCTTCCTTTATTCTATTTTGTGTGATCAAAAAACACTGTGAAAAAGACATTTTTGTATCGGCAATACATTTTTAAATGATCAATTATAATAATTTCACTGTGAGGAGCTCGAAAAAGAAAAATAGAAAACAAAGTTTTCATTCCTCCAACATGGCAGTAAGTCCGTCCTCACTCTTCCTCATTACGACCTCCTGTTAAAGGTTTTATATTGTAAAAGGTGTGTGTGTGTGTGTGCACGCTTCTTTATTGCCTTTATATTATGCTTTATATTCATCACTAACAGATTTAGCAACATGGACTTTTTCTTATGCAGTAAACAATCATTCCACAAGGTTTCCTCCCATGAACCATTACTGTGTGTGTGTGTGTCTGTGTGTCTGTGTGTGTGTGTGTGTGTGTGTGTGTGTGTGTGTGGCTACAATACCTCCATGCCGAAGACCCTTCAAACTGCCAACTGCTCCTCGAAAATAGCTCGCAGGCAGCACGACTTAAATCCAGATCTCGATGTTTGATTGTCTCCCGCGGATGAAATTTCATCTTTATCCCGGCCCAAAGAGACTCATGTTCCATATACTGTAAGAATACTGTGAGCCGGTCTTCAGGTGAAAAAAAGAAAAAACAATTATGTAATTAAATGTATCTGGTTGCCTGCAAAGCTTTGTTTTGGTTTTTGTGTTTCTTGTGTGAGCATCATTCATAGCTGTATGAAAGGGTTATTTATTTTTTATTTGATTTCATTTTAAATGTTTTGTTGTTGACAAATCACTGAAACGAAGCGGATGAATTAAGGAAAAGCTTATATCTTTCTCTCGGATTGAAACCTAATCTGAATGTATCTTCTGCCTCGCTGCTGACCTCTGTTGTTAAGAGAGGAAACCAACAGCTACTGTGATGTGCTGATGGAGGATGATGCAACATGTCACCTGTTGGGTCGGGTTACACCTGGTAAAAATATCCTCTCAGATTGGTTCTCACAAGTACACACACACACACACACACACACACACACACACACACACACACACACACACACACACACACACACTTTAAACTCCATCCAGTCTGCTTTCTGCAAACTGCGTGAAGAACAGCCTTTTCTACCGAAAAGGTCACGATGAGATTTGAATGACGGCTTTAAGTCCTTCGTTCATATTACAGTCTGCAGCGGAGGAGACTTCCTAGGAAAGAATGGGGAAGCAATTAATTGTTATGAATAATGGGACAAATCTGGTTGGCATATGACTGCTAATGCTCCTTTTTTTTTTTTCCTCCTCTGGAGGATTCAGGCCGCTGAGGTGTCTGCCTGCACACTAATTGAAAAGTGTGTGGACGATGGTATTGTCTTCCTCCATTTCTTCTTCTTTTACTTAATTCAAATAGAACCTCATCAAATTGATCTCCTCGTTTGGCTCCAGATTCCTCAGAACATCTGTACAATTAGTCTGCGAAAATCAAATGGTATTTATTTTATTAATTTCCATGTTCTGTTCCTTTGTATTCTCCCTGCTCAATGTTGTTTCAAAGCCTGGAAGGAATTTTTCGACAAAGAAATTACGAATCCAGCCCATGAGCTGAAGTGCCATGTTAGTAATTAATAACCACAATTCTCCTGGTTTACATAAACAAGTTGTGGCAAAAATAATGATGTTCTGATGAGTTTTAATTAGAAGTGTGAGTAAGAGCACTGGGACCAGCTCGGCAAACCCTCACTTATTCAGCTAATATTTATGGTAAATAAGATGATAATTAACTGAGAAATTAATGACATCGACCTGTTGCAAGCAAGTAAAAGTTCAAATATTGATATGGGAGAGGGCAGGTAATTTAATATATCAGGATTGGGTGTTATTTGTGCCTTCAAGACTAATTGGGAGGGAAAGTCGTTAAATAAGGAGGTTGTTTTTGAAAGTGTAAAATGTATTCTCCAGGGTTCTGCCTCAGACTCCGAGAGGAGGAAAGAGCACCGGAAAGCCTGGTGAACCCTGCGCAGCTCCACTTTATGGGGTGGAATAATGGTTCAAACCTTTCCGAAACTCCTCCGGTGGAACAAAAAGCCATTTTGCGAGGTGTCCTGACATTTACCTCGGTCGTTCACCGGCTCGGTGCCCGCCAGGATGCGGACAGGAAGCTCTTTCAGCTGCATTTCAATGGACACCTGTCAATCAAACGAGACGAGGAGGGAATCTTAAGTCCTTAAATCCAAGAAGAGATTCTTCTTTACCTGTAACACAAGAAGCTGTGTGTCTCAAAGACCAGACAAGACCAGACAAACACTGTGCGGCTTTTCATTTTAATGACACATTTCACTTTGTACGTTTTTATTGCATCTGTTTCTATTTTATATTTATGATTCTTGACTTTTGCAGTATTTACTTTTGCTTCTTTTCTTCTGTGTTTATTACTAAAATATAGAATTCCGTGACTGATTGCGGTCTAAAACTTTGGTAGAGAACTACATATTTTTATTCTTGATGTTATTTTTTAACTTTGGACCTGAATTTGTTTATGTTGAAGCCTTAATGTGAAACACATTTACCCTGTTTGTGGACTTCAGCTCCGCCTTCAACACCATCGCCATCACCCCATCTCTGCTGCAGGACGAGCTCTCCCAGCTGCACGTGCATGACTCCACCTGCAGGTGGATCACAGACTTCCTGTCTGACAGGAAGCAGCACCCAAAAGCGCTCATGCTTTGCAAAAAAAAAAAAAAAATCTGAAATAGCTCAGGATCTGGAACTGTCAGCAAGGACCAAACCACTGATGAAATGTCAGATTAGATACGAGGGGGATAGAAGACTAGTTGGGAGTCCAGATGGTTGTGCGTCCGATTCTTATGAAGTACAGGGAGTTTTTTGTTGTCCAACATCCAAAGAAGAAGTCAAATACACAAAGAAACAAGTGTTGTGTATCAACACACAGCTCAGGGCGGGTTCATTTTGAGCAAAAATGATAGTAATGATAGTTATCGTAATCGTCAGCGATTGATAGAAGAAGGCTATGTTGGAACAGAGAACCACCTCAAACTTTAAGTACATTCATAAAGTAGAAGAAGTCACAAGCTCTACCAAACAAGAGCCATGCGTCTCAGAACAAGTAGCTCATTGAGATGTAAGACTGCTTAGAAACCCTGAGGTTATTGTAAAAAAAAGTAAATCAAAAAGTCCGATCAGAAAGGATAGTGTACTGTGTGGCAGAGCTTTTGCACTTTAAAAGGTCACTGCATCTCATTGGACACGTAGACCCAGGTCTTATGATCCTCTGGCCTATAGCTGAGAGCTGTTTGAGCTACTGTGGTAGAAACATTAGTCTAATGTTTCAGATCAAGTGGAGGAGTCAATCGTGGCTAAGAAAATAATATTGGTTAAAGATGACAGATCTGAAACACGAACAACTAAAGTGAAGATCGATGGTTGACAACGGGTTGTTTAGTTTTATATCTGAAATGTGCAGAACAATCTCTTCCTCTTAAACAAATCAGATAGCTCAAGATGATAGACGTCTGGTTGGGAGACTAGACGTTATGGGTTCGATCCCCGTACGGTGCAGTACATTTTAAGATCAAACAGACAAAATGAAGAAGACAAATATGCAAATAAACAGACTCGAGCGTCAGAGCAGATAGCTTGATGTGATAGATGACTGCTTAGGAGACGGGAGGTCATGGGATCAATTCTTATGTGGCTCAGTGACTTTTGAGGTCTAACACCCAAATGAAGAAGTGAAATACACAAAGAGAACATCTCAGAGTGTGTGTGACATGGTGGCGTGGTTATGAAGTTCCCGGTTCGCATGGCGTCAGGCCCGGGTTCGCTCCTCACCGTAGTGAGGACATCATCGTCCTGTACCGAAGGGGGTCTGAGACGTGTGTCTCCTCCCGGGTTTCCAGAGAAATAAACACAGAGGGTTATGGACCAAGTTATTTATTTAAAATGCAGAAGAGTTTAAAAAGATTTTGTTAAAAAACAAATCTCCCTCGCCTCTTATTTTAGATCTCAGAATACACGCAGACGAGGAGGAAGCGAAGAAAGTCCGTCGTCCTCTGGAAACTCTGCTCTCATCTGGGGAGAAAAGAGACGGCCAACGTTAGAATTTACATCACATGTATTATGATTAATACTACTACTACATATTACTACTACCAACAAATACAACAAAGATTCTCAAAGTTTTGATGACTGAGTGAAAACTATAATAGTACATTTTTATGACAAACTATATTCTGATTTTATTAAATGTGAAATTTTGAATGAACCGTCTATGTTATACTACACAATTAGGTATTTATTAGACACTATACTATGACATTCAATTCAGAGTTTTTATGACTATACTATACTGCAAGTTTGCTACTATGATTTGTTTCATCTGAAAATAAATAAACTATACTCTTCCGTTTTGTGATTTTTAATGAAATTATTTTTAATGTCTTTTTATGACATACTATTAAATATTTTCACATTTTATTTTAACGACTGCCATTTTTTAAAGAAAAGTTTTATGACACTATACTTTGACATTTTTCTGAGACTATTTCTGCTTTTTTTTAATACACTATACTCTGACATTCTATACTTATTTTTCATGACAGTGTGATTTAGTAAGATTTTTTATGACTTTCTATGACATACTATACTATGATTTATTTTATGCGATAGAAAGACATGTTTAATGACATTTGTTGTGACAATATTTTGAATTTCTTTCATAACATACTATCGTACAAGATTTTTCTGACTTTTTTTTAAGGACTACTCTGACACCACTAACAAGAACTACAACAATACTTGTAATTTGCCCGAGAGCACTTGAACAACTCCTACAACTACTGAGAATAATGGAGTTGATAGTTACCAAATGTTTGTTCCATGTGCTCCTGTTGTCGTCTCCTCCAGGCTCTTCAAGTGTCTTTGTTCACTCAGCAGTCTGGAGAAGAAACAGAGACATTTAGAGACATTTATAAAATATATAAAGTGTCTCCTGCTTCAGTGACTCCCAATGACTGAATGGAGATCTTCACTGTCTGTCAGTCCATTAATATGGTGACACGGTAACAAATAATAAATAATATACAAATGAAAAATAAATGAAACATTCATGTCCAGGTGGTTAAGTGGTTTGGACACATGCTATGTAATTCCCCTGGTTCCATTCCACA
Organism: Ophiodon elongatus; assembly: GCA_016806645.1. Lineage (NCBI taxonomy): Eukaryota > Metazoa > Chordata > Actinopteri > Perciformes > Hexagrammidae > Ophiodon > Ophiodon elongatus. Next base: position 660,773 of record JACSYO010001808.1, on the reverse strand, counting down.
CCATCTTTTATTATTAAAAGAGGCTAAAATGCCAGATAAATGTCTATATAAGAATATATGAGAAATGAAGATCAAGAGAAGATTTAGCTTTACTGGTGTCTCCTTACTCTGACTCGGTCCAGCGTCCTCAGCTTGTGTTGGACTTTGTCTCGGAGGCGGCTGAGCAGCTTCTGATGAGCCTCCCTGTGCTTCTCCAGCATTTTCTGGAGGATGGAGATACAACAATACACATTACAGACACACAATCCTTCATATATATATAAAAATCCCATCTTTTGACTGTTGTGGTTTCCAGCTGTTTACAGACGGTAGTTTGTTTTTCAGGTCCACCTGTCCTCACCTCGATGTCCTCGTCTCCATCCAGTCTGCTGCCCGACACCTTGTGTCTTCTCTCTAGGAAACAAAAAAGGAGACAAAGGACAAATGGGCTGTAAAGTCAGCTTCAGGTATTGTGATGGTGGCCTCGGTCCACTTGGAGGGTGTCATGGTAGATGGCCGATCAATCATGATGACGTTCATGATCGCAGCCAGCTGGAGAGCCTTTTCTGAGAGTGCAGACCAGATCTTACTGTGCACCTGTCGTATCCCCATGATTAAGTTTAGATCTCCTCTTTTAAGTCCCGTTAACTGGCCTACAAAATGACGTCATCCCTGCACCAGTATATTATTCCATATAATTTATGGAGTACGCCCCCTAGTGTTCAACGCAAGGAAATGCATCTCTTTACCGACGGATCGAAATTAATTGTCAGATCTGTGAAATATTTAGTAAAAAGCACGTGAACCTCAACGCATGCACTCTAGAAAAGTTACACAGCCAGCGAGCATGCTACTGATGTAGAATGCTAATGTTACTAATGTAGCATGCTACTAATGTAGCATGCTAGCCTTTTCACTGGCAAACAAATGGAAACATTTACCACGAGGAAGTTTGTTTATTCTCCCCAAACAGCCAAACTACCAACTGCACGTTGTTGTTGTTGTTGTTGTTGTTGTTGTTGTTGTTGTTTTGTCCGTTCATCCCCTGGTTGCCGTCATAACTCACAAGTAACGTTAGCTGCCAGCCTCCCTTCTCCTCTGGTCTCGTCTCCACGAAGCAGTAACCGCTCAGGTCGTTGTCGGCCATCTTGGATACGTCATCGGGTCCGTTAGTCCACCTGAGCTAAGTAGTGTCACGCGGACAGCGCTTCAGCCGTTGGTTGGTTTAAACTTTACACGATAGATATGTCAAAAATAAAACCGATAATTTCTTGGGTTGCCATGGAGACAGAGGACAGGAGAACAGAAAGGTTTTCTCACTGCATTTCCTTCGTGGTGATGTCAAACATTTTGGGTCTTAAATTAGGTAGAAATGGGAGTAATGTGTGCTTTTATTAAGAATACACTTTGAATATTTGTTGTCATGAAATACTATACTACACATTTCTTTGGCATACTATACTATGAAATTTGACCACTGTTTTATGACTTTTCAAGATTTTTGATGGCATAATATACCTTTCATTTCATTAAATTTCCATTGATTTTGTCAATAATTATTTTTAATAATTTGACTACAATTGCATTTTTAGAGCATACTATACTATGATATTTTAATGACACTCATGGCGTACAATAATATGACTTTTTATGACATATGTCATTAATCTTTCATTGCATACTATGCTATGGCTTTTTTAAAGACATTTTATGGCATCCCAAATCATGAATGTTTCCTAAATGTCTTCTTAAATGTTCTTAATTATGGAATTGTTCTCATGTCTGCTGGCGGTCTGGATACTGAATAGTCTGAATATCTTGAATTACAACACCTCTGGTGTGACTCAAGGCACCAGGGTTCCTTTAACCTCGTCTAAAATGTCAGATTACTGTGGAGTAAAAGTGTGCACTAAACTATTTTTTCTGTACTGAACATTCAGACAAAAAGGCAAGACAGCTTACCACCCTGCTCCTTTCAAACCCTCGTCCTCACCCATCACGTAATGACTTCTTTAAATGTCACCACGGAGGATTCTGTTGTAGACGTCGGATTAAAATGACCTCTGAATGAGGTCCTCCACTGTTTCCTGACACCCCTTTCAAAGGAAATCAGGTGGCGAAGGCAGAAGAGGATTTACCCACAGTCAATAGTTTGGAATAGCTGACTTGTGACCAAACTCCCTCGGAGCATCGGAGCCGTTAGTTCAGGGTGTCGGTGTGGGTGACCTGCCCTTTCCATCGCCTCCCCGCTGAGGAGTCCTCCATCCTGCCTTTTGTTTTCCTCCTGAAAGAAGACGCAGAAGAAAGAGACTGAGGTCAAAAACAAAGACAAAATACAGCTGAAACGTACTTGACTTCAGACTCTGGAGGTCAAGGAGTGCCTGCAGAGTCTGATCCTGAAGTCCTTCCTGTGACCTCTGACCCAAAGGAGCCCTGAAGCTGCAGCTCGTGCTCACTGTGGGGCGAACGGTGACGTTTCTATTCTAATGACCCTGAAATATATGCATCCCTTTTTAAAAATATGAAAACCTCATCCACTCCTAATGCTCATCAATCTTACTTATCTTGCTTTATCTTCTTCAACAGCATGTTTTGGTCTAAAAACAATTAATTATACTTCATGTATAAATATCTGAAGCAGTCTGCAAAACCCACAATGTTTAATTTGTGCACTTATTCTTCTGTTGTTGTGTTTTTATCTTACACATGTTTCTAAATATGTAGCTCAGCTTAAAAAACTGGAAACAGAAGAGCAGTTAATTAATGAGCTTTAGAAGTGCTGGCAGGTTTTCTTAGCTCTTACTGTTTACAGTTCAACATTTCGCTTGATTTTCTACATATAACTCAATCAGACATGACATTACATATATTTTTAGATTCATTGTGACTTACTCTTCCTGGGAATATCATTACCGTTGATGGCCATCGCAACAATCGTCTGTAAATCCCCTTAGAAATCTCAGAAAAAAAGACGCTTCTTTAAACTCCAGATCTCACCTGATAATCGTCACGTTTAAGTTTTCTTCAGTTTTTAAAGTGACCCAGTGATGTCTGTCTGTGCATCCAGGACTACGTTGCAATCAGGAACTACTAACAGATAATTCGGCATACTTTTAATGGTGCCAACCTTCCAAAATAGACACAAAAATAGGCTAAAATACACAGCTAACTCACATTAAACTTCCTGTTTACAATGCTCCAAAGCCCCATGGGAACTATAGTTCCAAAACATTTCCTGTATGTCAAACAATTCCTTCAAGAACCCAAGTCTCTTAGATTGCAAATGCATAGTTATGCATCATTTCTTTAATCTATTATTCATCTGTAATCATTATTATTATGAATGATGTTATTATATGGAGAACACAATGTATTGTCTTTCTGACATAATTCCATGAAATAAGTGTTTGTTTGCGGTTCCTTATGATTTATACCCACCTCATGAATAAAATAAAATGCACTAAATAAATGTTTTAAATCTCTGTGCCGCTTGTCCTCATTGAAATGTTAATTCCAGAAACATGTCTGCACACACGTAAGCAGACTATTATACCTGTTAATCATCCTGCATGCATGGACTGATGAAATGATCTCTGAACAAATCATTTCTTTCATTTTTATTGAAACTGGAGAACACAGAGTCAGAAATCATAATCAGACACTTGATCCACGAACACAATCTCTTTGTTTAGTTTCAAGTCACCATCATGTAATCTGGAGCAACGCAAATAATAAAGGAAAACACAATGGAAATAAAGATAAAAAAGTTTGATCTGATCATGACGTTAGAGAGAATATATTGTAGCTTTCGATGATCAAATCCACTGTGGTACATTCAAAAAAGAGCTGTCAGTGATCACGACCCATAAATCCATCATGTGAACAAACGGCTCCCTCTTAAGGCCGAGACTTCTTCTACATCCGTTCATTTGCAGAAGAAAAGGGGCATTTGCTTCTCGATGCACATCGAACCTGGCTGATCTTTGTCAGACTGGTGAGAGTTCAGTAAGTATTGATTATTGCAGTTTTAGGATTTACTCATCAGGCAGCAGAGTGGAGGAGAGATGCTTGTTTTAGATGCTCAGGCGTGTCTTTCCTGCCACGATGCATTGGGATAATTCTAGTTTATTATATTATTTATTACAACTTGGATCTTTGTGGCCTGAGATCTTGCAGCAGCATCGCGAAAAGCTAAGTTAATGTTGACCGTAGCAGCTTTAATTTAATTTAATTATAATCTGGACCTGTATTTTATTTTCATTTACAATCCAACAATACAACCACCCCAAAAAAAGTTACACTAATTATCTATATTGAGAAAACAATGTATCAAGAAGCTTTATTTGCAGCTTCTGCATTCTGTAAAATGTCAACTCTTCTATTGCAGGCTGTGAAGTATGCTAACAATCAGTTTTAGTCATTTAGTCATCATAGTGATTAAACATGTGATTACTTTAACTAAATGCTAAAATTACGAGTTGATTTAATTAAACAGATTGAGAAAATTGAGTGTAAATGAATCCTCCTATACATTGAAATATTACTTTCCATCATACTTTAATTACCAATACTTTCAATTTGAACTATGTACATATTATATTTACATATAATACACTTTTTTTTTATGTTAGTGCTGTACATCTACTTATCGATTAGGAGATGAAAGACACCGATGAGGTGAATTAAAATGTAGAAAAAGCACAAAATATTTGGAATGTAAACACACACACACACACACACACACACACTTACTTGCATCCATATGTGAAACCAAAAGTTATCTTGAACTCGACACACAGAGCTTTTGAATTAATTTGAGGCCGACATGCAGATATTCACAATTAGTCTTTGAAATCAGAGAGAAGAAGTAATAGACACAACAGGAAATGAGCTGCAGGTCAGGATAAGTCCTCTTGGATGAACTCCTGGAGAAGCTGCGTGTTCCCTGTTTTAATGCTGCCGTCCTCTGCCACTAGAGGGCAGTAGTCATCCATTTACTCCAGTTTTAATTTGCATGGAGTGCTTCTTACTTTCCCCATATTTTACAAATACTTAAGACTCTCAGTCGAGTCTATGAATTCTCCGTCCGTCACGATAATCCTGCTGAAGTTCCTCAGGCAAAAGTCGCACATCACGGACTCCACGCGTCCTGCGAGATGCTGCAGAGTCTCAAAGCCAAACACCCAGACTCAGACTCTAATGATGCTGATGGAGGAGGAGGCTCTGTGGAGCTGAGAGAGAGAGAGAGAGAGACGAGTAACATGAGTCATGAACAGAGACGGTCACATATATGAACATGACTCATAAACCTCAGGGAGGAGGTGTGTGGGCCTTATTCACATGCAGCGCCACGTGACGTCATGCACATTAAATACGATGCCTGTTCAAGATTTATGGGCCGATCGATGACCTGTGCAAGCTTGACATTTCACACTGGCTCAGCTGAAGTTCTCACTTGATTGTATTCAAGTTTTGGCTGGAAAAATAAGAACTAATTCCAACTTTGGGGAGGATGATGAGGCACTCCTCGTTATCAAGGCACCCAGACATGAAATAAATCATGTTTGACACATCTTGTTTTGTTCTTGCTTTCCCCTCGTCCCTGCCCTGAGGCGACTTCTGCCAAAACAACAACTTTTTAATGGATTTTTCCTCAAAATCTGACATTGCTTTTCATTAACAAGCATCCTCACCACACACGTTAAGCATTCATTGCATTTCATACCCATTTTTATGCAATTAATCATTGTCCAGTTTAATCTTTGACCTTGTTACGTCGTTATAAAATCATTCTGTGCAGCCAAACTTTATTCAAACTTACAGAACTTCAAGCAGAGAGAAGTTTCCAAAGATACCAAATACATCAAGCTGAATTTGGGTGAAATGTGTATAAAATGACGTACATATAAAATTCATAAAGAGTTATGAGAGAGAGAGGAATGAGATGATTCTTTTCTATCTTAGAGCTACTTAAGGGGAAAGATAAAGACATTAAACGGTTAATAATCTCTTATTAAGCTCATTACATTAGAGCTAATTAAAGGAGTAATTTATTGGAGGACGGAGAGACAATTAGTCATCAATAGGTGAGTCATCGTTTAAGTAATCTTTTCAAAACCAAACTAATTAACAAAATCTTATCAAGGTTATATTTGGTTATTAAATCACGCTTTAAGTTTTACAAGATACAATACGGGTACATTTTCACTCTGCAAGAACCGCAAGATTGCAAAGTTTCTAATTTAGACATGCACAATCAATGAACGTAGAATAAATCTGTCTCATCTGCATATATAAAATATAACATGACTACTGGGTCCATACAATCTAGTTATGAAATAAAAGCCAACCACTTTGGATTTAATCCGATAAACAAACCATGAAAACAGACCCTGGACCTTCAGTGTGATTGATCAGCCCTCGAGGCAGATCTTACATTCCGATGTTCACGTTCGCCGATTTTGGGAAAATGAGCCCTTTTTCATCGTAGGAGAAGCGAGCGATCGCTTTGATCCGACTCTCCTCAAACAGATGGAGCTCGTCAGACTGAGCGCGTCGCTGATTGGATCCACAGCAACAACCCAACAGGCGCTCTCTGTTCCCAGCCCCGTGGTTTTATATTTAGCCGTGATGGCAGCAGCTCTGGTTGCTAGGAGATCTGTGATGGAACTACAAAAGGCTCGTCGGAGAGGAGACAAAGTGACTCCTGGCATCCAAGAACGATCATGCATTATAGAGAGGTGCTGCAACAGAACGGAGGCGACGGAGGAGAAGGTTTGTTAATGAAGATCGGGGAGAAGGAATCAGTCACCTTGCTGCTGTGCACCGCTCCGTTGTGGTAGACGGGCGAGCTGCCGGCTGACGTGTTGTAGTAGGGAGGAGGGGCTCGGACCAGCGGCCTCTTGGTTTTGTCTTTGCAGCTGTTGGAGTCGTTGTCTTTGATGATGTCATACTGTCGGCAGAAGAGGGCGATGACGGCTGGGGAGGAAGATGATGAAGAAAGCAAAAAACAAACAGTCAATATTCGTCCTTCTATACACAAGACAACACACTAGTATGACGTCGTGAGCAGCATTTCAGAATATTCACAAACCAAAAGATAATCATGCACATTAATCCATAATTAAAATAGTTAATAGTTCAAAACGAGCTCCGCTTAAACCAACTACAACAGTAAAATCCTGCTTCTCCATTCATGCATGAGCTTAATAATCTAATGATAGAATATATAGTAGTAGGTACACACACACACACACACACACACACACACACACACACACACACACACACACACACACACACACACACACACACACACACACACACACACACCTGCCCACAGCAGCAGCACAGTGGTGATGATGAGCAGCTCTCCCGTCTGTAAGTGAGGCGTCATGCCCAGACCTTCCATCGCCGGCTCATCTGAGGACAAAGAAAGACGACTTGATTTATTTTTTAACGAGCCAAAAAAAAAAAAAGTCCCATTGTTGACATGAAATATAAATCCCTACCCACACGACAACAAAACAATGTCTCTGTATAGAAAATAGCAATGCTGCTAGTAATTGTAGTGTGCATGAATATAAATATAAAGTATACAAACAGACACGTTTTTATGAATAAAAGGATAAAAACAAATAATAACAAAAAACTAGCTGCTAAATAATAATAAAAAAAGATACAATACAAAATGACAGTTAATAAAAAGCCAATCGTGTTGGAAGTGGTGCAAATAAAAACACAACAAATAAAAAAAGCAATTAAAAAATATCTGCAGAAAGGCTAACCTTTTCCCCCCGTTTCCAGTCTTTATGCTAAGCTAAGCTAACTGGCTGTGAGTGGTAATCAGCGAGAAAGTCAATGAGCATCAAACTTTACTAATTTCTTTGTGAACAAGGTCAAGAAGATGATTAAAGTACTGCAGTACTAATATTATTTTTAGTTTAAAGAGGGAAGAATAAGATCGATGGAGAGGATGTTTTCAAGGGGTTTAACTTTTACAGAAATATGCTTTATTTTTCCTGTTTTCCTCTTAAAAATGCACAACTGAGTCCCGGTGTCAGGAAATCTGATTTGAATAAGAAATAAGTGAAAACGTAAAATACGTGTGTGTGTGTGTGTGTGTGTATATATAGATGTGTGTGTGTGTTTATTTACGTTGGTCCAGGACTCCGGCCGGATAATGATCAGTCCTCTCCAGAGTCCTGAAGTGCACGGCCCGGCTGGGCTGGCTGTCACCATGCGGCCCGACAGACTGCACCTAAACCCCCAAACAAAGGTAGAGTTTCTTTGGGTGAGAGCACCACGCACCGCTGAACACTGGGTACATTCCCAGCTGACATCATAGGATTACGCAACAATGACAAGAAACGGGCTTGCGAGGGTATATTTAGGGAGCAAATGGTGCTCTGGTTTTTGGCCGGGATCCTGAATGATCGTTGGAGGACGAGCGATACTAATAAAAGTAGAAGGAGACTGAAAGCTTGCACGATAAAAGAGGGAATAGAGATTTCAGCTAAAGACCTTTTCAGTGAGAATCCACCCAACTCACAATAAATAGAGCTGTATGGTGTGTTTTTCATTCAAAGTGCAGTTTGATAGCAGAACATATTAAATTCAATAATTATACAAGGGAGAGAAATCCATCACTGAGGCACAATTACACGCACAAGAGGTCTCCGCCTCCACAGTAACCCCAAAGGATGAATGCAACAACATTCATGTGGAGCTTCATTCTTGAAAAATGACTAGCCGAGGCAGAAGTGGGGGCATTAACAAAAGTAAAGTGCAACATTTCATGACAAAAAAAGTCCCTGAATTAATATGAAATCATCCAAATGTTTGTGCTTCGAAAAAAAAAAGTCTCCAATTGGATGTTTGAGCTCTGCAAACCGCCCCTAAATAACCAAATCCTTCACTAAACTCATCAGTGCATTGCTCACTAACTCTTCTGCAGCACATTTAACCGAGTCCACCAGCTGAAGGACAATCTGCTTCTGTCTGTTAAGCTTTAATGGATTCTAAAAAGTTGAATAGTCTCGCTAATGGAGTCCCTTTAGATACTCCTCCTTCAGAGAGGAGCTGCAGTTTGTGCCGGCTTTTGATTCACCAAACTCTGAGCTCCATGAAGACAAAGTTCGGTTAATTAAACACTGGGAGGGAGTTTAAATAATAAAAGTACGTTTCTAAAATGTAGTTCATCCTCATTGAGGTTCATCTGCAGCGAGCGGCTCGTCTGCAGCCGTGTGGAATGTGTGCTTTTTCTCAAATCTAATTATTAGCTTCTTTCCAGAGCTTTCAACCAGGTCTTCCTCGGTGGACGAGAGGAAGTTATGATGTGATTTCATCCTGATAGACGACCACCTTTAATCAAGGGGTTGATGAGTTTTTCTTTGTCTGTTCTTTCACTCTCAACTTTATTAAACATCTTATTAAAATTCAGAATGTGATTTATGAGATTTATAACTGCTAATCGGAATGGTTTATTGGGAGTTTATTGGGTATAGAGAAGCTCACGACTTCACAAACTTTCATGGAGTCTAAGGATTTAAACTATCATTATTAAAATCAGGTATTTACTGCCAGCCCCTTAGAGCTGCTCTTCTTAAACATGACAATAAATCAAGGCAGCTTTCTCAAGAGATGTGTGCGTGTGCGTGTGTGCGTGTGTGTGTGTGTGTGTGTGTGTGTGTGTGTGTCTCACCTGGACGCTGTAGTGTGTGTCCTCGTCCAGGTCCCACAGCACACACCAGTGGCTGGACGTGTTCACCTCCCGGATGGAGCGCTGCATCAGGCCGTCCTGCCTCTGGAGACGACACATAAAGGACGTGCGATGAAAAGCCGCTGCGCCGCCGCGCCGCCGCGTCTAATTTAACATCATTATTTCACCGTTTGGAGACAGACGTCATGAATGCAAATGAAATCCAGCAGCTGGAACGAGCCGCGCCGCTTCGCTCATATAAATTCAGCTCAAACAGTTAGCGTCCCTCTGGGGGGGAGATTAGGTCTGTAGGCAAGGTAACACCAGCCATCATCATTTGGAGGAAGCAGAAGAAACACAAGTACAGACAGAGAAACTCTGCCGGTGCAAAGAAGAAGCCTTAAGGACAGAATTCATGTGCAAACATCACCTTTCTGTGGTGCACGGATTAACTGATTCAACCCGGGGAAATACATCTTTAAATCTCCTCAACATTCAGGTTAAGTCAGAATGAGTCGGTGCTGAAAGCTTCAACATTTCTCTGTATTCTTATTTTGGACATCGTGCCGTTCTCTGCAAAGGTCAGAACACTTGAGACGGATTCATTAATATACACTTTTTAAGTAGGGGAGACAAAGTCAAGGCCAAACGGTTGCTTATTCACACCTCCAGCAGTCGTGGAGCAACATTATCATTCATGTTGAGTCGTGTTGGTCCACCTCGTCCAGTGTTGCCTCTCCTTCAGCTCCGCTTTAGGGAGCGACCTGGCTCTTCAGCTCCCAACAGATAAAAGTCTGTGCGGTCCAGCCGGTGGCGGGTGATGGAGTCGAGTTTAGAATGAGACACGAGTTAGTAAAAGCTGAGGAGGAGTCAATAAATAAGAAAGGCTGGCAGGACGCTCGAGGCTCTCCGGACAGTCGGAGTGCTGTCTCCTGCTGCCGGGTCAGAGAGGCAGCTTTAATAGCCCCGCAGCACTAAAGACCATAATATAAATATCACATATCTTTATGGAGGGGCAACGAGTCGTTGGTCAATACCAGTAACTCAGCTGCAAGATTCTCTCATTTTGAAATAAAGACGACAAATTCTTTGGCTGAATTCGAAGAAGCAACGTTAAATATTAACGCATTCATTATTTGTGTTTTTAAATCGGGAAATTGAGTGAAGGAGGCGAATCCCTTTGTTCAGATGTGAGTCGAGCTCACAGCCTCTCAGAGGAGATTCAAAGAGTCAAAGAGTCAACGTGCGCTGCTGCTGCTGCTCTTTAAGATGCATTCCTCTAAGTGCCTGGTAATAATTCAATTTTACCTCCACTTCATTAGTATTTTTATTAATAAATGCAGTTTTTGCACTTCTGCCAACTGAACCTGCTTCTTTAGCATTTCCTTTTAAGTTCCCCCTGTAAAACAACATCTGCTCTTTATATGTCTGACAGAGTAAGTAAAGATAAAAATGTTGTGTAGCGGTAATAAAAAAAAAAGACCATAGGCCCAAACATGAAAGGAATGAACTTATTAAATGAAAGCTTTTGCATGGATTAACGTGTTTGTGGTATTTTTCCACAAAGAAAATATTACAAAACAGGAATTCACTCAGATTCCTTCAGTTGGATATTTTGCGCTCGGCTTGTTTGGTTATGGTTTAATTGAGACGAGCCCAAGAGGCTTTTTTATTTATTTTTTTTTAAGTCAGTAAAATATGTTTTCTGTGAGGGTCCTGAAATCGACAGGTGGAGCCGACGTTTGGTTACAAAGCTGTTTCTAGGTGAAGAAAGGAGTCGGCAGCTTAATGTTTAGCAGCAGATAAACAAACCTCTTCTCTTCCTGTGTTCAGAAAACAGACTCTATCTGCAGGCGCAGCATGGATTCATCTAATCAACGGCCACCTACACATACACAGCAATCATCAGGTAACCTTGGGATAGTTTTGACTTACTCTCCGTGTGTGTGTGTGTGTGTGTGTGTGTGTGTGTGTGTGTGTGTGTGTGTGTGTGTGTGTGAGAGAGAGAGAAAGCGCTGTTGCGTAACGTGTGAATCTCAGCAGCCGGAGCTTCTGGGAGTTGGACCGACTTCAGATGAGTGAAGCGTCTCTTTGTCTGAGTGGATTCACTCGTCCCGCTTCTCCTTCACGAACAGAAGGCTCAGCTTGTTACTGAAAGAAAGTGTGTGTGAAATAAATCTCCGACGGCGAGTCCAAACCGAGCCCGGAGACTGACACGAGATCCTGAAGATCTGAAGATCTGAAGATCTGAAGATCTGCATTATGAACTTTTATAGAGCTGCGTCTGAGATGTTCATCTTCGGTGATCTAAAGCCACTTCTGATGACTAACATCCTGCATGGATACCTGCTCCATCACCTCCCCTATTAATATTTGAGTAAGGATTTTACATAAGAGCCTTCTGCGGTTATGGAGATGTTTTACATCCCCATCCTATTTTCTTGCAACTGCCACGAGGTTGATGGATTGTGAGTCAGACGTGAGACGACATAAAAGAAAGAAGAAGAAGAGCTGTTTGGCACCGCCGCCACCGTGGATGTTCCTCCTGTGAGACGAGCCCCGGCCAAATCATTTCCACTAATGGAGACAACTCCCACTCAGAGCTGAGCTAATGTCTGATTCTCCTTCTGCCAAAGTGTGGGTGGAAAAACCTGATTAGAATGAACCGAGCTGAGTTAGCATCCGGGCCGTCAGGAGATGCGAGACGGACAAAACCTGGTGATATACGAGCGGAATTAAGAAATGTTTCCCGTCCAGTTTAACCGCAGTATAAGGAGGGTGCTGAAAATAAGGAGGGTGCTGAAGCCTCTGCAGCTGACGGGGGACTGGGTTTGTGCAGCTAGTTAAAAGAATCAAGAATATGCATATTTTTAAGTCAGTGAAAACCAGTGAGCAACACATTCGGTGCCAAATAACATTTTCCTCAGTGAGTTACAGACATTTGTTGCAGAGAAACAGCAAGACAACTGTTAAAATACTGAGATAAAGTAATGATAAATAGTTGAAATAGGTAAATGTATCAGATAAATGGCTGAAGTATTAAGCTAGAAGTATTTACCAGCTGAAATGTGAAGCTAGTGCTCGTGGATAAACGGTTGAAACGTCAAGATTCTGCTAATCCAAGTAGTTCAGATGCAAACTAAATGATCAATTGTATGAAAACATTATTGCTTTATATAATCAATATTCTGTGCATCCCATGTTAAGTTGGAACAGGACAAAGTGGGAAACCACTGGACTCTCACCGAGTTTCTTATTGTCAGTTCACCAATTCCACGATCAATATTTGTGAACTCTTTCTTGTTTGGATACTTAGAAAGTTCCAGGTCTTCTTTTGGCCGGAAATTTTTGTAATCAGGAGATTTCTTTTTCTTTTTTTTTTTATCATCACTGTGCCTCGACATTAACAACTTTAATGCTTCGGAGTGTTTTCCTCTGACACTTTTAAAAGGAGAAGCTCGAAGGCTCTGGCTTCATGAATGACGCAGCGTTTTAAAGAGCTCATTCCTTAAAGAGATAAAGCTGATCACAAAAAAAACAATACATAATTCAACTTAGAGAAAGAGGTTTTCTAACCCCGAGCTTGACAGCGGTCCAAGTTTTCTGGGCGTTCGATTCACAAATTATTTCCCTTCAAATTTAATTGGCCGTCAACCAGAAGAGAGCGCAGGGAGACTTTGACGTGAGACAGATTGACTAGTCATTTTCCAAGCTTTTTGAGGATTAAAGCAATTAAAACAAAACAATCCTGAAAAGATTGAGGCTGGTGTTTCGTGGCGAACACACAGCCGTCCCCCTCGTCCTCACAGCGTCCTGCTCTCTAGCCGGACGCCCCGGACACACAAGCAAAGCCACACTGATACTCCATCATGTCTCCATCAGCCGCCTGTCCCAAGTGTCCTTGAGCGAGACGCTTGTGAGGACGACTGTCCCGTCCCCTCCGTCACTGTGGATTAAAGTGTCCATTAAATGGCTGAGATGTAAATGCATGATCCTGTGCAAAAGATAACACACACACACACACTGTATATACTGTGCTTCCACACCTGAAGGCTCATGTTAATGGTCCTCTGGAGGCTGGTTAGAACTGATGGAAAGCTGAAGTGTTTTCGCTGAGAGATTTAAATCATCAGTAAACGCTGTGACCTTCGCTGAGAAGAAGGGAGAGAGAAGGTAAATAAATATTAAACAATAATACACTGTTATCTTCTTTTTGTTTGGTTTGGTTTTTCATCGGGAAACAGTTGCTAATTAGGAGGGACGAAAAGGAGAAGAATTAATAGTTATATATCGGCACAAATAAGGAAAAGAAGGAAACCGTGTGAAAAAGACAGATGGAAGCAATAAAGACTAAAAAGACTAAATGTGACAGAAAGACAAAACACAGAAAATTGATGAAAGCTACAAAAGAAAAAGACAAAACGAGACAGAAAGACAGAAAAATGAACCAGAAGAAAACCAGAAGGACAGAAAGGAACAGGCATCCGTCCTCGGCGATGATATCAAATCTAATGGAATCAATAACTGGATTTTTACTGCGAGTCAGCAGCTATTGATCAGCTCACTTCATCCTCTCCAACTTCTTCTGCTTTTAGTGCGGGACAAGAATAGCAACTCCATATCCCTCCTCCAATTCTCCGGCTGCAGAAAGCAATTAGCATGTGGTCACTGGAAGAGTGTGTGTCTGCGTGTGTCCATGTGTGTGTGCGGCTTTAAAAACAAACACGCACATCAGAAGGGAAAAAGGTGCCGGCGCAGCAGCCAATTAGGGCATCAAGGCTAAAAAAAGGACGTTAAAACTCTGCGGTTTTGCATGATGACGAATTAAGAGTCCGAAGGAAAACTGAATTCTCTTCATGTTTTGTGTTAAAATAGAAACACGGAGCTACAGAGGCAAAGAGCGCTCAACACACTGATAATTATGAGAAAAAACTTTAAACAATTTGACGAAACATAGCTGCAAAAAAAACCCCCAAAAAACGCACTACATGTAAAATGTGATGCACTCGGCTGGGACACGCTTGTTGCCATGGTTTCAGGCTCGTGGAGTTGATGGAGCCGGCTATCTGTCGTGAGCTCACATGTAGCTGGAGTTTTTTTTATTTATTTATTTTATCATTGTGAGCACATGATTCAGATGTTATACTGCAACGTGGATTGCGACATAATTCATGGATCCCTTTTATGTGGTGACTTAATATCTAAGGAACTGGTATATTAATAATTTGAGTTTTAAATCAATTTCAATCCAATTCCACTTCTAAAAGGGGCACATTAGTGGCTAATGCAAACATTATGACTTCATTAATATATTAAGAAAAGAGGTAGCGAGCAGCTCTACTCCTGAGTCCAGACCATCTAGATTTACAGTCATCAGTTATTAAAAAAACAAGCGGTATTATAAGCGTGCTCATTTAAGTAGATATATCTGCAACACAATAAACATAATGTAACTGTAATCTTCAGTTCATTTGTTGAATATTTCAAATCTGGAACAACTATTGTACGTTGCACCTTGAAGGTTTTAATTAAATATCAAATGATTTATGATTTAGATATTAAGGGTGAAACATATTGTGACGACTCAGCAGTATATTTTCAGGTAGATTTGTTTTCCCATAAAGAAAGAGAGATTTTTTTCCAAATCAAATTATGCAATTCTTAATTCTAATGATGCATGTCTTATTTAATTATGAGTGCCAGAGCTGCTGAGTGTTGTTCTTTGCTCCGATGCTCGACAGCAGCACTGCCTCCCTTTCGCTGTTTGACACAGAGAAAAGGCTGCTGCAGGAAGCGGCGCCGACACCAACTCTCCAAACAGACGAAAGAAAGTAGCAGAGCGAAGGCATCCAGTCGGGCTCTGTGGAGGACGACCGTGAATGTCAAGCTCATCTCAGGCTAACAAGCTAACCACAGCTCATTATGCGAGCCGGCCTTCCCTCCGCTCCCTGCAGGACACGCTGGCCTCAAGTGGTCCAGCCATTAATCAACATGCTTCCTCCAACACCGCCACGCAACATAATCAATGCTCCGCGATAGAGAGCGTCGAGTTCTTTTAATCCGCCTGCCATTTCCTACATTTCCCAGAAACCCCACGTTGACAGCACCGAGGAAGGCTTATGAACCTGTTGCTCTCAGCGTGCGTAGGTGGAGTGGAAGAAAGTGGGAGGTTGTTTTTTTTCTGTCAGTTGAGAAAAAGCAAAATTTTTGCTTCTTGGTCTATTTCCTGACGCTGTGGGTGTAGAAATTGGCCGCTGTGCTGATAAATTCCTCTCCGTGTAATCACTGAATGTCTGTTAAATGGCGGCTGCAGAAGGAGACTCTTTGATTCCCTGCAACGGCCTTGAAACCCGACGCTCGCAGCTACATTTCTGAATCATTTTCTGAGATTGAACCAAAAAGAATTTGGCCAAAAGAATGTGAACAACATCCAAAACACGACACTCATGTGTGACTGTTGAAGAGCTCGTTCTAAAAACAAAAGCTTTCTACAAGACTGAGAGGACGCAGACAGACTCAGACTCACTTTAGGCTGTGGAACATGCAGCATCTGCTTCCCCGGAGCTTTAGGGCTCGACTTCTACGGAAACATCAGGTTGTTGGTTCCATTTGTACGCGTGTACACGGCAAATAAACAGACTGCACTAAGAGTCGAATCACAAATTTGCGTTGCAACAAAACACCCTCTGTCTTTAGACCCTCAAACCCTTTAACGCCCTCTGATGCCATGCTGCTTAATGCAACTGTCCTCTGGCTCACAGTCGATGTTCCGGTTCATCCCGAAGGTGTTTCATGGAGTTGAGGTCATGTCGAGTTCCTCACCAAACTAGGAAAATGTCCAAGTTTAAAGAGGGAAGGTTCTTCTACAAACTGTAGTTTGTTTCAAATATCCTCCATCTGCATGTCTGCGTACTCCCACAGGGGGATCTTCTTTCGGAGGATAGTTTCTTTACGGAGAGAATAGAGGACATAAAAAATAAATCTATACAATAAAATTTAAAAAAATCACGTCCTCCTCCTACACACACACATATTCAAAAGCATGTTCCCTTGTCTCCGCCAATGACAGCTAAGTGCACACACAGTGAATAGACTTCCCCAATTACATTATACACACCAGGAGAGGAGATGAGAGGGGAGGCTTGGATGGAGTCAGGAGGACGGAGGAAAAGAGATGGAGATGAGCGAGGAAGAGGAGGATGAAAGACGACAGGAATATGACAGAACAACGGAGGAATGAGTCAGAGAGAGGAGGGGGAAAAGGGATGAAGAGGGAGCAATTATCTTGGGCCATCAAGAGATGGCAAGTGAGGTCTCAATCTTTTGGTTTTTGAGGGAAAAAGACAGACGAAGGGCAAATTGAGATGGATGGACGGAGCGGGAGGATAGAAGATCAATGATGGAGGGAGTGGGAAGAGATGGAGAGAGGGTGGAGGGAAACAGGGAGGAGGAGAATATGGATATCGATTAAATGATGAAATACAGCAGTTCAGGTGGATGTAACACACACACACACACACACACGCACACGCACACACACACACATACACACGTTTGTCCTTCGTGTTTTCAGCTGGTTTGTTTAAATTATTTTTTCATGCCCATTCATCATTTCTTTACATTTCAGGGTGCATTTAGTCACGTTTCTCCAAATTTGTGATTCTCATCTTAGCTGAAATCCTCTTAAGTCGAGTGATACGATATATAATGTCATAAAGCAAATGCCACATTACAGATTTATTCCACAAGTTACACCAATAAAGATCTTTACTACTCTATAACTCATATTGTAATAACCCATACAGGCCGAGAAGGATTTATTTTACGTTATTCTGTCAATGCATTTGAGTGTGAATGAATAAACGGTTTTGTCAATATTTCCATTAAGTGTAGATTTTGGTTTTATTTTTATTTTCTAATCACAAAGCTATAAAAAATGTATTTTTCCAAACTTTTTCAGGACTTTCAAGACAACCTTTTCACAGGAAATGACAGCTGAAGCTCCAGTGATGCTTTAAAATGCATCATCTGCAGTCTGCACAGACGTTTGGGTAAGACATTGGAGCTGAAGGTCAACCGATGACTCCATAGTTCCTAAAAAATGGGCCATATCTTATTTTTAAACATGCGCACACACTGGCACCCGTCTGTTCTTTCCACACAATGCTCTGTTCAGTTATCCTATGAGACGGACACAAGTTTCCACCAGACGTACATTTTCTTGTCAAATCCAACTGTGTTTCTCTGCAGCTCCTAGCAACACAACAATGACGGCGTCTCCACCGGCGACAACAACAACAACAACAACAACAACAAGCCTCGTGACACATGGTGATCACATGGTTCCCCCTGGAGGAGAGGCGTCTCCGTACGACTCGGACTAAAGACCACAGTGTGCTGACAGACTCAGACGGTCCAATCTGGCTAATGGCTTCCTTCCCTCTCTGGGACGAGTCTGGAGATACAGTCACAACATGTGCATGCTGATTCAGGTACAGTATACGCTGTAAGCTCGGAGGACAAAGAGACAATAGTCCCTGGACGAACTCGTGTGAAAGGCCCCGGATACCTCCCATAAAGACCCAGAGACCCAGAGAGGGAGAGAAAACACAACGCTGGTTGATTTCATTCTCTTTGTATAACTGTTTTCATTCTCTTTGTGGTGGTTTTGTCTCTTTGTGGTGGTTTTGACTCTTTGTATTGTTTTGTGACTCACATTATGGTTGTTTTGACTCTCTGTATAGCTGTTTTGAATCTTTGTAGTTGTTTTGTTTGTTTTTGGAGGCCAATTTTCCCTCTTTGTGGGCATTATATACTTTTTTCTGTCCGTTTGTGGTAGTTTTGCATGTTTTTGTGGTTTGATTGACTCTCGAACAAGAAATGTACACATTCCTTTCAAACAGAGGGGCCCGATGTCCCCTTGGGCCCCGGGGCCTGTGCGTGGTAGGCCCACTCAGTAATCCTTCCATCACTGTCATTATATACTGATAAAACATGACATGAACAGATTTTTCATTCTTGGTTAATTAAAGTCAAGTGAAAGTTAATGACCACAACTATGCAACAATATTTTTGACTTGGACCCAGATGTCAGCAATTACCTGAGAATTTTAATTTGCTCTCTGGCGGTTAAGTTCAGTCACGTCCTGCGAGAACGGATCAAAGTCATGCCGCAAACTCAGGGAGAAGAAACCCCCCAAAAAAGGAGACACGGGGATCATAGCAATCGTCAGGTTTGCAGAGGAGATCAGAGTCAGCAATCAGAATGAATAAGGAGCGGAGCAGGAGGAGAGCCCTCCACATGGGAATGAAGACGCTCTTTCACCTGCTTTATTTTCAATAAAGACCTCCAGGGGTCCCGGTTGGTGCATTTCGATGCTCCGCCAGAGTTCAGCTTCCGTCTTTAAAGCTCCTTTTCCCAAAAAAAAACACGGTAGAACTTTTGTTCTGAGAACTAACAGCCTCTCGTCTCGTTCCCAGGTTTTCATCTCGGAGCGGGGAGACGGAACAGAGAAAAACTATTCTGCGAATATCTCAGAATCACAGACTCGTAATTGTGCAAGTACTTCTCATCCGTGTTGGTTTCAAAGTTTCAACTGAGAGATGATTCGTGGATATGTACATCTAAACTCCAACGACGTCTGGGCAAACTCAACCGATTGGACCTCAGTGCCAACTACTTTTTGCAGAGTCAACAATGATTCATAACTCTTGTAAAGATAAATATTCTACACATATTCAAGTACAACTTTCCAACTCCTTCACTGCAACCATAATTACATTAATTTATGTTTCAAAGTTAGTAAAGATAAATCGTTCATGCCTTTCATAACATTTTCTACTGATTTATGTACCGAACAAGAAGAAGCTTTCCCCCTCCAGTTGTTTTTCGTGAATGAACATCCCCATTAAAGCTGAGGCGGAGAGCAGCGGGATGCCGAGTGCACTTGAGATGTTTATGTCAGGAACGGAGAAGGTGAAGGCCATGTGGGGAAATATACACTCGTCATTGGCTGGATCAATGCAGAGCCTCGTAAACACAGATTAGTCACCTCCTGGTGATCAGCCAAACAGAAGCACGTTGATTTGGTTTCGTCTGCCAAAGAATGAAACCTTGTATCCAGATAAAGAGAGGAGGAATCTCAGGAGCGATGATTTAAGGGCATTCCTGCTAATTAAACGGGCCGGAGAGCCAATCTCCTGATAGACAGTCGATTACGGTTTTGACAGTTTTACAACAGCCGTCTGACTTCTTGATGTAGACGGCAGGAATAAAGTCAGCACCCCCCCGACCCTCCCCCTCACCCCCCCTCCTCACCCCACATCTCTCAGACAAACACACGAAGAAGCAGCAACTCCTTATTAATGTAAAGCTGTGCATCAAGTTTGTCCCTTTTGTCCACCTTTCAGTAGCTTTACGTTTACACGATCTGATTCCTAACCCTTGAATCAATGCAGAGAAAAAGATGCAGATGCATTAATTTGTCCTTTTTCGATCAAAAAGACAATACGGACATGATCTTTGTGTTCATATTCTTATTAATAATGACGTTTTTTCAAAAACAGCATCTAAAAGCAGGAGAAAAACCACAAAGACAAAATGTCTATACATCAAGAAAAAACCCAAGCAGCGTCTGAACACTGAAGATGGAGATACTTCCCTTATGATTTACATTTTACTAGTAAAAATAAGAATTAGGAACAGGATACCATTGCTTCAGGAACACTAAATGATGACCTGCAGGTTCGACTGCTTCTATTAAAGCATATTTATGGTTTTTGAAAATGTTGCTTCTGTCAATATGGCAATAACATGATCATTTCCCTTTATTTAAATTAATATTTGTTCTTTCATGAGAGAGGTGGAGAGACAAAGACAGATCTATGATGCATTTCAGACAGTTTGGTTGACAATGCATTGTCGAGGTAAATATTGTATTTTTGCACATTTGAATCACACGTGTCTGATCCGGACACACCATCCCCTCAGGACCTGAGCCCAGCCGGATGTTTGCACCTGACAACGTCGTGTCTGGACTTCACTTTGATGCCACACTGAAAAACGACAAGTTGAAAATGTAAAAGAGCGAACAGAGACTCACTGGCTCCGACCATCCCCGGTGTTTGCCAGCAGGTCAGCAGCAGCAGCTGCAGCAGCAGCAGCCCGAGGTCCAGGTGAAGAGACGCGGTCATAACCTTCTCTGTCCTCGCGCGCACACACGCGCGCGCGCACGTCTGGCTCTCCTGCACGCCCTCTCCTCTTCCCCTCTCCTCCTTTAACACTCCTGCGTTGTACTGGAAGTTCCCCTCCCTCAGGGTCACCGCTGTTCCCACACCATCTTCATCCTCAGCGCCGCTTCCGCTCTTCTGCGTCGGTTTTATCCTCAACTTGCACAAAGTAGGGCAGTGGGTATAAATGCAGCTGCGAAGTCTAATATGATGAATGGGAATGAGCCGCCGAGTCCCCCTCACGCAGCGGCAGCATCGTCCCGCAGCCCGGAGAAGCTAACAGGTAGTTCGAGGCTCCGCATCCAGCGGGCTCGGGTTGCGTCAAATCCGCCGTGGAGGTGGAAGGTCGCGGGGTTTCAGCACCGCGGACAGCGCTCCGGCAGGGCGGCTGTCATTTTAAGCGAAGACACAAAAGAAATCTTCTTCGTTTGAGGATTTAAATGAATAGGTAAATGTGTGTAGGCGCGAGACTGCGGGAGCGCAAAGGTGGTCCGACTCATCCGGCTGCGGTTTAATCTGACAGATTATGGGAAGCCTGGAGGATCAGAAAATGTCTGTCTGCAGGAGCTTCGGTGGCAACTCCTCCACACTCACGCACATCCTCAAACACACATAAACACAGCAGGCACGCGCGAGACTGACGTTACACATCCTGTCACAACACTGAGGAGGGAGGAAGAGGAGGAGGAGGGAGGGAGGGAGGAGGGAGGGGACGGGAGTGCGGATTTCATCACCCTGAACTACCTGCATGTCGTCAGGGATCAACACGTTTAGGTGGCAACTGTTGATTATGTAATCGGATTACATTTGACATGCCGTTTTGGATTCAAATAATCCATCAGTGTTGCATTAGCTCAAAATACTGCAAGTACACATTTGAAATACTTGTACTGTGCAGCTCAACACCAACTATGGTCAAAAGGACCCGGCGAAGACTCTCCTTCCTCAGGCAGCTGAGACGCATCAAAGACATGGAGCCACCAGCACCGAGCATGAAGAATCTGAACTTTGAATCAACACGTTACTCATCTCACGAGCACTTTTTATGTACACAAAATAACTCTCAAAATGTACATAAGGGTCCTGACCTTCAGCCTGGGAACCACGACCCAAAGGAGACATAAAATCTTTATTTACTCTTCATCAGCGCTATAAATCCATGCAGCATCGTGTCACGGACGTTGTGGAAGACTAAAACTGTTGGAGGAAAAAGCAGCAGTGAAATTAAACTAAATGGATTCCCCGTAGTGACATTACGAGCCTATTCAGAGAACTATTGTCTGCTCGTTGTATTCTCATGATATTAACTTCACTGCCCATCATGCATCCAGAGGAGAGAGCATGTTGACTTTGCTTGTAAAATGACTCTCTGACCCGTAAAGCCTTTTCTATGGTGTGAACTGGCATTTGTCCCATGTGGTGTCAAAATAAAATACCTGTTTAATAAAGTCCTTGTGCAAAAGCTCTGGGGCGGCAGTTACTCTTCACTCATCGTTAATCTTCAGGTTGAAGCTTTTCCACTTGTTATTATTTTACTGCAAAGTCATACAGTTTGACATTTCTGACGTTATTGATTGGAGATGGAGGGCCGTGTTTCTGCTCCGGAGTTTCTGGGATCAAATGGCACCGAAATGACTTGACGACCTTTAAAAAGGAGGTCAACTAGAAACTAGACTTCTGAGTGGAAAGTACACTCGTTGTATTTAGTGAAGCCGTGACTCCCATCCAGCACGACGCACATTACATTTATTATTTTATTCTTGTCAAATGAAGGTTGGATGTCTGTATTGAGAGTATTTAATACCCACATTTCAACATGAAACACATTTCCTGACAAATAAGCGCTCCGCCCAGGGAAACATCATCATCTCCGGACTGTTACGGTTTAATAATTCGTTGTTTACCAATAAAAAGTATGTTGTTTGCGGGTAATAAAGCCTGTCAGTTCTAAAACATTTGAAATATTACTTCTTCTAAAACCAAAGAAATAACAGTTTAATTGAAGTATTGCACCATTTCCTGAGGATAAGACATCAGCACAGTAAACTATTTTATATAACTGCAAAAACAACATACTATCAATATCAGTATATATATTATTAGGACACACTAAAGGCTCCAAAGTGTGAACTTATAAAACATGACTGCTATGCTTTATACGTTAAATATTAGTATGAAAAGTAACCAACGCTGTAAGATTAATTCAGTGGCGTAAAAAGTACAATATTCACCTCTGAGATGTAGAAGTATGACGCACCATAGAATGGAAATACTCAACTGTACAGTAATTAAGTAAAGTACTTAAGTAAAAATACTTAGTTACATTCCACCACAGCGCATACTTGATACCATCAGTTTTTTTTAAATCAACACAATATGTAATAAACGAGAGAATGACGGAGAATGTGCTGCAACATTACTGTCAATCAAAAACATACAAAAAGATATTTAGTTTTCCATAATCATCTCCCAGCACCCATAATGAGTTGTAATTATTTGCAGCTGTGAAGAGCTTCTCCTCGACTGTGTCGCATCAACAGCGCACTCAAAATAAAATAAATAAAATAAATCATCAAACTGCTCCTTATTATGCATGCTGCGTTTGTTTAGCAAAGTCACACAATGATGTCAGCACTCAAACGGTTTATGTTTTATTGTCTATTGATATCGACTCAAAGTATATTTATTGTGGCACTTCAGATCACGTTGAAATCACTTCGTCTGTTGATCAGCGTCAAAAAAGACACGTTGAATCTACTAATAGTCTCGTGAAAAAAAGATAAATAACATAAAACACAGAACAAAAAGGGCAGCGGAGAAACTTTAAAGCTTTGTTTGGAAGTCTACGGGGTCACAGATGGATAAGAAATTAAATAAATTATAAATACACACCAGGACATCAGGACGCCTCCCTGTGGTGGATATTTTTGAGCCACTGGGAGAAGACGAAGCACGGGGAGGATGAAGAACATGCTGGAGGGCTTCAATCCCCCATCTGGTCTGGGAACGCCTCGGGATCCCCACAAAAAGCTGAGTCACCCGCAGGTGAAGAGGGACGATCGGGCTCCTCAGGCAGAGAGGAGGACGCAGTGAAGTTGAGAAGAAGCTTTTCAAGATGGCCGCCACACAAAGGTCACGATGGCTTCATGTTACGTCCTTTTGAGATTATTTTACCCCAAAGATCATCGCTGCACAACCTACATCAGAATCCGGGACATCTTTAGAGAACTTCTTCATCTTCATCTTTTGTTGGGATATTCTATTCCATTTCAATTCAATACTACTTTATTAATCCACGAGGGCAATATGATTTTGGTACAATCAGAGAAATACACAGACATGTATAGAAAATGAGCTGTTTAAGACTATGATGAGCAAAAAAACAAACAAATCTGAAATAAGTCATAATAAAACAATGATAAACATAATAAATAAGGAAACAGTCCACAATAATTATACATATTAATTTATACCTTTATACCTTTAGCTGCTTGTCGTTTTGAAAGGATAAGTGCTGAATAAAGTTTATTATTGTCCATAAACTTTATTTTGATTATTTACACTCCAGAGTTCATTGGGATTAAATGCATCTCTGTTTTGCTGTATGTCTGTCTGCCTATTGATATTCATATTGAAATATATAATACAATTAACTACAAACAACTATGACTTGCCAGTAACCAAAACGCCTGGATGCTACACACTGTTCATGTTTAATTCCTCACCGAGGTTAAACACCATCACGGTTTATTACTTTGTTGTTAAAGTTACACTTTACTGCTTCCCGTCTCTGCTCCCAGGAGGACTTGCTCCTCTTGTTTATTGTGATATGCTAATGAGCTCTGCTGTGTGATGCTCAGGAAGAAAAACATCCCTCAAGTCAAAGGATTTAAGTTTACCGGAGAACTTACGACAGGAACTTGGTTTTTGATATTTCAGTAATTTTTCTCGAGTTTGTTTTTGAGTTGAGCTCCAAAATCAATATAGATGTTAGTAAAATATATTTTTTGTCTGATTATCGCAACATTTTTTAACTTTAAAAAAAAAAGAATGCTGATCTTCATCTTTTCAGAAGATGGAGTGATCTGATAATCGTTAAGATCATAAATTATTCTGATGTCTTTAAGTGATTAGATCCACGGCTCAGCTCGAGGGCCTCGTCTGTATCTCCACATCCGAATGAGGACAAACGCATGACTGCAGACGTTTGCCCCCGTGTACCGACTCTCTCCACCGAGGGGCGCTAACAGCCCGCAGAACATCGTTTGTCCTTTGGCAACACCGAGATTTTGAGTCACCCAACTTCAGATCACGTCTTCCTCCAGCAACACACACACACACAGACACACACACACACACACACACACACACACACACACACACGCTCAGTGAAACGAGGCCAAACCACATCACTGTGCAGATGTACAGTGTGCTCCGTCTGCTGTGGAGAAATGACTGTTGGGTGCAGAGACGGTGTTAAGAGATGGAGGTGACCTGCGTAAAGGTAGCAATGAACATTCAGTCAGTGGTGTTAGCTGCATGCAGCTGGAGTCAACGTATTTAACGGCAATGCACAAAATGCACACAGGAGGAGCCTAAATAAAAGGACTATTTATATTCTCACTCTTAAATTTGAATAGTTACATTTTTAAAGGACTCATTATAAACTAATATGGGTCTGAAGTCTGACACGGATGAGCATGCCTTGGTGAACAGACAACAACGAACACACCACTACATCTTACGTGAATGGTACTCTTTTATGTGTACCCCCCCCCCCCCACCCCTCCACCCCCCCACCCCCCCTCCCCCTCACAACTCAAGATGCATTCAATGAAGAGGGGAAACTGGAGGACATTAGAGCCTCTGCATCATTACATGAACATCTGCACCAGTTCATCCTCTGAGGAGCATGATAGCTCTTAAACAGAGACAGCCTATCTACACGAGTTCCTTTAAAACATCCACCAAACCATCTTTACTTAAACTTCATCATCATCATGAAACAGTACTTTTTAAAAAACAAATGCATGTTATAAAAAGCACTGCGCCGCAGGCTTCATTGCAATCTTCCACAGCTGAGTGGGTTATGGTTATGCTTCCTTACAGTCTCCCTCAGAGACGTGAATGCAAATTACAACACATAACGATGACGGCGAGAATTTTCAAATCACAATCGCTCCCCGCTGAGGTTGGACAGTTAATTTATGACGCTTTAATTCAACGACTGTCCCCACATGACTTCGGCTCCTCGGTTACCTTTCTTTCTTTCTTGTATTTCACACATTAATGCGGGCGTGACAAACGCTGGATCTTTACTTGAGGGGGGAAAGAAATGCTTGAAATCACAAGGCCTAATTATAGATTTATTTATTTTTTAATTCCTTTGCTAATTATGAAAGCCAGCCATGCGCAGGCTGAGTAGCAGCTCCACATATGGTGCTGCAGCCACGAGGAACGTCTGTGACCACGTCCGTGCTGCAGGACGCCACTAGGCCTTTACGCAATACGGTCGGTAGCTTTCATTAATGCATGGAACATTATAATTTGGTACAGACGTGAGCCTCATTCACAGAAACGTCTGACCCGGCTCCTGGTTTCTTTCATGTCGTCTGTGATTTGAGACATTTAGTGGGTTTGGTTCTTTATTGAGACTCTGATAAAGTAGAAAGATGCTTGATTTGATCCTTAAAACTGATAAATAAAGCCTCTCAATAAACATTAAGTCACGTGGATCTAATTTAAGCCGATGTGAAGCCTGGTTCAAGTAACTGATAAATATCTAAATAACTTTTAAGTTTTAAACCTGAGAACAAAATTTGGTTTGGTGGAGGGCGGCTCATCCAAAGCCCCAAAGCAATCAAAACACTGACTATCATTTCTAATAATAATAATAATAATAATAATATCACTAATTTGATTTTAATTTGTTGTAATTAGAGAATGACGAAGGTGTATCGCTCCTCTACAGGAGAGGAGCCATTAGTGGTCAAAACCTCCACAGGGTTCCTTTAAGTCCAATCAAGTTTAAAGAGTATTTCCATGCTAGTATAAGTACATTAGTTTTGTGTCTGCGAGTGTGATAACAGAAGAAGAATATAACAGAAATGGAAAGACCTTGAGTTATTATGTTGAGCACAACTGTTGTCTGTTTGAAACTCCAAACTCTTCCTCCATCAGAATATTCACACATCTGTTCAAATCTGTGTTTAATACCTCAATCTGGGATTCTCCCTTTCCGTTTAGATCAAATCCCTAAATCACATATGAACGTGTACATATATGAGATCCCTGAATAACGACATGTTTTACACAACCCAACCTTAACCCTGAGCTCTGAAACCAAGAGTTACCCTTTAACCAACCCTCACCTCTCCATGCTTGTGAGCACGTTTTGTCCTCACAAGTATAGAAAGAGGAGGCCACACAGGCGCTTTGCATACGCGATGCAGACACTCACACATGAGTCAACAGTGACACTTCCAGTATATTCAGGGCATCAAGGCTTCAGTCCTACTGACACCCAGGGGAACTTGTGTCCTTTGTCAAAGCAACTGGTTCTGCCACACTGGCAGCTCCAGCTAGGAGGCAGCGTGCGTGCATGTGTGTGTGTGTGTGTGTGTGTGTGTGTGTGTGTGTGAGAGACAGTAAGTATGAAAGAGAGAGAGAAGTCACTGTATATGCTCTATGTGGTCATTAAGCACAGTTGGTGCTCATGCAGCAGCAACACCTTAAAAACAAATTAAATCCAAAAGTACTTACAGTCACACATTTAAACCGTTTGATTGACAGGCGATCGCTAGCAACAGCACGGCTACGAGTGCTTAGCAACAAGGACAGAGAAGAGATGTATTATAGCTCTTAATCTGTCATCTTGACAGAAAGAGTGTTCTCCCTGCAGGAACTGCAGCCAAAAAGCGGTCGACTTCCACACTGAATTACAAACCTATATAGATATATATATATATATATATATATATATACCTTTTATTATTATTTTATTGTACTTTCAGCTGGTATCACTGCGGGGGCCATTATCGTTGCTGTTTTCTCTTAGGGACGCTTGCGCAATATCCTAAATGTTTCCTCGAAAGATTTTATGACAAAATATTGCAAAACATTACAAATGACACAGCATAGAGAGCCAGTGGGACATCGGGAGGGAGAGGGCGGTAACTGTGACTCTCAAAGGGTTTGAGAAAACCAGCTGAGCTCGGCATGATTAACAGATGACGATCGTCCTCACACCAGTGAGGATATGTGATAACGGATAAAGAAAAAGGACGAGTCCACAAAAAGAATACTTTAAAACGTGTCCCGATCATGAAATCTTTGGTCCTGATGATGAAGACGTATAATATTGGAGATATGCCGACTACGGAGTTGGAATCAAATCCGACAGTAATCGATTCATGCACAATTAATCTTGATCCACCGAGTTCACGCAGCAAATTCTCCAAACTAAATTACGAATTATTTAAAGGAAAAAGAAGAATCTGTAAGGTTATTGGGACTCAGTAATTAGTAAAATACAAAATTTTGTCCTTAAACCAAACTCACTTTCAATAACCGTCATTAAATAATAAATCCTGGGGCGGAAATGATTAGCTGAACTAAACAAATGACATGCAACTATTATGATAATGCATTCATTTCTTAATTGTTTTAAAAAAAAAATGCAAAACAGTCTCTGAAAGCCCTATAACCTGCATTACAAAAAATAGAATTAGCATATAATTAGCATATCATTATTACCAAATAACTGCCAATAACCCTTAATTTTCTGCACAGCATTTTCCCCATTCAGGTTCCCTGGTAAGAAACTAGAAAACTATAATCAATTTCTATCATTTAATTATTAATGCCTGATAAAACTCTGTCCACAGCGTGCACTTACTATCCATCTGCAGCTTTTTACATATTTAATAAATACAGTCTGGCTGTTACAGGTCGTCTCGAGTGTTTGTGTGTTACGGGGCCCTCAACTTTGCTAGCGTCAAAAACTGTCCTTCTGAGGTTGTGTGTGTGTGTGTGTGTGTGTGTGTGTGTGTGTGTGTGTGTGCGTCTCGTCTCCAGCCTCTGGCATGGTCAGGTCCGATCTCTATCACCGCACTCTTTGTACGAGTTAAGGAAATGGTTCGCTCCGCCGCTGCAACGCACCAGTCACCCATGAGCCTGTGTGTATTCACACTCATTCATTCATACGTCCATTCCTTCCTCATCAGACCTCTTTCTTTGCAAATCATCTCCATCCCAGATGTGTATTCTTGCGCGGCCTGCCCTGCAGTTAACGTGCCCATAATCCCCTGGCTCATATCGCTGGAGTTCAGCACATGGTTGCCCAGCTCATCATCCTCATCTGATTTCACAGCTGTATGTGCCGGGCGTCTTAACATGTCAGATCTCATCGGACGGTACGAGTCTAAATCCTATCGGGATTTTTCCAGAGGAGCCCGCGCGTCAATGCATTGTGTTGATTAAAATAGATTTCCGTCGTTCAGAATTTGTTATGACTCAATAGCAATGTCCTGTCCTGTATTACCAACCAGGGTAATCCTGGGATTGAAGCAGACACCCTGAGAAATATGATGTCACTTTTATCCCCCCTGTGCGTCTACGTGAGAGCAAAGCATACTGGAAACGGAAGCAAGAACATTAACCCTCAAAACCTGTGATGGTATGGAAGCAACCGCTTCATCAGAAGAGGGAAAAAACCAAGAGGACTGAAATTATACAGCTAACGATTTCTAAAAGCTGCCATTTGGTTCAAGGGTGATAGAAGAAATACTGCGTAGTGGAGGTTTTAAAAAAGGCAGAAGATTAAACAAAAAGACCCTCTCTAGAAAAGTGAGGTCAAAGGTATCGGAAGCAGGTCTAAACGCCGGAAACAGTTCGGGTTGGTGTTTGTTTTTGATCAAGACTTGATCAATAGCTGCAGTTCCTCAAATGGCCAATTGAGGCTCCAAAAGCCAGCCAATCCCCATGGACCCCCATGTTAAAATACCCAACTGTTTACAGCCCGGTACAATAACACACTCCACCAGTGGGTGACGTCAAATATTGAAAATACATGGATCATCTTCTACTTTTTGAAAAACAAGGTAAGTTGCAAGATTTTCATTTAAAACTTAATTTTGTTTTCCTCCTTTTTTTTTTTTTTTAAATTCTTTTAAGTTCCTGAAGAGTAAGTAATAATAACCTATTTTTTCCACAGTGATCTTAATCTTTCTTTGTCTTTCCTTGTTTTAAGAGGGGTTACTGAATAATAGTTATTAGCCTGAAAAAAAAAAAAAAAAACAGTGCAGGAAGAGGCCTAAAAATAGAAAGAGAGTGATCTGCACCATCACAGTAAAGAAAAAGTGGAACTATAAGTTTTCAAAATGTTCTTCCACAACATCTTTAAAATCTCTACAGAAAATCAAGGTTAATATTTAATTGTATCCTTCAGAAAACAGCTTGTTGGATTGTTATGGGAACTACAGCCTCCCTACATGACTCAGTGTTGTCTGCTCATCAATGTGTAATACGTCGTCCCTTGTGTGAGACGCGTTTTCTTTGGTGGCCCTGCGAAAGCTTAACTTCCTCATAAATAATTCCTGCATCTTGCATCTGCATGGTACAGTATCTTGTTTCTTTGTACACCAACAAAGCAGGAGCAAAGTGTTTGAGCCCGGAGGAGTCAGACGCAGTCAAAGTTCCTCACCAAACAGAAGTCTATTCATCATCGGTTTTGGCCAGGAGGCAGCGTGTACCCATTACTGGCTGCATTGACCACATCTGCGGAGCGGGTCAGGGGATGTTTTCCATTAGGAACATGGCGTTGCTTTGTGTGGAGCAGATTCAGAGTTAAGGGCGAGGGCTTTTAGAGCATGCTGAACGCTTACGGGAGGCTTATTGTGCCCACGACACAAGAGTGCTGCAGTTACGGCTAACGGGCATAAACTCAGCTTCAAAAGAAGACGTGAGATTATTAAATGGAAAATGGTTCAAAAGGGCTTCTATATTTACTTTTAGAATACATTTTATTTATGTTTAAGTACAGCTTCTTTCTGTGTTTATTGGCCTTTACCTTTTGAAAAATCTTTCACATCTACGTAGTTTATAGTAGCAGATGTCATGCACCTAAAGACGAGTTTTGTTTTTTTAAAGACCTAAAATATACCGACAAAGATCTTAGAGTCTACCTTAAAAGGTTCCTCAAATAAATAAATAAGTCCATGATCCAGAATTAAATATCTCAATGCAACAACTGCAGTATTGCAGAGATTGTCATTACATTTTTGACATGCATTTAGTATGAATTCCAATAACCTTAGAGTGATGACCCCTGACTTCTCCTCAAGCCCCACTATGAGCTTCATATTGTTCACATTTATTTTATATTTACAAATGTGACTAGCAGCTTCTAAATAAATACCACCAATCAAATGATTCAAGCAGCCAGGCTGCAGGAACGAACAGATTTTAGTTCTGTTGAAAATGTCAGTTTTATTTCTCGGTCTGCTCTTTCTAATCATTTATTTCATCACTTATCTGTTGGAAATGAAATGATGAGCAGCGGTGGCGTGATAACTGAAGCAAGCTTGTGCGTAAAAGGAGCAGGAAGTTTAACTCTCAGTTAAAACAATGGAATTACTACACAACCAATATAATTAATGATTGAGGGATTTACAAATATGATGCATCCCTGTTGTTAAATAATAAAATCACACAAAAAAATCCTTAGGATTAGGGATTATCAGAAATATAATGTTGAGTATCGTCCACATAGAATTGAACTTTCATGCTAAAAGATGTGGATACAGAGAAGCAGCGGGCTCAGAATAGTGCTTTGTGGTACACCAATGTTTACAATACAGACTCTGAGGTTACGTTTACGATCTTCTTACGTATGTTCTCAAATATTAATATAGATTTTAAAGTCTATAGGTCTACAGGCAAGGATCCACATTTTCAAAACCTGCGGGATTATTGTTTTTATCATTGATAAGCAGGATATCGCTGATCCCATAAATAACTTAACTCAATAAAAGCAATTAATATAAATTGTTCTTTGGACAGATACCCATTAAGTTGGCTGGCTATGGGCCAGTTCTCTGACAGTCTGTGGCCACATGCTGTTGGTTGCTAATGGAAATAAACATTGATTGCAGAGAAAAGTCTAGCAGGAATAGTTCAAAGGCAGTATGTCACTCTCCTACTTTGCCTCTTCCTCCATAACTTTCTATTTATAAAGTTAAAGCGTTCTGACTTTTTCAGAGCCTTCCAATTGTAATTTCATTGAAACAATTTATAACTGTAAAATAACCCATTGGTACATTTTCTACTTTTTACTTGACCGACCCTGCAAGACTTTCTACATCAAATTCACCTCCAAAAATGTTATGAAATTTGAGAATTTCCACACTTTGGTTTTACACTACATGGGTACTAATGGGGTCAACTCAGCCCCCTTTTGTCGCCACTCTCCTGCATCCAACAATCAGTTGGATTGACTGTCACTGTGCTCTACCTCGCTCTCTCCTTCACGCCCTTCTGCCTCCATTAGGACCCTGGCACCCTGATAGGACACATGGGTGGTTATGAGGACAAGCTCTGGTTAGGGTGGGGTGGTGATAGTGGGGTCTGTGCATGCTGGACCAGTTCATCACCTTGCTGGAGGCCATGGGCGGGGGGGGGGGGGGTTAGTCAACTTAAAAGACCCTGGGAGCTGTCCCAGACCCTAGTGTGCCCACAATCTGCCATCTCGGTCCTAAACTCCCAGACTGCACCTCCTCTCTCCTGATAAGGAGCTTCCCCACATCTTAACCGGTAAGCCGTTTGACCTTTGACCTAAAGAAGTGTTAAAAAGAGCCTGAGTAAGAATGCTTGGCCATCGAACAAGATGTTTTTTATTTTTTAGGTTTTATCCTGATATAGAGATCTTAAGCTCACAAATACTGTTGATTTATTCAGTGGAGAATTATTCGTGATTTTAATTTTTCCTTTAAATGCCATTAACACTGCTCTATAAAAACACTTCACAGTTTAGGAGTCATTTCTCAAAGACTGAGGACAGTGCATTTAGGACTAATAAGGATTAGACTTTACTCAATTATACAAGATGTTATGTAAACTAGTTTTTTTCCCCAGTGCTGCCACCAGTCTTGTTTTGGGTTTTGAAGGTGAGCCAACAGTGTCGTACGAATACAAAGCAGATATCCTCTGACATGGCGCTCTATTCTACCACACTCTTCCTTTGCCTCTTATGATTCAATGTGGAGCAAATTTAATGCTCTATTTGTAGTTCATCCCATGGGCCATTTTACAGTCGGGTGGCTAGGTAGAGGCATGGTTACCATTTTGTGTTGTAGTGGTTCCAAAAAATTAAGAGCACATGCATATTGGGAGCCTCATTACAGAGCCTTATTTTGTTTGATATAGGACTACGTATGGATTTTTCATGGAGGGCATCTATGTGAGACGAAAAAATACAACAATGAGGTGAAACCCGTTCTTCATTGTCTGCGTTGCCCCTAATCCAGACAGCATAACCCCGCTGTTTGCTTTCCCTGGCAGCTTCCTTTTAAACTGCCGTCCAACCCTAATATTGTCAGATTAAGCTCTGCACACAACTGTCCATCTGACATGAGGGCTGGATTTGAGCTGGATTGGAAAATCTGGATGGGATGCCTCCAAAGCTCTGTAATTCTGCACATACACACTCACAGATAGCAGCAGATTAAAAAGCAGTAGGAGCAGGGAGGCTGGGGAGGATACGCATGCACGGTGGAGGGTTTGTGCACTGTTGGGGTTTTGTGCGTGCATCAATGTTTGCGTTTGCTTCGACCTCTACTTCCTTGAGGGGTTTGGCTGCATGAAAAAGTTCCTCAACTGTCCTGAGTAAGACTGCACATAACGTCAGTGGGTTTCGAATCGAAGAATATCTGAAGATGTAGCTGGGTTACTTGTGTGTCGATTGTTATCAACAATGACAAGGACGATGGTGGATTTCAGGGGTGCTCGACCCTCCCTTGGGATAGACGAGCGCCCCGGAGGCGACACTGATTCAGATAACCGCATCCCCAGACGTGCCCCCACGATGCCCGCGTGCCTCACTGGGCATGCCCCCCTTTTGTTGCAGCCGAGGAAAGGGGGGCCGACGGGGCGGTGGGCGATGGTCACCCAGATTACGCCACATCATACGGCCTATTTACACTTGACACCAAACAGTATGGCAAACAGAGTATCGCACCGCAGAAAACAAAAACTGTGCTCATTGAGGATGCCAGTCGGTTTCATTTCATCATAGAATTTTGAGAACGGTCACGTGTTCCTCTGGTCGCTCATGTGACCCTGTGGTACGGACCAATAGGGTGGCACGGTTTGTCCTGGGCAGAGCGAAAGGAAGAGGGGAAGAAGAATTATTTTCCCTTCGCGATTTTTAATCTTGCAACGCCGAAAGTGGTCGTCGTCTACTGTATCCTGCGCTACATAAAGGTAAACTCTCTTTTTATGGCTCTAACGAAGAATTATTTGGGTAAATCTTTGGGTGCATTTTTTCCACTGAACGCTAGAATTAAAATGTACAATTTATTTTTTATTTTTTTTAGCACACATAATTTTTCTGGACTTCTACAAGCATCAAACTGTTGAAAACTTGCATGAAATACTGCTCCATGCCGAGCCGGGTAATGCCGTTAAATAATTAATTAACTTGATAACTTACCCACAGTCATGAATAATCATTATCCGCATAATGAGCTGTGGCACAGTGCGACTTATTGACTCGTTATCTAATCTGGTTATTTGAAGTAGATCAAGTTAACATTTTCCAAAGTTATCCCCAACGCGCCCAAATAAGGCGACTGCATGCGGTGTGGAAATATTTTGGTTTTCCCCAGAGAATAGTCAATTTTATGGTCAGTCGATTTTGCTTTCGGGGTTCTCTTGATCATCATTGTTTGGGTGTTCATCATCGTGGCTTTGAGTCAAGCATGAACGATTTTATTGTTGAAGAATTAGCCCCGAATGAAACATAAAACAAAAATGAATGATAACTGGAAGATCGGCCGTTTATCTACTGCTAACGATGAAGCTGGACTGACCTTTTTTCACAATAGGATTAATAATATGATGATACGTGGACTTGATAGATCAGTCCCCCTCACCCAAGATCATTATTCCAATTATCATCATTCTGATATCAGCGCTGCTGATGGCCTTATTCTTGGCTAGTCATAGAACCAAAAATGTCATTTGCCATTACCTCAAACGCTGCGTTCGACTTGAAATACGCCGATGACTAACTCCTTTGTTTGGCTAAAAAGCAGCGACCGTCTGGTACGAGCTCTCAAATCTAGGGTCTTTCTGTAGGCGACGATACTAAAATAGAGGAAAGACCGAAAGGGGTTCGGTAGGAACGACAACCGTAGAAAACGGGACGTGCGTTGGACCCCCGTTCTGCATGACTGCTCGGCGAAAGCTTGGCGTATGGAAGCCATGACTTTGTGACAAGCAGTGATCTCACATTACAAATTGTGGCAAATCTAAAATGGCCGACTTAACGCTCAGCTCTTTCGCACCGCGTTCACAGCACAACATGGTGTGCCTGCATTGAAAAGCCCGTTACACTGTGTGTGCCAACGCCGACTCACTGGAAACCCCCCCCCCCCCTTCACACATGGACTATTTCAAGCCTACAGTAGTCCCCTGTGAGGTACTTTTAAAGCTACTTGGTGATAGTTAGCCCCCGCGTGCGTCTTTGCTGCTCGTTGCATTCTCAGATTTGACTGCTTGTGTTGAGGATGTGGTGGCCACAGTTTTGATTGTGATTTAGGCTGAGCTATCAGGATGCTGGGGTGCTGATGTGGGCTGACAGCTCTTGAGAGCACTGTCATAGTGGCGTATAGGAAAGCCGATGGGGTGGACGCCCCCCCCTCCCGCCCCCCGCCCCTACTTCGCAGCACAACACCGCACCACATACAACAAAAGAGACGAGACAAGAGCTGCTCATATACCAGTACACTGAGGGCCGGATCCTCAGGACTCAGTGTAACTACACTCCTCAATCTGCCTCCAGTTACCATTTCTGACAGGAGCGACCATCGCCAGCAATTATTTATCACTCTTTTTCTCTCCGGCTCCCTAAAAAGTCCTCGTCCCCCGTTGCTTTCCCTGACACAAACTTAGTCTCCGAGAGGTTTGCGCTCTCCGAACGAGTTGAAAGAGACCTGAAAGTGAGAAGTTCCTTCATGCGGAAAACGAGACAGATCTCGTGAAAACATATGGATCAACGAGGTCACCCTCTGTGCTCCCCCTCTGCTGCCCTACATGCATGCTGATTTTCCTTTTGTTCGCCCTTAATTGGAGCACAAACATGTACGTGCGGAGAGCTCCCCGGTCGTGGGTCAAACATATTGGCTTCATTACAAGTTCTATTTCGCTCCAGATGTTTAACTTCCTGACTGACGGCATCGCTTCAAGTCTTCTTTTCTGTTACTCTTTCACCGTGAAATGCAACAAAAAAAAAAAAACAGCAATACCTGCAAGAGGATTTACAATGTAAATATATATGTTAGCGTTGGACAACTTACATAAGATAGTGCTTAATCCACTAGAGCATCTACATCTATATGCATGTAGTATATTTACCACCACTGAAGGACATCACCTTTAAAAGAGCTTATATTTGCAGAGAAACCACGATTTAGATTTTAAAAGCTCCCCAACAAAGACTGGAATTGCAAATATAAAGAAAACCTTCAGAGAGGCAGAAGTGGATTCTCTTTATTAGGTTATTTGTTCACAGTTTACCATGAGCATAGCCTTGCCTTGCTCTGCATAACACTTTCTCAGTCACCTTCACTGAATAAGAGCCATTTTCCAAACTTGACCTCCAGCACAAAAGGCTTCTTGCATAAAAGTTGACCTCAAATGTTCAATTCAGCTTCGCTTTAAATGATTGCAGCTGTTTGTATACAGTACACGAACAAATCCTTAAAAAGTTAGCCGTTAAAGGTCAAAGAGCTCACGCGTGCTTTAATAGCATGTGGACGGCACAGATGAACTTAAGTTTGGGATTCATTAAGGCTGAATCCCTGAACCTCCTCCAAATGAGAACTTCGACCATAAAGAATTACAGAATTTAAATATCAAATTTTGTCATTTTACTTAGATACTTTGAATAAAAGTGCCATGCGTCAAATTTCCAAATTGAAGAGACAAATAGGCTCAAAAGCCTTTTTTCAAGCTGCTTTTTCATTTTCCTTTGCACAACACTGTATCTATTAATCCAAAAAGAGACAAGACTCGTGTAAAATATATTGTTCAATTTGCAAAATATTGGTCTTCCACTGCGGATTCATTTTGTGAAAGCTCGGCCTCGCAGCTTCAGCTCAGGCTCTGGTGTAGTCATGGAGGCTTTTATATCAAAACATCATAATGACATATCTGTAGATATGTGGATTAGGACGGAACAGATGACAGCGGCTTTGGCCTAGATTAGACCGACGGCCGTCCATTTAATGATTTTTCTTACAGGATTTCAGATGTCTCTCTCTGTCTGTCAGCTATTCTATTGACAGGGCGACGGATTGTATGCCAACATGATGATGTGAAAACATATTTCAAACTGACGATACGTGCCATAGTCTTGTCATGCAACTACATAAAATAATTTAAAACATACACAGGATTTGAAATTCATTAATCCTTTTTTTTTCTGCAAATTTTCTATCTTTTATCGTTGCTTTTTGGTGTTTCAGTGGATACTTTGTGATATACGAGTGTCTAAATTTACTCTGATGAGGCTCTGATTGATTTACTGAATCTTAGTTAATTAAAAAAAATATCAGTATCAGCATGAAGTATCCCATCTTTGCAATTTCAGTCCAAAACACAAAGAAACTGAGCAGTAGAAATATTTTCAAATGTCCCAAAATGT
This sequence comes from Ophiodon elongatus, assembly GCA_016806645.1. NCBI lineage: Eukaryota > Metazoa > Chordata > Actinopteri > Perciformes > Hexagrammidae > Ophiodon > Ophiodon elongatus. The sequence goes on along the minus strand of JACSYO010001808.1, from coordinate 622,941 downwards.
GTATTAATAAATAAAATGTGCAAAAAAATACACATGGTGGAGTTTGGAACAGTGACTCCGTCCATCATTCATCTCTTAAAATGCAAAGAGAAACCACTTTTAAATAGATTATTTTACATTTTGTACCTTTATGTGAGGTGCTGGATTTATTTATAAGCATCTAAGATCTATGGAAATGACTTTAAACTGAATTCATTGGGCAGGAATTCTTAACAAAGAAAAGTGCATCAAAGCTACAAGAGAAACGCGTCTTGAACTTTCTGTCTTTATGTATTTTGAGATACACGCCACAGTTTTATGTTCTGTGAAGTGCATCGTCTCAAAAGGGGCCGAAGCACGTTGATGGCCACTTCGCTGTGCGGCGTCTCTCGGCCTGGAGAGCAGTAAGAGGAAGAGGAAGAGGAAGAGGAAGAGGAAGAAGGGCTTCTAGTTGTACATGCAGTCATGAGAAGCCTCCATATCTGAAGCAATGCCCGACTTCTTCCTCTCGAAGCCGAGATAAAGAGGCAGATCATCCTCAATAGTGTTTATGCCTTTAAAACACCGATATAGTCTGAATAGCATCAGTGTTCAATAATCCTCAATCATCCAGCACTTTCCTCCCAAACCCGTTCACATCCCAAACATCTCCTAACTTTGCCGTGAGTGCTTTTGCATCATTCACACGTCAGTGGCTCTGCACAAAACAGCATCTCCTCATTGTTAAGAGCACAAGAGATCAAAAGAGAGGAGACGTTGGATTCAAGTTCTTCAAGAGCAATGCGCAAGTCTTTTTTTTTTTTTTTCTTTGGCGAGCGCTGAGCGGACGCAGGAAGAGATGGGAGGCGAGGGGGTGGGTGGGTGGGGTGGGGGGGGGGAGCCATTTTGTGCTCTGCGTTGTCCAGCCGAGCGTAAAGCGTGATTAATTCAATAGCCGCCATAGAGGAGGAGGCTAGCAGCGCTGCAACACCGAGCATGACCCACTTTCCCCATCAGATGTCATGAAAAATTCCCTGCCATCCCTCTCTGTGTTTCTCCAACTTCCTGTCTGATTAACAAAGAGACAGGGGAGGGGGTAGATTACCAAACCAATGCATGTGCAGTGTGTTTGCATGATACATTGAGTACAGATATGAGCTTTTAGGGGGGAATGATGGTTGCTTTTAAAAATGCTGCAAGAAATTTGTGCCTTAAAATAAAAATAAAAACAGATCTGCTGGGAGGTTTAAGCCCATTGGGGCAAATGATTCACGGGGCCTTGACCTAATTCTATTATGCTACAGGATGTATGAGCAAAATACAGTCTGGGAGCGCAACTATTCAAACACAGCTCTTAACGCTGACCTCGTTCATCCCGTTCCCGTTGACCCAAATCTACAGCAGAGGTTCTGTGTTTAAATCACGGGGAAGGAGGCTCTTTGAAGATTGATCGCTTTTCATTATCGTGCAAGAGCGGACAAAAGGAAGCAGGTTCGGGCCCCCGGTGTTTCTACAACATGAGGAAGCGTGTACGAAACGTTACGGCGTCATTAGCTTTGACAAAGATATCTTCATCTGTTCCTTCCAAAACCTCAATTTGTAGCCTTGAGAGGGGATGAACACTGCGTCATCCATCATCAACGACGCTTGAATCTTGGAGGTTTTTTTCTGCCCTCCACGCCCTCCTCCTCCCCCTCCTCCCCCCATCCTCCCCCTTCCTGCCCCTGAAGAGGACCTGCACCGCTGGCTTGGGTCTTAAACCCGGATTAAGGCTTTTTATGTAATCTGGTCTCCTCTGGGAGATTGGAGAGACAGCTGGCAACAGAATCCCTGTCCTTATCTCTCGAACCTCCCCTGGCCTCCACCCAACACATCCCTCAGCGCTCAGCGCCGCATGCAGCGTAGATTAGAGGAGGAATCATTTCTGGAGCCAGCGGTTGATGGCATCCCATACTCTTAAAAAAAAGAAAAGCCTTTATCACATCCGTGGGGTTTATTTTTTAACCATAAAACACTTGAACAATTTGAAATAATGTGAGGTAAATAAAGTGTGCGAGTCAGGAAAATGAACTCCAGAGGACTAAATCGAATAGTTGCATGAAATCCTTCTTCAGCACAACCTCAAAATATCCAATATTTAGGGAATGTTTCTAAAAATATAATTATTGAGCAGTATTAAAACTCAGGTTTTATTATTTATACGCATAAATACAGAAGAACATGCGTGAAATTAAACTATAATAGTTATTTACATGTTAAGTAATTTTATCTCTCAAATTTCTTTTGTGAGAAAATATCAATAATTTAAAGCTTCAAAAAAGAGATGCTGTGTGTCACATGATATAGAAATTAAGTTATGTTACTACAAATAAAAAAGTGAATTCTTCGATGAAAAGCAGGGCTCCTAATTTTGACAAAAATGCCCAAATTTTGAGTTTCCAGCCTCTTTAATATGAATATTTGGGTGTTTTCTTGCTTTTAATTTCTTCGTTAAATCATTGTTTATCTGTGAATTTATAAAGCGAGTTATCTACATTTAATCGACCTTGCTGTCATTACGTGCTTCTGTATGTTCGACTAGTCAACAATACACTAAGAATAATAAGAATAAGAATTAAATCAGCAACTTTCCTGATAGTCCATTCAAATCATTCTCCAGCTGCAGCTTCTCCTTCTCCGTTTTAATTTATCATAAACTGAATAACTTTGAGTTTGGACTGTTTGTCACAAAACCAGTGATTGCATTGTGATTTGATAATTAGGATCATTTTCATAGTTGTAGCTGCATTTGCATTAAATAAACGTGCTTTACTGAAGCTGAGAGCTTTTCCTGCTTGGCTCATGAGACTAACACAAGAGAATAAAACACGACTTCTCTGCAAAAAAAAAAGAAAATACTCCGAAACTTGTGTTGTATTTCGTCCTTTAGCTTAAAGTACTTAAATAATCTCCAATGGCTCAGCATGTGGATCTTGTTTAATATGGAATAGCAGCATTTCCTGCCACGTAATGCAGCAGCAGCGCCGCCTCACAGTCTCCCCCTGGAGGCCGACTCAGTGCGGAGCCACCGATCTATGAATCTCAGAGCAGGAGGATGTTGAATTAGACTCATCGCGTCGGTGACGAAGGCCTCGACGAGTCAACGACTGGACAATCCACCTTTTCACAAGCGGTTCACCACGACTTCATTTGACTAATTCCAATTACTCCCATTTCTTTTCGCCGAGACTTAATCAGCTAATTTGAGACCACAGAGGGGAGGAAGGGGGAGGGACAAAATAAAAAAGAGAGGGTGATTTCCATTTCCACATAGCAACAATGCCTCTGATTGGCAGATGGCGACATTATCTGTCTCTTCAGTCAAGGTCAGCTGCTTCAGAAGCCTTTATTTTCCACATATTCGCTTTTAGCCGACTGCAAATAATAAGATTCAAGTCATATTTATGGTTCCTTTTCTCTCCGTATGTTTTATTATTTTTTAATCAAAGTCAAGATGAAGGTTCATGGTGAAATATGGAGCGTAAGCATCAATATGTTTTAACATATTCTTGTATTACGTGACGACCTGCATCTTTATTTACTTGGTAGAGAATAAAATAGTAAATCTCTCATATAAATTAATTATAATTTTCATTTTTCCCTCCTCGCTGTGCCCTCTGAATCCTGCCTGGTGTAATTGATCGTATTCCATTAATTCATTCTTTATTTAAATTCATTTTTTTATTATTTGAGAAGTTAAGCTCATCAGCTACAATCATTATTTCATCTAAAAAAAAAAAACGGACCTCATTGCAGTCACTAAACGTGTTCCCCCTTCTAATATAAGAGGATAATTATTCAAATTTAATAGCAATCATTTACATTTAGTTATTTTTGTCATCATTTTGAGCCATTAACTCTGAAATCTCACACCATAAATGTCTGATCAGTTTAAACACACATTCAGTGATTTATTCACAAAGAAAGTTTAAAATGTGCATCAGATTAAACTCACTGCGGAGAAAGACAGATCCACCGTCAGGACTGCAGCGCCCTCTTGTGGTCGCTCTCCAAACTCAAGTCTCGCTGGACTCGTTACATCACTTGCCAGCCAGAATTAGATGGGTTCAGCTGCAATGTGCTTGATATAAATAAATGTGGCGCTCACTGTTCGATGGCTGAAGAGACATATGCTGACCTACATTTCAACGGGTTTCATTGCAAACTATTTTGTACCACAGACACGGCCCTCTCTCTTACATGTTTGGAACAAAGATCGTTGGAGGATATTTACAGTGTGCAAGATTATTGTGTTTTTCCCCCCAGGAACAAAAATGTAGATGCTGGGCCCCTTTTTTACAGAACTAATGCCCCTGTGTTCGCTGTGTGGTAATATGATTACAATACTAGTTGAGAAATATGCAACATATAAGCACGAAACTGAAGTAATGAAGCCCTGAAACTAGATTATAGCACTCTCTTTAAAACAAGACTCAACTTAAAAAAGAATATGTTTGAAGATATTCTGTATATTACTGAAGAAAAGACTCAAATAAAGTATTGCGTGTGTATCTGAGCCTGATGTATCGTATTCCTCTGTGCTGTAGAGCTCCATTGTTGTACAAAAACTATTAAAAACACATCAATGAGCCACACAGTTTACTGGCTCACCATGAACACACACATTGTAGTTTATTTTGGCTAAATCCAATAAACACAAATGAAAGTAGTCCCAAACAAAAAAGCTTTTTCTACATGTTTAAGTAACTTTTTCTAAAAAAAAATTTAAAATAGTGAAGTTTTACTTCTCACATCAATATAAACCAATAAGTTTTGGGCTGACAGAAACAAGAGGGAAGTCAGAAAGTACGAAGAGAAAAACATAACTATCCTATTCTTTATGCAGGTTGATATTATACTTAAGTGGTGAATATTTAGCACAAACTGCACAGTTTACGGGCCCAGCTCACTAAACTAAGTAAAACTTCCAGAGAAACCAGCCTGATCTCAGGTGTGTCTGCATCTCTCCTCTCTGCAGGTGACCGGTTGGCTGACTCCACCATCACACTCGCGTTGGGCCCTTGAACTCCTCTCTCACGTGACCACGCCCCTTCCTTCACATCCAATCCCGACATGGAGCCCATCAAGGTCCAATCAGAAGGTGGACTGAATGTGACCCTCACCATCAGGCTGCTGATGCACGGCAAGGTACGCAAACACAAAAGAGGCTCTCCGGGCGGTGACTTTCTCTTTCGTGCTTTTTATTTCCCATTATCAGAAAATAGATTATTTCAAGGCTCCCCGTGGGACAAATTCACCCAACATTGTTTGTTTGTTTGTTTGTGCAGGAGGTCGGAAGCATCATAGGAAAGGTATTTATCACAGACACAAGCAGACCACGTAAAGCATCATAACGCCGGTGGGAAACACTTCATAACGTGTCCTTTTCTTTACCTCCAGAAAGGAGAAACGGTGAAGAAAATGCGTGAAGACGTAAGTAGAACTTTTCTACAAATATTGCTGACACACTTTACGTGTTTTTTTGTTTTTCCTCTCATGATTATTTGTTTTCTTCGTCCTGCAGAGCGGAGCCCGCATCAACATCTCAGAGGGGAATTGCCCCGAGCGGATAGTCACCATCACCGGGCCAACAGATGCTATTTTCAAGGCCTTTGCCATGATAGCCTACAAGTTTGAGGAGGTATAACACTCATCATATAAACACCACAAAGTACCACATTACACTGAGTCAACAGGGATGCTGCAGTGGTGGAGGAAGTATGCACATACTTGAAGTAAAAGTATAAATATCACACTGTTATAATTAAATAAAGTAATCAGGAAGATGTATTTTATAATTAGATTAATATTATTTTTCATGCATTCATGTAAAAGCAGATTTTTATTGTTGTAGTTGGTTTTTAACTATTTTGTATCGACAGCAATTTATTGTTTGTTAACTGTTGATTATTTCCTCCATTAAGTTGATTCTATTAATTGTTTTGTTTATAAAATTTCAGAAAATAGTGACACTTTCATAATGTTTGTTTTGTCTCAATACAAAATTATTATTTTTTTTTTTAAATTAAAATGATCCTAATAATTAAAAGGAAAAAGGAGAAAGTAGAAAGCTGCATGAAAATAAAATACACAAGTACAGTACAAGTACCTCAGATTTGTACTTGGTTGCATCCCAGCACCAGTATGCTTCATGGTCCCGACTCGTCCCTATTGGAATACAAAGCAGGCTCGGCCCCGTTATGTAGGACAGAAATGTGCTGATCCAACCTTGCAGCACCCTTTGAATGTGGGCCAGTACTGTGTTTGGATTTGGGTGTTGAATCAGCACCCCGGACCGGAGAGTCTCCGACACGCGGCGCGAGGAATGAGTGTGTTCGTGCCAGTTCGGAGGAGGAGAAATATACGAGTCATTTCCAGAAGTTCACATACTGAACTGTACTTAAACACTCCTATTTATCATTTAGAAGCAGTTTATAAACATATGATTAAGTGTTGTTTATAACATAGAATATGTTTATTAATGTCCAGTATTTTCTGAAATCTTTTATATAATTACAACTATAATATTGTCATTCATTATCCGTTTCTACACCAGCCTCCAGATACAGCAAGGACACTTCACAGGAGTAAGAAGTTATTGACAACTGCATCAATAAGACTGTATATCCACTTAAAAACTACATTATAGCATGTTAAACCCACCTGTTAAAGGGTAAAATACTGTAAATTATTACAGATTATTATAGGATTACTGAATAAAACACTTAATTACGAAGGTGAAAAGCTACTGTAAAGTCGTCTGATTTCAGCCTCGGAGAACAACGGCTTTCAAAAAGTTATCAGAACAATAACTTAAGTTAAAGTTTGCAGAACTAGACTCTACAAACACTTCCGAGTGAGAGTTTTCTACACGTTCTACCGATGCAGGAAACATGCATGAAGGTGGATTTCTCCAAAGCCACCAGTCCCGATGCGGTAACGGATGCGTTCGTCTGATAACACCTGGTCTTTGCTGCCCTCAGGATATAATCAACTCTATGAGCAACAGTCCAGCCACCAGTAAACCCCCCGTGACCCTGAGGCTCGTGGTCCCGGCCAGCCAGTGTGGCTCCCTCATCGGCAAAGGAGGCTCCAAAATCAAAGAAATGAGAGAGGTAGAGTCTCAAATACCAGACCAACTCAGATATTAACAGATATTTAGAGGCAATGCTCCAGTTCTGGAGGGATTGAACCAACCGGAATACTTTCAGCCATGAGACATCGTATTCATCTTCATATAAGCTTTAAATCCTGCATAATCCCGTGTGCTTGAAGCATATTTCCCAGATTGAATAAATGCTCTTCTTGCCTTCAGTCCACAGGAGCTCAGGTCCAGGTTGCAGGCGACATGCTCCCCAACTCCACCGAGAGAGCCGTGACGATCTCGGGGGCCCCAGAAGCCATCATCCAGTGTGTCAAACAGATATGTGTGGTGATGCTTGAGGTACAGAAGGGAGGGGGGGAAACGAAGGAAGCGTTATTTACACTGAACACACAGTATGCTGGGATTAAAATGCCTGATTACAATTATAATCCTCAAGATTTCAGCCTTTCATTGAATTCATGCCAAGAGTAAAAAACACTACATTACATGCTGCATCATTTCCTGTGAATTACTTGCCAGTGTGAAGGCAATATGAATGGCGGACTCCGCCACTAACAATGAAAACGGCAACTATATATGAACAAGAAATATAACTTTAACACAGCTAGACGCTTGATCTGCTGTATCAAAGGCTCTCTGGTGATAATATACCTTTTTCTGTGATATCTGCTGCTAATATCATTTCATAAATGATGCATTTGATTCGTTTTTTTTGTGTTTTGACGTCTTGATTTGTAATCTGGAAAGCCATCCTTCATTGTATTGCTGCAAACACATTTCCCCAACTACTAATAAAGCAGAAACTAGCAATTCAGTCCTATAGGTACATGCCAAACCATAATAAGTCACAATGCTTTAATCAAAGGGCTCCACACGTTGTAGTTGTCTCTCTTTTTCTTGCACCATTAATTTGAACTATCTGCACAGCCAGTTCTCCATTGGGCCTTCATGATGGCACCAGCCATGGATACTAGGAGATATGTGACATGACTGTAAGTCTCCAGAATGTGCACTTTTTAAAAGATATTTTAAACACAGTATGAACAGTAGAGTCATCATTATCCAGTTGAAAGTGATGTTCCAGGTAAATCCAAGTTTAGTTGTGCACTGAACCACGATTTGGACATTTGATGTCAGCATGAACACGCAGTGAAGAGCACTTTTGTGTCACAGGATGTCTTCCCCAAAGGCACCGCCCCTCTTTGGTTTCACTTTGTGCAACTCTCTCTTTCTTTCTCTCTTTCTCTCTGTTCTAACACTCTCTCCACATCTCACCCCTTTCTTCTTCCCCCCACTCTCTCCTCCTTTGCTCTCCTCAGTCCCCACCGAAAGGTGCCACCATCCCCTACCGCCCCAAGCCTGCCTCCACCCCTGTCATTTTTTCAGGTGGCCAGGTAAGAGCAGACCCACTGGGGGCGTCCACAGCCAACCTCAGCCTCTTACTGCAGCACCAGCCACTGCCTGTTAGTGTCTCACCAGGTTTTATTCACTTCTCCTCCCTCCCTCCCTCACTGCCCCCACCACCCCTCCTACTAGCATGAAACCATCACTGCTGTTTACTGTGCCCTCACTGTCGCCCATCACCTGCAGCCACTCCAACCAGAACTGAGTTAAATGAAACTGGACGACTTGCCTGTTAATTGATGAGAACGGAGGCGGTGGATGGGTCTCCATGACGATTCTACCTGGACACAGCAGGAAATCTTTACTTACAAAATAGTAGAGAAGCACTTAAAAACAATGCAAATATCAAAGTTGCTCTGACTTTGATATTGAAGTAGCCAACTTACCAGGACAGAACTAATCTTGATTTTGACTGCAGACAAACATCTGCTCATGTTCTTGAGGTAAACACTTTAAAAAGTGACCCAAAGCAGGAGAGCAGCAGGTTAGAGAGGCTAAAGGGAAGCAGGTGTGCAGCAGCAGGTTAAACCAGTAGATCTGCAGAGGAAGGAGCACTAGAGGGACAACTAGTGGACTGGATGTGAATGACAGGAGATGAGGACCAACACAAAACACTGAGGCGAATATTCATGGTGGATAGAGACAGTTGAGTACCATGAAAGAACATCTCACATCCACTACAATCCTCAGGGCAAAGAGTAAGAATACTAAGAATCTGCTATATTTGAGACAAGAGATTCTTAATCCTTAACTTCCAGTTGTTCCCTTATATTCTTCCTTAAGTGGCTTTAAGGTTGGACAAAAGCAACTTTAAATCAACTTATAAAAAACAACAAATATTCAGTTTACAGTCACATACAACAAAGACAATCTGCAATTCTCACAATTAAGAGGCTGCAGAGAAGTCTTGATATTCTTGTTGATAAATGACTTAATAATCAACTAATTCATAATTGGTTGATCAATTGTTTCTTGTTACCTTACAGCGCTAGGATTATCCATGTACCAGACTATGTATATATATATGAATGATCACAAGTATTCTCATCAATTAACAGGAAAGCAAGCCAGTATTTAAACTTACATTTTTTAATTTCATTCTCATTTTCTACAAAGGACATTTTTAAGAAAGCAAATCGATACTTTAATCTGGAAGTCTTATTCTAATTCCTTCACTTAAATGTCTACGTGACTGAATTTCCTCCCTACTGAACTCCTGCAGAGACTCGACATGTTATTTTCTGTGGTTACATCTCTCGTTTGCCGTCTCGGCCAATTAAAAAAAAAAGAAATTTAGCTCAGTTCTGACCTCTGTGGCCCCAGTAAAGCTCACATCCAGTAGGTCAAGTCCCAATACTCCTCTCAGGGCCGCTCCTCTCCCTCCCCGTCACCTCCCCACTGTCTGAGTTGTCCCTTATTGATTTAGTTCAACTGGATCTGATTGATGAACAGTAGGAGAACAAGACAGGAAGTCTATAGTGCATGACTTTTTCATATAGCTTAAAAACATGTTTAAAATTAGCCTGTAGAGTGTTTGTGTCGTAGAATTGTTTTTACATTTAGTCCTATTTTGTTGTATAGTTTTAGCTTCACAAAAATGGATTTAATTCAGCATGAGTTTTGTTTTATGAGTATTTGTGTAGGCCTGTTTCGATGACGTAACAAGATAACAATAAGCTCTTCTCCTCTTGTTTGCAGGCTTATACCATTCAAGGACAGTACGCCATCCCTCATCCCGACGTGAGTGCTAACCCCAAGAGGCAGATCACACTGCACTCTCTCCATTATCCCGTCTGTCTGCCTCCACATTTCTCTCTTTGAGTCGCAGGCTCTTTACTCTCTTCTTCTCCGCCCATATTAATATTAACTGTTAATATTAATACAGCTCTTTCTCTCTGATATGTAATTCCTATTTCTTCTAACTCTTCTGACCTGGCCTTTGTTTATTATTAAACCTCATGGGGCTTGGCCTGGTGGCTGGTGGTTTCACTTTAATTCCATAGGATACAACGACCAACTTGAACCTGCTTTAAACTGGTAATCTGAATGTAATGCAGGTGGAACTTGGGCCAATTTGAGAAGTTTTCTTTGTTGAGACTTTCAAGACGTAAAAGGTCAGTTGACAAAAAGCATTTCAATTAAAATCTAAACCAAACCGTCGTAAGAGGCTGCTTTGGTAGCGGGTTTAAGATGATGGAGTTGCCCTTTAAATAGTTTTTAATAATCCCAGTTCTCAACTCAAAACATCTTTACTGTGATGAATTTAAGTTCAGTGTCTTCAAACTACATGAAATGAGTAGAAGCTGACGCCATATACCCTGAACCAATGTGGTCACATGGGCAATTTGACAACTCGCTAAACCCCTCCCACGAACATTGATTGTCCAATCACAGTTTATTAAGCAGAATCAGATTTCTCCACGTGGCATGAGGGCGTGATCCTTGGAACAACACGAGTTGTGCGTGCACCATTATTCACATGTCTTCTATCTATATACAGTACTTTGGTTATCAGCTGCTGAGGGTGCAGACTGTTTCCGGCTCCTAAAAATGACGTTTCCATACAATAAAACTAAATTGTGAACTACGTCCCGAGGGAAACGTATTACCTTCACTTTTGACGTATGACAAATACGTTAAAAATGAGTGCGTTTCACCCAGGAGACTCCTCTTTGTGCGAATCAAGTACTTTTGTTGCCTAAACCTAAAGAAGTACTTTTGTAGTAACCACGTGTTTAAAACTGCGACTGTCATCAGAGAGTGCAGTTTAAGATCTATGGAAGACGTGGACGCGCAGCTTCAGCCTCAGTATGATATCCTGTATGTAGCCGGCATGTGAATATTTAAGATAGATGGAGACTCGCCTTTAAATAAAGCCAGAGACTTGAGTTTTTAAGATATCCTTGTAGCTCCCCCCCAGTTTCAGGCCAAGTCCTCTATGTGTGTGTCTCTCTCTCTCTCTCTCTCTCTCTCTCTCTCTCTCTCTCTCTCTCTCTCTCTCTCTCTCTCTCTCTCTCTCCTTCACCTGTCTGTGTTGTTACTTCTCCTCAGATCCTCTCTCTACTCTCGTAGCGTTTCGGACAGACCTGTGTGTGTTTGTGTGTCTGTCTGGGTGTGTGCGTGCGCGAGTGTGTATTTTAACGATGACCTCATAGCACTGCTGTCCTCCTCCTCCCCCCCTCAGCAGTTGAGCAAGCTCCACCAGTTGGCTATGCAGCAAACCCCCTTTACCCCCCTCGGACAGACCACCCCTGCCTTCCCCGGTACGTACCCACCTACACGACGACCCTCTTTACCAAAGCTCCTTCTCTCGTTTTTACCTGTGGAGACAAAACACATTCTCTACCTCCTTTTTTTTCTCTCTTTCTTCTTTTCCTGTCTCTGTCCTTGCTCTGTTTCTTCTTCTCGTCGTTCTCCTCCTAATGGTCTCTGTGGTGCACTGCCATCTTTGACATGGCCTGCTGGTGGTCTGCTCTTGTTGATGTTGAGGTTTCTTTTGTTCTTTGGTGTTCCCTTAGTCTCCTATTTCCAATAAAGCAAATGCCTCAGATTGTTTTATTTCCCCGCCCCCTTTTAGAAAGTAGAACTTTGAGGATAAGAGTTTTATAGTGAGTGTGTGCAGGCTCGGCTCAAGGCTGAGCCAGACTTTTCCAGTGACACAGAAATGCTACTGGTCACAAGCCAGGGAATGAAAGAACTCCAGGACTACAGTTCATCAATGAGCCAAACTCTATTTTATGTCCTCTTCCTTCCCTCCTCTCTTTCCGTGTGCTCCCTGTGTTCAGCAGCAGGTCTGGATGCCAGTAACCAGGCCAGTACTCATGAACTCACCATTCCCAATGATGTGAGTACATTTGTCAGAATGTGTAACAGTCTTTATACTTTTTCACTTTCCCTGACTGCAAACAACACCTTCACACAAAATGAAAGATTTGCCATTCAAAAACTGACAGGTCGTCCATTTTTTAAATGAAAACAGGGTTCATTTTGCCTCCAGCAACACAAGCATTTAAAGACAACATTGTCGACAGTATTGGAGAAAAACTGTCACACTTATTCAGCAGTTTTTATCATTTGTGGCTCCTTTGTGCCAATTTGTCTCTGCCACTTTACCTTACAGTAAAACACTTCTTTTAAAACATCTCGACAGCAAACTCTTCAGAGAAACCCTTAAGGTCAATGTGACACTGCGGTCATATACCAACTCCTTCTTCAGTCCATTTATAGAGAGATTAGAAAGCTGCATGAAACAGAAACGAAGCACGACAGTGATCAGAATCTCACTGCCATCACAACACAAATTCACAAATGTTGTTGGACCACGATGTCAAAAAACTCTGGTATATTATCTTTTAACGTGGCTTCCTGTTGAAGCTTCCAGCGATACAATCTGACAGCAGATCAGCTGCGACTATTGAGAATTCCTTCTCCACGGCAGAGAGATAGTACAGCCAAAGGCACTTAGCTTCGTAAAGTGAATGTCCTTAATGGAAAAGACTTGTTGGACTAAAGTAAGAAATGTTAAAGTTATAGCTGAAAGGCTGACTTTGACTGGCTCGTACTCACACAGGGAGTCCAGTTGAGTATCTTTCATGGTTCCGGCCATCCTAAGTCCCATCCCCATTTTCTTCCCAGCTAATAGGCTGCATAATCGGACGTCAGGGAACCAAAATCAACGAGATCCGTCAGATGTCTGGGGCGCAGATCAAAATTGCTAATGCCATGGAAGGGTCATCGGAGCGCCAGATCACCATCACAGGGACCCCCGCCAACATCAGCCTGGCCCAGTACCTCATCAATGCAAGGTCAGAACTCAAAGGCTGTTAAAGTCTCATTTCAAAAAGGCGTCAAATAGCGATTTTCTCGATACCAAAGCACGAGGCGTCTGAATGAGTCGCACCAGGCTTTAAAGCGATAACAATGGGTTGGACGGGTTTACAGTGAACAAACACAGAACTCTCACCCAGGAGACCGAGGTCAATTTGTATGTAAAGTAGGCTACGTAGTTGAAGTATCGTAACGAACGTACCCAAGAGACATTAAGGCGTACCCGATGTTTTAGAAAGTGACGCCAAGGGGTCCTGAACAAGCGTCTATTTGGGATGAATTGGGAATGAGAACAAGTTTGTAGAAGTCTGGAGTGAAGCAGCCAAATGGAACGGTGAAGAGAAGTTACAACAACTGAAAGAAACAATACAAAAAACTACTTTATGTTTGCCCCAAATTTTGGCAAAATGTTTTTAAGAAAATTAAACGTTATCGCTTACTTCCCGATGATCCTCCTACAGGTTCAGAGACGTGGCGGCCATGTGGAACGACCCAACTTCCATGACCACATCCTGAGATCCCTGACTGGCTCCTCCGTTTGGCCCTTTCCAATGACAGACTACCGCAGACAACCCTGATGAAGCCCCTCGGACTCTGGCTCTGGCTCTCCGAAAACCCTGACCGCCTTCCTGCCCTGGTTCAAAGTTGTTTATATGTCAGGGAGGGTTGGACGATCATTTTTATTTCAGAGAGCCAAATTAAATTAAAAAAAAATAAGAATTACAAAAAAGGAATTCTCTGTTGATTAGGTTTTTTTTTTTTTTTTTTTTTTTAGAGAACTGTTGAAGCATGTTGAATGTTTATTAGGAACAACTTGTGTTAATCTTCTTCTTCTTCTCTCTCTATCTATTGCTTTCTCTTTCTCTCTGTCAGTGCTGCGTCATAGAACATCATTAAAAGTATAAACTTGTAAAAGATTGACAATTTTTGTAGAACGTAGTTATTTGCATATTACAGCTGCGCAGTGATGCTATCGGCAGAGTGTGTGGTGGGATGTAGCCAAAGTATCAAATTTTGATAATATATTTTGAAAAGAAAAAAAATTGGACTGTTCTGCTTTTGTCCTAATTTGCATCTTTGTCTTCTTACAAATCCAATCTCTACCCATGACTCTTTGCTGCATCACATGACCCTTTTAAGCCAATGGTATCACTCCTAGAGCCTCCATTCTCGTGTTAATTTCCTATATTTACATTATTGCTTATATTGCATGTGCTCAATGTCGTGTCGTCGTGCAAATTTCAGTAAACCTGTTCAGTGTACGTGTTCCTTCAAATGTCAGTATTATATCTTTGTGCTCCCGTTCTTTTCCGAAAACTTTCTCAACATTTTTGGCCATTCACGTCTAGTCCTACTTCCTGCCCAAATGAAAAACTTTCCGACATAGCCTCCTTCTATCAACACCGATTATTAGTATTTAGATGCATGAATGGCAATTAGTGAAAAATCAGTGGCTAAAACACTAACTGAAAATTAAAATGATTGTTTACTAACTTCTTATTATACTGTATTTGTTTTGTATACAAGGACTTTTGTGATTTAGCACATCAGTCGACTACGCGGCGCTCATGCAATAGACTATTCAACACTTTACTCTGGACTGCCTCTGATGTGGGAGGAATTAGTTGGACTTAAAAAGCCAAGCGTTGCGTCCAAACCTTTCGGCTTCCTTCCCTTGTGTTGGAAAAACGTTGAGGTCCCCGAGGAAGCTTTTGAGAGAGCAGGAAAAACAAGGGAAAGAAGCCGACTCGTCACGGCAAAGAGGCCTGAACGTTTGGACGAAGCCGACTGGTATTTTTTGGGCCGAGGAATGTTCAGGGGTTCATTGGGGGGAACCCACGGGGGGGGCCTGGGCGGACGTGACCACTCAGTCTCTTTTTCAAGATTGTTCATCTCGTCTTTTTGTTTGTCATACGGTTGATTTGACGCTTTAGGTTTGAATGTCTTTTTATTGTCACGACTATGTCAGCAACTTAATTGTTTTTATTTGAAAAAGGACAGGTTGGATGACAATTCCTGCTTCACTGGTTTTCAGTATAAACCAGCATGTATTTATTTATGGTGTGGTGATGCACATATGACTTTTTGGTTGTTGATAATGAAACTTAAGCTAAGTTAGTTTTGTCGTATTGTATTTAATTTGAGAGGGAGGTGTGGATGATATTTGGTATGGTTCAGTATTTCAACCATCCCTCACGTGTTTTACTGATGAGGATGCTCTAAATACTTTTGGACAGCTTGAGTCGTCTCATTTCCGATCAGCTGAGCTCAATTAAGCTTTGACATAATACAAACAGCTGTTGAATGTTATTGTCGAATCACATTATCTACTGTCCAACACAGCAACATTCTGCATTTCCAGTGTCTCAATTTCTTCATAGATACCACTACTTCTGTTTTATTTCTAGTAGCCTATGCTGAGCTTAAAGGAAACGTTTGACATTTTGGGAAATGTGGTTTTTCGATTTCTTGTCAAGAGTCAGATGAGAAGACAAGCACCTAAAAAGCTCACAAATTACCATGTTTTATCTAGTTTGACTAACAGTTTCCCTTTGTTTTCAGTCTTCATGCTAAGCTAAGTTAAGCTAACCGTCCCCTGGTTTTAGCTTTTATTTAGCAAAGAAAGCAAATAAAACTCTGAGGGCTTAAAATATAATGACATAAGTAACATTCTTGACATCAAGCAACCAGCAGAGAAGGCAATTAGTGGTCCGGATCAGGAAATGGTGCGGCTCATAACCGCCCAGTTATATGCATTTGTTGTTTTTACACTTCAGTTTTTGCACAAATTAAAAAAAACATACAAGATCGGACATGTTCATTTTTAATTAGCGAGCTTTGGAGGAACTGGTAGGCAGTTTTTTTTACCTTTGATCAGAGCTAGGCTAGCTATTTCCCCCGCTTCCAGTCTTTATGCTAAGCTAAGTTAGCCAGCTGCTAACAGGCGCTTCAGATTAAGAGTACCGGGATGAGAATGGTTTCAATCATCTCATCTAACTCTCTGCAAGAAATTAGATCAACATATTTTCCAATAGGTCAATCTTTCCTGTAACTTTGGGTCTTAAGCGCTTCGATGACATACATGTGATTATGTAAATTGACAAATGCTGTATTGCTATACTGAACCATGCATAGTCAATGATTATTCTGCAATAATTCTTACATTTTGATGTGAACTCAAGTAGTAGTGCTAGCATTGAAATTATGAATTTGTGTTTCTTTTTATTTTGAGTTGTCATAGCTTGTACTTCAATGGGAATGTTTGTCAAATGAATCAAATTAAATTATGTTTTTGGGCAAACTTGCTTTTTAGAACAGTTAGCTAATACCTAAGAGGGCATTCTTTCCCAACAGTACTGTAACAGTAAAGAACATCCTCAAGGGTATAATGGCTTTTATACAACTGTTACCAGTGCATGTGTACCACTGAAATGTTTTACTCAAATTGGTACACATTTTATAAGCATTAAAAACATAGAAAAACAAGGATTGCTAATGCTAATTAGCACAGTTTGCGCGTGCATTTGACAAAGATCTTGTTGTGTGATATGAATTTGGTTGCTATGGCAGTGTGATTTCAATAACATCGATATTCATGTGTTACTCAGTGTTTGAAAACTGTATTTACATTTGTGTATATGCCTGAGTATACTACAACTTTGAAACAAACTGCAACTAATGCAATAATAGGGTGCAATGTGCAATTATTTATTCAGTTATTACTAGCATAGATACAGGAGAGCTGTGTAGCTTATTTAAAAACTTTTTTTTAAAATCCACTTTCCATGTGGCAGCAACAGCAGGAAAAAAAAGAATGACTAGACATGTTTTTTTCAGCTTTTGTTTTGTGTGTATTGCAGTTTGGGGAAAAAAAGTGATAGAACTTCGTAACTATTTTCGATTGATTTATTTGCTATGTGCAGATCTATATTAGTTGTGAGTAATTACATAGGTTTTAATTTCAAAGTGTTGGTAAGTATAAAAACAAATAAAGTTTCATTTTTTTCTTTCTGTGACTTGTTTTTCCACTGGTTTCTCTTTGCTGCCTCTTACAGAATATAAATGACTTCACATCATTTCTTCACGATGTCACATCAAGGCCTGATGAACCATGAGCTATCATGGGTTAGGTCAAGCAAAAATACCCCCGGGGAGAATTTGATAGTTAGTGAATACTATTAATTATTGGATGGCAAAAGTATTATGGTAATAGGATGATAAGGTTAAGCATTGGTTGTCAAAGAAGGGTTCGTGGACCTTTGTGAGGTCTTATAGGAGTTCTGTGGAGGTGTGCAGCAAAATTAGGAATAACTATCACAAAGCATTAACTATTTTTATTTATATTTATACCAATTAGAGAATGTTGGTTTCTTTCTTACCACTTGTATTTCATAAGCTAGCTACTCTACAGACAGTTATTAAAAAGGGAAACACCCTTTTTTCTGCCCCTATTTCCCTTAAATGCCTATACATCTATTTCCCTGTCTTTTTTTTAAGCTCCCTCCCAAAACTTTTCAATCATGGAATTCCTCTCCCATCATCTCTCTCTGTGGTCTATTTATCAAACTTGTTCCTTTTATTCTTTTCTCCATGAACCAGCCACACACACACAAATGTATGAAGGACTTCGTCACTCTATTATTAGACTGCAACGGACAGATGCGAGGTAAGAGCAACGAGAGGAAGATTCAACATCTTGATAATGAGATGGCTCGCCTTTGAACCTGCAGATTGCTTTGCCAGAGTGGATGCTGGACATCCAGACCTCCCTCAGAAAGCTCTCCCGGAGCATATTAAGACCGTGAACCTCGCGGTTGTGAGCATTTCACAAATGAAGAGTTCGTACACAGGTTCTCCTCTTGACCTCAGGAGATATTTGGGAGGATAAGTTGTTCCAATTCTGGATTTGTTTTAAATCTGAGAAGATCCTCAAGGAGAAAGCTGATCTACATATTGTTTGTGGCAGAGCAGTGAACGGCTTAAGACAACGCAACGGAAAATACGTTTCGTGCTTCTGAGATGGGAATGCTCACACTTTGCTGGATAATGGTTTCTGGGTGTCAAGGGTAGATTAAGACATTTTGGTGAGAGCCAAGAAGCTGTGTGAGAAGTTGATAGGCAGGCCATAACCACTGGCAGAGATCCAGCGCAGAGCTTTGCAAGAGCCTGACTGAGGAAAAGTCATGACACATGAATAATAGAATATCACAAAAAAAGGGCATTAATTTAGAGCAAAAACAAAATGTAAATGTCAGCAATACAAACTGGAATTCAACAAAAAAAAAGGTAAAGTTTCTTTCGAAGCAGCAACAAGGTGCCACTGATTTGAGTATACCCAACAATAAATTATTTTATTATAGCATGATGTGACTGTGACATACAAACTTCCCAATGACGTGAGAGGCTTGCAGCATAATCAGGAAATCTGATGCATTTAAGAAAGACTTATCCCCCCTTTGCTGTTGCCTATTCAACCATAGACACTGGGGCAAGGGAGGCAAACATCCCCTCACAAAGCAAATTAAAGTTCAACTTAAAATATGTTTCTGTCTATTCTAAAAAAAGTAACAAAGAACAAGTTAGAACAAAAAAAGTAAATCATCAAAAGAAGAGGCGAATACACTGTGCATCAGCTCTGCTCAGTCAATTTACCTCCAATAAAGTTTTGGTTGAACTGTTATTGGAGGAACGTAAAGGCATCCTGTGCCCCTGCGTTGGCTGGGCATCAACGTTGGAGTGGGTCCATGCCATCACTCAGCAATGCTGTAAGCTACTTACAGACAACCTTCTCTATAATGCAAAAGACTGATGTCAAAGCAATGAGGGAGACGACGTGGAAGTCAAAAAGTGTGATGACATCCGCGGCCTTTTTCCTGCGAGTGCAGAGCAATTCCAAGCAGAGTGAGCAATGCAATGTCAGATAGTCTCTGCAGCGGGGAAGAATTATCAAATGTACTGAGCGGGGCTTTGAAGAGGTCAATATATACTGTAGGGCAGCGCAGTGCTGCCTTCACAGTCTCTTCACAATGTCAAAACAAAGCAGGCAGGAGGTGCAAATGGAGCAGAATGATGTTGAAGCAATGGCTCTGCAAAGAGGAAGTCTGTTGTTTTAAATAGGTCTCAAGAATTATGACAGTCCATAATGCCAACCCGACAAAGGTTCCCTAAATTGGCTCAGCTCCATATCATTCTGGGGAGGAGCAGGGATTTATCTAAGATGGGTCAGGAAGTCTGCCAGGAGGAAAGATTAGTAAGGGTGTTAAACAAATGTGTTGGCAAGTCTGAAGTATGTTAAACATCGGATAATATGAAGCAACTCGGGAACAGGGACACATTTACGAGCGTGCTTTGTGATTCTGGACGCCGTCACAATAAAGCATGCAGCTGAAATGCTTCAGTAGTCAACACAATCAATGATTCTGCCTTTCAGCAAAATTGACAGGGCTGAACTCTGCACATTTAATCATGCAGGTGCTTTGCAAAGCGCCGGCTGCATTCAGGTGACCTTTGTGTCAGCTGGGAGTGCCTTCAAAACCGTCTGTTGTCCCCGCGGCTGTGAAGGGCTCCGTATCGAAGTCCTCTATCAGGGCAGGACAATCGTAATCAGTGTTTATGAAGAATGACAGTGGGACAGGAGGGGCGGCGCAGGAGGAGGAGGCACCAAAATAGGGTTCAGGGACGTCGAGGGTAATGCCGCTTTTATTTTATTTAAATTACTGGTCACTGATAACAGGCTTCACTCTAAACTTCCGTTTTGTACCTCAATTATATCACATTAGTGACTGTGCAGTATCTATTCGGATATTTATATATCTCCCTGCATGAACCACATGCATGCACAAAGAGGTTATTTGCGACATTACGCCCTTTTAATGTCTAAGTGCTCATTTGTGTGCTGATTTTAGATTCCACATTATGGTTACCAGACAGGGATACACGTATAAATGAAATGTGCAAAGCAAGCAGAGGAGACCTCGAAACACAAAGAAGAGGTTTAGATGTCATTCAAAAGGTGCAAGTGAGCGTGAAATGTGGGTTTGCTACATCAGTGGAAGGAGCCAATAGGTGATGGAGAACACTGTACAATAGCGCGGCAACAAATATTCATTTTCAATCCAATACATTTTTCATTTAGTCCAGTGAACTCCAGAAATGATGCCCAGTGTTCATCAGAAGTTACTAAAGTTTTCTCACAAGTTGTCTCACTTTATCCTGTTCAGCATATATATATATATATATATATATATATATATATATATATATACTGATTACTGTTGTGGACAACGTTTTTAAATATTTTACTGATGCTTATTTACATTCTGATGTAGAATTAGATTAGTTAGCTTAGCATAAAGACCTGAAACAGGGGGGAACTGCTAGCCTAGCTCTGTCCAACAGAAACAAACACTGCCACCTCTAAAGCTCACTGATTAACACGCGATACCTCGTTTCTTTAACACGCACAAACTCTGGAGACTAAAAACAATCTTGTCCTCTGAAATGTAGTGGAGTAGAAGTATAAAGTAACTCCAGTAAGTACAGTACGTTTACATTAATCCATTGACTGATTATCAAAATGGCAAAGTTTTAATTCGACCGTTTATTGCTTCAGCTGGATTTCTGTATACAATGAGGAAAAACAGTGGTGGAAAATACTCAAGTGATGTACTTCACCATCATTTTGAGTACTCGTACTTCACTTGAGTATTTACATCGTCTGCATTATACTTGAGGCAAATAGTGTCCCTTTTTCTCAACTACATTTCTTTGATAAGTTACTCTGCAGAATCAGATCATTAGTTTATTTACTAATCAATAAATGATGAAGTATTACAGGTCCAACTGTCCAGCAGCATATAAAGTAATTAGTCCACGTTACCAGCTGCAACTTTAAAGTGCTGAATACATGAATGCTAATAATATGATACTGATTCTGTATGATGCATTTTTTTACTTTTGGTACTTAAAAGTATATTTTGATTCACATACTTTTTATATTTAAGTAACATTTCTGAATGCACGACTTTTATTTTGCGAGTACTTTTTCCACTGCAGCACTTCTTTTCTATTACATTGTGATTAACAGACTGGATGAAAATCTGAGGAAGAGTGAGAGGATGCAACGGGACCACAGAGGTGCAGCCGCTACGCATACACCCCCCCACACACACACACACACACACACACACGCACACGCACACGCACCGAAGGACACACAGCTGCTGCTGCAAACCTGCACTGACACGAGGTTGCAAACTGCCATCAAACAGTTGGACCCGGACTCCTGAACCGGCTGTAATCTGCGGGATTAGCGCCGCAGATTTGCGTTTATTTGCGGTTTTATTTATTTATTCCTGGATATTGAATCAAAGATAAGAAGTCCCCGTGCATGCACGGTGACGTGAACCGGACAGAGTGGAGCCATCAGGTAGGTGTCGATTCAAATAACAATATAAACTCACTTTTTATTGCTGCGGTGGAGTTTAATCTATCAAGTTAATGGCCTTCATCAGGGGCTGAATTATTATGCAAGTAATGTTACATAGGAAACAGCCCAAATTAGCAAATGGGTTTTTCTTTCTGTAGCGCTGGTTGTTCATTTTAAGATTATAGTTCGTCACCAACTGGACATCATCATTTATACAGTTATTGATTCGAAAAAAAAAATGCTGTCTGAGATATATCTTTTAATATTCTTAAGTGAACTTCAAGAAATTGGCTGCTACTGTTTAATTTCCTTTTCATCTAATTAGTTTCTAGATTGATTAATTAGTCCAGTCCATTACGTTTTGGGTTCATCGGAGCACAGAAAGACATCCTCAAATGTCCAAAACACCAACAAAAATATTAATATAATTAACATAGATGATAAAATCGTATTATATTTAAAATCCTTTAATATTCTTTGTGTTTCTTGCTGCCTGGATCTTGATTATCTGTATTTTGCACCTCCAAATATATTTCTATAACATTTCTTTGACGTCTTTTCCAGCAACATTTAGTTTATCATAATTATATTATTATTATTATTATTATTATGACGTTCATCATCTTGATCAAACAGCTCCTTATCAGAAGCGCTTTGTGCCGTTATCTTCCATTGTCCGTAGTAATTTGGGTTCTGAACTTTAGTCCTACATGCTTCTCTGTTTATCTTAAAGAGTGCAGACAGTTTGTATTTAATCACAAATCACTGTTTGAAAGTTCATCTGCTGCATATTGATAAACCCACATCTAGTTTAATGGCACTTTCTCAAAAAGGGACATATGCCGAGCGAAGGGACTCCTTCTATAGAAACATGCTATTATTATGATAATGTTGAACTTTGCTAGCTTTTCCTCAGAGGAGGAAGGCGTCTGAAAGGGGGAGATGGTGTAGAAAGTTCATTGAATATATGCTGTAAGATGATACGGCCAGAAAATTAACATAAAAACTATCAAAAGCATATTTAAAGATAAGAGTTGTCTGCATACATTTTGACCTTTTTAGACTTGATTGGCAGCAAAAAATACAAAACAAATTGATTCCTGACAAGCGTTGACATTTTCTGTATCTCACCTTTTGTCTCCCCATCTTTTTATCTCCCTCCCTTTCCATCACAGGTTTCTTCCAATCAGCCAGGAACACAAGCCCCTCCCACCCTGGATACCCAGACGTGACTTCCCCTTCCCCCGCGTTGCACTCTGACATCTCATGTAGCTACGATGCAAACCTTTGGACATTTGCTGCTTGTTGAGTTGCGTCAGGGTTGGTTTTCCATAACTGTCGGGATAAATGATGAGCAATAAGGATGCAGCTTTAGACATTAATGCCGAGACGAAGGCCGTGTTTGGACTGACTTTACCTCTGCATGAAGAAAACGTTGAGCCGCGATGCCGACGCAGAGGGCTCCAGCAAAAAGCTGCAGGGTCGTCTGGCAAGAAAGTTGAACCCGGCTCAACTTCTGCTGAGACGCAACGGTTCCTTCTGCTGGTAAAACGGTCACAGACCACTTTAAAGTCAACTGGACTTCCCGGATAGTATTTCATGTCTCACTGGTACCGAAAGCAACACACCCCGGGTAACGCAAACCTCTTGTGTTGTTTTAGCGCAGGGCTGATTTCAGTCCGCCAATGGGGGCCTCTCACAGGCGCAGGTCATCTATAAAACCTCCCTCCTGCTGTGCTTCTCCTTCGTTTGTGGGGACATTGTGGCTTCTGTCTGCGATGGTGACTGCGTACGCGTGCCCTAACAACTGTCACTGCACGGACAGGAACGGCGTGGTGGTGCAGTGCACCTCACGCAACCTGGAGAGCATTCCTCCCAACTTGCCCAAGGACACCGTCGTTCTCCTGCTTTCATCTAACCGGATCAGAAACATCCCAAAGGAGACCTTCGCGGACCTCCACCGCCTCAGGGAACTGGACTTATCTCACAACGCCATTGAGAGCGTGGAGGTCGGCGCCTTTCAAGGAATTTCCGAGAGCCTGCGGACTTTGGATCTTTCAAACAACCACCTCAGCAGCCTCCCCAAGGACACCTTCGCCAAGCTCCACGCCCGCGTCCGATTATCCCACAACCCCTGGCACTGCGAGTGCTCTCTGCAGGAGGTGCTGAGGGAGCTGAGGCTCGACCCCGAGACGGTGAACGACGTCAGCTGCCACACGTCGGTGCAGGAGGAGTACGTGGGGCAAGCGGTGATCCAAGTCCTGGACTCGGGGATCAACTTCTGCAATTTCCACCACAAGACGACGGACGTGGCCATGTTTGTGGCCATGTTCTGCTGGTTCTCCATGGTGACGGCTTACATCATCTACTACATCAAACACAACCAGGAGGACGCCAGGAGGCACATGGAGTACCTCAAGTCCCTGCCCAGCACCTCCCACATTAGCAAGGACTACGACACAGCCAGCAGCGTGTTTTAGTGAGTCCGAGTAAAGGTGTACTGTAGATATTTTATTTATTTATGTACTTTAGCGGTAACTTAAAAAGGCAAAACCATCAAGTTACCAAAATTATCAATTTACACTACCGTTACTGTAAAACTGTGTTACCCTGACGATGATCTACAGTATAACTGCTGTTGGTGGTTTACTGTATGATACTGTTAGTTAGAAGTTTTTGGAGTAAGATACTAATTGTGTTTTATAGTAAAATACTGTAAACTACAATATATTAAACATCACATACTACTGTAAACTATTCACTGAATTAATTCTGCAAATTTAAACACTGGTTTACCATATTTATTATTACTCTAAACAATTAAATACAGTAATTAAAACGGTTCTTGTCAACACATTTGACACAAAACTCATTTTTAGAACAAACACGTGTGCCAAAATGAGCATGTGGCAGCATTTAAGTGTCATGCAGCCATAAAATAGGAAAGATCTGTGCAGGTGGACGAAATAAATCAGCCAGTTAGGTTTGAAAGAGAAAATTAATTGGTTTCTTGGAAAGAAAGGGTACCCATAAATTAAAATGTCTTTCTCACATTGGGTTTCTGGCGTAGCCCACTCACTAAATTCTCTTTTCCATAACATCAGCTCGTTACATTACTTATCACAATCCCAGGAACATGAGGAAATGCAAACAATAAGGTGTAAATTAACGGTCTGAAATGTCCATACGTGTACCAGAGCGTTGGTTCTCATATCGGATCGCGTTTGAATTCACATGAAACGCGTTCGTTCAGTGCACAGAAAGCAGTTAACAAACTTCTGACCTCTTTCCAGCTAATCTAATCGGTCCAAGCAGAGGTCGAACAAATCACAAGCCGCTGGTGTCCATATTAAAAAAAAACGACTGAAAGTGCGTCACCGAGGATACACAGAGTCCTTCTGAAATGCAACCCCACAAGCAGAATGTAAAACTCAAGCCAGGAAAAGTAATTTCCAGGGCACTTAAAGTCACAGATGAGGTCTCAGAAACAGATGACAAACTGCTGAGGCTCCAGTACATCTCATCATGAGCCGACTACCCGTGAGTGGAAAATAAATGGAGACAATATGCGAAGAACCACAGAGGGGATGCAGGGGGAAAGGATGCAGGAGGAAAGGATGCAGGGAGCACTGGTAAGGAGACTGTGAGAGAGTGGACAGAGACTCACATGTATACAAACGCAGTGAAGGGGCACAAAGAGAGTGACGTGGAAGAGACACGACGTGCATTCACATCCGTCACTTAGAGACCAACTGAGGATCAGGCAGCAACAAGTGAAGAGCATGCAACAGCACGAAGCAGCAGTGTGGTGGAAGGACAATAAAACGCCCAGCCAGATATGAGGATTAACTGAAAAGCTTGGAGACATTTCTTTTTTTATAAATAAAAAAAAAAGACGCTGTATGCAGCTTTGTTCAAGATGTATACCAACTAGTCCACCTGGTTCTCAGGTTTTACTGAGACTTTCTGAAAAGAAAATACAGGGACAGAAAAAGAAATCCAGTTAGTTCATTGTTGTTTGTTCATGTTTATTCTCCCCACTGATGTGTATCTAGATGCACACGTGTCTCGTGTACTTTTTTTAATAGAAGGGAGACGTAATAATAACGTTGGGCCACCAGATTAAAGACGGCTGAATAAGTACACATGCAAACACCCCATCAGCTGAAAAGAAAGAAGACGGGAGAATAGAAATGGTGTAATGATGCATCTGTTTGTATGATGGAGAAATAGATTTCCTGCATTGTATTCTGTATTCTTTTTCACGGCGTCTAGCCAACAAAAAATCCTCACAACTGTTAAACCTCTCTCACAATCCTTCATCAACTCGTCCGCAGCACAATGAGATCCTGTTATTTATCCCTCACTATGAAAAATAGCCACAGCTCCAAATATGGAAGCCGTATATCTTCATCTGCATAGATCTGGACGAGGCAGAATATTAATATCGCATCCCAAAAATAGTTTTATTCCACTAACAGTTCAAATCCATAAATCTAATGAGTCCTTGTGGAAGCATTTCTGGGGGCTGCTCACTCAGGATGTCATCATTTATATTAGGGATGTCCAACCTTTTTTTAAAGAGGGGGAAGTTCAATAATGTGACCTGAAAGCATGAGAGAGTTACACACAAATGCATTCCAATACTTGTGAGATAACAAAAGTCTTTTGGTGTGAACAGGTCTCTGCAAAACAGCTCGACAATTAAAGTTCAAAACATATCATTTTAAAATGGATGTGCATGGAGTAGTGTCAAAATGTCAACTCAAAAGGGATACGTACCAACCAGGGGACTCAAAAGGACCACAAAGAAACACAAAAACGACCAGAAAGAGCGACAAAAAGACTACAAAGAGATGCAAAACAGCTGCAAAGAGACTCAGAGACCTGCAACGATATGAAAAGAGGCAAAACAACCACAATGAGACTCAAGTTTACTACAAAGAGACACCAAACAACCACAAGAGACTCAAGTTTACTACAAAGAGACACCAAACAACCACAATGAGACTCAAGTTTACTACAAATAGACACCAAACAACCACAATGAGACATAAGTTTACTACAAAGAGACACCAAACAACCACAATGAGACAAGTTTACTACAAAGAGACACCAAATAACCACAATGAGACACAAGTTTAGTGCAAAGAGACGCTAAACAACTCCAAAATCTCACAGATTATTTTACAAACAGTTATAGGTTAATCAACATTTGCCATTAGACTTTGAAGTATTATCAATAACAGTTGTTATCTTTGCAAATATAATAAAAAATACAGGCAGTATCCATGTCTTGAAATGGGGTCGGTTACATTTTAAACCTATTGAGGTCATCAGATGCATAAAATGTCACGTAGGTGCAGGATCACTTCGTCTGAATTCATAACAGAGAACATCTGCTCGATATGTGGAGTCAAACAAGCTCAGCATTTTCTTTGCAAACTTTAGCATTTCTGGGAAACCGCCTTTCTCCCGCTGGTAAAAGTTCACAAGAGAGCCGCTGATGTCGGCTGCACGACTCGCACTGCAGCTCAATGAGGCTGGACACCATCGGGGTCAGGGAGAGGATGAGAGCACATCCTGTTCTTCTACAAAGTGAATACTGCTCATGACCGGAACCTGAGGGGGAAACAGAGCTAATTTAGTGCGCTAAAAGTAAGCTAGAACACCTTGTTGGCGTTTGATCCAGGTGAGCCAGCGTTATGAGACCAAACAGGCTCCGCTCTGGTGTCCAGTTTCTATTACACATCCATGTCTCCACATTAACGTGGAAACAGCAACTTTAATTCAGTTTAACAGCGCTGGTGGGCCATAAATGATGGTTGATTTATTATATTTTACGGGCATAAATGTGAGGCCTGTCTTCTGGTTTCTTCCATCTTTAACTTAATATATTTTATTCAATATCTAATGCTGACCTTGAAGCTTTGACCTCTCCTGTCAAACAGTCACATTTTTAATTACAGTCCAGATCACTTTGTGTTACGAGTCCCGAGGGCCGCGGCGCACATCCCAATCAACCGGATGATATTAATTAGCCGCGTATAGTTGAGGTCAGGGTGTCTCTCTGCGTTTAAGCTCAGAGAAACGAGTGGCACTTCATTAGCGCTACATGAGCAGCAGGAGAAATGGCTGGCGTCTCCATTCTTTTAAGATTGGAAAGGTAGAATGTAGAGATCCGGCTGTTATTCCATTCCACCAGAGCCCCTAACGTTAGCATACAGATAGCGGCATCCAGCACCAGCTCCCGGTGGGAAAACACTGCACTGAAACATTGTTTGTTTAAGTCCCAGCTCCCCGATAATACGTCTCTATTCTCCGCTTGCTTTAAAAGGCGAAGAAAAAACCCTCTCCATGTTTTCTCTGCGCTCCCAGTTGTTTACCAGCACTCGTGAATTATCACACAGGGGACTCTCACATGCTCGGCACACAAACAACACTTGGTCGTGGATCACGTACGGAGTAAAAGGCTGTCCACAGATTATATTCCACCCAGAATATGAACAAAAAGTGCACTAATGATGGTTCGTTGTGAAGCCACAATAACAAGAAGCCTCCCTTCTGCTGTAATGTCCCTCTGAGTCAGCCGAGTGTTTTATTAATGTCGGATTATTCAGTGTATTAATTCAAATCTATGCAGTGTCATTGATTTATGGTCGGAGACCTTTATGGAGATTTAGCACAATGTTTGCAGATTACCTGGAGACCATCCTGTGTCTCCACACATTAAACAAGGACCTTCAGTACAACGGAAAACACCAAGAGGCAAAGGAGTGGAGTGGTTTAGGTTTCACTGCCAGGCAGGATCAGGGCTCTTTTCAAGGTTCAGTCATTATTCAGTGGCTCATGTAGCTCTCTCTCAGCCGCGACACTTCGGAATTGTAAAAAAATCAAGTTTCGTGAGACGAAGAGGCCGAACGGATGCCTCTCACACATCAGGGCCATCTGATCCTCTGTCACATCATCCAAAATTCATTTTCAGGAGCTCGCAGTGCACAGATGTCACTGTGGAGAAGTCTGAAACATTATTTCTTATGCGGGACAATAAACATCAAGTTTACTTTAACGAATGAACACACGCCACCTTCAAACTAAAAAAGTGGTTTTATATATTTCTATTCGTTTGAAAATCTTCTCCCGGCTTCCAGTTCGTAGAAAACACAAATGTGTCTCCGTCACGTTGACTTCTTACAAGGTTCTCTCCACACACACACACACACACACACACACACACACACACACACACACACACACACACACACACACACACACACACACACACACACACACACACACACACACACACACACACACACACACACACATACACACACACACACACACACACACTGAGCTGATGCGTGACGCAGCACCTTCACGGATCACTGTTCAAGGTTCAAATGTCTGCAGAGAGACAGAGAATGAGGAGCGTATTATACCGAGGTGACCTTACGTCCTGACCCGCCTGTCTCCTTCTCACACGGTTTCATTTAGGGAGAACTTGTAAAGTTTTCTAAGCGGAGAATATCCAAAGATAGAAAGTAGTTCCTACATGGAAGGATTTCTGGAAAGAGACATCGCTGTTGAGTTTTTATTTTGAAATGTATTAGTCCCATTATATTGGAGAAAAGGCATGAATCTATTAGTCTAGATTGGTAAGTAGCACAAAAATTTGCATTGTTTTTTATTTTGTGGGGGAAACTTAGCCCCTTAAACTAAACCAAAGAATGTCAGCTACTTGTTAAATCAGCTATAAAGAGTACACTTTAAATGTTAATTTCCCAAATACCACGATGAGAGAAAAAAGGAAAACAAACTCACCATCAACAGCTTTCACCAGTCTTCACCAACATACATTTAGGAGTCAAAGCCAACAGGCTCACAGATGCTTAGTGTCAATCACTTCCTGGTGACTTCCTTGGAGCCTGATGCTCTGCTCTCACACACCTGATGCAATTAAGCAGAACGTGTCTCCCTTAAATGGATCAGGTGCTTCAAACTGAAAGGTGTATTTGAATACTGCTGCAGACTGGGGCCCATAAACAGTCTTGGCATTGCTTTAATATGAGTTGGAAGCAGAGACTCTGGTGGATCCAACGAGCCCACTTGTATTCATGTGTGATGATGTTGGTCCCTAGAGCCATTTAGAATAGTGAGCTCATGTCCCTGTGCAAAAGGACCTGTTGTGACCTGTAGGATCATCACAGCCTCGTGAAACTTATCAACCACAAACTAGAGACCGAGGGGATTCAGAGGACGGAGGCCTTGCTGGGTAAATGGACAGTGAGGGGGTCTCTGAGCAGTTTCCAGAACAGAAGTGCTCACCATCCACTTGCCGAAAAATGCAATTCTTGCAGAAATCACAGCATGACTTTTTTTGATGGTGTTTCTCAAAAAGTGGTATTTTGGATGGATTTAAAAATATATAGTTTCATCAATTCTCGAGTGGCATAAAACGGTTAAATTTAAATCAACAAAAAAATTGCCGCAACAACTTATGAGACATAAGCACGTGTACTTCTATCACAATGCACCAAGCTGTTCGAATGAGCTCACATGAAACTTCAGGAAGATGTTTCCACTTCTTTGTGGTATATTCTGTTGGTCCCCCCGTCTCCTCCTAAACCCCCCCCCCCCCATACGGCTCTCTGGGGGCGAATAAACCACTTTCATATGGCTTTCATTCCATTTTTCCTTTGCATTTTATGCGTCTTCTTATAAAGATTGAAAAGGTTTGAAGTTTTTTTTTTACCCCAGGATGTATTTTTCTTTCAAACATTTGACAATCTTGTCTCACACTCACACACACACGCACACACACACACACTCACACAGAGATATTCATTTGAGCTGGAATTGTTTTTGAAGATGGAGAACGATGGGCTGAACACATGCGTGACACAAGTGGAGAAACAGAACCATGCCATGAATACAAACTCCTGCTGGTAAGATATTCACGGAGCACATTATGCCTCACGGTGACCGTCTGCTCCTCAAAATTACGACTTAGGATGCATCCTTGAAGACGTCTGCCGTCACGTTTCTCTTCCATACATCTTTCCTTTCAGGAAGCATTCTTCTCGCGGCACGTTTCAGTGCTTCTACCACGTGGAAAAGACAATTGAGATGCAGATAGAGAAAAAGAAAAGTGGAGGAGTCACGACACGTTGCTGCAAAGAGGCTGAGAGGTTCCTGGCGAGGGGTCTTTCTATTGAAGATGGAAGGGAGATGCAGTGTTTGGGTTTAAGAGGGAGACAATCGTTCGCTATCAACATGGTGAATGAACATGCTGAGAGAGGGTCGCTCAGTTCAAGATGCATTCTCAAAAGATATGAACGCATTTG
Source organism: Ophiodon elongatus (assembly GCA_016806645.1). Taxonomy (NCBI): domain Eukaryota; kingdom Metazoa; phylum Chordata; class Actinopteri; order Perciformes; family Hexagrammidae; genus Ophiodon; species Ophiodon elongatus. The sequence continues at coordinate 591,833 of JACSYO010001808.1, read as the reverse complement.
AAGTGTGTGTTGTGTTTGTTTGTGTGAGAGATGAGGCAGAGCCGGATTAAAAGAAAAGAATGTCTTTTGATTATGGGCTTCTTTTTTTTTTACATTTATGTGTGAGGAGAGGGAGAAGACGAGAATGATGTGAGACCAATATGTGATTTATGAATATGTCATTCCCAATTCATTTGGTAATAATCCACTATGGATTCTTTTTTTTTATCTGTAGTTGGTCCTGTTAAAGAGCCCCAGTTGCCTAATGGACAAGGCAAGTCCCATCTGGGGTGGTTAACGGTGGAAATGGTTCATTCATCAATGGATAGTGCTCATTCCCCTCCGTCTTTGCTTCAGTGCTCATGGTTGGAAACCTCATCTGAAATCATTAAACTGGGGTATGAGTAGATTTTATTTATGCTCATAAAAAGCCATAAAATTTGCACAAAAACCCCCCACTACATTCAATTTTGTTCGTAACTAAATTACTAAAAACATATTGGTCCCATCCGATTTATTTCAAATACTTTGTTTCCTCTTAAGTGTACTGTTTTGTTTTTTGAAGCAAGGCTCCATTAACATTTATCTTTAAGAAGATACAGCTGTGGAGAGCAGCCCATTATAACCAGTGGCTGGGGAGGTCATTTATCACCACGAGGAGCTCCTCTATATCTATGAAAGTTAAAAACAACGTTATCAGTGCTGAAAGTATCTCTGCAGAGTAAAATATTGAATCCCTCTGGGCTTTTGTAAATACACTTAATCTCTTCCTTCTCGACTGCTCTCGGGTCAGAGGAGTGTCTTTGCAGAATCGCCGAAAAATCTTCAGTCAGGGGTTTCCAGGCTCCCTGCAGTGTGTCATGTGGGCAGATGTTTAAATGAAGTGACATTACTGTGCCACACAGCCTTTTTCCAGCCTATAAATCAGGAAGAGACACAGCCCTCCTCTGGTACAATTCAAGAAAAGACTTCTTATTATATGTGTCCTCAGGAAAAGCACTCCTACCTCGAGTGCTGTAATTGGACATCCGAAGAGCTTAGATGGAAGCTCGACTTGATCCTCTTCGACTTGTCTGGTTGTCGAAGGATTTGCATCCTCGTGCTGACAACGTCAAGGGCACGGACCACCACATCTTTGACAATTGTGTGTTTTCTCCTCCTCTTGGATATGCTCAAAACCAAATAGATAAATAATTGAAGCTAACGCCTCCTCCTCATCTGTCAGAGGGCGTTTTCCAAATGTCTGACCATCGGACTGTGTCTGGGGGTATTTTTGTAGAGATGCATAGCTGAGCCAGCAAAGGTATCCCCAGGGTGCTTGGCCTCCATTCAGCACTGCTGTAAAATACATTTTGACACCCTATTAAGCACAGATGCACACAAGATACAGAGATAGAAGACTGCAATCAATATTGTGTGCAGATTAGATTAAATGTTAACTATCAGTAAAATGTGTCCCTTCAGAATAATACAATTCATCAATCAAAACAGATTCTCATCAATCCCCGCCCCTGGATTTCTACAAGTGCTAAATCAAAGACAAGACTGGATTTGCTGGAGCATCTTCATCCACAAAACAATATGTACTCTCCGACCCCCGTCCACGAACCCACATCACCCCTCTGAAACAAACAGAAAAGCTCTTAAACTTGTCAAAAAAGTTTTGTCGAAACAGCAACAAGAAGCAGAAAAAACACCAAGACGACGACAGAAGAAAAGAACAGCCATATATATATATATATATATATATATATGTATATATATATATATGAAACTGACAATCATGTCCACTCCAGCGCTTTCCTCCGAGGTGTGAAGGGAGGAATGATTTTAACTTCTCCCTCAATCTCGCTCTCTTTTTAGATTCTTCACCTTTACAAAGGAGTGCAACACCGTGAAAGCCTCCGAGGACTCGGCGCCATTATCCCCATTTGAAGGATTACCACATCTTGTGAGGCTCGAACACCCGGGCCTTTATCGAGCGTGTAATGAGCTGCACTCACATCGCTTCCCAGGCCGTTTGACACCCGTTCACACGTGGACTCCCGTGACTCTGGCGACCATCGCATGACAAGCAGGTGAGACCCTACAAGAGGTCACATGCCCTGGATTCCCCTCCAGTCAGCCTGAGTCTCTAATGAGTCTCTAATGTCTACAGTCAGTATTACAGGGGAATTATGAATGGACATTTTGGCCTGGCTTTGCAGGAAAAGCACAGGTACAATTAATAACATTAACACTGGACATTCATTACTGTTATTAATCAGACCTGTACTTTTCCTGCTTTCACGTGTCAAAATGTCTGCTGTGAAAAAGGTCTTTCATATGAGCTGGGAGCGAGACAAAAGTCATATTTATATCCCTAAAACCTATATATCTATTGTGAAACTATTCTTTCTAGTCCATGAATCATTTTGATTAAGCTACTCCATTAATTATCCCTGGCCCAGCTCAAAATACATAAGTCTGCCTTCTTCTTCTTCTTCTTCTTCTTCTTCTTCTTCTTCTTCTTCTTCTTCTTCTTCTTCTTCTTCTTCTTCTTCTTCTTCTTCTTCTTCTTCTTCTTCTTCTTCTTCTTCTTCTTCTTCTTCTTCTTCTTCTTCTCTATAAATAGCAGCAGCACTTGTACGTGTGTAGCTTTTAAGAATAAGAATCTAAAACACAGCAACATAGGAAAATATTTCCGTCTTTGCAGGAAGGACGTGTCTTACAGAATCAGAGCGGTTGGATGGAGCCGGCACAAACACACGTTATAGAAAGTGTTGACTTTTCTCTATCTGCTCATGCATTATTTATGACCTGAGACTCTCACACCGACACAGTCTTATCCAAAACACTGTGGCTTTACTTTGACTTATCGGAAAAGTGCATTTGTACACACAAGCAAAGCCATTTCACATTGCAAGTTTGATTTATGTGGCTCCTGGCATGAAAATAGAAAAAGAAATGCACACAATGCGTCAGTAATACCTTCACTTTGAGTGTTAGCTGCTTGATTTTTTGACGTTTTCCCAATAAAGATATAGATCGGTGTCCTCAGAGCCAACAATAATAAAAGTGGTTTAGGGTTCATGAGCTAAAGGTGAGTTTCTGTGCACAATTAGCCTTCTCTATTTACATAAATACATAGAAATACTACAACATCGTAAACGTGAGAACCAGAAAGTGTGTCTCAGTCCTTCTTCCCTTTTCCCTTTACAACACATTAAGGTCCTCTGCGGTCTGGTAATCCAGGGAGGAGTAGCGGCCCCGCTCCTGGGCAGAGTTAATGGACGGCCCCTGGACGGCGGTGCTTAGGCTCTGCTGCTCCCGGGCCCCCGAGGGGAGAGCGGCGCTGCGGCGCTGGCCGTCCGGACCCGGATGTGTGCTGATCTGCGACGACCGGAGGCTCCTCATGTTGCCCAGCGCTCGCAACTCATACAGCTCCACCGAGGTCTTCTTGTACCTGGAGGAAGCAGATGGTTATTATGTTCACCTCCGAGAGATGAAATATGATGAAACTTCTCCAGAAGAGAGGCCACTGCAGCAGAAAAAAGATGCAACACAAAATATGGGTAATTCTACTACTAATAACAGGTAATAACTCATGTCCACCGTCCATTCTTCTTCTGCAAACTTTAAGGTTCACATGAACTCACGTTTTCAGCAGCAGAGACGACAGCACCACGGAGACGGAGGAGGCGGCCATGGCAGCAGAGCCCATCCAGGGTTGGAGCACCAGGCCAATCGGCATGAACACACCTGCAACCAGCAGAGAGGGCTGCTGTCATCCAACATGGACTGACATGCACACAGCTAACGCTCACCAAGAAGCTGCAAGTCAGATTTGGCTTTTACTACCACAAGAGGGCAGTATTAGACGTTTTTTTTAATAGTCTGTGAAATCATTTTAATTCTTTGAACTTTAAACTGGTTATGAAACAGTCTCAATTTAATCCCAATGGCTCTATATGACCAATATAAGTAAACAAGACCATAAACTGGAAGATTGGCTATTTCTGGATCGTTATTTTAAATGCCTTATCATCTGGTCTGATTGACGAAACATTTGTTTTTGGCATGCAGGTTCACCAGAACCTTCTACCAGCTCAGACTCCAGGGGGGACGGGGGAACCAGAACCAGGACTGAGCGGCTTTCTGAAGGGAGTCTTTAACTCTTGGTCACTTTAATTGTGGAAAAATAATGAAAATATAATATAAAATATATACTTCTTTGTACTTTTTGGATTAATGTCCTCAGTATTTTCTGGCTAACAGCCCAGTTTTACCACCTTTTGGGTTTTATGTCCTTGCCATATTAATATTGTTTTTCTACTTTTTTGATTCTCCCTTATCAGATGGCGAGGATGCCGAGTCATATTTTGGCTCACCCGCGGCGATGGGTATTCCCACGAGGTTGTAGATGAGGGCGAAGACGAAGTTGGTCCTAATCCTGCGCACCGTCTTCTTGGACAGCTCGACGCTGGCCACCACGTCCAGCAGGTTGTCCTGCAGAGTGCGAAAACCTTCAGTTTTAAAGACGTCGCCGTGCCTCCGCACAGACCGTCAGCCGCGGCGCGTTCACTCACTCGAATGAGGACGATGTCGGCCGCCTCGATGGCCACGTCGGTGCCGGTGCCGATGGCGATGCCGACGTCGGCCAGAGCGAGGGCGGGCGAGTCGTTGACGCCGTCCCCCACCATGGCCACTCGCAGGCCTTGGTCCTGCAGCTCCTGCACTTTTGCCACCTTGTGTGAAGGCAGCACCTCCGCGTACACCTTCCTGATCCCCACCTGTGATCAGACGAAGCGTTTGAGTTCACGTTTGACCCTCTTTCTGTAGAGTCCTCTCTAAACGAGGTGTACCTGTGCAGCGATGGCCTTCGCAGTGCGCCTGTTGTCTCCTGTTATCATCACCACCTCGATGCCCATGCTGGTGAGCGTGTGCACCGCTAACGCTGACTCCACCTTCACCGTGTCTGCGATGGCTAACATGGCACACAGCATGCCTACGGAGAACACACACACACACACACACACACACACACACACACACAACGCATCATGAGGTGCGAGATAAGAGATGAGCGTGAATGTCAGAGTTGTTTTTTGTTTGTTTGCATCCTCACCATCTATAGCTACCAGGATAGCGGTCTGTCCTTTGGTCTCGTGGCTGGACATGGCGGCGTCGACGTCTGCTCCGATGTGGTGGCCGTTCCTCCTCATCCACTCTCTGTTCCCGATCAGGACGGAGTAGGACAGAGGCTCACCTGGAAGCAAAGACGTGACGTGTCTGAGTTAACAAGTGTGCGTTGAAGCAAAGAAGACAGACGGTGTTTGTATGTGTTTTATGTGAAATAGTAGCTCACTGAGCAGAATTTGTTGCTTTAATGTTCCTCCAGTCTGTATTTCAGTTACGTGAGAGATGTTTACACCAAAAGCATCACGAATTTATAAGCAGGATTTATGGGTTTAACATCTAGTGACATTGGTGAGGAACTTAGAGTATTATAATGGGCCTTTAAGTGGATAATTAATGGATTAATTAATGGATTGTAAGATATTACGGTATTTTAGTAGATTATCAGGAAGGTTTAAGGGTTTTGGGGTAAAACGTTTCAGTTAAGGTGTAAATTCGGGAATGATTTTCATGCTATTTGGTAAATCTAAGGAGTTTTAAATAATTAAAACCCCCAAATCTAAGGTAACCCTATTAAATACATGAATACGGAATATGAATCTCTTCAAATATCATTAATTTTCACAAGAAAGTATTTCAGAACTCTGAAACCAAAACATTAACCTTAGTAACGCCTTAAATTAAAACTTAATAATTAATAGGTGTGTCCATTTTTTTAAATTAGTATGAAAATTAAGGTTTAAACTACAAAGCACTTAAGATGTAATTAATTTGGGGCTTTTGAAACTCGTGTTTTAAGGAGATTATTTAGGCACAAATCCTTCCTAAATGGGAACCACTGAACCCATGAACCCATGACGTCTGCATCATTAACGCCTCACTCTAAACATGAGCGAACCAGCCTGGTCCATGAGGTTGTTTAGGACAATAAGGACGGGGATTTATACTTAAATAACTTTAACTGACTAGCTTAAAGGCCGTGCATGTGTTTCGTTTTTACAAACGGCACAAATTTGAGCACCGCACAAGAAGTGAAGCTGTTCTTCAAACGTCATAATTGTGTCAGAGTGTAACCTCAGACACTGAACGCCATCAGACCTGCAGACTTGGTCTCGGCAGCAGACAGCAGGCTGCTTTCGTCGGTGGTTGCTCCCGGCAACAGGAAGCGCTCGGTCGGCTGCTTCAGCAGATGTTCCACGTTAGAAACCCGGCAGCTGATCCCACAGCCGGGCACGGCCTGGTAGTCCTGACAGTAGCCCAGCAAGTCACTGGCCAGCTCCTGTGGACAGATCACCAACCGTTAGACCGGTTATTAAAACATAGAAACATATAGAAGCATCTCTGTCACCTCTTTGCAGTGTTTGGCGACGGCCATGCCCAGCGGGTGCTCGCTGCTGGCCTCCGCCGTGCCGACCACCGCCAGGATCCTCCTCAGGGGCATGCGGGCCATTTCCCACAACACCAGCACACGAGTCACCCGAGGTACGCCGTTTGTAATCGTACCGGTTTTGTCAAACATCACCACGTCGATCTGAGGGAGCAGCAGCACAAAGACACAGTCATGACTCCGTGATTCAGTCATATAGCTCTACTTATTCAGCCCTTATCCAGCAGCAGTTTGCATCTTCATAGATAGTTTGGTGATCTCACTGATCTGATCAAATGTAAGTTTGGAAGCAGGATGGAAAGAGCATTGCCTTGTGGGCCATCTCCAGCGGCCCGCCTCCTTTAATGAGGATCCCGTTCTGAGCTCCGACCCCTGTTCCCACCATGACAGCTGTCGGGGTTGCCAGCCCCAGAGAGCAGGGGCAGGCGATGGACAGAACGGTGATGGAGGCCTGGAAGGCAAAGCGGACAATAACTTCCGCTTTGGAGATGTTCTGGTTGTAACCCTGTGAGGAAGAGAATGTGTTATTGGAGGGGTGCCATCTTTTTTAATGAAAGCACCTTTTGTTTGCATGTGAAAACAAATGAGGGCGCACCTACCGGGAAGTTGTCCCTCACAATGTCAAAGTTGACAAACCCGATTGCCAGCCAGGCGACCAGCGTCAACAGAGAAACGATAACTATGAAGGGCACGAAGTATCCGCTGAGCCTGTCTGCAAACTGCTGGATGGGGGCCTGAAAAACACAAGAGAGTACAGGAAATAGTTCTATTGGAGAACATGTTGTGAGAGCATTTCACCTTTCCTGATCACAGGTGAATGGATTTGTCTTGCTTTTTGAAGATTAAGACGATTTCTTTCCAAATCAAGAGGGGTTTGAGACTTGCACGGTCTTGTTCAAACTGCGTCTCACCTTCGAGGTTTGGGCATCTTCCACCAGTTTAACGATTTGAGACAGAGTTGTGTCGGCACCGACGTGAGTGGCCTCCACCAGAAGAGCCCCGTGAGCGTTGATGGAGCCGGCAATCACCAAGCTGCCCACCTTCTTACTGACGGGCATCGGCTCCCCTTACCACCACAAAAGAAGAGAGGCAGACCAAGAGAGATGCATAGAATACAAATGTTATGATCAAAGAGATCTCCTCAAATAGGACGAACTAGTGTTTTCTGTGGATGTTTCATTATGACATATCCTTTAAGGCTGTTAAATGTCATTCATGGCTTGAAGGTAAATGGTGCCAGCTAATGCATCCATTAAAAATACAAATGAAACGGGGAGTTTAATCGTGTAGCAGTGTTTGCTGCTTGTTTTGACACAATTTCAAGTCCAAATATTGTAAAAAGGCTTTCAAAGGCTAATCGTTTGCTTGAATGCACATCTTTCACAATAATAAACTTGTGAACATCTCTCCAGGAGACTCCTGAATACTCCTAAAAACTCAATCAAAAAGGAAGCAATCTGCAAATATCCCTCCTCCAGCATCATGTCAGCGGGAGTCAGCGTCCCACCCTCCTACCTGTGATCAGGGACTCGTCTGCCATGGAGCTTCCCTCAATCACTCTCCCGTCGACGGGGAACTTTCCTCCCGGAGCGACTTTGACGATGTCGCCCCGCTGGACCAGCTCCACCACCACCTGCTCCTCACTGAAGCAAGGTACATATATCTCAGATCTGGTATATTAACTTCTCACAGCGATAGTGACAGTCTCTCGGGATGCGGCGTGTCTCACCTGAGGACGGAGTGGTCTCGTCCCAAAGTGACCACAGTGGCATCGGTGGCTTGAAGTGACATTAATTTGGCCAACGCCTCTGAGGTTTTACTCTAAAACAAACATTTAAAAACAAATCTGGGTTATGCATTACTTTTTAAAGGTGCAGTATGTTGTATTTTAGCATATTGTAATTATAATAATAGATTAGGAATATTTTAAACGAGTGTAATTATTTGAAACAAAGGAGACGTGAAGATGGAGCTGTTCTTCTTGAGCAGATGTCAGACGGCAGAGCAATGGCTTATGGGAAATGTGGTCCAATAATACCACGAGTAAAACATGGACTGTCTCGTCTATCTCGTCCCCAAACTAACAGGATTATTCCACGGTGTCATAACAATATTAAAGACATTGCACCTTTAAATAAGCCACACGAGCCAGCAGTTTTATCAATATGCGTTTCAAGAATATTTTCATGGGTTGATACTGTTTGTTATACAAATAAAACTACAACATTCATAACTTCTCTTAGGTACATATGTTCTTTTACCTTTGCAACGTGCTCCAGCCATCGGCCCAGCGCGATGAACACAAACAGCATGGGGGGAGTGTCGAAGAAGGTGACGGGGCTCTGGATGGCTCGCTCGGCCATGGCTACAACGAGCACCACGCAGGAGTAGATGTAGGCTATAGAGGTGGCCAACACGATGAGCACGTCCATGTTGGCCGTGCGGTGTTTTATCGAGCGATAAGCCTGGATGTAGAAGTATCGGCCTCCGAAGATCTGCAGGGAGGAAAAACACATTTAAACGTTGGGATTAAAAGAACAAAATCAAGCAAAGAAGGAATACATGGTACTTTCACTTTCATTCATAAATTCATCAATTTACTTCCTTCATTCAAGGTAAAGAAGGAAGGAGTGCAATATTTACTGCACACCTAAATCTTAACAATACGCTATGCACGCTTTTATGTTGGATTAAAGGCCTCACACTTTATTGCATAAAGGAAACAATCCCACTCTTACAGAAAAGAAACACCTCACAATTAAAGCTCTTAAAGGGCCCCAGGCCCAGACACGTCCTCTCACCTGCACAGGTGTACAGAGCAGGAAGAAGGCCAGGTTGAGGAGGGAGAGGCCGGGCAGCAGGTTCTGCTCCTCGGGCATGGAGCCTCCGTGCTCCTGGTGCTGACTGTCCATCACCATCATGTAGATCATGAGGCCCATGACGGGCAGGCCGAAAACAAGGCAGAGAAGGAAGGAGTTCTTCCACCTGGGGAAAAACACGTGGGTTTGAGTCCCATGAGAGGTGACCTGCAGCATTGTGTTGTATGACACGTGTACGTCCAGGTTTTTGATGTGTGTCACTGCAATTTCTATATAATCGTCATATAATCTGCCTCATGCAGGACAGCTTTCTGATGCAATTTGCAATTATTTAATAGAGAAGAACGCACAAAAACACCTTTTTTGTGCCTGAAGGCCATAAACATGATTTATTTTTTTCTAAAAATAAAGACATTTTAAAACCAGATACTTGCTGTCGAATTTCTTCGGTGTGATCGAGGTTGTTTTTGAAGCTCGGCTTCACCAGACTGGCCTCGAATCCAAGACTCTAGATAACGACACACACAAACCAGGTTACACTGTAAAGCCACAGCTTTACGGGGGAGGAGGTTTTAAAATAAGGAACGTGATCATCACCTGAATGATCTTGACAATATCTCGACCTCCCAGCACTTCTGGGTCAAACTGGATCTGGGCTGTCTTGGTTGCCAGGGCGACGGAGGCCACGAGGATCCCTTTGGTCGAGGCGAGCTTGGACTCAATGTTGTGCACACATGACGCACACGTCATGCCTGTTATCTACGGGGGAAGAACGGTGGGATCAAAGGACTTTTTTTGTGGTATTTTGGGAAGATAACGTGTCGTATCTTTTAACTCGGAGGAACCGGTAAACGTATTTTATTCTTCCCGGTTGACTCACAGCGAGGTCCAGCTTCCCGTGTGTTACCGCATTGTCCTCCATCAGCGTGGCGCCGAAGCCCAAGTCCTCTATGAGCCGAGTCACAGCAGCAGCGTCCAGGACTTCTGAATCGTACTTCACCTCCGCCTTCCCGGCCATGAGCGACACCAACACCGTGACGATTCCTGGAAGCAAAACAACACGTGTGAACTGACAACACACACACACACACACACACACACACACACACACACTTTATGACAACACCTGAGCCGGCTTCACCTTTGTGCTTGTGCAGGTTCCTCTCGATGTTGGCCACGCAGGAGGCACAGGTCATTCCCGTCACGCAGATGAAGCATTTCTGTGCTTTAATCTGGATTCCAGAGGTCGCCCGCGATCCGCTGCCGTTGCTGACTCCCGCCTTATTGGGCGGTGGCGAGTCCGAGGGGTCCGACAGCTTCGGGATAACGGGCCCTGATTTCTCACGAGGCTGGATGGTCTTTGCAGACGCAGGTTCTGTAGAAGGAGGAACCGAGTCAGAGGCAGCAGGATGCTTAAAGGTGGATCAGTGGTGGGTCAGCATCCTTAAATATAAGGACACACTGCAGGATGAACTCTGTAGTTTCTCACATTTCAATGGAGGAACGTAACTGTGTACATTTACTCGAGTAAAGTACAGCTTTGAGGAACTTTTCTTGAGTATTTCCATTTTACGATGCTTTATACTTCTACTCTACTAAATTTCAGAGGAATACATTGTTATTTTTACTTCTATGCATTCATTAGTGGTGTAAGAAAACTAAACAAATGAATAGTTTACATTCAAAGAGAAGTTGGATGTTACAGGGATTGTGACCTGTAACCTTTTTACTCAGATTTTATGCATATGGTTGCATTCTTTTCCTGAAATTAGAATAAAAAAATCACAATATATCTCCTTGCCCGAACATTTAGTTACTTTTCTAATTAAGATTTTGCATTAAAAAGCAATACAATTATAATTTTCTGACACTATTTTACATTAAAAACTCTAAATGTTAAGATCTTCAAGCTGTCAGGATCTAACGTCCATGCTCTTGCACATAAAACACATTCTGCTTCTGTTCATACCCGCAAAACAATAGACAAGATGTAATATGTAACTTGTATGCTAAGGTGTGAATTAAACTTCTTACTGACTTAGAGCTCAGAACTTAAACCCAGCTCGACCTTGATGGCCGAACATGCAAACGATACATGAAAGAATCCGCCCTTAGTCTTTCTGAGTTAATGCCACGTCTTGGCAAGCTGTTTTCGTCATTAAATCCAATAAGAAAGCACCGGCCGGCGTAAGAGCCCTCCACGTCGCACTCCAGCATAATTTGCCCGGTTTCCACGGTAACCAGAGGAAACTGAGTTGAGGGCGAGCTGGAAAAGAATTTAATCAAAGTCTTTTCTGCTCATAACGTACAGGTGCCGCCTGGGGTTATATAAATAACGTAGTTTCCCCGAATGCATCGGAACATATCGTGCACAAGATATGTTGTGCACATGTTGTGCACGAAGACCAGCGGGCAAATGAGTCTGCACTCATCTGTCGGGTTATTATGCAGTCTAATAAACGGCCTCGTGGCTGTAGCTTCATATTTAACTGTCGTATCAATCTTCTCATTTTCAAAATAAAACCTCTGCACTCACACTGAAATACTTTCTAGTTATTTCCTGTTGGATTTAGATGAACCCTCAACGTAAACATTTCTGGCCAAACCTTTGAGCGATGCGTCAAAGCCCATGTCTTCGATCGCTGCCCTGAGCCGCTCCGGCTCCGTCAGACTGGGGTCAAAGGTCACCGTTCCCTTTTCCTCCTTCAGTGACACCGCGATGGACTGCACCCCTGTCATCTGAGAGATCCTCCCTTCTATGGACTGCACGCACGAGTTGCAAGTCATCCCTACAATCCAAACGGTGACCGTGGAGTTCAACGCGTCCCTCTGCCAGAAGCTTACATCCCATCCAGACGAGCCATCGGCCGACACCGAGGCCCCGAACCCCATGTCCTCGATGCTGTCTCTCAGCTCCTGTTGGCTCACGACAAGAGGTTGATACACAATCAGCGCTGCAGCGTCCTGGAGGGACACCTGAATGTGTGACACCCCAGGTAGAGGCCCGATCCGCCCCTCAATGGCCCGCACACAGGACTGGCAGTGCATGCCGTCCACCCCGATCCGCGCCGCCGATTCCACGTCGAATCCCAGCCTCTGGAGCTCCAGGGCGATCTCTCTGGGTGTGATGGCCGAGGCGTCGTAGTCCACTTTGGCCAAGCCGCTGGGTAAAGACAAGCTGACGGCAAGAACCCCATTCAGGTTGCAGATTCTGCTCTCGATGGGCTGGGCCTGGTGATCGGGGGCCAGGCCCAGGAGTTTAAAGGTGGCTCCGGAGGCCGTTTTGGGTGGAGGGCAGAGCTCGGTCTGACTCCCATACTCGTAGGCCAAGTTGTCAAGGCCTTGTTTCTCGATGTCATGGCCGTTCTCCTGGGAAGACGAGAGCAATAAAGTCAGTACGTTTCACTTCTGTAATCTCAGGGACTGTATGAATATGTATTTTGGAGATAGTGAGGGGTTTATTATGTGCACATTTCATATTTCAGTGGAAATAGTGCATATTTTTGTGTGTTTGGGCAAGAATACGGTCTCATCTTTGATTAAAAAGAATTAACGCAGCATCATATATGTCAGCCTATACAGTTGCATTCTTCCCATCTATGTTTCTATTTTTTAAATAAATAAATGCATGCCTGGAAATAATCAAATCAGGAAAAAAATAAACCAAAATATAAAATGGTTACTCTGATTCAGAATTCAAAAACTGCATATTTTGCATTGTGAGTCTGTGACATGAGAGTTAAGCTTCGTGGGTAAAACATCAGTTTGCCACACGAGGAGTTGTAATCTCCCTGTGAATAAACATCTCTTTGTTGAAACGCAGACCTGGTTTACTACATAAAGTACAGCAGGAGTTTTACTGGAAAAGGATTAGGTGGTAAATTCAATTTTAATGGTTGAAGTAACACTTGACGCCTTCACCCTCTCAACAGGCTGACAGATGAAATGGGGGTCCGACAGAAAAAAAGAAAATCCACATGACTGGCCTTTCACATAATCTCCCAACGTGACTCTGCTTAAAGAACTGAAGGACGAAGTCAAATACATGAAGAGCTCTACTTTACTTTCATTCTGCTTGAATAAAAAAAAAAACATGATAAATGCTTCTTCATCAAATACATAAATAAATTACCCTTTAGAAGTTCATTTTTGATATTTTAGTTTCAGAGTTAAGTGCCAAAGAAGTCAATAATAATAATAATAATAATAAGAATGCATTTAATTTGTAACGCACTGTTCATTCATAAAGAATCTCAGAGTGCCACGTATTAGTCACGTATTACTTTACTTTAATTTAAAAATGCATCTTAAGAGTTAAAAACCGCACTGACCCACATTAAAAACCTGTAAGTTGGAACTTAATTACAAGTAGATTTGATGTCACCGAAGGCCACGTGGGAGGAGGCGTGAGTTTAAATCAGTAAAGGATGGCTGCAGACCTCTGCAGACTTCTAAAGCCTTCGAGTAGAGGACGTCTGCAACGTGATGCACACTTCTGCTGCGACCCAGACGAGACTCAAACCCACAATCCTGAGGAGGCCGGAGTCTTACGGGAGCTCAGAACGACAAACCACTTTAATCCTCAAAACATGAGATGCACCAGCGGCACTACAGAGCTACGCCACCATGACTCAGACGAACGCTGGCGTGTTGACTTCTGGGCTCATGAGTGCTTTCACCTGTTCAAAGTTCAAACGCACGCACACACACACACATACACACACACACACACACGTACAGACACACATACAGACACACACGTCGAATCACGACAAACAATACCCAGAAACATCATCCTGTAGTTTATTGATTATCTTGTAGCCATGAGTGGAAATGGGAACTCATGAAGCTACCGGTCTCAACGAGGCCCAATCTTGGGTTCGGGGTCCGTCAGGGGCCCTTGAAGGTGTCCCAGGAGGTCCAACTCTCCCTACAGTCGTACTTTATATCTTTATATCTCAATGCTTTTGGTTTGGTTGGTACTACAATCATAAGTCTAATAAAATCTAATTAAAAAAACAATTAAGAGAATAGGATAAAATAGTATTATTTTGTGTATGAATAATCATAATTGTATTTAATAAGTATTTATTAATAATATTAATAACATTTAAATCAAGAATAAATCACAAAGATGCCACCAAAGTGTTTACTCTTCATTAATGTTCCCCACATCCCTTCAGCTTATCATACTTTTTACTTTTAGGAATCTTTCTTATCATTAACATTAATTAAGTTACAGATAATAACCCTGACATGCTTCCTGCCTTTCCTTTTGTCGGCTGCATATAAATATGTTCTCACACGTTATTAATGAGGAAGAAAACATTCCCGGTAAACCACAGTCACTTATGAAATGATTGCAGTGACTTTCCATTGATTATAATAGACTTCATGAAAGTAAGTCCCTCATTAAGTTATTGAAAAATACTTCTTTTTATATTCAAAATGATTGTTGTGATGCATTTAGAGACCTTTGTTTACCGTTTGCTTTGAGATAAATCATTTTAAAATGCACCACCGCTTTGCTTCGACAACGACACAGTTCTTGGACATTGAAAAAATCCTAATTTGGACCAAAAAGAAGGTGTTTTTTGTGCGTTTGTGTGTTGATTTGGTGTAAAAGTGGACTGAGTGAGTTCTGGAAAGAAACCGGTCTGCTGGAGTGTCTAAATAAAGTCCTTTTCTTTTATTCACTCACTCGTGTTCTCCTCTTTATTGGCTGGTGGACACAAAACAATGTGGATGTGTTAATGTAACAATCGTGTGTGTGTGTGTGTGTGTGTGTGTGTGTGTGTGTGTGTGATTTCACTTGACACCGTCATGGTCCTCCTAAACCGGTCTGAGATTCAATGACTTGCATGATTCCTTTGGCCCTGGTCCAGAGAACACACAATACGATCATTCAACCTGTGAGCACCGTGATGACACGCGAGCACAATCACACACTTCCTTCACCTCGCGACAAGGAAACGTTTGTCCGGCGCGCGACGGCTGCAACACAAACCCAACGAGGGGACACGTGTGCGTCTCACCGAGAGATGAACCCACCCGGGACATAAGCAGACACAATATCAGACACAATGGTGTAGTACACAATGGTGTAGTACACAATAGTGTAGTACACAATAGTGTAGTACATGTACTGTGTGCTTTCCAGTCGAGGTAACTAAGTAGAATGTTGAGGTACTTGTACTTTACCTGAGTATTTCCACTTTACGCTGTACATTTCAGAGAAGAATATTATACTTTTTGTTCCACAAATTTAGAGAAGAACGTATTCCTTTAGTTAAGTAAAATTAGCAATACTGCAATATATAAATACTTTACAAGTAAAAGTCTTGCACTCAAAATGTGCCAATAAATATTGGCACAATATTAAGTTATTATTATCAAAAGCACTAAAGCATCATCAAACAGGACTTAGTCCACGTGAGCATTACTGGATTATTACTGGTTCAATCTACACAAAATGCATCGTATTTTATAAATTAATGAAAAAAAATGTCAAAGTTAAAACACCATTTTCAAAGTGATTTCTAGCCAAAGCTGTGGGATACACACTTACCTGTGATTGTACAAGAGTAAAAGTAAAAGTATATCTGTGCTCTATACCTCCCACCTGTCTGACCTTTTGCATGTACTCACAGAAACTCATCCGTGGAGGAGTTCTCCGCGGTTCTGCCCAAATCAAAGAGACCAACAGGTGGATCTCAAACAAACTAACTGGACCTCGGCTGCAGACGGAGCGCAGCTCCCCGCAGGCCTTACCTTGAGCTCGGGCGCGCAGTGTCCCGTGCAGCCGGCCGAGGGGACGCTGCAGGTGCAGTCCGGCCGACAGCCGCACTCCACCATGCGGATCTGCTCCTCTGCGCCGTGCGCCGCCCTGGAGACGCACTTGGACGGGTTTTTAGGCGACTTTGGTGAAAACATGTTCGCGCTGCTCCAACGCCGTGCGGCTTATCTTCACCTGAGAGTCGGAGGGCAAAAGTCCGCAGTGGGAAAGCGCTGCGTCCTGTTCCTGGAGGACGGAGGAGCGCAGCGCAGCGCCAGTGCGCACTCTGGCACACTTCTTTTTCTTTTTTTTTTTAGGGGGTTTATGACAAAGCCTCCAATCACATGACTTCTGCAGAAGGTGCAGAAAATACTTAAACAACGCATATCTGCACCATTTTCACTCCCAGGCTCCAAAGATGATCTGATATCTGCATTAAACTACAAATTGAGGACTTTTGTAGTTCTTTCGGGGGAAAGTTGGGTACAGAAATAAACCAAGGTATCTGTAGAAAAATAATTTTATTCAAGTCCAAATTAATGTAAGTACAAGCACTGCATAAAGGCAAAAGAACCCGACTTACTATTACAGCGGGGTTAGGTCGCATTTTCAAAATAAAAGCCAAATTCCTAAATAAAAGCAAAAGACCACTAATGCTGCCTTAAAACAGTTCCATCAGATTTGTATCCACATGAAAGTTTCCATGATCAATAGTCAACAGCGGCACAAACTGACTCGAGTATATATTTATAAAATACATTTTATTGAGTGTCCTTCAGTCAAAGTGTGTGGAAGTGGGAGGAGAGGAGTCAAAGCAAACAAAGGAAAGGAGAGGAAAAAGGACACAACTCTTCATTTCTTTTGTGTGTGAACTAATGAATATAAAATGTGGCTCACTGCAAAGAAAAACCATCTTTGGTCATTTCATCTGTTGCGTCTTAAAAAGCTTATTTCCCCTAAAACAAACTGCCAGGTGATGGAGATGATTCCACTTGTCTCGGTGTTATTGATTAACTTTCAATGAATGAGACTGCATAGAAGTCTAGAAGGCACACGCGGGGCAAGAGCACGCCGTTAATAGTTCCTGAACATTTAAAATTAATTTAAAATACTCTTCTGTGACTTGGAACAACGTCCATCTTTTTTTTTTTTTTTTTTGTTCTTTAGTGTTGTGGCTCAAAAACGTTCACGTGAAAGGGTTAACTCCCAGATCACCACTAATGTTCTGTGGGTAAAATGTTCCTCGTCTTTAAAACGTCCTGCAACAAAACAAATGAAAACAAAAGGAATCACCTCATCTTGCATTGGCACCTTTTTCTCACTTCTTTGTTTTTTTTTCTTCTTTTTTTTTATGGAAATGCTGGATTTTTAGACCCCACGTGAGATTAAATGTTCAAACAGACATTTCTTGCAGTGTAAATCTGAACAATGGGGCAACGGGGGGGACGGGAAGCAACGGGGGCCCAAAAAGGTCTCCTCTGGGGTAGAAGGACTCAGCGCTGTCGATCCCAGCGCCAGATGGAGGCGTCGTCGCACACGGCGATCAGGATGCTGCTGTCGCGGCTGAAGCTGGTTTGCCGGATGGCCGACGTGCATTTGGGGAGGGTCAGCGTGGTGCACCTGGAGGGGAGAGGAGGCCGCGTCACACCAAACCTCATACTTTATGAGCGCCTCACACACACACACGAATCCTACAGATGGTAAATTATTCACCTTATACATAGTGACACCCATTTGGTGAAACCAGGATGTTTTAAAATGATTAATCTGTTAATGACTGGAACGATCTTTGCAGTAAAATATTTAAGTTAATTGTTTTGTCGAAGATTAAAGCACAAAATTGACCACATGAAACTATTTTTAAATGTAGATGAATAGTTTTAACCAAAACATCCTCTGGTTCAAGCTTCTCCACCATTTGCTGCTTTTATATTATTATAAATAAATTATCTTTGGGTTTTTGACTGTTGAGCGGACAAAAGGAGACATTCAAAGACAGATTGGCATATTTTTGGACAATTTTCTGGCACTTTACGATCCAAAGGATTAATCAAGAAAATACTTGGCAGATTAATTGAAAATTAATTGTTTGTTTGTTGCAGCCTGAAAATATTCAGTTTACAATGATGTAAAAAGAGACATCAGAGAAGCTGTGAAAGTATTCATGGACGTGTTTGTGACTTTTATTCAGAAATTATTATGCCATGAAATGTCTTTCACTCTTCACTAATGCGTCAGTCACAGAGTGATGCAATGTGACGAGAACTAAATAAATAAATAAATAAATGAATAATAAATAAATAAATGAATAATAAATAAAGCAGCTTTACAAAACGACTAACTTGACAAACCCCCACCTGACCGTCTCAATAAAAACAAAACATTACGAGCTTCACCAAAATGTTATTTTTGGTCCATTCCTTAATGTGAAAGTCAGTCCAGGTACTTTACTTTGGCCGAGCTCATGACATTGACTTGTTATATTTATATTTATATTTATACCCGTTTCTCAACACCAGTCTGGTACGACACATGAACATCACATTTCAGATTTTTGTGGAGTTTTGGGGAGAGAGTGAAGGCGTTAAAACCAGCATCCATCTCTCACACTCACTTTGCTTTGTGTGGGTCTTCCACTTCAAGGTCCCACACATAAAGCTTCCCCACCTGGTTCCCCAGAGCCAGCATCTGTAGAATCAGCAAAAGATGAGCGACAGCGCACCGAGATCAAAGCCGCGACTGTGAAAATACTCCACTAATAAAACAACTTCAGGGACAAAATCACTAACATCAAAGATTGTGCTACTCAAAAAAGGTCAAATGTGTGCAGCTGTAAATGAACGAAGCTCATAAATAAAAGACTCCACCTTCTGCCAGAAGTCCATGGAGAAGCGCATGTACCAAATGTCACACTGGCTGTAATCGAAGCGACCCAGAATCGTCACATTTGACTCATTTGGTTTCATGAGATCGATGTCTTCCTCCATCTTTCCTGGTTTCCAGCAGACAATAGCGTTTTCACAGGACTGCAGTGAGGCAGAAGAGGGAAGGAGCGCGTGAGACAGATTGAATGGTCTAAACGGTTTGTGTGCTCGTTTTCTGTTTTAATTTTACCAGACAAATATTCAAGGTCACCACCAAGTGACCTCAAAGTATTCAGAGGACTTCCTGCACACTTTATTGTGCAATACTCAATTTTAAACTGGAGCATTTCACACAATATCAAAAGAGCGATTTCAGGGCCGTTAGTTGCCAAAAAAGTTAATTTAATCTATTTGTGAATCTATAAGTGAAGTCTTTACTTTGTTGCCACAGTAAATATCTTTACGCTCGGTATTAACTTGCCTTGGAAAGAATAAGATCCCCGAGCCACCGCACACAGTCCACATAGTTTCTATGGATGTCTCGTGTCGAGAAGTCGGGGAAGTGAATTTTCTGTGAGACGAAAGGCCTGAAGAAAACACACAAAACATGAAAAGTGAAGATTTGACAGCGTACGCCAGTAAAAACTGGTTATGTTGTATTTCGTTTACCTGTTGGTCTTCGAGGGATTGTACTCATAAGACCCGCGGATGGCTTTCTGCATTCTCTCTGAATTGATTCTCCAGAGTTTTAAGGAGTGGTCCATCCCACACGACATAATCTTTTCACCCAGAAGATCAAAATCCTGCAGCGGGATATTAAAAATAAAGAATTTAATCCAGGTATAGTTTGAGGTTTGTTGTTATTCTGATTGAACTAAATACTCACAGCACTCAGGACTTCATCCCGATGACCTTCCACACCACCAAATATTGCCACTAAAGTGTCCGTCTGTATGTTCCATAGACGAAGAGCGTGATCTGAGGAAACAAATAAATTAAAATCAATGCAATGAACATTGTATTTGGTCCAAAAACATCAGTTGATGCAGGTTTGACAGATTATAACCAGCTTCAAATGATTGACCGATCCTTTAATAAAACATTAACCTGGCTCATATGTGTGCTTAGTGCCATCATATAACTTCATTAAAAGGGAACCGTTGTTGCTCTTTCCCTTTAAAATCTGATAAATGCATCACTGAGGCTGTTGGTGGCGATCGTGAGAAAACGGGAGCAGCTGAATGACATCACAGTTACACTGAATATCACGGTGCCCTGTAAGACGTGGTGGGAATGTAACAACTTAAAAGCAGGCAGTAAGTGGAAAGTCATGAAATGTGCCCTGTCAACATCCACCTGATTAAATAAAAGATTAAACTTTCACATGACCCTCATCCAGTCAGCCGCTGTCTGCTTTTACCTCGGCCACGAGAGGCTCAGATTAGGGAACCACCTGACCATCGCATGGTAATAAAAACAAAAAAAAAACAAGAACTATCCTACATAATGGACGTGTTTGTGACATAAAGAAGAACAAATCATGGACGAGAGTCAATAAAGTCTTAAAGCTGACATTGAATCAAAAAACGGATAATTATTGTAGGCTTCTTACCTTTGCTGACAGACAGAAGGAGATTTGGATCCCTCGGATGAAACTTGAGCTCATTGATGGCGTTTCCATGACCTACGTAATGCTGGATTTAACAACAAGAAAGGTTTAAAGTGTAGACACGATTTAGATAAATACTAAAAAGGCATTTTTTCTGAATAACATCATCAATCTGATTCCAACCACCTGAACTGAAACTGTCACATTTAGAAAATAGAGACAAAACTATCACATGTAGCTCCCCAAACAAGTAAAGGTGGGAAAGGACAGCATCTCTGCTCCTCCATCATCCCCCTAAATGCATTTTTAAGTATTTACTTAAATCATTTATAATACAGAAGAAATGTGAGGCTGAGTATTGTTGAAAAGAAAAACAGTCCAGGTTGCCTACAAGCTAAGTGTATTGGCCACGAGCGTTACCTTGATACACTGCATTGTGATGTGGTTGATCACCCGGATGATGCCACGGGATCCGGCGACCGCCAGCAGAGGATGGCTGGTGTTGGTGTCGTAGGTCCAAGCACACGTATAGAAGTTCTCCTCTGCCTTCGCACACATTGAGTCAAGGAATATAACACAAAAAAACTCTTCAAAACTAAACTACAATTTCCCTCCATGGCTTGGAGCGACACCAGTGAGTCTGCAGAGATGCGCTCGTATTAAATCTGTGGCAGAACCTCACATCAAAGGTTTGATTTAAAGCATTATGGGGTGAAACTAAAGCGGATGTGCTTCTCTATAAACACTTAAATACTGCTTTGTGTTTGCAGACAAGTTTATTTTGTTCCAATAAGATCGTGTTTAACAATTCAGTCTTTGTTCTCAGCTGACAGGGAATTAAATATCTGTCTTTTTTTTTACATCTAGATTAAATAATAGCTGTTCAAAACAAAAACAGCTTCACCTGAAACTGTGTCGGAGTGACAGAAAGACAACGAGGAAGTTAGAAAAGCGTCTCAAACAAGTGAAAGGATACGTCTGCATCGACATAAGACTGCAAGAGTCTTACTTCTCCCTGAGAGTGACACTCATACAGAGTTACCTGGTGGAGACAAGACAACAAGTGATAAATAATAATCAAAAGGACCAACTACAATCATTTGGTGAGTGGTGTAGCCCAGTGTTTCTCAAACTGTGGGGCGCGCCCCTCTAGTGGGGCACAGTGGTATGACAGGTGGGGCGCAGGGGGAAATGCAGAATATTTTTATTTCAAGACCTTTATTGAGAACTTCACATATTACAAAAGTACAAAGTACACGGACATAAAACTTGCTGTGTTTACACCAAAATATGAATATTCGCGCCGCTTTACTCGCCGGACTATTTGTGGTTATTTCGCTTCATCGCTCTAGACGCGCCGGAGAGGGGGCGTGGCTTATCTATGGAGAGGGGGCGTGGCTTATCTCCGTAGAAATAGTTAATTTCTGCCATCCACCGTGGAAGAAATAGCCACTATTTCATAACATATAACATCACCCGTCGCCGCACACAGCTTCTCCAGGATCGGGATGACTGTCGCTTCCAGTCTATCAACTTCTCCTCCATAGTTTCTAGCAAGACGTCAGTGATGACGGGCGCAGATTCAACGCTGATTGGCTTTAAAGACACAGCGTCACGCGAATGAGGTGAATTGTTTGCGCCGCTTGAGGGAAATTCGCATCTGTGCAGTGACTTTGTCTGTACTCTACTCGCGCGAAATATTCGCAGCGCTGTTGGTATGAACACAGCAGTCATTAATAAATACATGGTGAAATTCTCTCTCTCTCTCTCTCTCTCTCTCTCTCTCTCTCTCTCTCTCTCTCTCTCTCTCTCTCTCTCTCTCTCTCTCTCTCTCTCTCTCCATTTTAAAAATATTTCTAGTGGAAAGCAGGCTCACTGCAGCCACAAATACTGATACAAGTTGATGACTCACACATATCTGACCTCATTTGGTTTGGTTTTGCATGTTATTGTTGTTTTGAAAAGATATGCAGTGTAAAACTCAGTAAAACTCTGTCAAATATTTGAATTTGTTTTGTTTAGTTTTTCACAGGTTGCACTTTATTGTTATTATCTTGAAAATATAAATCAGTGCAAAACCGGTTAATTGCAGCCACAATAAGCTATGTTTTGCCAAATATTAGTTATTTTTTGGACAGATAGAACATTATTTGCATTGTTCTAACAAAGTCATTGCACATTTTGTTTTTGTCTGATGGAGCAATCTGGTTTACTTCAAAGTGATTGCAATTTTCTTTATCTATTAGTTGAAAAAGCACAGATGGAGGAGTCACAAAATGTTGATATAATAAAAATTCAACATGGACCATTTTGTTGGGGCGGTGGGGTATGAACATTTTTCTTCCTCCAAAGTGGGGAGTGACAGAAAAAGTTTGAGAACCACTGGTGTAGCCCAAAAGAAGACGACAAACCAATATGGTGCCAGTTAGGAATATTGCATGTATCCCTCATCATCACCTACCCTGTTACTCCCGACTGTGGCAAACACCAGTGGGTCTCCCTCCTTGCTGTGCCAGTTAAACTGGACACCAAACAGCGGCTGGCCGTGATCCTCCTGTGGAAATCATCACGTCATCATGAACGACATTCACTCAAGAAGCTTAAATGCATGTTTGTGATGAAACCTGGGCTCGACAAACTGTTCACGCTGGCGTCAGTACTCACCCTTAGGCTGTTGACACATTTAAAAGAATATTTGCACTTCTTGGACTTCCACTTGCCCTTGCCCCAGCTCTTTCTGCCCGGGGCGTTGGCGGTGTTGGTGGGTGTGTCCGGGCGCTCTGCATTGGTCCCACTCTCAACACTGACAGCATCATCCTGTGGATGCAAAAAAAAGACACAAGTTTTATATTTCTCCTGCAGGAATGTCACAAATAACCAACATTTATTGTACTGAAGCTGCTTTCACACTGTTGTATTCACATTAATAACAAGTGGCAAGCAACACTGTACACAGTGTTACTTTGTTAATTAAGATGTACAATAATCTATAGCATCTTGTTACTGTTCTGAGCTGCAAAGGAAGCAATTACATGAATATAAACACATGTTTTTAGCTTAAATCTGTTGTCAGGAGCTAAATAAAGACCATTGTGGCTCTGATACTGTGTGCCATCCACTCCTCGTGAACTCACGTGACTTTATATCCTCGTGGAGCCCTTAAATGAGCAGCTATCTCGTGCCACATCGCTCGTTTCAACCCGATCTCTCCCATATGCTAGGTGCTAACGTCGGCTTGCAACGTGAATGCCTGCAGCCTGAGGGTAAAAACACACGTGTATAAGTACACATTAACGAGGATAAGTGTGTATTCAGGCCTCTGAACAGCTTTAAAAGGCCCCCAGGTGTCGTCATAAGAGCTTAAGTACATGTAGCCGGTACAGATGAACAAAGATGCTAGCTAACACCTTTAGCCGGCTACTTAGCTCGATGCTAAAAGTCGCCCTTTTATCGCCGTTTTAAAAACATATTTGAACTTCTTACGTTCTCGTCTCCTGATAAATCCGGGTTACTGTTCTCGTCACTGCTGAGTTTCTGTTTTTTAGCAGGTATTTCTTTTCCCGCTTGAGAGGGGGACTCGGACATGTTCTTATTTTCCCTCATTTTGGCTCAAACTCCGCCTTTTCCGCTCTGTCGCCGCAAGGTCTGCTGGGTATTGGAGTTTGACTCGGTGGCAGATTGTCGGCTGGGCGAAAAACCACGCCCTCTTTAATTTAATGGAAGAAATAGAAATGTGACATTATGAAATAAATAAATAATCGAATAAATAAATTTGAGTTTATTAAATAAAAGTTTGCATAAATAAATGAATAAATGTGAAATGATTAAATAAAAGTCTGCATGAATAAATAAACTCATTATGAAATTAAGTCTTCTTAAATAAATAATTGCTGCATTATGAAATAAAAGTCCCCATAAATAAATAAATGTGAAATTATGAAATTAGGTCTTCTTAAAAAAAATAGTGGTATTATGAAATAAATATGGCATTATGAAATTAAGTCCTCTGAAATAAATAAATGTGAAATCATGAAATAAAAGTCTCCATAAATAAATAACTGTCATTATGAAATTAAGTCTTCTTCAATACATAATTGTGGAATTATTAAATAAATAAATAAATAAATAAATATGGCATTATGAAATAAAAGTGTGCATAAATAATATGAATATAAAAGTCCCCTGAAATAAATAAACATGGCATCATGAAATCCCTTGAAATAAATAAATGTGTGTGCAAGACATTTAACCAAACTGAATGCAGGCCAAAGCAAACATAAAATCATACACATGTATTTAATAATAAAAAAACAGTTTAAGTAGACAGAAATTTGTTTGCAATTAAAGAAATTCATAATTGTCCTCTATTTGCTGCAATATCTGCCATGTTGTTGGAATGAGGTGGATTGGCTTCAGGCCTACAGCGTCAAGTCTGCATCCTCCAAAGAGGCCACGCTCATCTCCTCTGACAGCTCTTCATCTTCCTCTTCCTCCTCCCCCTCCCGATCGTCCTCCTCAGCTGCTCTCTTTACGCCCCTCTGCTTCGACAGCGCCGTTGCGTAGCGAATGTTGTACATATTAAAGTCACACCTGTGCAAAGAAAAGACTTTGGTTTCAGGGTTCACTTGTACTATAACATGAAGTATGAAGTATATAATATGACATTAAAGGAACAGAAACAGGGAAATGTTGAGACTTACAGTTTGGACAGGTTGTCAAAGTGTCTCTGGATGCTCTTCTGCAGAGCCTGGAGCGTGGGCAGTATGGCTCCCGACCTGCACACCAGAGAAATACACAATTATATGGAGACAGTAGTGTGACAAAACAATTAAATAAATACATAAAAAAGGGACTGGGAGCCGACCTGTTCTTGAGTTTCTGTCCGTGCAGCATGAGCAGGCTCTGGGCCCAGGTCATGTAGAACTGCAGGTGACCAGACTTCTCCAAACTCGCTGCCACGAAGCCCAGAAGCTTCTCAACGTAAATGTCAGGAAGAGAGCCGCAGACGACTGGGACTGGAACACAAACAATCCACACGGATATCGTCAGCTTTTGAGGGGGTGAATTCACAGCCGATGATCTAAAACAGGAGGGTTTACTCACTCTGCTCGTGTGGAATCGTTTCCAGCACTTCCTGCTTGAGGGCTTTTTCGTTCAGTCTGAACGCCAGGACGATGGCCGACGCCCACTCCTGAAGACGCAGCTGCTTACGTATGCTGGCCGGCGTCACGTCCAGGTCGAGGTCGTAGGGGTCAAAGACCAGAGACCCATCCAGGGAGTAGACCAGCAGGCCCTCGGTGGTGGTGGCCGCCCAGCTTCGACCTGAGAACAGATGGAACAACCTTATGAAATCACCTGAGCATGTTTTCCACAGACTTCACTCCGACTCCCAAAACTGGATAAAGCCGACCTACCAGTCGGGGAGAACCGCAGAGAGCTCACTCTGATCTCCGGCTTGAAGTGTCGGGAACTCATATCACCTGTAAAGACGCACAAAAATAAATAATATGAAGAGATATGTGGAAAATAAAGTGAAAACGCCAAGGAAAAAACACGAGGGAATACAGGACCAGACAGAAAGTCATCACGCAACAAGAAGTGACTAAAGAGGTCTTGGTCTTCATGTCCTGCAGGTCTGAGTGCCGAAGCGAGCGGCCTACCTCTCCGGACTCCAGGGAGGCTGATGTTGACCCCGTCCCCGTCTCCAGCTCCCTCGTCCACCAGAGCCAGGCTGCCGAACTCCGTCATCTTCCGCCGGTCCAGGAACTCCTGAAGGACCACAACACGGAGTGAAGCTCAAGGACCAAGTGAGCATGTTTGTGTTGAACAAGTGCAAAACCTTCAGGTTCAGTTACGGTACCTCCATGGCATCAAAGGACAGGTTGCAGGAGATCTCAAACTTCTTCATGAGCATCTGCTCCTTGATGTTGTAGATGCAGACGAACTTGGACTGGCCTCCCGCCAGAACCGACTCCCCGTCCGCAGAGTAGCACAGCGACGTGAAGGACCTGAACGCACACAAAGCAGGAAACACAGCTTGAACCATGAAATCCACAAAAAGCCATCCAATGCGATGAAAATAAATACTTCACTCACTTGCTCTTTGCCGACTGCTTGGCCGCGATTTTCTCCGTCTCCTTGCGGCCCATCTCCAGGTCGTGGCGTCCGACCACGGAGCCGGTTTGTGTGGCGCTCTGTGGGTCCCAGAAAGAGATCTCCCCGTTCAGCGTGGCCACGGCCAACTCCTGACCGTCAGGGCGGTAAGTCACTGACAAACCTGAGGAAAAAAAAAAAAACAGAGTTACCCGACATTGTCCATCGCAAAAGGAGCGATGTGGAATTCTCACTGTGGCTGTGTTTACCGTCGGAGGTGAGGGGAAGAGTTTCTTTGACCTGCCAGCTGTCCAACATGTCCCACAGCCGGATGGTGCGATCCCACGAGGCGCTGGCCAGGATGGACTGGACTGGACTGAAACACAGGCAGCTGACCGGACCCTCGTGGCCCCCGAGGACCTGGTCAGTCACAGGGAGGAGGCAGGAGGAGGTGAAGAAGAGCATCTTCACACATCAGACACATTAATATTAATGTGTGTTGTTTTGTGCTCACCTCCAGCAGTCTGCCCGTCTGCATGGACCACAGAAAGATCTCAAAGGAATCCTGGGCTCCTGCGCTCACCAGCTCTCCGCTGACATCTACTGCGAGGGAGGAGAACTGCGCCGGCCGAGGCGACGTGAACGTCCTGAAGTTTCGGTACCTGGAACCCACAAACGCACACGCGTGGCTTTAAAAAGGGATTTCTCTTCAGACGCAAAGACATTTCGGTCGTTTCCAGTCGCCCAATAAATGCCGGAAGGTCAACCGGCTTCCCTGAAGGTCACCTGTGCAGGTCGAAGGCTCGGACCGTCCCGTCCAGAGAAGCGCTGACGATGACGAAGCCGCTGGAGGTGAAGGTGACTTTGGTGATGCTGCTGGTGTGCTCCGTGAAGGTGACGAAGCAAAGGCCGCTGTTGGTGTTCCACACTTTGACCTGCGGAGATGAAACCACGGTCTCTCACACACACTTCTTTAACATTTAAACCCCTGAGATTGTTTTACTTCTTCCGTCTACACACGACGGGGAGTCACTGACTTTGCCGTCGTCGCCCCCGGTTACGATGTACTGTCCGTCTGGCGAGTACGCCAGCGAGGCCATGTTGTTGAAGTGTCCCTGCTGCTTGAAGACGTACGACTCGCTCTGCCACTCCCACACCAGCAGCTGACCCATCCCTGACACAACAACAAGTACATGTACAAAAACATTTAAATCAAGTACTTATTGAGTAAAGAAAATAAAAAAAGAGACACGACAAAAGAGGAAAAGACTTCTTACCTGAGCACCCAAAGCCGATCCAGTCTCCAGAGCTGTTTATAGCCACTGATGAGATTCTCTGGTCGGAAATACTGGAAGAAGAAGATATTTAGTGGAATTAAAAACAAATTTAAACTCCCCAGTCAGTAAGTCCGGTCCGTTTTTACTTCTGTGCAATGTCTTAAAAACATGCAAAATGTATATTCCAGTCTCCTTTTTACATTTCTCTCCTGAATTCCCACTCCATTGTGAATCCCTAACCTTTCTCTCACCTTAATGAGTGAATGAGGTTAAACTCCGGAAGTTCGTGCAGGTGGAAGACTCCCGAGGCGAAGCCTGTGACCAGGATGTGAGTCGGCTTGTGGTAGGCGGCGGCTGTCAGGTTGTTAAAATCGCCCTCCTTGTTGAAGAAGTGTCTTAAAGAGCAGAGGCAAGAAGAAAAGAAAGACATTTTGAATCATCGGATATTCATCCTCCTTTTGTTTCTGCAGCTTTAAATAAAAAAATAAAAAAATAAATTAAAAAATGACGACAAAAACTGTGTCTTACTTGCTCTTCTGCTTGTATCGAACGTTTTTGGTCTCGTCCTTCTCTTTGGGAGCTTCGGCTTTCCCTCGGATGACCTGTCCCTCGGCTCTGTCCTCTTCCTCCTCCTCCTCCTCCTCTTCGTCGCCCCCCTGCCTCGGGGGCTTGGCTTCGTCCTGGCTCTTCCTCAGGACGAGGCCGTCCAGCTCGGTGTCGCTCTCCCACACACACAGAGTCCCGTCCTGGCTCACCGTGTACAGCTGACAACATGAAGGGGAAACACAAGCTTTCTATACTGATATTCTTTTTTTATTTTCACGCAAAGCCACATCAGTCCTTTTCAGACTCACATCCAGGCTGTCCTTCTCGAAGAAGCAGCCCACGATGACGTCCTTGTGTCCGCCCAGGGAGTAGTAGATGAGGTTTGCCCAGCGCTCCGCACCAAACACCCACGTGGACATGTCTTTGCTGCCCACCGCGAAACACCTGAAGGGAACCGCGTCAAAAGCTTTGTTTACTTACTCCTTACTCTTTTTTTTGTTGTTGTTACGCTTCGATGTCGAGGCAACTTTTACTCACTTGGAGTCGTCCGTCCAGTCGATGCAGGTGGTTTCGTCGTAGGGGCCGTAGTAGCTCTTGTCCAACACGAAGGCGTTGAACTCGCGCTGCTTTCCAGGAGCGTGGTACATCAGAGCCACGCTCTCCTTCGTCACCACAAACTTCCTGGGAGGGAACAAGCAGAATATAGTCTGTAATTATATACCTATTATATCTAATTATCATGAGGGTTACTTAATTGATAATAATTTAGGATAGGAATATATATGCATTATGCTTCTGAATATACCTTTTCAGTCATATTGTATGTAGGCTTTACTCATTGTATTGTATGTGATGACTGAATAAAACACTACTACTAATTTGATAAACTGGTAATTGTGTCGACAAGAAATGAAAAAGAAAGTTTTTTTTGCTATATATGACAGCACCTGAAAGTTGGACAGAATAAGTTAATTGAAGAGGTCACCTTGGGGTACGGGAAACACATTTTTTTTAATAATCCGGTCGCTTACCTGCCGTCGGGGGAGAAGCGGACGCTGTTGACGGGTTTGTGAAAGTGGAAATGATGAAGGACGGCTCGGGTGACGAGACTGACCAACAACGCAGCGCCATCTGAGCGACACAAACACAAAGACGCATTTGGATTATTTTCTCGCGCTGCAACAGGATCCTGTTTAAGTTCGTACAAAAGAAAAGAGACAACGCTTCATCTTACCTTCATCCACCACGACCGCCAAGTTCCCGTCAGGAGAGACACCCACACATGTTATGTTTTTGGTCGTGGAGACGGGTAACGTCTCTGATGTGTTGCTGGAGGACAGAGGAGGAAAACATTCAGTCTTACAATTAAAACTTAAGAATGTGATGCATTTTTCATATTTTTTTTTTGCAGGCAGGGCTTCTGCACAACCTCCAGGTGTCCCATACCTGAAACATGACAGCGAGGACAATTCCCCATATTTTCATGCATTTAATCACGACTTACTTTTTAAGGTCGAAGACAGAGACTCGGTTTCCAACCGCACTGATCACAGCGTTGCCATCTTTAGAGAAACTCAGATTCCCCTGCCGATAGACTGCTCCGAGCAGATTGGAGAACTACAATAAAGACAACAGTTTTTTCTTTAAATCACTTATAAACTCCTTTTTTTTGCAGAGAACTTCATCACGAACCCCATTCAGAAATCTGTGAATTTGACAGTCTCTTGCTTGCAAGCAGGTGCATATAAATACAATGACTTCAATGACTTTAATTTAACAAGTTATTATAAAAATGTAAAACAAAAACGATAAAATGATACAATTAAATGCTGCCGAATGAAAGAGTGAATGCTCACACTTAACAATATAAACTCTTAAAAGTTAAACACGATGCTTACGTTCACTGGTATGAAATTACATATTAAATTGAATTTGTTTTAATGAAGTTTGGTGTGACGTAGAGTAAACGTTACAACAGACTGACAGTGACGTACTTACCTTATAAGCAAACTTCATTTTACTGAATATCCCTTAAGCGTAACGCATTTATCTACTTTTTAATTAGTTATATTTCTCCCTAGAAGTAAAAAGATGTGGTTAATAGTACACATGCTTCTTCTTGCACTCCTCCACACGTGTGAGCATTTTGTTGACACTTTCCACATCCGGGTTGAGGTGAGTTCATTAGTGCCCTCTAGCGGCAGGGAGGGTGAACGACTGGAAATAAAATACATTATTTATAATAATATATATTATTATATATTAGGTTATTTATTGTGTAAAACATACAATATTTGCTTTTGAGAGCCTTCCCAAATTCACAGTAATAAATACATATTATATTCTTAGTATTATAGTTTATTTAGGCTCCTACGGTGGAGTATGTTTTATATTGTAGGACTAGATATAATATATATTTCTTCAAATTACCTTCACTTGTAACCTACACATGTTTAGAATATATAATTATTCATACATAATTTTTCTTTTATATGTTTTTAGAAAGGGAAGCAGCTAAAAAGGGACACATTTTCCATTGTCAGTAATGTCAACTAATTTATGCATTTGAGGCAAACCTGCTTGTTTTAAGTATTACACATTAAATTACACAATTACATTAATAACTTAAAGTGAAACTAGTGAATTTTGAAAATAAAAAAAAGACACAACCTTTATTTTTATAAAGTTTCTTTCAAAGAGAATGAAAGTGGAAAGAGCCATGAGTTCTGATAGGCTACATACAAACATACTGGATGGACGGAGTGAAAGCAAAACATTGTGCTGAAAATAAATGACACACTTGGAACATAACAAAAGCAGGTCGACGCTGGCCTCCACACGATCCCTCCCATTCATTTACACCCAATACCCCCGCTGAATAATTCAGCACCTGGCAGCTACAGTAGGAACTCAGCGATACTCCTCATCTTAAGAGAGATAATACCAAGTTTATATTCATACGTCTTTTACTGGACAAGTTGTCTGTTGCTGAAGTAACGCCTCAAGTTGCTACAAAGTCCAGTGCGAGTGCAGTTTTCATGACTTTTATTTTAAAGATTACAAGGACAAACATCTAAAAAAAAAAAAAAAAAAAAAAAACAGGCTGGTAAATAGTTGCACCAGAACATGAACACATTTTCTTTTTCACCTCAGCGTTTTGTGCCAGAGGTCGAAACAGGGCACGACGTGCAGCCGGACGTACTTCTGGCCCCCGGTCGTGCACTCCAGACAGCCGTAAACAGTTTCCCGCCTCTGGTTGCCCATGCCGCAGAGCGCGCAGGGCCCCTTGGGGATGTTGTGTTTGAGGAGGTTGACCCGTGTGTGGGAGCTCTCTCTCAGGTAGGCAGTGGACACGTCCGTCATGCTGGCGGCCTTCTCGTAGTAGTCGGTAACCATGTCGTCCATGTATGTGTCGGAGTGGGTGAGCTCCTCGAACGTCTGGTTTTCTGCTCAGAGGTTAAAGCAAAAAAAAAAAAAAAAAGGCAAACATGAAGTGGGAGTAATGGTGTTTTTATTATGCAGTGGGGGTCTTCACGGTACCGGCTCTGAAGGGGTTTCCATAGATGATTCCAGACAGGAACCGGCGCAGGCGGCCCATGGAGAAGTGGCCGATGTAACCACCGAGCTGCTCCCTGATCTGCTCCCGCTCAAACCCACCTTGAGACTCCGGGGCGACACAGAGGTCTGACACCAAGAGAGAAGAAGTAGTGCCGAGATCAGAAATTATCGTCATTACTGAATAAGCATCTACGCAATTAATCAATTAATCATGATGTGGTAAACACCAGCTTTCAACCGCAAAGAGACTCGAATCTTCAGTGTCCTGATCCAGAGCCAGACACCTTGTCCATTAGGGGACGTGGTCATATTAAATATACACTTTATAATTCAGAATCTGCAATATTAAGTTGTATTATACATTGTAAGTTCCGGTGCCACAATCATGAGACGCATTAACTCTTCATGGTTAAAGGTGGAGACGTTGTTGTAGTCAGATAAGAACGTGTGGCGTGAAGAGTTGCTGAGCCTCACGCAATCTCAAGCCTTTAATTTCCCCTCATCCTTTAAGTGCTCTGTTGACTCTCATCTCCGCTCTGTTAGCGGTGGATTAAAGTCGGCGTCAGCAAAACATTGGAAAAGCTGAAGGTGCCGTTTCTAATTCCACCACTTTAAGCTTGATTTAGTGTGTTTTGGTGTTTCGCAACAGAAGCATCCGAAGGAGGGCTCCCTCCTACCGAGGCGCCCGTCCAGGCGGACGAACAGCTGGCAGACGCTGAAGGCGATGGTGGTGTGAGCCGGGATGACGATGGCCTTGTCTCGACCTTTGGGATTCCTGCCGTCGTCGATCTGAAACTGCAGCACAACGGAGAGCTGAGTGACACTCCTGAGAGGGTCCAGGACAGAAATCTGCATTTTGGGGCACATTTTGGGGAGGCACTCCATCTGAAAATCTAGATTATTTCTGTTTTATATATATATATATATATATATATATATATATTTGAGATATTTGACAATGTAACTTTTGCTGAATGTTGGCAAACATAAACAAAGTCAGCTTCCCTCTTATAGATAGATAGATAGATAGATAAATACTTTATTAATCCCACAAGGGGAAATTCTTCTGGTACAGCAGCATATTTACATAAGAAAATAATTTCTTTTACATAAGAAAAGAACAATATATACAACAATAGAATAGAATAATAATAATAATAATAAGAAAATAAGAAAAATGCACAATATATACAACAATAGAATAGAATAATAATAATAATAATAAGAAGAAGAAAATAAGAAAAATGCACAATATATACAGCAATAGAATAGAATAATAATAATAATAAGAAAAAGAAGAAAATAAGAAAAATGCACAACATATACAACAATAGAATAGAATAATAATAATATTAAATTAAATTAACTAACAAAACGAAATATCTTAAGTTTGCAAACATTAACTAACCCCCAAGCGGTTATGAATTAAACTACTCATGTCTAAGAGCTGGATTGAGTTGTTTCTTCTATTAAAAGTCAAAGAAATCTTTGAAAAATACAAAACTATTAGTGGCCATTTTATTAAATTTTACAGAACTTTCTTGAAACCTGAACTTTAAATGTTCCTTTTCAATACAGAGTTTCATAAAAGAGAAAGCTTTTGAACTTGTGGCATCTTTAACTAGAGGATGCTTATTTACTTGTTTTTAAACCGGTACATTTGGAACATCTTGGGATGAATGAGCGTCTCCAACTAGATTAGTATGTAGTTGCGTCTCATAAGCAGCAGCATGTAGCAGTGATCAGTGCGTGTTACCCTCATGGTGGTGCCTCTCATCCCGGCGTGGACGGTCAGAGAGCACTGGCGCGTGGTGCGGATGCTCTCCACAACCACGCAGAGCACCGTCCGGCCGCTCTCCTTGGACTGACGGACCAGGCAGTGGTCCAGGTCCACTTTCCTAAAAGACAGGAAAAAAAAAATAACTGTCATTCGGTCGTGTATTCTTGTTGCTAAAAAAATAATATTTCCAACGTAATAAACCTCAAACAAGACTGTTTACGTTCCCACGTTGTCCTGTATGTGTGGAGAATAACATGATCATTTATTCAACCTTACAAGGAAACCCGTCTTCTCACATTCCCTCTGTCACATGGAGGTCAAAGGTCAGGTAACAACTTATAGCCAGTGTCAGAATCTAGACATTGAAAGCGCCTCTCTCTCTCTCAAAAAGATAAATAATTAATGAAAAGTTGAGAATTTAATCTCATCAGTCTGAAGTGATCCTCCTCTGATGATGATGATGATGATGATGATGATGTGTGTCGTGTCACCTGGAGTTGAGCTCTCGCAGTAAGGTGGGCACCTCCAGCTCGTGCTTGGTCACGATGCCGAAGGAGGCCTTGACGGCCACCGAGTCCGACCCGCTGACGTTGAAGCCCACGTCGTTGAGCAGGTGGTTCCCTAAGCGGCCGTTGAGGGCGACGTCAGATTTGTCCTCGTAGTTGAGGAGCTGATAAGAAGACACTCCTGTTTCACGATAAGGAAAAAAGGAAGTCGTGTTTTCTGCATCTTTATTCTTCTATTTCACGGTAATTTAGAGGGAAATATTGTATATTTTAACCCACAACAATAATCTGACAGCTAATTCACATTTTTTATCTTAAACATGATGAGCTTATAAATATGAAGAAGTAAGAATGTGCTCCGGCCACAGCAGCAAAAAGCTGCTTACACTTTAATACATCAGTAGCTATTCAATGATATAATATAAAAGGGGCCATTTTTTTTTTTTACTTAAAGTACATTATGCTAATACATTTTTACAAACATTTCCAGTACAAACAACACACACAAAAACCCACCAAATATTCCACAATGTTCTCTCACTATTAATTAAAGGAGGATGAAATGGGAACACGAACTTAGCTAACGTGCTAACTGTGTTACTATGTGACTGTTTGACTTAAAAACAGACGACAAAATTAGCCTGACAGACTGTGAGACCAGAGTTTATGGGAGGATTTTACAGAACATTTGGGATACTGAGTTCTATTGTAATCCTTAAACCTCACTAACACGCTGAAAAACGAATGCTATGCTGCTTCAGACCCACATAACTTTATTTAAAATTCCTGTGGGGATCCCAACATTTCCAAAGATACCAAATATGTCAAATTGAATTTTGGGGAAATGTGTCTATAATGATGTAATGTAAATATTTCCAATTGATAAAAATGTCACTTTAAAATCATATATCTTCGATGTAAGGCTGGAACAAGCTGATACAAATTAAATAAGATGTTGTATTTCCACCTTGAAGCTCCTTAAAGGGAAACCAATCGGGACATTTTAATTGTGTTCCATCCCTTTACCTGCTGTGATCTCTTTCTCCCCGACCAGGACGTCCTTCAGGGAGAAGGCGGTCGAGGCGTACTTGTTCTTCTTCCAGAAATGCCTCTTCCTCTTCCTGGTGACCAGGCTGAGGGGCTGGTAGCGGTCGGCCTCGCTCAGGCTCGGGACGGGGATCAACCTCCCGGTGTCCCCAACCTGCTTCACAAAGTTCTTAGTGGCTGCGGCGAACATGTCGAGGGACGCACGAGTATCAAACCAGGTACAAAACAATCACACACACGGCCGGGTCCATGTCTGGTGAGCTCACAGCTGCTCTCCTCAACGGGGAAGCCAGCTGGAGAGTGTCCTTTCAGGCTCGTGAGGTGTTAAATAATGCAGGTAGTGTGTGTAAGGGAATATGGGAAAAGATGTGTGTGAACCTGATAGGTCACTGTAGGCCTGCAGCTTCCTGTCACATGACAGAACTAATCATTGGAGAAGTTTTTCAGTTTTTACCAGCACATCATCTCGAACCGCTGACCGGCCTAAACTCTCTTCTTTTCACAGATAAAAAGGAAGTAACTTCAAACATAGAATTAAATAAAAAGTTTAGATCAGATAATTAGAGGATTTTTTTCTTCCATACGTTTCTCTAAAAGCCCTAAAAAATGCTTATTTTTTTGTGGGATGCCTCTGTGTTTTTTTTTTGTTAGCTCTAAAGTTTTTTCATTGCAGTTCTTTTTGTTCAGTTTGGATAATGTCCTGGTGACCTGTGTGTGTGTGTGTGTGTGTGTGTGTGTGCGTGTGTGTGTGTGTGTGTCCTGCATGCATGATCATGGGCTGATCTCTGCTGTGGTTACACTGCTGTCTCGTCTCTACCTCCAGAAATAGCCTGTATGTTTTTAGGTTTTAAATGCCACATGTAAGAAGCTTTCCTTTCACCACAGGAGCTGAGGTCAGTATTAGTTTTCTATGCGTTACACTCCCTGTAATTCTTCTCGTATCTTGGCCAAGAGAGGTCC
Organism: Ophiodon elongatus; assembly: GCA_016806645.1. Classification (NCBI taxonomy): domain Eukaryota; kingdom Metazoa; phylum Chordata; class Actinopteri; order Perciformes; family Hexagrammidae; genus Ophiodon; species Ophiodon elongatus. The sequence goes on along the minus strand of JACSYO010001808.1, from coordinate 555,515 downwards.
TGTAGTTTCTTGGAAGCTATAAAAGAAATCATCACACTGCAATTTACACCTAGGCGTGCGGCCAGGAATTTCAGGATTGAATCTCCTCAGTTTCCCAAAGTGGATTATGAGTGAGTACCTACAGCTTTCCCCTGGAATCACCTGCGCAAACTTTCTAACGGGGTAAATAGTTATCTTTATTTTTTTAAAGATGAAGAACTGCAGACAGAGTTCTGTGCAATACCTTTCGACATGTGTGCAGTTTTTACAGATCAATGCAGAGATGGTTGATGTTGAATCACTCCCTTGTTTGCAGTATGTCGTGAAGTACAGCTCCTAGACCAGCTTGTAGTACTACAGTCCCGTGAATGAAGGTACAATCACTACATGACATCTCCTGGTGCTTTAAAATAGTCTAAACTGTTTCAGGGGCTGACACTTAATGGATAAATGGATATTTCCATCATTACACAGCATAAAAAACTATGAATGTGCAGAAGCTGAGGTCTCATCTGATGGAGGAACTGTCTTCCCATCTGCTTCAGTTTCGGTCCCCCGTGGCTCTCTGACTCTTTAATGGGAAATCAGTCTGCTCTCATCTCACTTCCTGACCCAAGTTGTCGCAGCAAAGGAAACAAGTGAAATCCACCTCATCCCCCGACAGAAATGTGACTTTAGGACGGCTTTGATGACTCCAGATCTCTCGTTAAGGACGCAGTATTCTGTGTACAGATCACCGGTGGAGACGACGGAAAAGAAGACACGATGTTTGTTTTGTTCTCGACCTCCGGGACGTCACCTCGGGGGCCGACGGTCTGCTTGGCGCACCGACTTGGCAGAGCGTTGCACTGGAAAACACATCAGATGAATGTAACATGCACATTGTAAACCACTCAAGCTGGAGCGCACAGATTTTGGTGGACAAGAATTTCAGGGAGATGGCAAAATAAACATTTATTTTTGTCTGAAGGTTGCTTTATTTTCAAAAGATTATTTCCTTTTATGAATTCCTTCAGCGTTGGTTCTGTGCTATAATGTGTGAACATACATCTCCTTTATACTTCACATGATACCTTAATTCTTACCTCTGTAAACACAATACCGACATATTATCAATTTGATAAAGTTGTTGCATAACATGTTAGCAAGCGATTATCATCTATTGGGGTTCATGTTTTGGAGAATGTTAGTCCAATATTCTCTCTTCTATTAGCTCTGTTTTTGGTCTCCACCAACTCCTGAGTGAAATATGGCTACATGTAGCAGCTCGAGGAAGTTTCACTTTCTCAGTCAGTCACTAACTTTGTCTGTTTGCCATCTGGTGCTGGGCAGGAAGACGATATTCATATATTCTTCACTAAAATCAGCTTTCTGCTGCTTGAAACAAGGTTGATGAGAGCTGTGAGACTGAACACAAACATGACAAATAAAAATAAAACACAAAGATGCATAGTGGTGATAATTCTCACTACGAGTGACTCACTGATATTTGATCCATTGTTAAAATATTGATGAGAGCAGCTTTAATTAAAGCAGATACAAACCTAAAATGAGAGGAGGATGAAAATGATCCTTTTTCAGCAGCAGACACAGAGGAGCTGAACATATATATATATTTACTTCCTTATAAGTTGCTGATATCAAAACCAGAACCACCAAAACATGAAACATTTGGTGGTTTAAGTCGAGCAGACTTTATTCTTGAACCACGAAGCCGTCAAAGGTTGTGCAGCAAACTCTAAATGTGGATTTTGTGACTTTTCTTTTTTTTTACTCGTCCTGAAAAGAAACGCTCGACTTGAGCTTTCAAAACTCTTTTTTTTTCAACATCATCATCATCTTCTTTCATCATGGACAAATTTCATGCAGCCTTTAATTAGCTGCATCTTTCAAGGCGACTCGTAAGAGCCCGAGGAGGAGGTTGGCGTTGAAATAAAGCCAGGAAGGATGATGAGAGAGGAGGAGGAGGAGGGAGGAGGCGAGGGGGGTAAAGAGGGAGCCTGTTTCAGTTTGCAGTAATCGCTCATCCAGGAGGCTGCTCCACTCAGGGATATTTGGATTTTTCAGTCTGGATGCTGTAGCTCGGGGTTGGACTCTGTCTCTCTCTCTCTGTCTCTGACCTCCTCGTCTGTGTGAGAGGACGCTGCATGTCTGGCGTGCAGACATGGGCCCCTCGTTACGCTCTGGGATTACCGTCGGCCTGCTCATCACCTTGGCTCAGGTGATCTCCGTGACCTGCCAAGAAGACGTCAAGAAAGGTGAGCGACAGCCGATATACTTGATATGTTGCAGTTGCTGACAGGTTCATGCAGAAAAAAAATGGACATCTGTCCCCGGTAGATATATAAACTTTATGTTCATAAAATCACTCTGGAAAAGTTACTTTTGTTCTAACCTCACGCTCAACGCTCCAAATGCTGAATACATAATGTTTCCTGCTGATTTGCTGTCCTCCAATGATTCACGATTGTGCAACCAAGCCCTGTGAAAACATTTACCTCTGTGTCTTTTTTTTTTTTTTTTAATGAATGTGACAGTTGTGTTTGTCTTTCCCATTATGCTCTTGTTTTATGAGGAAGTGGTTTAGGGAGGTTTCCCATCTCGTGCATATTTTTGTGTTTTACTTCCGAAGGTAAACTGGGCTGCTCTGCCTCCCAGCAGCCGGACCACACTGGCCCTGTGGTTTGGGCACTAAATGTTAAAATCACACCCACAACCCGGGCCAGAAGGGCTTAATTAGAAGTGATGACTAAGACAGAAAAGTATCTTGTGAAAGCTGCAAAGCCACCTAAGTTCATTAGAGATGGAGACAGGCTCCAATCTCTTGGAAGAGAAGTGACGTTGAATCTCCAAATTAGGGTCTTAAAGATGGACATGTGACAAAAAAAAATGTCGAAAAACAAATGTCCCAGTGAATGTGATCCTGGGTCAAAAATACCCCCCCCCCCCCTCCACCCCCCCTTTACAGGCTGCAGTACTATTTTGGTGCGAGGTCGAGGCTGAATGATGGGGTTTTGAGTGCCACGGCTATAATGATGTGGCCTTGCAGATGGGACGGACAAAAGCAGGCCACTAATTTTGGTCAGACTTCGGGCCAAAGGCAGACAAGACACACCCAGAGAGAGAGGATGCTGGATATGAAATATGCCTCACTCGCTTCCATCCAAGTTCACCTCCACTGAAGCTGAAAGGAGAAAGAAAGACTTTACTTGTAGATGTTTATTCTCACAGGTCATGAAGCTGCTTCTGTGCGTCTCAGGCCCCAAACCAGAGGAAAGGGTTGATTATAGCAGTTTAGATCATTTGAACTCTTCCAGTCTCCTTGGTCTCCTTAGGGTCTTTATGCTAAGCTAACTAGCTGCTGGCTTCATATTTACCCTACAGACATGATCTTCTTATCTAACTGTTTCCCAGAACTATTCCTTTAATGTCAATATATTAGCTTCTAGTTAAAAAGTGTGTCTTTACTTTAAAATGGATCTATTGTGTCTGAACATGTCAGCTGTCATTCATTGGTTGTAAACAGTTAATTAATCCATTCAGCAAAGATTAGAGGAACGAATGTATAAAAAGATGTGCTGCAGAAATATTTGTGAATCAGTGAATCATCTCCAAACCTCCCGTTTAAGAGCCAACAAGCAGCATGATGAGGATTAGAACTAAGACCGTCTCAACTTGAGAATCATTTACGTCTTCGAGAACTCAGAAATCAAGAGCAGCTCGAGTGTCATTTTAAGATGAATTCAGATTTTTGTTAGTGGACGTGACTTGTTTAAAACTTTAAATGGGAGCAACAGACATCAGCAGGCTTGAGTTTATTTGTGTCTCTCTCCACACATCTCATCGTGGTTTTAACGTTGATTTTAAGACTCAATACTGGATTTAATGGGCTAGTGATTGGGAAATAACAGTGTACACTTAAGGCAGTGTAATCCGGCTTCTCAGTTGTGACCCTCGTGGTCTTAGTGTGGACATCATGTGACTTAAATAGTCTTAGAAAACGACTCTCTTGATGGAAACATGATTTAATGTGGATTTTAACTAGTGTGTGATTTTCTAAGTTACCTGGCTGCAAAACGTGAGGCACAATTATGATAAAGAAGATGAAAATGGCATATTAATCATCTTGTGGACTGACTTGAGGAATCCTAATGCCCAGCTTGGGAACCACTGGCCTAAGGTGGAGTTTACGTGGGCTGAATATTGTTTAATAATAAACCTGAGTTGAGGTCAATGTCAGAGAGTTTCCACTTTAAAGCCCACAGTTAGTCATGATCATTGCTGTCATGTATATCCGAGCCATAATCACATTCAAAGGCCTAATAAGTATAATTTTTGATCATAGGAGTTCCTCTCTGAACTCTGTGGCCTGAACAACCTGCTGAATAAACCTCCAGCTCGCTTTCTTGCTGCTCCCCAGGGTGCAGCAGGTTTCATAGCAGGAGTTCTCCGGGTGTGGCACCCTCTGTGCTCTCCCAAATAAAGACGGAACCACAAGTTCTACCCAAGCCAAACGTATAATACAGCCACGGTGGTTTCCTCTGAAATAACTCCTGCTTTTGAAAAGCAGCCTCCCTCGCGGGGAGAGGCTCCACCACATAATCAGTACTTAGGACGTCACATAACTGCCTGGATTAAAATACGCTCTCCGCTCTCGTAGCAGGTGGCCATATTTGCTTTTTTTTCCTTCTTCTTTTTTTCAGTTTGGCACTTTTTTTTTTTTTTTCCGGATACTTTTCTTTTCCTGCAGGGATTAATACAGATACACTGCAAGAAAACACAATTTCATTTTTCTTTTCATTTTCATTTAATTGTCTTAGTGCTGCAACTAACAATTATTTTCATACTAAATTATTTTCTCAATTCAGGGATTAGTTTGGTCTATAAAATGTATAAAAATGTTGATCAGTGTTCCAAAGCCCAAGATGACGTCCCCAAAAGTATTTTTTTGGTCCTCAAAAGTATTTTATTTGTCCCCAAAAGTATTTTTTAGTCCTGAAAAGTATTTATTTTGTCCCCAAAAGTATTTCTTTGGTCCTCAAAAGTATTTATTTTGTCCCCAAAAGTATTTTTTTGGTCCTCAAAAGTATTATTAAAGTCCTCAAAAGTATTTATTTTGTCCCCAAAAGTATTATTTGTCCCCAAAAGTATTTTTTGGTCCTCAAAAGTATTTTTTTGGTCCTCAAAAGTATTTATTTTGTCCCCAAAAGTATTTTTTGGTCCTCAAAAGTATTTTTTGGTCCTCAAAAGTATTTTTTTGGTCCTCAAAAGTATTTATTTTGTCCCCAAAAGTATTTTTTGGTCCTCAAAAGTATTTTTTGGTCCTCAAAAGTACTTGTTTTGTCCCCAAAAGTATTTTTTTGGTCCTCAAAAGTATTTTTCTGGTCCTCAAAAGTATTTATTTTGTTCCCAAAAGTATTATTTGGTCCTCAAAAGTATTTATTTTGTCCCCAAAAGTATATTTTTGGTCCTCAAAAGTATTTCTTTGGTCCTCAAAAGTATTTTTTTTGTCCCCAAAAGTATTTTTTAGTCCTCAAAAGTATTTATTTTGTCCCCAAAAGTATTTATTTTGTCCCCAAAAGTATTTTTTGGTCCTCAAAAGTATTGTTTTGGTCCTCAACTCAAATATACTCAGTTCACTGTCATGGAGGAGTAAAGTAATCCTCAAATACTTAAAACAATAAAACCGATTAATTGATTGTCTGAACAAAGTCTTGAAACCTCATTTTAAGAAAAAACATCACAATGAGGAATCTTGATTCCCCTTCTGAATATTTTACCCCGTATTTGAAACATTATGATGATAAAGTGTCAGTTGATAAAAACAAGTTGATAAAAACAAAGAGAAAAATGTTCCTTATTGTTTTATTTTTTATTTTTTTTAAAGAAAAGTCTCTTAACAATGTGTTTTTTCTTGATATAATTTAATTTGTACCAAAACAACAGAATAAATCACAGGACTTTATACACATTTGACTTCTTTACCTCGTGAAGAGGTGACATGTAGATAGATTTTATGAACATGAAAACTATAGGTTTCATCTTGTTGCTGGAGCGAAGATGATTACATAGCAGCACGCAGACACATTTATAGACACATTTACAGCCCGGAGCTGTCGAGTCCAACCGCAGTCTAGTCACTGACTGCTGCTCAGTGCCTTGCTCAAGAGCAGCTCAGGGGCAATTTGCCTGAAAGTGTCTGTCATATAATTCTTACAGTAATACATAGTTTGGAACTACATTTTTGGTTTTCTGTAAGCGGTAAATTTACCTAAAATACATCATCTCGTTCTGTTTTTTTCGACCCTATACTTTTGGCTACAGCCAACATGTTACAATCATATCATTTTGTCTGCGCATATAAGACGTTTAAAGTCTGGTTTTCAGACTGATGTGCATGACTGAAACTTAAAAGTATTCTCGTTGTATTTTGTGTATTTAAAGGCTGACTAGCTTGGGCTATAAATGCATATATATATATATGAGGCATTGGTTCATGTTATTTAATATTAATATTATAAATTAACTACAATTAATATAGTTGGGTGACCTGGGAGGGACAGATAAGAGAAGAAGAAGATCACAATGAAGCAGCAATCACTTCCCATAATGCATCTCAGTAATGTCCTTTCATTATACATTCCAACAGCTTTCAAACCTCGTAGCCCATCAGCCTGCAGAGCCACAGAGAAGGTTATAAAAGAGTTTTATTCTCAGGCTGAGTGGAGCTCCTCGCGACTATAAACTCACTCTGATGCGTAGAATCTGTGGAATCTCCCTTTAAGACTGGTGGGTCATAATTATGAGGCTTTCAGGGAACTTTATGTCTTGCAACATGAATTCATGCATGACGCTGGTTTTTATTACATTGCTTAGGAATGGGTGCAGCCTACTGGCCAGAGGCGGGAAGTACAGTTACATTAGCTTATTATATTTAGGTATGTCCTTCAAGATTTGTTTGTTAAAAAAAAATATATATATATATATATATCCTGCTGCTGTGGTGTTATTTAAAGAATAGTTAATGTGCCCTTCAAGAAATCCTGTGTTTGTTTTTATTTCCAATACACACCTATTAATGTCTACCACACACAGAACATGTTTCATGACCTTTGGAGTACTTTAAAGAAGTTTAAATATAACAACAAGCAGGTAACTGGGAATTACTGCTGTTGTACCAACAGTGGTGATACTCAACACCTTCAGTTCCTTTCAGTTGCAACAAATCATTATGTTTTTATTTTTATTTACAGTTGTTACTCTTCTAGTAAAAGACAAGTAATGGTATTAAATATGATGACATGTAGTGTTAGAGCGCGATACAAGTACAGGTCCATTTACCATTACTCTGTTCTGGTTATGATGCTGTTTTGGAGGGAACCATATTAATTCAACCTGTGATCTAATTATCCAGAATAACTGAAAACACCAGTGTGCTCACCTGCACAAACAGACATTTAGACATTTTAAAGATAAGTTTTTACTGAGGAGTAATGCTCTTCTGGGGACAGAAATAAATCAGAAATAATAAACTTTGTCTGTTGGGGTGATAAATATCTGTTCTGCTTTCAGAGAGCTCTGCACTACATGTTAACTACCTGTAGATGGAAACAGTGGGTGTTATCATGAACAAAACTCCCACGCCAGTAGGCCGTAGTCATGGTGATACTTCTGCTGCTTGCCTTCACCACAGACGCCACAAGTCAAGCTGAGGAAACCAGCTTTCCCCTTGTTGTGTTTACAGTGTTTCTTTTTGTTGTTGTTGTGCAATTACAGACCCACAAGAATCCTGATTGGTTTAAACTTCCTGGTTTAGCTCCACTGGAGCAGAAACAGACCAGCTGTTACTGTAACTAGACTGCCCATAGATTCTAGTGAGAAAAGAAGAAAGTAGATCAATGCACGTCTCAGAGATTGGCCAAATACATAAAGTAATTAGAGTGAAAAGTTGTTCTTGATGTACTGGAGGGTTTGATGCAATAAGCAGTGCACTATAGTTAAGGGAAATTGCACATGTTTATTTTGCCCCATGATGATGTTCACCATCAGTGCCAGCTGAGAGGGAATCACCCACAATACGGGTCGCTGCTCCGCCTCACGAAGATAGCTGCAGCACCACACCCTCCATGGGCAATATAACTGGTGATTTCATATTTTACAGAGCAGATTTAAATGTGGGTCTGCATGGTGCATAAATATCCACATTTAAAAATCCATCTTTACTTTGTTTATGTGGATATTTTCTGTGGTTTTAAAATAGAAGAGACTTGCTTATCCTCTGGAATGATCACTTTGCACGGACTAAAAAACTATTAATATCACGTATATTGAAGTTTTAAACCAACTATCAGCTGATAAAGAGCGACCTCGGCTACTGATGTTCGTTGCTGTTCTCTTTTTGATGAAGACTCCTGTACAGAGGGCGGCTAAGTCTACTCCAGCAATCAGATATGGAACCCAGAGGCGCGTCGAGTTTGTGTTAGTGACATGGGGACGGTGCTGTGTGAAGACGTGGTGTGTGAGGATGGAGGTGGATGCGAGACCACAGAGACCCCTGAGGGCCAGTGCTGCCCCGAGTGCTTGTCTGCAGGACTGCTGGTGCTCTCCGTCTTAAAAATAAATAATTTCGTGGTTGTGTGCACAGGACGGAGCCTGAAGGCCTCTTCTTCAGGCTCCATCCTGTGCACACAACCACAAAATCATTTATTTTTAATTCTACAATATTCTGTCCAGAGTTTCCCTTTGACTGCACACTGGTCTGTTTGCAAAAGGAATAAGTTTTTCTCAAACTACTTTTGCCCCGCAAATAAACAAAAGGAAGTTGAGCAAGTGACTTATTAACCAAATAAGGTGTGTTCCTCTGGGGAATTCTTACCTCCTTGTGTTCAATGCGTGTTGTTCATTGCACTTAAATACACTTTTGATGAAAGTAATCACACATTGTTTGGTCTTTACGCCTCTTGTGAGTTGCTTTCACCAAAAGTATTGACACAGTGCTTCTTTCTTTCCAAAGACGCACTGTTTAAAGCCCCTATGTGACAACATGACACCTGTCTAAGATTAGGGGGCTGCACAAAAAGAACTACTTTTTCTCTTTTAGAAAAGCTGGCATGAAAATTGAGCATGTTAGAGTATGTTATTGGTTTGATTTCATGCTTTTCTTGCCAATAGTTAGATTAAAAGATGAATACCACTCTAACTACATGAACATGGTGTCAATCTTCTGGCATAAAATGTTGATCTTGACTGTTGGATTTCAAGTCACATGGTCAACATGAATTTCTTGCACTGTGAAATTCAAAACCACTTCCGGATACTGATTAAATTTCTCTGTTTTTTATAAAGACAACTGCACAGAAAATGGAAAAGTCTACGCCCACAATGACATGTGGAACCCAGCGCCGTGTCGGATCTGTGCGTGCTTCATGGGGATCATCGAGTGTGAAGACGTGATTTGCGAGGACCTCGGCGACTGTCAGAAAACTGTGACCCCCGAGGGCGAGTGCTGCCCCGTGTGCCTGACTGCAGCTCCATCGTCAGCTCCCAGTGCAGACCCCTCAACAGGTAGAGCTGTTTATCATCCCGACATATCGTGTGTTTAGTATGTGCTTCTTTTAAAGCATCTGTCCTCTGTTCCAGCTGCAGATAAGAAGAAAGAATATTTAATTTAATATTTAATATGTAATATGTAATATGTAACATTTAATATGTAATATGTAACATTTAATATTTAATATTTAATATGTAACATTTAATATGCAATATTTAATATTTAATATGTAATATGTAACATTTAATATTTAATATTTAATATGTAACATTTAATATGTAATATGCAACATTTAATATTTAATATGTAACATTTAATATGTAATATTTAATATTTAATATGTAATATGTAACATTTAATATTTAATATGTAACATTTAATATTTAATATGTAACATTTAATATGTAACATGTAATATTTAATATTTAATATTACTATTCTATTTGTTGTATGTATTGTATTGTATATATTGTGCATTTTCTTATTTTCTTCTTCTTCGTCTTCTTCTTCTTCTATTTTTGTACATATTGTTCTTTTCTTATGTAAAAATTGTTCTTTTCTTATGTAAAAATGAATAAAGTATTTATCTATCTATCTATCTAAAGGGGAGAACTGCACGGTCGATGGGGAGGTCTACCAGCACAACAGCATCTGGAAACCAGAGCCTTGTCGCGTGTGCGTCTGTGAGCGCGGCGTCGCCATCTGCGACGAGGTGCAGTGTGAACTGCTGCCCGACTGCGAGAAGGCGGTGACCCCTGAGGGGGAGTGCTGCCCCGTGTGCGACAGCTTCGCCAGCGCCAGCAGGACAATAGGTGAGACCCGTCAGAAGGACGCACGTACCATGATTTTGACTTGGTCGACAATAAACACGGTGCAAAAGATATAAGAAAAAGAAGAAAATGTACAATAGAATAGGAAGGAAATATAAGAATAGGTTAAAATATGTCGTTAAAGTGTCTGTTTTTAAAGTGTACAGCTGTGCAGGAATGTAAAAGTGCATCGCTGCAAAAATAAGACTTTTAGAGGTTGTTAAAATTCTCTCAGTGATTGACAATTATAGATTTATTCATAGAGTTCAATAGCAGTTTGTAGAATGCGGCATAAATCTACTGAATTATATAAATCATTTAGGCTAAGGAGAATAAATCTCTTTGCACACAAAGTTGATGAGTAAAAATGTAAGTAACTTTCTTTTTTATGTGTTTTTCCCAAGAAATGATGGGCTTCAAGGTGAGTCATGGTTAATTCTGACATGGATCAATATTTAAAAATAAATAATCAAATATATTGTTGTTCTTTAGATTAAAACAAGTTGTATATGTTTCCTTTATAGGGACAGAAAGGTGAACCAGGTGATATCCCATACGTAAGTAATCTCACAATTATGTGTGTACATGCCATTCCTTTTTACACACACACACACACACACACACACACACACACACACAAAAATATATATATATTTATTTCAGCTTCTAATAAATTAAAGTTGTGTTTTGTTGCAAACACTGTTCTTTCCCTTTACTCTCAGGTGGTGGGGCTTCCTGGACCTTCAGGACCCTCGGTGGGTTTCTCCTGCTTTTACTCTCTCTATTGTTTTCTTTTTAACTGACAGCATATATCAGATATAAGGTGAAAGACATTAATTGGAATATATGACAGAAGGATTTTATCTCCTTTCTAATAATCTCTTTTCACTGATTTTGACACTAGAGGGCACCAGAGTGTCATCACAGTGCTTATGATTGGAAACACCCTGCAGAAAACTGAAGGATATTATTATAATGTCATAAGTGCAGTGATGTTTGTCAACCTGCTTTCTAGGAAAGCCAAATAAATTCACCAGTATCTGTGCAAAGATTAATGAGCCTTTTTTTAAAAAAATTATATACATTTCTCAGAGCAGTATGCAGACAGCAAATCTCATGTATAAAATATGTATCTCTTATACTTGTGTTTCTGGTTCAGGGTCCTCCAGGAACTCACGGAAAAAGTGGACAACGAGGCTTTAAAGGCAGACGGGTCAGTCTGGATCAATACTTTTAACGCTGCACATCCACGAGTGAATCTGCTCATTCTGCCAGCTTTTATTTAAAAGATATCAGTATGTAAATGAGTGTTTCTTGAAGGGGACAGACGTGTCTCTAATTAATTATGTTTCATCATTCACCCTGCAGGGATTGACTGGGCCTCAAGGATTTGACGGAGAGCCCGGTGTGCCAGGAAATCCAGGACATCCGGGACCTGCAGGCCACCCCACCCACCCTGGGGTGAGTTTGTCTCAAAAGAAATCTGCTTCTTTCATAGAAAAGATGCTTGAATATTCCTTTGCTTAACATTTCTCTTGAATCATTCTCTCTCCTAAAGGGCAACCTGGTGTCACAGATGGCTGGAGGTTTCGGGGAGAAGTCTGGTCTGGCTGGGATGGTGTCGGGAACACAGGTGAGTGCTGCACAGCTGTGTGAACGGAAATTTACATATTTTACACAAAGGTGATGTTCAATCTAACCCACAGTGTATGAAATGTGTTTATTTCAGGGTGAACCAGGACAACGAGGACCTCCAGGGTCTCAGGGAACACAAGTATGTTTCTTTCCTCCAAGCAAATATTTAAAGACCCATTTTTTGCCTGTTGATGTATGAACACTATACATTTCCTTTTATTATAAGTTACTATCTTCATCCCCTCTGTTTAGGGTCCATCCGGGGCTCAGGGATATCCAGGAGAGACTGGAGACCCAGGACCGATGGTAGGAACATTTCTGCCTCTTCATATTATATTTTATATTTGATGCTTATTTTCACATCAAGTATCTACGAGGAGCAAATCTAAACTTGTCTCTAAACCACAAACACGAGATCTAAATTTAACTGTGCTGAAGAAAAACCGTGTTCCTGATTCCTTGTGTTTGTTCACAGGGGGAACCGGGTCACCGAGGACCAGACGGGCCTCATGGGAAAACTGGACCTGATGTGAGTCGAACATACATGTGTCCTTGTGAAGATGCAGAATATACCGTTAGTATTATCAGTAGTTATTCATCAGTAATGATCTTTTCTTAATAACTTTTTACTTTTCCTGCTCAGGGAGTAGCTGGAGCTAGTGGTGCTACAGGAGAACCAGGATTTCAAGGATCTTTGGTAAGTCCTTCTCCTAGTCCCCGATCATATATTTATAATATTACCAAACATACAAGCAATCCACACTGATTGTGATCTAAAGACTTGTTTCTTTGCAAAGAGTGTGTGTTGATTATTTGTTTCAATGCAGGGTGCAAGAGGATTCCCAGGACTCCCAGGTCATCCAGGACTGAAAGGTCACAAGGTAGTGACCCACACACGAAATATAACTGTTACCCAGCAATGCATAAACCAAGCCTCACTTTTCATGCTTTAATGTAAGAAACATCACGGACTTATTACATTATTGTTAACAGGGAATTGGCGGTCTTAATGGGCCAAAAGGAGAGTCTGGAGCGGTCGGAACTAAGGTATGAATTCGTTGTCTAATTCAGTGGTTCTCAAAGTGGACAATGCATCACATTATAAAAAGGGATAATTCATCACCTTCTATGTGGAAGTCAGTGTTGATGGTAAATGTGATCCAGTAAAGCAATGACTTCCTCAGTGCTGCTGTATTGACCGGGCCGGCTGAGTTCCTCTGCTCGGGGAGCCTACATGTCCCAGGATGCATTGCATTTCATATAGGGCCGAATTAAATACATCTTTCAACCCTGCATTGTGTCTTGCAGGGTAAATCTGGATCTCCGGGTGTGATGGGTGCTGCAGGCCTACTGGTAGGCAACACGCACAGAGAACAGATCACAGAGCATCTCATACAGCTGTCAGTCATACAGATGCTGAGCCAGTGTTTTGTTTCAGGGACCCGCGGGCATGCAGGGAGAAAGAGGCAGGGCCGGGCCGACTGGTCCTCTGGTAAGAAACACAAAACATCTTCATTCGTTCAGGAAAAGTGCAAATCTGTAAAATGGAGCTGTAGGGTTGAGTGATTTTCTTTCTCTTTTAGGGAAAACGTGGCGAAAATGGCCATGTTGGCAAACCCGGTCCTCTGGTAAGGAATTATATCTACTAACTGTATTAATGTACTTTAAAGCAATAGACTGATATTTTAGGAAAAAGTTTTTTTGACGCTCTCGCTGCAAGAAAAAGAATATGCGCACGAATTACTGCTTTACAATTTTACTTTTGTGCTTCACTTGTTTTGGGACATTATTTCACCAGATAATACACATTGTGAACAAAACAAACTGACATAATCATGGTTTTGTTTTGAATATTCAACAACATTTCCTTTCACTACAGGGTCCAATAGGAATCCTCGGAGTTCCAGGATTTCCTGGTAACACAGGAATGAAGGTGAGATGCTCTACTGGAACAACATCTTTCTAAAGCCCAGAATCTGAGCTCTTAAATGTCAATAAAAAAGCTTCTTGAATGTGACCTGAATCTGTCCTGGGGTGCAGGGTGAAGCAGGACCAACCGGGGTCAGAGGAAGTCCAGGACAGCAGGGTCCCCGAGGGGATGGGGGTCACGTGGGACCAGCTGGGCAGTCAGGACTGCAGGTGTGTTTCAATCTCATTTGTTAAACTGTGAAAGTGAGCACACGTTGTTGGACTGTATTTGGCTTTCGGTGAATGATTATGAGTTGATATTTTTTAACAGGGTGCCTCAGGACCTGACGGAGCTCCAGGTGGCCGCGGCGCTGGAGTAAGTATGACCCCATAAGTTATGGAGCCAATCTTTATCTGTAAATCTGTTTTTAACAAAAATCTGCCTCTGCTCCCTCTCCTCCTCAGGGTCTAGTAGGTGTCCAGGGTCCAGCAGGGCTGTTGGGGCAACCCGGCCCCCCCGGTCCCCAGGGAACTACAGGATCACAAGGACCAAAAGGACAATTGGTACAAGCTCCCGTTGCATCTAACTGTGTTTGATGAATCCCTGAAGTCTGCCTCCTTCTACATTTCTTTGTGGCTCGTATAACAGAATGCACCGGGAGCGTTCGTGTTTTGACCTCCGGGTTGTCTGATCCTCCTCTGCAGGGCGAAGCTGGACTGTTTGGATTCAAAGGAGAAGCTGGATTCAAGGGAGAAAGAGTAAGCGGAGACAAGTTCATTTTGAATGTTATTTTGGCTGACTGATTGGATGATTGATTGGCTGATTATTGATTGCTGTGTTAGGGCGACCATGGTATTCCAGGTCCATTGGGCCCGATGGGAGAGGACGGGAAACGTGGAGCCCGAGGTGATGGTGGATCCATCGGGCCTCTAGGAGCTCAAGGAGAGACAGTCAGTCAACTTTTACTTCCTGTTTAAGAAAACTACACTTACAATCCTTTAAGCAGAGGATGGTTCACGATCTCAGGACCTGAAATGTATCTGGAAACTCTTCTTTTGTTCTAGGGAACTCCAGGAAATAGAGGTTTCCCAGGTGGAGATGGTCTACCAGGACAAAAGGTGAGTGGACTTAAAATGCACATTATTTAATAACTTGTTAATTATGATTATTCCAGACCATGATGTGTGTTTCTGTGCTTCTGAACCAAACAGGGAGCCCAGGGTGAGAGAGGACTGCCGGGGTCGACCGCTGCCAAAGGTTTATCTGGAGATACAGGACGTAATGGAGAGCCGGGTCTAACTGGAGCTCGGGTACAGCAGACACATCATTTAACATATCATTTTGTACAAGAAACTTCTCATGTGTCTAGACAGGCAGTCAAATCCTCGAGTGGTTTGACCTTTGACCTTGTTCTCCGTCTAGATGACTGTACAATATTTATAGAATAATAACTTTAGAGAATGAGATGTGTCAGAGGTCGGCCTGTAACTGCGTGTCTGATTCCACAGGGTCTGACAGGACTTCTTGGTGCCCAGGGATCAGAGGGAAAGCAAGGACCAATGGTACAATACGCATGCCAACACAGTGACATAAGAACTCATCCTTTCCCCAAACCAAGAGCACGGTGTGTGCACGGTACTAACGGTTCTTCCGGTTTATCCAGGGCTCAGCAGGAGACGACGGTAAACAAGGCCCGGCTGGTTCCTTGGGGGGCCGAGGGCCGGCTGGACAGATGGGCCTGCCGGGACCGAAAGGCTTCGCTGTCAGTACATGTTGTATATTTTACATATGCAATCAGATATTTTGTGCAGCAACAGATGGTGACTTCTGTGGCTCCTGATTTGCAGGGGGATGCCGGGAAGATTGGAGAGGCTGGCAGCGCCGGGCCTCCAGGTCAAAGGGCAAGTTACTTTCACTATTGATGTGCTAAACTGTATTTATACTTCATACTAAATCATAAATCCATCAGTAATATCCTGATAGAGGCCGTGTCTCTCTTCTAGGGGGGGAATGGAAAAGACGGAGAGGAAGGCGCTGCTGGTCCAGCTGGTCCAGCGGTAAGCATCTAACATCGTCATCATCAATAATTTAATAACACGATGTTGAGATGATTTATATTCTTTTTGCTTTTCTTCAGGGTCTTGCAGGAAAGAGGGGAGAGCAGGGACCACAGGGACTGCATGGTTTCCAGGTACACTGCATCCCAAAATTATAAAAGAATATTACCTTATTTCAGAATATTCAGTCTGCAATTATTTATTTATTTTAAATATTGTTATTAGCATTAAATCAAAAACGTTTGTGTTTATTAGGGGTTGCCAGGTCTATCAGGACCACCCGGAGAGTCAGGGAAACCAGGTGTTGAGGTAAGACAAAAAAAACAAGATAACCTCAATGTTTTTTCAGAGATTATAGTTTAATACATTTTGATTTAGAAGTTCTTTCTATCATATTGCATTAAGCATAATGCGTTTGTTCCCAGGGTCTTGCTGGAGAGGTTGGTGCTATTGGCGGTACAGGTCTAAGGGTGAGTCCATTTAAAGGTGTCTCCACAACCAAATGTCTTCAATCACTCAGAGAAAGTTATTTAGTGCAATGAGGAATTGTTGCATGACTTCATCCTCCTGGTTGTTCACGCAGGGCGAACGAGGCCCTCCAGGAGAGAGAGGGGTAATCGGGCCCAACGGGCTGCAGGGATCCAAAGGTAGTCCAGGTGGACCAGGACCAGATGGGCCAAAGGTATTGTAACCTTAAAGACACCAACACATGCACAACTTTGTTGCTTGTAAATCCTGTTAGCAATGAGCTCAACCTGAGATTTGTTTCCTACATTTCAGGGTAGCATTGGTTCAAAGGGTGCTGCTGGAGAGGCGGGAGGTCCAGGACTTCAGGGGATGCATGGAGAGAGAGGCCTATCCGGACCTTCAGGCCCGAAGGGAGATGCAGTAAGTAAAATATTAGAGAGACCATTTCCTCCACTAACATAACCCCCAGTAGAGGAAGATGAACCCGAGGCACTGATGAGGCTGATTTCTTCTAACAGGGCTCTGCTGGAGAGAGCGGACTGGAGGGGAATGCCGGAGCTGACGGTGCACGGGTGAGTCGCCTCAACGAGATGTCAGGACTCAAACTACTCCGAGGACAAGCCGGAAGTTTGTGTCGAAATAGTTTTTTTCTGATGGGCTAAAAACAAACTTACATTTGAGTTTTCTTATGTGTAATGTGATATTCTAATAAACTCTTTCATTTGATTAAAAGGGGCTTCCTGGTTCTGTTGGACCTGCTGGTTCTAGTGGACCCAATGGAGAGAAGGTGAGCTCAAAAGCACACGTTTAACATGCATGTTAAACCTGGAAGTGGTCATGTAATTAGCCAAATTACACAAAATCAACAATATTTGAACCAGGATTAAGAAAGCTCTAAAGGAGGGAAACAGCAAGTGTCAGAGGACAGAACTATTTAAGAACTTAAATCAGTAAAATTACTTATGGTTCCGGTTTTAAAATGAAACACACATGTAATAAAATCCTTGAATGAACTTGTTTCAGGGTGAAAGTGGCCCTTCAGGACCTACAGGACGCCGAGGCACCAGAGGAGTCACCGTCAGTACAACTTTTGATTTTACAACTAACATTAAATTGAAGAGAAGTTTCCTTTGATTGACTGTACATGCATTTCTTTTTGATAAAGTGTGTATTTGTGTGATGATATTAACAGGGTTCCACTGGTGAGACTGGTCCCATTGGTGCCGCTGGCTTCCCTGGATCTGCTGTAAGTGGCCCGCTAACGCAGGGCAGTCATGTCCGAAATATACAGATACACCAATAAAGGCTTGATTCATTTCCTGTTTCCTTCAAAGGGTCCTGATGGTCAACCTGGGGTCAAAGGTGACACAGGTGAGGCAGGTCTGAAGGGAGAGGGAGGAGCGTCTGGACCACATGGGATGGCTGGGAAATCCGGAGGACAGGTAAACACATTGAACTATAAACTGGAAAGAAATGGTCCAACAACATGTCTACATGCTACTCATGTGTGTGTGTGTGTGTGTGTGTGTGTGTGTGTGTTTCTAGGGGCCTGTTGGTGTGACAGGACTGAAAGGTGGCAGAGGAACACAGGGGGCAACGGTGAGTTAGGCTCCACCTTAAATGTCTTTGTTTCTAACTTACGTTTGGTCAACAGTCCTTATGTTATTATCATTAAAGTGCATCTTATTGGGACTGTGCTCTTCCCTCAGGGCTCATCTGGGTTTCCGGGTCTGCCTGGAGGAGTTGGACCAGCTGGCTCTCAAGTGAGTTAATTGGTTATAAAATGTGTTTCAATCTCATTCCTGCAGTGGATTCATTAAGTCACAGTTGTTTTTCCCGAACTCTGGATTGAGAGCACATCGTGTGTGTGTGTGTGTGTGTGTGTGTGTGTGTGTGTGTTTCAGGGTGCTGTTGGGGCAGACGGGCCTTTAGGAGCCAATGGAAAGTCGGGAGCTGCTGGGATTATTGGGGAGAACGGAGCTCCCGGACATCAAGGAGAGAGAGGAGCTTCAGGTGCACCGGGCAGCTCTGGAGAGAAGGGAGACTCTGGAGAGGACGGCCCCGGGGTAAGATGATCATCTCTAAGTTCAGGCGGTGCTGATGGAGCCGTCCACAAAAACATCCTGAGATGTTTCAATCGCTCGTCTGCTCTTGTGTTTCTCTGCCAGGGGCCTGATGGGCCTCCAGGACCTGCTGGCGCCGCAGGACAGCGAGGGATTGTGGGTCAGCCTGGACTGAGAGGAGAGGCGGGCTTGCTGGGACTACCAGGTCCTGCTGTGAGTATTCCTTCTCACAGTGTTTGCACAAAGCCACACCACGTCTTGCGTTGATTGATTTATTGATTGATCTATTCCTCAGGGTCCACCTGGAAAACCCGGAGCGTCTGGGATTCAGGGCGGCACGGGGTCGGCTGGTGGAATCGGTTTACCAGGAGCCAACGGGGCACGAGGAGACGCCGGCCCTGAGGTTTGTCCAGTCCATCAGCTGTGTGTTTTCATATGGCGTCTCTCACAATCACTGCTGCTTATCTCTTGAAAACATTTACCACTGTATGACAGGGGGAAACATCTTCACAGGTTTGATTATATAGTTGTTTCTTTGCTTTTAAGTCACTCTTTTGTACTTTATCATGTCATTATCTGTGTTTTTACAGGGTATCGCTGGAGCAGAGGGGCCTCCTGGGAAGGACGGTGTCGTGGGGGACAGGGTAAGGTTTTTAGTGGACAGGATGTGCTAATGCTACCATGCATATGGCTGTGTGGACTAACCGCCGGCATGTGTCTTTCCAGGGAGACAGGGGTAATCCTGGTCCAGAGGGTCTGGCTGGTACTTCGGGGTCTCCAGGAAATGAGGGTCCCGTGGGGATGACGGGCGATCCAGGACAAAGAGGCGAGAACGTGAGTTTCACAAATAATAATATGCGACATCTGTCAATCACATAGCAATAGCTCTGTTGATGCAAAGTCGGCTCTGCCATCACTCTGTGTTTGTTTTGAGTTTAGGGTCCCTCAGGATCCTCTGGACCCCAAGGAGCAACTGGAGTACGGGGGAAAGTGGTAAGCATGACATGAGAATGTTTGACCTTGTTGATACCCCAAAACATCAACTTGCAACTTTAAGAGTAAAACATGTTATGCTGTGTCTGAATTTAGGGCCCTCAAGGACCACAGGGAGAGAAAGGAGCAGCTGGAGAACAAGGCGAGAGGGGTCAGAAAGGACACAGAGGTTTCACCGGGCTCCACGGTTTGCCAGGAATAACTGTAAGCAAAATGTTTAAAATACTTCTAGTCCTTTAGATACTTCACATACTACTGTAGTTAGTAGTTAGTGCAGGGAGACATTGATACTGAAACACAGTAACACTGAATGTTTCAGAGGATGAGATTCATTCTTCTTTATTTCAGGGCGCCACAGGGGATGCAGGGTTGATAGGTATTGTTGGACCAGCTGGGCCGAGGGTGAGTGTTTAACAGCCCCATGCAGTTACATGTGAAGCTCTGTCCTGTTAAACAGGGTAAATGACTCACTCTTGTACCGTACAGGGTCCTCCAGGAGTGGTGGGTCCTCCAGGAAACGAAGGAAACATCGGTCACCCCGGACCAATGGGCGCTCCAGGAAGCAGAGGTTCTGGTGGGGACATCGGGGCACAGGTGACACAAGATGACGTCCACTGTTTTATATTTCTAACAATCAGCTTATGAGACACGTTCAGTGACTGCAATGATGCGTTATTGTTAGGAATCAACCTCTCAGGATCATAAGCTTCAAATTCAAGCTTCATTGTTGCTGAGGTATCATAAAGTGTTAGTTCCCAACTCATCTTTGTCATTTTCCTCGTCAGGGTCCACCTGGTGATGCGGGACCAACCGGCCTTCCAGGCCCCCCTGGACCTCCCACCGCGGCTATGGAAGACCTCTTCACTGGCCCTTACGATTACGACGTGAACGGCCAAGTGCCAGAAGAAGTGGAGTTCTTAGAGGACGATGTGGCTGCCGATCATCCTCTTCTTCCGGAGATCAATCAAGATGAAGCCCTTCCCAATAAGAAGTCGGCCATCCTGCGTGCAGACACCGGAGTCCACGCCTCGCTGAAGACCCTCAGCGGACATCTGCAAATCCTCCGCAGTCCTGATGGCAGCAAGGTGAACCCTGCGAAAACCTGCCAGGACATCAAGCAGTGCTACCCTCAGAAGAAGAGCGGTGAGGCTCCTGTGTCTTGCTACCTGTGTTTAGACCAGCACATCACACGTAGTCTAATTCATTAATGTAACACACATTTGATACAGGGGATTACTGGATCGATCCAAATCAAGGAAGCACAAAAGATGCCATCAAGGTCTTCTGTAATATGGAAAATGGTGAAACCTGCATCTCCGCCAACCCGGCCAACATTCCCCGCAAAGCCTGGTGGACCAAATCCAGTCCCAGCATCAACAAACCCGTCTGGTTTGAAGCAGAAATGAACGGTGGAACCAAAGTAAGAAATCTAAAAATATGCATTTTAAGGGCTTCGAAATCTTTCATTCCAAACATGATGTGTTTAGTAGAGAACCCAGCATGTAATAATCATGTCAAACTGTCATCCAATTTCAGTTCCACTATGGAAACACCGAGGAGCAGTCCAACGTGGTGGCGGTTCAGATGAAGCTGTTGCAGCTTTTGTCCAAGGAGTCGCACCAGAACATCACCTACCACTGCAGGAACAGCGTGGCGTATAAAGACGAGACGAACGCCAACCTGAAGAAAGCTCTGGTCCTCAGAGGCTCCAACGGCCAGGAGATGAGAGCGCAAGGAAACATGCGCCTCCGGTACACCGTCCTCGAGGACGGCTGCACGGTGAGTCATTACAGGAGTCGTCATTTCATAAACGACTGAGAGGAAGAAACTTTTAGTGACGATGATGCTGATAATCCGTCTTTCTTGTCCCTCAGAAATCAAACGGAGGGTGGGACAAGACGGTGATCGAGTACAGGACTCAGACTTCTGCCAGGCTGCCCGTCGTGGACGTGGCCCCCATGGACATTGGGAAACCGGATCAGGAGTTCGGCCTGGACATCGGCCCTGTGTGCTTCTCATAAAACAACACAAGATGGACAGAAACAGCCCTTTTTAGAGAAGCAACATCATCACCAGTTAATTAGAGTATATGGACTCGTCTTTCTGTGAGCGTACAAGTCGATGGAGGTTAGATTCTTCTACACATGGCTGCGTTTCCCAAAAAGCTGTTGAAGTACAGCGTACTTGCTGTGTGACCGGCAGGACGCTGACGTAATTTATTCACCTTGTCAATAAATGTACAATCTGGAGCACCAGACATCTACAGGGAAATGCATGTGGGTGGAAAAAATAAAGTCTGAGGTGCTCACATGAAACCTAAGAGTTGAGATGGATTGTAAAGTTGCATAAACTGGAAAAAAAGCCAATAATATTAAAGCTGAAAGAGATGTAGTCAGAGCAGATTACATGAGAACTGTTGTAGCAAATAAAAGCAATCAAACCTTTTTATTTGGCTTTATTTTTCCAGTAAATGCACGTCGAGAGGCCTGGATGGGGCAAGAGTTAATATAGCAATGACTGTAATTCTTAATTTTAATGGTATGAAAAAATAAAAATCATGCTTGAACCTAAATTATTAAGTTCTGTGCAGGAACTCATTTATTCTTTCAACAGAAAACCTTTGTATCTCCTTTTAAAACCCCAACTGTAAATGCAACATATGACTGTAAATTGCAAATAATTTGTTTGTTGTTGACTGTGGAATAAATGTATTTCTCTGGAATGACTGTGCTCTTCCCACAAACCAAAGCCTAGAAAGTTGAATAAATCAGTTTCCCCCTTGTGAAAATGAGTTTGAATGAACTCAGAAGTGACACTGAACCATCTCACCACTAGAGGGAGACCACGACTTTCTATACAGTCTCATAATCAGAATTAACTGCTTTCACCAGACATCTCAGGTGAAAATGTTCCTTCATTAAACGGACTTTGAGATGAAAAACCAGCAGAGCTGTGGTGGTTGAAATACCAATAAATATGCATTAGTGCTTATTTCTTAAAATATAACGACACTCTGGCTCACTGAAGGCTGCATGCATATGGGTGTGTGATCAAATGAGAGAGAGGGAGAGAGAAGGCGTCCTTACAGGAAGAAAAAGAGCCAAAGTTCAGGCAGCACATGTTTCTGGGTTGACCTCTCTGCTCTGCGCTCGGTGAAAGACGTGACACTCTCACCGTTTCCTGCAGCCCGGGCTCTCCACATCTGTCGAGGTGGTCATTTTTAGCCGGGGCTGCTATTTTCAATTTTCGAGCATGGAAAATTTGAGCAGAGCAGGTAGACGTGTGGCTTCTGAGAGATCCACGGGACTGTTTGTTCTCCAGTGTTCACCACGCTTTTCTTTTTTTTTTCCTGGAAGTCAAGTCCATTTAAAATTAGTTCAATAATATGTTCATTGTTCACTGCTTCACAGAAAAAAAAGAACAAAAGAAAAAGAAAAACCACAGAACAGATGACTACAGAACGTCACCGCCAGAGAAAGAGAAACCACACTATTGTCATTACATTTTCATATTTATTCTCAGGCATTCATTCATATCACTTTTATGGCCCTCACTACACTTCCTGAAAATCCTCATGTATTACCTTATCCTACTCAATTTAGTATTAAACCTGTTTAAACCTTGTTTTTGTAACAGTTACTAGTGCCGGGGCACAGGAACCCAAAAGCACGACACAGAGACAGAGAGACCAGGACAGACCAGGACAGCTCAGGTCACTCAAGTTCAGGCAGGGTCAAAACCGGGAGATCAGCCATGAAGGCAAACAAATCCAAAAGGAGAATCCATAGTCGAGAACAGGCAGATATGGTACTCGCGATACTCCGGGGATAGCACCGGGATAGCACTCGGGGGATAGCACCGGGGGGGATGGCTGGTGCGCTCGGCAGTTACACACCAGAAAATCTGACAGGGAACAAGTGGAGGGTTTAAATAGGGAGGGACTGATGAGGGGATGTGCTGCAGGTGAGGTGGGCGTTGAGAAGCAGGTGAGGGGGATGAGAGCTGATGATGAGGATCTGATGAGGAGAGTTCAGTAAACAGGCAGGTGGGATGAAAACAATCCAAGAGGTGGTGGAATGTGTTTTATTGTTACGAGGGGATTCATCTGGCTCTTGTCCTGTAAAACACTTCAGTCAGTCATGCCGTCTTAGTTTAGCAGTATAGTTTGAAATATCATTCAAGTCAACATTAAATACATTCATACAAAAATAAATAAATATATATGTGTAAATATACCTAGGAAATGAATAACTGCGCCTTAAAATAAATAAGTATGGTAATCCCGAAATAAATAAATGAGGCTACAAATATAATCTAAATACAATTTATTTATTTCATATGCATTTTTTTTTTTTAATGTTGACTGCAGTTGTGCAGGTATTTGGTCGTAAACCAAAGAAGAAATTAATTTAGACCTGATGATGGAGCACAATGAAAGGTCGGGGGGTTTACCAAAGTCATTATTGTATACACAAGCCACATTATCCTCTCTCTCCCTGCTTTCATCTCCTCCTCTTGCTTGCACGTACACTTCAAAGTCTTTCTTCTGATGGAGTTTGCGTCGAAATCCGTGAAAACCCGAGCGCGTTGGTGCCGGCTTCCTCTGAACGTGGACCGCTGGAGTCTGCGACCCTGAGATGACTTGGCAGCGACGCCCAGATCCTGACTTGGGTGTCTCTTGTTCGCCGAGGAGCCTCGATGAGATTTCCCAGCTACACCTTTTCCTTTCTGTGCACCCTCCAACCCCACCTCACCGACGCCCCTCCAGAACCCTGAGAGAACACTGGGAAAGGCTCCTGAGAAGGGATCAAACTGTTGGCCTAAATTATTCTTCGGTGGCACGTAAAACAAAAAGCACACAATTAAGGGGAAGTATTAAGAGTCGTCAAAGAGATAAAGTCTGCTGGTTATAGTGGGACATAGAACACATATTAGCCTCTATCGGAGGTTTTGCATGTAAATTACTTAATTGTACAGATTTAGAGGATTTCTAGCATTTCTGGATGGAACATTTTCTAATTTTACATATATATTTCTGACTTTTATTGGCTATTTTCTATGCACATCCTGTTCAGCACTCACCTGCCCGCACACCTGACCTCCTATTTAAACATGCCAGCTGCTAGTCAGTCCCAATAGCTGTTTTCTCTGTACAGCTGGTTTTCATTTTGTTCTCAAGATTATACACCTTTTTATTCATTAAAGAATGTAAAAGCTCAGGGGTATAAAATCTCTCCGATATAGTACGTTAGCTTGGTTGTAAACTGGGACAATAAATTATTCAAAAGACACGTAAACATCTGAAAACCATTCCTCCGTCGTTGAGCAGTTAACACACCTACTATAGACGGAGTGCTTCTTTAAAAGATAATATTACAGTTTGCTTCCTTGTGGGCCTCTGGGCTGTTGAATACACTTCTACAATGTATGATTTTAATGGTTTCTCTCACATGAATATATATATATATATACATATATATACTTATACTATATACTTCAAAAAGTGAAGTTGAGTGAAAATTCACACACTAAAGTAATTTTCACTTTAAACATTTTTACAGTCGCTGCCTCTCTATTCACACACACACACACACGCACACACACACACACACACACACACACACACACACACACACACACACACCCCTCCTCCACCCAGTTGAGGTCGAAGCTGATCGAAAGGGAAATGGGCCGCTTTAACATCCCACCTTTTCCCAGATCCTGGGCGGAGCCTGTGCCTGGTGGCAGGGGGGGAGAACAATGGCAGGAAACTGGGAGAGGAGCGAGGGAGTTCCTGTTGGCAGGACGATGCCGAAGACGAGAGCGGCGACGCGCCTCGTTACAAGTGGACACTGGCCCGCCGCCCTGGGCCGAAGGAATTGGGCTCTTTAAAACTGTAATAAGCTTATTGTTTGAGATGTTTGGAAGCGTTTGATTCCAAATGTCTGACGTTTGAAGGGCGGGACGTCTGCTCTCATGTTCTGCTCCTAAAAAAATGAAAAATGAAAATGAAAACATAATCGCTTGCAAAGCAAATAACCTTCATCATTGTAGCCTTTGTCTCCCATCCATCAGTGAGGTCACCTTCACACCTGTATTGTTGACTTTTAGTTCTACCTCTTCAGGCGGTCTAGGTCCGGTTCGTTGATCCCCATCAGGGTTCAGCTTGGATATGAGCCTAAATGAAAACAGCAGAGGACTATGCATCATCTCTTTAAATGATAATTATTGTATATTAAAGCTTGGATCATATTTTCACATGTTTTGACCAACGTTTTAACGGTACAATTGTAATAATATAGTACTCAACCATTTAATTGCTGAGATCTGGGAACGTGGTGCAACCTGAACACCAGAAATGACTATAACATGAGAAATCTTTTTAAATCTCTGACATAATAGATATCAGGCAGGGTTTCACTTCCATTTCGATGCAGCTGGAGTGAAAGATGATGACATCTATTGAGGGCCACAGCTCGTAAGAGTACGACACCCCGAGCGAGAACTCTGGAAATGAACTCTCCACATGATGTATTCCCACTCATGATCATGACGTCTCTCCAGAAACACCAGAGCAGCGTCGCTACCGTGATGAGCTGCTCAGATAATTCCTGACCCTGCAGCGGCGGCCTGAAAGCGGCAGACTTCCTGCAGGCCCCACCCAGACGGGTCACATCCATACAGCCGGGCCACATTGCTCACCCCAACCCCTGTACTGTACGCCCTCCACACCCCTCGAGCACGGCCAAGAACTCATTCCATTGTTCTCAAGAGTGAGACATCCCCAGCATGCACAAGCGGTCAGATCACGTATTGAGCCAGATGTGTGTATGGTATGTGTGTGCGTGCATGGCAGAGCGTTGTGTTATGAGTTCGGTTTCAAGCTGATAACTCTGCAAACAGCGCGGGTTTCTAATGAAGTGGAGTTATTGGAAACAGCCACAGCTAATTGTTTCAAGTTTTGGATCGTTCTTCCTTTCGAGCGAGAAACAGTTTGCCAGTTTTTTCTTCGGCCTGTGTTTCTGATCAGCTCGTGAAGCTGTAATGCAAAAGATGTTTCGTTGTTGATGGGGAGATTCTTCGCTGCACTTCCTAGAAATCAATCAGTATATCATCGTGTTGCAATATCGTCTGGCTTCCCCTCTAATGCTGTTTGGCTCTACCTTTTTCTACTCTAACATTCCTAACATACCACTTTCGCTGTTGCTGGGAAGGTAGAGTGCATCATATCTTGTTCATCACAGGGTTTTTTCCAAGGAAGCACTCACACTCCTGATAAATGGAAAATGTCCCTCTTTAGGGAAGGAAAAATCCATTTGAATGTCCCACAAACTCGTCTGAGCTCTAGTTTTTTCCAGCTTGTTGTTCTGTGACATTACACGCATGAATTGAAAAACGAAGGTATGAAGGAATGATAAACCAGTAGCAAGCTTTGGTTTTTTTTCTGTTGACTTCCATGTTAATGCTACATGTAAGTCCCTCTTCACCTCTGAGGGACAGATAGATCTGTGTCTTTATCCGTCCCTCTGCAGAGTCCCTGTAGTGAAGTATTTCTCTGCCTGTTGTATCTAGAATTTAATGTGTAGCTCTTACCGACTGAGGTAACTTTCTGGCTAAATTCCTGGAGTGTATTTGTTCCCGCTATTGGGACAATCTGGGATCCGCAGGAATGTACTGAGGTCGGATGAAACATCGAGTTTCTCATTTAGGGGAAATTGCTCCAGAATAATGCGCCAGCCAAATTAAAGCTAAATGTGGAGCAGATTTACGTGATTGTTTTCAAAACATTTCTGCAGCTCCATGTGCCGGACTGTCACCGTGCAGCCGAGCACATGAGGAAACATGGCGTATTATGTCTCCATTCAGTCATGTCCTGGGGAAATGTCCCTGACAAATACCAGAATGTCACACACTGGAAATTCAAAACATTAGCTAAATGCTTCAAGCTTCAGTATAAGCGTGCGGAAGTTAAGGCAGTAAACAAGCGTTAGTCATAAGACCGAGGAAGTGTTTGCTACCGGCACACAAGAGCCGACGGATCAAGAGTTCAATGGCAATGTATTCTTAGAAACAGGAAGCCTGCGATACATCCACTGGTCTGATTTCCACTGAGGTAAATAAAGGGAGGTAGGATCGATGTTATAATAGGTAAAAACGTCTTCACTGAGATCTCTCACATGTAAGTCGACAATATTTTTTACCTCCGCTTCAAAGGAAGCCTGTGCCATCAGAACCCACACAGGATACTCTCTCTCACGTTGATGCAACAGGATGTGAGTTAAAAGTTGTGTCAGATGTTCGGGATGCAAACCCGCAGAATCCTTCACGGATTGAGGTCCTCACAGTGAAAGGCATGCAAGTATCTCGTATATCACTTGCAATGATAAACACATGCTTCTGATTGTCATGTGTTTGCAGACGGATGAAGGAGAAGTGACATATTAAGTCAACAGCATTGCTGTTCATTTGATGAATGATGCACTGAAAGAATAGATATAGCCCCTTTCCTTTGGGACTTCCTAATTAGACCTCGTCCCGTATATACATTTCTGGATGAGGAACAGACAGCACGCCCTGCTTTGTCTGGAAACAATATTCATTTCAGAGGGAAGCGTTTTCTAAAGTCAGACAAGGAAATTCCACCCTTAATTAAATATGTGGGGGGAAGAAAACACATATTTTCTTTCTTTCTTTTCTTGCCGTCTTTAAGGAGAACAATAGACGAGACATTAAGGAAAGCAGCACAAATACAGTAACTCTTTTTCCCCCCTGAATCTCAGTTTAAAACAGCTTGCCTTTATTTATAACATTTTTTATTTAATTTTATTTCAGTGTAAACAAGCATTTATTGAGAAAACTATGTAAAAAAAGACAAAAAAAAGAGATTCAGACTGTGACTAAAACGTTTATATTTTTTTTCTTCTAACACAAAAAGTCTGCTCTGAAATCGCTGTAGAAATCATGTGTTTATGGAAATTATTATAGTACACATACAGTATTATGAATATCAGAAATATTCTGTGATTCCAACAGAGAAAGAAATAGTTATAAGCATTTTAGCAAGTTTTCATTCAGAGTTCAGTGCTGCACATTTAAAGGAATAGTTCGACATTTTGGAAGATAATGCTTGCAGAGAGTTAGCAGCTAGCCAGGCTAGCTGTTCCCCACTGTTTCCAGTCTGTATGCTAAGCTAAGCTAACCACTTCTTGGCTGTATATTCATACTTTAACAGACAGACACAAGAGAGGTTTCATTCTTCTCATCTAACTCATAATTAATAAATGTATTTCCTGTTTTGGAAGGCTGAAACCAGCAGCTCTTCACTTGTTGCGAAAGTCTCTCAAACTTGTAACTCTAACCGAAGGTGACACACTTCATCTTATCAGTGAATCAACATAAGTCAGTTCCTGCTGAACTTATTTCCTGGACACTAACATCTTCAGACAATTCATCAATTTTAACCGCTAACAACTTTATACCATTAACTAACCAGCTGCAGTGTGTGGATTTTTAAAAACATAACAAAAGTAATATACAATGATGTGTTAGCTGACTGGAAAAATATACAAAGTACACAAAAGCCTTGAAATATGTCCTATTCATACACAAATATATGTACAGAAACATGCACTTTTCAGTCGTATTTCCACTGTGATTATCTCACAATCATCTCTACAGCATTTTGGAAAAATCTGTCATGAAGAAAGAAAAACGGTGACTGTAGCTATGACGGGGCATTTTATTGTGAACCTCATTGTTTGTTTTTAACTTAGCGAAAGGAAATGATACATAAATAGAAAACTCTCCTGACCCTTTTGTTGCTTTAATTCAAAGGTCAAAGCAGGAATGAGGTTTTGCGAAGCAAGCTATCTGTTTATTTCTTCTTTTTTGTGAGTGTTTTAACTTTTTTTACACTTTACAAGTCTAGTTCCATGTAGTACTAACAACAGAAACCATGGTACTTTGCTCTTTTACTTTCTTGAAGGTACAACAGTTGCCTCTCTCGTCAGAAAGACAAACTCTTTCTTTGCTATTCAGCTTGTAACTCCCATTGACTGTTGTTTCGGCTCTACTCCGATGTTTGCACTAACCGATGGGATTATTTCTGCCTGCAAAGAAAAGTTATGAGTTTATTAACCTGAAATGCTTTTTCAGATTTGAGAAGTATTTCAACAGGGTTTTTGTGCATATCCTTTCCACAACACCCTCAATCAATAACAACCCATTTCTAAATTGCATCAATATCCTCAAAATGCCCAGAAAAAAACCTCTCTCTTTGCAAGTCAGCTCAACAGAACAGCTTCTTGTTCACGAGGGCTCTTCAAGTTTTATTCCACGTGATGCAAAAAGCATTTATTCCTTGTGTTAATGCTTTGAGGCCGGTTGAATCCCAGGGTCTTCTTCGCGTGTCCTTTCCATTTGTGGGATGTAAATAATGATGATGGTCTCAAGCTCCTTCTGTTGTGGTAGTATTTGTGAGAAAAAGTCAAAAAACAAAAATATACGAGTTTGTGTGAAAGTGAAAAGTTTGTACTCAGTTTCCACGAACAGCAGTAAAACTCCCAGAAGACGTCAATCTTCATGACATCTTGGGAAAAGTCAGAGAAACGGTGAGCCTGAAGCACCGCCTTCACACGAACGGGCTGTCCGATCTGAAGATGTCTGAGTAGCTCTTGCCGTTCATGTGCTCGGTGTGGCAGCGGTTGACTTCTGTGAGCGACGACGCCACGTAGGAGGCCGAGCGGAAGAAGTCGGCGCTGGCGAACGTGCCGGTGAACTGCATCCGCTGCTGGTTCCAGTGTCTCCGCAGAACGCTCTGGACCTGCAGGGAGAGACGCAAAGAGGACGTGAGGCTTACATGTAAATGCCTTCTCACGTTTCATCTTATCTTTGGGAAAACAGCAACCAAACGACATCTTTAATGCATTCACCGTAAAGTAAAAAGGGGATTTAAACAGCATTTAGCACGAACAGTTAACTGAATAAATACAATCCAACCATTTAAAAAAACATATAGATCTTCTTTTGTGGTTTCTTGATTGGTATGGGGGACTCATAAGCTAAAAAATTCTAAAATCCTGGGTTCTGCTGAGCGTCAACAGGTCCAATGT
The DNA here is from genome assembly GCA_016806645.1 of Ophiodon elongatus. NCBI lineage: Eukaryota > Metazoa > Chordata > Actinopteri > Perciformes > Hexagrammidae > Ophiodon > Ophiodon elongatus. The sequence continues at coordinate 524,941 of JACSYO010001808.1, read as the reverse complement.
TACCATTAACAGCCGTGGGAACTCTCAAAATTACCCTTAGAAAGACATTCGGTTCCTCTTTCTGTTTCCGTTCTTGAGAACTCAAGAATTGGTGCCCTGATGCTTTAAAAACTCAAGGCTATTTTGAATCTTATAGTGAGAATTAAATGGGCTAAAAATCTAAGCCTGAAACATGAAATGTTGTTGATGCTCATTACTCACCTCTCCGTTGAAGAAGCAGAATATTGTAGAAACCAAGAGACCCTGCAAGAGGAAAACAAAGTTTCTTGAGAAAATACACAAGATAGGAAACGAAGCTCAAACAGCTGCTTACTGTGTCACATGTTCATGCTCTGATTCTTAAACCACAAAATGATGAAGGATATTGCCTTTTAACAGCATGCGCTGGTGACTTTCCTTTGGTTAATGCAAATGCTTTTTCTCTGAGGAACAATTCTTCTTCAGTGTTGGAGAGCACTGTGTGCACTGACCTGGTAGTGCATGAGGATTTCCATGATGTACAGGTAGATCTCAAAGACCCAGTGATCCTGGGGCTTGTAGGGGAGCAGGACAAACTGGATGCCGAGCAAGGGGATGAGGATGAGGGTGGCTCTCACGGCCCTCATGTAGAGGCTGGACTCGGCCTGGTGCGTCACCCTCAGCTTGGTGATGAGAACGCGAACGATGTTCAGCAGGAAGAAGAGATTCACCTGGAATCCAAAAAGCATCGCAAAAAACGGAGGAAAAGTTTAACCTGAAGGCAAAAAGGGTCTCGTAAGTAAATCTGGATTTCCCAATGAGGGCTTGGTGCTCACCACCAATGCTGCGCAGATGGGTCCGTGGATGATGTACAGCAAGGAAGTATCTGAGCTGACCCAACACCTGTGAATGCATGAATCAGATCATCATATTATACAGAGTGGAGACACACGATCGAGGCACAATGATATCTTTCGATCAAGGACACTCACTTGTCGTTGTAGTAGCAGTGACGTGCTATTGAATGTATCACCGCCGGCACGAGTGGGAAACCTGCAAAAGCCAAGTTAGAACTTTTACGACACTTCAGTGTGAGAGAGTGAAATGTGCGTGGTGAAATATTGCCATTACTTACCCCAGCCCAGCAGATAATACCACATGAGATGTTGTTTTTCTGCAAACACTGCCACCACAATCAGAGTGTGCAGGTAGATGCCCTCGCACAGCATCCAGAAGTAGTTGCAGCTCAACAGATACAGGTGGATGAACATGAGCAGCTTGCAGCTCGCCTAAAAGAGAGAAACGAGCCGTCGTGACTTCACCGACGATGAAAATGTCGAGCGATGTTTGGTTCAGCGTGTTGGGCCGAATCACTCACAGAGTCGTTGTACGTGTGTCCCTGCTTCTTCACCACTGTGGTCAGCCAGACGACGGTGATGATGGAGTTCAGAACGAACGAGAGGAAGAGGTTTTTGTGGAGCGTTATCCTCTGACAGCTCAGACTCCTGAGGGCAAGAGGAGACGTTTCAGAAGGTTTAGAAATGTCTTTTCATGTGCATCACTTCTTAGACGTGAAGACAGCTGCCACACTTACTTAAAATGGAAGAATATCCCTAATGATATGAGCAGGGACACCAGCGACAGGCCGTGACCAATCATCACCAAGTAGAAGTGAGTCATCGCCGCCTGCAACAAAACAAAATGAATACATCGCCACAGTCTCAGGCGCTTTGCATATTTCTATTGTCTTTATTCCTCCTTACTGTCCCGTGATGTATTGTGTTGGCTTGGCAGTTTGTGAAGTTTGTCCACGTCCTGTTGCTCTCGGGGTGGCGTCCCCACTCACCCGTCTCCGAGCACACTTTGGACGCCATCGCTGTTAACACATTTGCAACCACATTTTCACATTTTCTGTTCACAGAACAAAGAAATGAGCGGCAGCATGCTAGTTCGTGAGCTAATTAGAGGAGATGGAAACGTTGATTGTTTACCGATCTCCAGTTTTTATGCTGATCTTTATGCTAAGCTAACGTACAGACATAACAGTGGTGTCAAACGTCACATCAAGACTAGAATTAAGCTTTTAAAAAGATGGGAAACTGCTCTCAAAATAAGTATTCACTGCAGATATATAGGGGTAAATGATAAGACAGTCTCAACTCAACATTACACAAAAGATATGGAAGGTTTGTGAAGGTTAACAACGGAATTTACCATGAGGATCAAAATCTTTAAAGTAGTCCGGACAGCTCTGCTCCGTGGGTCCGGCTTCGGTTTCGTCCCAGCACAGCCACCCGTCCCACGTCGTGTTGCACACCGGCCCTGCTGACACACGGCGACGTGTTACAGTGACTTCATGTGAAGTACAGTGACATCAGGAGACGTTTTTTTAAGACGGTCCTCCCACCTGTTGTTTTCGTTTTGCGCTGCGATTCTTTCACAATCCTCTGGAAGCATTCGTACTGGGCCGAGGCGATTTGGTTCCGCGTGGCCTTGTGTTCGCCCCGATGGTTGAGATGGTCCTCTTCAAGGCTCGCCGCCTCGAGCAGCTGTAGAGGGATCATCGAAAATCAGCGCGCAAACACACACAGATACACAAATATACAAAATCAGAGTTCAACTGTCAGGCAAGAAATCAAGGGCTCTGGCGGAGCTACAAGTACTATCAAGTTGCATTATGGGACGTGTAGGATTAGGTTTGACCCATATCGGGACCTAAATAGTGGCATATATCTCAGCCTCTGCTGCTGCGATTTTGTCCATTCTTCTTTTAATCTGCCTCTCACTAGTCCCTCAACTTTATGGAGGAGCAATATTAAATTGCTGGATTGCCCCTTTAAGGATGGCATCAGGAAGATTTGAGTGTTCAGTCAATCAAACAAAAGAGAAATAACAAGAAGGCACTGAATGCAACTTTAGTTATGGTGATAAATATTCTAAAAACAGGATATTTAGAACTGGGATCATATTGCTCTAATGTCACAAATGCATGGCCAACATATATAAAAAATACAGAAACTACAAAAAAAACAAGACCGGCATGTGAAGGTGCCACATTAATCTAAAAACAGCATATTTCAGGTGAACCAGTGCATCAGATACAACAGCTACCTTATGGAAGGCGCACAGGACCAGCAGATACGTGAAGCAGGTTAGATCCATCTGTGTCGGATCACCGTGGGTATCCTGAGGAACGTTTGTACCTGAGAAGAGGAAAGCATTAAGACTTTGTAACGATAGACACTTAAATGTGACCTTTGCCTTGATCAAAAGTCACGTAAATAAATCTGGCAGCGCAAGTTTGTCTGCAAAGCCATGTTGTTAGTTTTTTTAAAGGCAGATCTCCCTTTTTGGACGTCAGGGTTAAAGATGTGTCCGTTTGCTTCCTCCTGTTCTCCACAGCTTCCTTCCTGCATGCTTTTTATGCACGTTGAGCAAGTTTCACCAAGGTTTAGCCAAAAGACATAAATGTGGAAGAGCGCGTGCTGCAAAATCACTAAACAGACGCTTTCATCAGCAAACTAAATGTTAAGCAACGTGTACAAGATGTGGGACAGTGGAAATGATGACATGGTGCTAAAAATAGGAAACGCAGCAACAAGCAAAACTTCTTCACTCTTTATCTCATGTAGTTGCTGCATAGAATAAAATAATGAGCAGTAGTTTTATTGTGAGAAAGATGATCTATCATGCTAATGTTTAAAGTGAGTAAATAGCATAGAGAGGCTGCATGTTTTATGTGTTATTAAAGGGTGATTGCTATTTTTATTTGACCTTGAAATGATCCCAAATGAATTTGAGTTGATGCAATGCGATCCTTCAAACAGAGAGAGACATCCCACCAAAGCAGGGTAAAGACATTTATGGATACTTCTAATGTGTACAAATTAGCGTTACATATTTAGTTTCACAATAATATGTGGGTGGAGAGATCGTGTCTACTTCGCAGTCACCGATGAGTCTAAATGTCACATTTCTGTCACATCATTATCATTTTTTAATCTAACTTCACTGTAAATCACCATTTATCCTTCACAAATCCAACATCTTTGCGTCTTTGTCCTCTCACTCATGCTACACTGTAAAAGTTTGAGACACTTTTCCCAAATCTTGGGCTTCATATAAAGAATAAAGAACAGTTCATGAACACAGACTAAACACGCTTTATTAATTTCCAACTCCCCCGACTGCTTATGCAAGAAATATTTGTGAGTTTGTAGGATTAATATCTTCTTGAATACACCCAAGACACACAGTATATATCTCTAATTGCATACAAATACTCTTAATATCTCAAAGGGAAGTTACTCCCTTATCGTATCGGCATCGGTACCAAACATGTACACACTTTCCCGTGTGGACTACAGTTTATTAGCTCTAGGAAATCCCATTTCACCCCCTTGATGTTAAAACGTGTTAAAATTGAAAGAGGGTTGACTCGTCTGCTACACACTAAATAGCCTTCTGCAAACACGTGTTTGTGGCATACATGAAAATTCTCTGTTTAATACTCATGTTTAGTAAATAAACAGATTTTTGGGGGGATGGTTTTCATTACATTTTACTCTGTCAACAGAAAATTTAAAAGCTACCTTATTTGTACTTTTTGTTTCCGGATTTCACAGTCCAGTGTGACATTCGAAAATAAACATTTGACCTGTTTTCTGACAAACATTTGAACACGGTACTTAAACCTCAATCAAAATGTACATGCTGAAAACCTACCTTTACGGGAGCAGAAGAAAAATAATACTAACAACACAGTGTTTGCTTTGAAGAGTATTCCTTCAGTCTGAGAGTTCAACCTTTGCAGGAAAAGAAAACAACAGTTTGAGAGGTTTCTTCCAGAGTAGTCCTTCAGCGTGTGCTTGGCAGCAGAGTCAGAGGCGACACTGAGCTCAGCGGAGCTGGGGATGACATCACATGGTCTCTGTGGAGGCAGATCGAGGGACATCCCTACAGTGTAAGGGGTATTAAAACCCACTGATGCAGTGATGGCCATTACACTGTATCATCTATATTATGTATGACATATAATATACGATGTAAAGTAAATCTTAATATCCTGGCTGTTGAGCTTTAGAGTCTGTAAATCATGAACTTAATGAATTCACTTTATTGCATCTGGTGCAACTTGTTACTCAATAAGCCTGGATAGTTCTTGTAGTTTTTTGCGATTCCTTTTTAGTATCTGTGGCTGTTATGATCATGAGTATTATTACTATAAATGGGGAATATGCATTGACAAAAGTTGATTTACATGGGGGGAAAACAGACTTGTGATAATCCTTTAAGGTCAACAAGCTCACAGAAAGAGTCTCAGACCCAAAATATTTCAGACTGGCTGTTAAATGTATTAGAAATATGCATATATTACTAAAAAATATATATAATTTTTACTACATAACTGCTGAGAATCTGGATGCACAAAACTGACCAATCAGCAAGAGGGTTTCTATTACTTAGCAATGGCTCCCTCTGCAGGTGAAACGCTCCCCTGCAGCCTCCAGGTTACCATGGTCACGGCGTTGCAGGCACCTGGCTCTGCGGGGTAACGTTCACTCCAGGTCGGTAAGCTGCAGCTGGACTTCAGGCTTTTACCGCCGAGGGAAGGCCCTTTTTGAGAGGTGAGTTCATGTTGCTGAGTGAGTCCTCAGTAACACAGTGACCAGGTGCAGTCAGCCCAGTCAGACAGAAAGGAGTTCAGAGCCACTTACAGGTAACTTTGCACTCTCAGTATTTACTTATTTTAACAGAACGCTTACCTGACTCCTGTTAGCTCACAATAACTCTGTAATAACTGATACATATCTTTATTCTGCATGGCAGGATGTTCAGGAAGACGTCCTGCAGGAACACAGTCAGTGAGGCAGTGAGTCTGCACCAGGACCAAGCCCTCAACACAACCATATTCCTCCTCACGTCCTTCGGCCCAACAGGATTTCTTCTCCGAGAGGAGGGAGAGGTCAGGGACGTGAAGGTGAGTGTCTGTGACTCAGGGGGCATGTTGTTAAAACTCCACAAACCTTTTTCAAAGCGTTTTGAATCATCGCTCCACTTCTGGTCTTGTTGTTCAGGTGTTCTTGGGGGACCCACATACGTGCACTTGCCCTGTGTTCACCAAGGAGCAGGAGCCATGCAAACACATCTGCTGGTATCAATAACACACACACAAAGATGAACACATTTACATTTATTATTAGTTATTTTAGTAGTTTTTGGTAATATTTTATGGCTGTTTTGTTAATACAACTTTAAATATCGATTAGTTTGACTTTTATTGTAGTATTTTGCAAATCATAAATATATTGTATAATTATCATGCTAATTCAGATAACTGAATGTATGTGTGCCACTTGTCATCATATGAGCACTACTAACTCCATGTAATATTTATCACTCCAGGGTTTTACTGCGGAAGTTCAGACTACCCAGAGAACATGAATGTAAGCTGTTTTGATAAATTTCTTCTTTTTTCTTGGCTTAAAAGGTTTATACCCCCCCCCCTCTCCCCCTCCCGTACATGTGCTCTTGTTGACATACAATGTTAAAAATAACTGCTCTAGATTCGTTCCAGCACGGACTTGTGGAGAGACAGATCTTGGAGGTGCTCCATGGTTTACATCAAACCAAAGACCAGCAGGCGGAACACGATCCCTCGGCTGCTTCTGGGCCTGTGAGCCAACCAGTCACCGGCCAGGAGGCTGGAAGTGTCTGCCGGAAAGTGATCCAAGCCCAGGATGTGTGTCCTATCTGTCAAGAAGTGCTGCTGGAGAAAAAACAGCCCGTGTCTCACTGCAGGTATGTGGGCGGCTGTCTGGGGTCACGGTTTCACTGTTATTGTTTCAGTACAGTCATGTTTCAGGATGATGTAACATGTTCTACTCAACTTCTGCTGCACTGCTGGCCAGAACACGACCCCATAAATTATTATCAGTCCCAATACAGCACATCCAGCTGTTGACATACACAACGTACAGCGGAAACCGCCAGCACAGATTTTCGGATGTTGTAAAATTGGGTTTAAATATCCTGATGCTCACAGAAGAGGACGTTTGGAAATGATGTTGGAAAATGATTATTTTCAGCACTGCGCAGACAGATTTTCTGCACTCTCATTTGCCGTCCTCGTCTTTTTCAAGGTTCGGTTGTGGCAATAACGTCCACATCTGTTGCATGAAGGTGTGGGCGGATCACCAGAGGCTGTCAGACAGGGAGGAAACGGTGAAGTGCCCTCTGTGCAGGGAGGACTTCAGCTCTTTGAAGTTACTCCAAGAGCAGGTGAAGAACGCAGCCAAGCTCTTCACGGCCTCCGAGAGAGAGAAGCCAGACAGGCACCTGGGAGTTCTGTGTCACAGCTGCCGGCTCTGCCCGGTCACCGGCACGTGTTTCAAGTAAGCAAAGTGGCAGTCCGACAGTTTCAATCACAGCACGGGGAAGTTTTTTTTGTTGTGCTCCCGTGTCTTCTTTAATCTGTTGTCATGCTTCCAGATGCACAGTCTGCAGTTACTTCTATCTGTGTGAGGGCTGCTCAAAGAAGGGCTGCCACCCTCAGCATCCATTGGCTTCACGGACAGTAAGCTTTGAAGTGACTTGTACTGCATGTCCCAATGATTCAGATAACTCTGAACTTTACAGTGGTCTTAATGCCACACATTGTAGTAATTTACTGTAAAAACCTAATATCTCTATTGGTTATGAGCAGTTTTAATGAACAAGCATTTCTGATTTCTGCCACAATAAGTGCCTAAATATGTATATGTAAAAAAATGTCTAAACCTCAAACAGAAAAGAAGAGAAAAGTGGCAGCTTGTGGCCGAAGAACCCAGGGGGGCGACCTCTCAGTCAGACAATGACAGGTAAGTTATTAAATACATCCAGAACATTCATTTTACCTTCGGTTGTTGAAACTGGACCCATCCACACTTCTTCATGCTGAGTCACATACCTGTGCCCACATTGTCAGTGACTTTACAGTTCATATTAACACAAGTTCTTGGTTAGACAAATAACTGTTGCTATTAACTGACTAATATAAACATTTTGCTCACTATTTCCCATCTTGCTCCTCAGCATCACCCCCGTAGCTGCAGACCCTCTCCCAGGAACTGTGTTGGACTGTCTCCACGCGGTCCGAGTGAGACCGGGGTCCCGGCTCCTGGACGTGGGTCAGCAGTGCCGGCTCTGTCTGCTGGACTTCAGCCTGGGTCAACGTGTCCGAACTCTGCCCTGCCATCACAAGGTGAAACATTTCAGTGTGTGCTGTCAGTATTCAAACAACATATGAATTCTAAGCTAATGAAAACACAACAATTCTTAGTTTACGGTGATTATACACGAATGAAATATCTGGTTATGTGAAATATGAAATCCTAATGATATAAACAAACATAATGCAAAAAGTCACCCCCTCTCTCCCCTCCTCAAATGTTCACACACTTCAGTTCCACGCCGACTGTGTGGACGGGATCCTGCGGAAGTCTAACTCCTGCCCCTTGGACGGATATGTCGTCTATAACCCCTCGACGTGGAGGACCAGCGAGAGAAAGACCTCCCCTCAGGTGTTCTCCTGCCCGGCCAGCGACAGTGACTTAAAAGACCTGTTTATTCCAGGAGTGGCTCTGCGGGACAGGAGCACCAAAGTCACTCCCTCACACGGTTCTCTTGATGTAGAAGTAACTTCAGTCGCCCCTCAGCTTGTGCCTCGCTACAGACTGGAAGAGGGAAACAGAGCGTTGCACAGAAAACAAACCCTTCTTCATCCTGGAAGCAGCTCTTCTTTTAATCCTACATCTGACTCATGTGTACGTTCCTCCAAGAAGACACACACAAAAAGCCCTTTACCTAACAAGTGTGCTGCAGTGACAACAACCAGAGAGCGACCACAGCCGAACCTCTTCGTGGGTTTGTGTCGACCCGGGTCGGACCACACGGCTGCCGTGGCCCTCGCCGCCCGGCGAGCGAGGCCCACGAGGACACGCGGCACGTCGGCCATGAGAGAGACCAACGACGGACCCATCTCAGAGCTCAGGATGACGGGAGTCTTGATGAACACACATCAAAGGAAGGCAGAGACTTAGACGGTAGTGAAATGGAAGAAACCAATAAATGTCCATGTTTGACCATTTCATCAGAGAGATGTAACTTAAATCTGAAATGTTGATTTTTGTGTGACTTTGCTCAAATGTATTTTATGCATGATTAAAATAAGTAAAAAAAGAATGACAAAAAGCTTCTGAACAATAATTGGTAATCAAGTAAGTTTATTAATTTTGTGCACAAAAAGGCAAGACTAATAACACTACCATCATTACAGAGGTAAACACAAGAGGTGCCCATTTAGGAAGAAACAAAAAGTCCATGAGTTTTTCAAAGGCGAGACACGAGAGGAGCACACTAGAGAAACACATTAAAATCAATACGAATACATTCAGCGAGATCTATTTAAAACAGGAGTGGCAGTAGGTTTGATTCTCAGCACAACGTGTTCACAAACGACTCCTCGTGTTGCGGCGGAAGCTGAGTGTTCAAGCTGATGGCGAGCGGGAGGAAGTACTTTCATCTGTAAGCGTTCTGGATGATTAAGTGCTCGACTTGTTGCTACATGTGAAATGACAAAGCTCAGGCTTGTTCACTCCTCTTTTTTTTTAAGTGACTTACTCTTACCTTTAGAAAAATGGAATCATTCAGCCATCCACTGCACCTCTCATACGTTTGCTTTTAGATGAAGGAAAAAAAACGGCACAAAATAAGTTAGATCACAGCCACATAAAACATAAAATGTCGCTTTACTATATACATACAAAAGAAGACATGAATGTAGCTGCAGAATCGAGCCTGATGCGTACAAAGTGAACTCATCGGGGGGAAAATATACAATATGATGGAAGACTAAATATGGCAAAACTGTTGCTGCAAAGTTCCATTTTAATTTATGGTAAATATTGCTCGTAAAACCGCTTTGTGAATGTTTTGCCAAACTTTATTATGTCCGGTCAACGATGTCGGTATTTACACTCTGAAAATGTAATAATGCTGTGTGGCAGCGTAACAAACGGGCACATATTAAAGTGTAGTGTGCTTTATTTGACTCGAGACAAAAGCTGCCATGTCAATTAGTAGAGGACCTGGGACTTTGTTGTTCACCAAACATAATTGTTGAGAATTGGTTGAACAAAAGTATTGAAATGTTGACCTGATGAAGTTTTGGGGTTCAACAAAGTTATTACAATTCATTCTGAGGGGGTTGTTGAGTCTTTTCATTGTGATAATAATCATAAGGTAGAAGTTGGGGCGTTATTGTTGTAATAGTTGTTTACATTAGTTACAGTTGGCAGCACAACACGGTCTCCTCCCGAGACTAGACGATGAAATAAACCATTCAGTCCCCAAATAATCCAACAGCCATGAAGACGTGAAGTTAGCTCTACAGTAAAAAGCAAAATATTTTCATACACGCAACGAAACATTCATTTTCATGCATTCTAAAACAATTATAGGCTTAACCTTGAATATCAGGTGTGATAACTTTTGAAATGGCAGCTTAGCTTTTCAATGTACAACAGTGTTTCACTCCAAAATCCATCGGAGTCGGCGAAAGGCGCAAAGTCAACAAATCCAATTTAATGTCGTACATTTTTTTCTGACCGAGATGATTCCAATAATGACAAATTTAAATTTCCATGAACCCCAGAGTGTCTTTTTAAGTAAAATGAGGCAGAACGATCAAAACAAGAGGTCAGCTCTGCAAACCGGGAAAAGCTTCTATATCCTATTTAATTTACAGCAGGCATTAGTGGTGAGGATAAGTGCACTACACATAGACCTGTATCTGTGTCCATCCTGCAAACTCACCAGATTTTTACTAAATATAGACAAATACCGTGCCTCATGTGATCATATCCAATGACTACAGGCAGTAGGAAGGCACCCTCTACAATGCCGGTACTGGGGACTTTGGGGTATCGTGTTCTCGAGGACATTTTGCTGTGATGAATCTCGCTGGTGATCTTCAGATTCGTGACGACGAGAGAACGCGGCGGCAGCCACACGGTGCTTCAACATGACACGGATGCTGCGTTATTTCTTGTGCTAGCGTTATGAATTCTTTGGCAAAGTTGTACAATCACATGACTCGACAACAACGATGCCTGCGTGAGCACACGTGGTTAAAAACAGATTTGGACGACTCTGATGACGCCGTGTGATGGAGACAGCTCAATGTGTGGATGGGTCATTTCCATGATGGAGAAACGCTCGTCTTTGCCTGTGCTTTAACTTCTCTTCAGAGGTCTGCCCTCGCGGACGTGCTTGGCGCTCCTCTTTTCCGTCTTCCCCTTCTCCCTCACCTTCCTCAGGCGGCGTGGAGGCGGCGTTCCCCTCGACTCGCTGTCCTCCTGAGCGCTGGACGTGTCCATCCCGTCTCGCTCCTCGGGGATGTTGGGAATGGCCCCGCTGCTCCCGTCTAAAATGTTCCTCAGGTAGGGGTCCTCTGGCGTACAGGTGGCCGTTGTGCCGCTCTCACTGCTGCTCAGGTCCTGATCTTCACCGTAACGCCCCGCCCGGCTGTGGTGCGGCAGGGAGGAGGCCCGGATCGATCGCCTGTCGCGATCCGACTCGCGGATGTTCTGCAGGGGCTCGTTCATGTCCACCCCCGAGTCCAGGCTGGTGTCGTTGCTGCTCGGCGGTCGGTGGCGGCCCTGGAGCTCGATAATGGAGTGGCGGACCGAGGCGGCCGGCTTCCCGTCTAAGGTGACGAACCAGGCCCTGGCGTGAGACTTGCCCCGGGTGAGCTCCAGCAAGGTGCGCTCTGAAATCCCCTGCAGCTCGCTGGGTACGCCATGCCCACTGCTGAAGGCCTGCATACCAGCTGCCTCGTTGAGAGTCCCGGGCACTGAGACGGAGGATTCCAGGAGGTTACTGTAGCGCCCCCACACAACGGCATTGGGGCCTTGAGGAGGGGTCTCCAGAGGCTGGGGCTCATCTTGGTTGCTCTGCTGTGGGCTGCTTCTGCCTTGGGAGTGGTGGTGAGGGACATTGGGTAGTGTCTGGGTGTAGCCGTCTGTATTTCCAAGCTCTGAGTGAGGATCGTACTCGACTCCTTTACGTGGGAAAGTAGCAGACTTGCAGCCCGACAGCTCTGGCGCCTGAATAATAGCCACCGGCTGGTTGTAAATATGAACCATCTTATCTTGAAAGAAGCTGTCAGAGTTCATGTTGGCCCGGTTCTGCTCTGACCTCTCCCGAAGCCGAGCGACCTCTTCACTGTTGATGTAGTGAGACGGCGGCTGCGAACCTTTGATCCGATCCAGAGCAATGTTCTCATAAAGAGGAGCCGCCGGGCGACTCCCTGGATCCTCCACATAGATGTTGTAGTTGGCTTTGTGCCTCGGCGTGGTGGAGGGTTCACACTGGACGCTGCAGGAAGCCAGGCTGTTGTCGCCAGAGCGGAACAACAAGCCCTCTTCCATGTGGGTGGAGGTGGTTTGGTCTTTTTTCACCACTGTGAGTTTGGAAAAACGTGCTCTCCTCCTCCTGGGCTCTCGATAAGAACTTCTCCTAAATGGAAGAAGCAGAATTTAAATCAGCATGGACTCGTTTCATAGGGTTGTTTTCTAAACATGTTAGGCCAATTTTTTTTTTATTTGAACCTGACGATCACATTTCTGAGCAGCTTTCTTACCTGCAGTGACACAGCAGCAAGGAAAGAAATGCAATCACCACAGCCAGCGTTGCTCCCAGTATTCCCATCAGCAGGTAGGTGTGGTATGACATGAAATCAATGGAGCCTCCATATCCCAGGTAATCTGAATGGCCACATTTATAGAAGGACATGAAGCATTTGCTCAAACACATTTTGTAGACGCGTGAGTGAATGACGGTAGATGAGTCGTGTACCGTTTGATGAGGGAAGGGGGGCAGCGATCCAGTAGCCCAGATGGGAAGCGGTGTAGGTCCAAACCAGCTCATCACCAACGGATTTCACTATCCCCAGACCCTGATTCTCCCAGGCTCCTGTACAGAGCAGTATATCCCAGAATAAATGCTGGATCTCTGTATTGACCTCACTCTGCATGTGTACACCAGTCTTGTATCTTACTGTACCTGTCTTCAGGTTAAAGGCCCAGGCTGGCACCGTATCCGAGGCCCTGAGGTGCGCGCTGTGTCCCAGGGGCAGGCTGATTTGAATGGGCCCCCGAACCTGGAGCTCCTCAGCACCAGAGTACAGCAGCACACTGACGGCTGCCACCGCCTTCAGCTCGATGCTTCTGAACACTGCGGACCCGGGGAGGAGTCCAGATGTCACACATTTAAATGATGAAGTACATTTTTTATGTTTACGCGTTTGCAGTTCAAAACAGGAAGTAAAGAATTATCATAAATCAATGAAACACAGATCTTTAAGTCTTTAAAATACTGCTTACATGATTGTTGGCTGATGATGCCCGGAGTGCAGTTGGCACAGCCTTTCTCCAGGTGCTGCCGTGGCACAGTCAGGTACGCCGTCACCGAGGAGACGTTGCTCTTATCAGACATCGTGAGGAGGTTCTTGGGGAATTTCACCTTGGGTTGGGACGAGCGGTCTGTAACAACAAGACGACACTTACGCTTATGACTGATTACACTTATCTCAATAGTGACTTTGTCCTGTTCACATGTTAATATTGCAAATACTGTAGATATTTGTGCAGTTACTCTGCTGTTTTCTTGTATCGCCTTGATTAATCCCTTCTTGATCCTCTACTTGGAAACCACCCTGATAAACTGATTAAAGCGGTCACGTTTAGCTCGATTAATTCAGGGAAGAAATGCCGTGTTCTTCTTCAAATTAAAGATCTACTTTGCTCATTGAGATGAAGGTGAATTGTTTTTGTGTAATCCTACCAGGTAGCTTCCCGGTGACGAGTACCGAGTCTTCAAACAGCCAGATGTTCCCCTGGCTGTGAGGCAGCAGCAGCAACGTCACAGCGGAGAAAACTGCAGGAAGACAAACAAAACACAAATACTTTGATTTTGTGATTTTTTATTTATGTTCATGACATACTATAAAAAAGTCACCATTATAGAACTGATGGAGAACAAAAGTGGGTACTTTAAATATAATAATCATTTTAGAAATGACCACTTTTTAGTTTTCACTATACAATCACACGTTCTAAGTGATTCACTGTGTAACCTGAGATGATAATTGAGGAGAGAAGTCGAGCTTCTCTGTCACTCCTTTGTCTTTTTGGACGTAAACACAAGCTGTTGTTGGTGACTTGTAGGCCTGCCGTACCACCAGCAGGGGGCGATAGCACCTCAATCCTCTTTTTAGGGTTCAGTTGTGTGGCTCGGCAGCACAAAAGGGAGGCGGCTCTGATAACGTCTCGACAGATGACGCTCTTTCATCATCCGCCTGTTCTTATCCCTCCTGACACCTGCTCCATCTTTGTTTCTGTTCGGTCTGACACGGACCAGTGAGGGGAAGTGTGAACACAAACAATAGAGTCAGACCCAAGGCCCCCTTTCTCTTTACCCCCCAACCCCCCTCTGCCTTTGACTGGGCGCAGGACAAAGACAGTTAGCTGAGGCAGGGATATGTTCCCCCCACGCTTGGGCCAGACACCTCGGCTCTCCGTGCTGCTGGAGAGACGGTCAATAAACCGACGGCGTCCGGTTACACTCGAGTGTACTCTGGGAACATAAATTGCTTCATCAGGAACAAACCTCAGTGACAAGTTGTATGTTGTCGCAGACGCTTCATTAATCTGTAATGGCCATGAATAATGCAGTAGTGTGAATATTGTACTCACAAATGGTTGCACAAGCCTGCTTACTTTTCCCTCAGTTTTAATAGACTCCCACACCATAATATTTACATGGTTAAAATAGTATATGTGTAAGAGAAATAGGGCAAAGCAGAGTTTTAAATTGAGTGAGACGATCTGCTTAATGTTTTTTTTCCCTTTTTATGCTCCGATCGATCCGTGTTGGATAATCCTCTTAACTTGCGTCCCTTCGAGGAGAGGTCGAGGAGAGGTCAGGGTCAGCTGTGAGCCTGGAGCCGGTCAGGAAGCAGTGTGTGTTAACCACCATGAGGCCTTTAACAGTGTGTGACTGGGCTCTGAAGCCAGGGGGAAGGCTCAAAGGGAGATACGGGAGAACATTTGAGAGAATGTTTTCCTCAAAGAGCTGCTATACAGTTTGTGGCCATGAAGACACGAAGAGATGCAAGCTTTAACAACGTTACTCACTCGGCCTCTTGGCGGTGCTCCAGGGCAGGGGGCTGGGGACGTAGCCCTCCATGGTGCCCAGCAGAGTCAGACTGAGGCCTGGACTGTAGGCGACCTGGAGCAGGACCTCGCCTTGCTCCCCCGTCCGGGCAGAGCTCCTCAGGGTGTGGTTTATGTAAACGTCCACTGAAGCGCCCGGGAGCGGCTGACGGGTCACCAGGTCCCTCACCAGGACCTTCAGGGCAAACTGGGGCTCTGGGGAGAAAATGTGTTTGGATTTAGACTTTAACAATGTCCTTTTTTGTGGCTTTTACTCGACCAACTTTCTGTTAAAATGTTCAAAAATCACACAAGTAAATCTAGCTATATTTATGGCTTGGTTTTGGTAAGCTGTCAGCATGGCAGTATATTAGTATTAGTAGCAAGTATTTGCTCATGGTAATACATGTGTCTCTGCATGTGTTCTATCTGTATGCAGACCTGCCTCAACCACTTCCTCTCAGCAGTACTCGGTAACCTTTCTCTCGCATGAAAAAATGATGAGGCAGGCACAGCTGAGTCTGTGGGAGAATGAAAAATGCATCATAACCAAGTGCTACGTTCGACATGTCTTCCCTTCCAACACACACACACACACACACACACACATGTACTCGGGAGCATGTAGCGTTCAAAGCTGATATTCGGGAAGTTTCTCATTTTCAGTATCAACGTTTTGTTGCGTGAACATTTTCATCTTTTTTTTTTTTATATGAATAAAAATGCATTTTTCTCTCTATAATCTGGTGGGAATGAAAAGTAGTAATTTAATCCCAGAGAGGAGTTTGATTAGAAGGTTGATTTTTAAATGATCTTTGTTGTAATGTACTGTCATCTCTAGCAGCATACTTGGATGATGTATTGAGCTTAATGGCTGCTCAGATACAGGATGTAGTGGTCTGTAATTCTGATACTAATGTGGCCCCTGGAGCTCCTTGAAGGCATTAAAGTGTACTTTGTTTTTGTTGTTTTTACAGTGTGCAAAGCCTCCATCCAAACCCAGACCAGCTGTAAACAGAGGCCGTCAATGAGCTCAGGCTCAGGTACTGAATCGGAGGAGCAGCGCAGGATTACCGTGCTCTGAATTAATGCATCACCTGCTCAGTCCAACACGATAAAACCCCTAATCCCCCACACCTCCACATTACAGCTTAATCCTATTAGCCTGTTGGCCCCACTGCCTCTGAATTACAGCCAATAGCTTATCAATAGCAATAGCTGATCATTCTTCAGACAAATGGTGTCAGTTAGGTTAGTGGTAATGAAGAGTCGTTACTTTAATCACATATAATAGGAGCCACGTGTTTTTCTCCAGAGAGCATATGGCTGCAAAACAATCCAATAAAGGTTTCTGCATAAAACGGTTAATATTTGAGCAACTTTTCCTTTCGTATATTCAAGTATATCCATTGTTCTGCCACTCAAATACACGAAAAGTGTGAGATTTAATTAAATGTTGCATTCTCTGGCGTTCATGCACAATTTAAAATGTGTTTGTGGACATATTTTGTGGCACACAAATCACAGAAAACTGCAGCAGAGCTAATTTTAACGTGTACATCATAAACAACAAGGCAGCTCTGCAAAATAATCTAAAGAAATCACAAAATGATTAAATCTTTCAGCACAAAAACAAACGTTTGAAGAGATGCACGGCTGTGATTCAGTTATGAGTCACACTGGTTCCTCTGTTGCAGCTCATTTCCATATTCTCCAACAATGACCGTCTGATGGAGAGCTCCTTTTTGTTTGTTGTTGTTGTTTACCTTCTGTCGGAGCGGAGGGGCCGAGGAATCGCCCCGGGGCGGTCGGTGCGTCCGCGGACGGGTCTCCGACTGCGGGGCCATTGTCCCCGGGCGAGGAGGAGGGCAGGCCGCCGCCCTCCTCCGCTGCTCTCACCGCCCCATGCAGGCACGAAATCAGAAGCAACGACGGCAGAAAGCGCAGCAGCGGCAGCGGGGAGCGTTCAGCAGCGGGCATGGCGAGACGGGGAGCAGGCCCAAAGACATAACGAACCAAGAGGGACGAGCTCGAGACCAGAAGAACGAGGTCCAGTAGTCTGTCCCGATCACGAAGGCCTCATCCCTCTCATGGTTTCTTTTAGTGTTGCTGCTGATGGAGGTGGGAGGGTGGGAGGAGGGGGAAAGCCCCGTGGAGAAAGGATGCGCTGGTGCTGAGGCTGGGCGTGTGTGGCCGGAGATCGTTTATCACGTGGAGATGTCTCACGTGGTGGATAATATACGGCGCAGGTTAATCACCATGAGTTTATCCTGAAACGTTAATTATCTAATAATGTTCCTTGCATATAAATATTTGCATCTGTGCTGAAACAAGTTATTTAATTAGTTGAAACGACATCCTCCGTAACGACAGAATATTTTAATAACCAGTGATAATGTATTAATTTGCTGCTTCTTTATATCACTGACAACTGAATATCTCGATTTAACGTTTTACATTTAATCAATAGTTTGACATGGGATGTGATGATATTGCTGGACCACGAAAAAGCGACAGAGTGAGAGGTCCTCCTGTCTTGATCATCTTTGGTAAGACTGGAGACGCTGTTACATCACTGGGGTCTGAGTGGCCCTCTGTCGGTAACCTGAGATCACCAGTTGCCTATTTATATCTCTGCTGCTTTGACGAAACGTTGTAATCCTGTATACTCAAACGTGTTTAATACATACAATAGACTGTGCAATATGTTGATTGACATACATTTCTAAATATGCACATACATATGCGACTACTATTTTGGACCATGACCTTTGATGCTCGGTAATAATCACCTCTATTTCCAGTAGATGGAACATTTTGAAACACACAGAGGGCTGCAGCAGGTTGTTCAGTGACCTAAACACAGCGTTATAAGGGTTGATGCAGAGAAATAAATTAGCATTGCAATAATCTGCTGAATACCTCTCTGGTTTTCCTCACATTTGTTAATTGTTATATTTGTTAATAATGACCTACTTACTTATAAGATGCAGTGAGTTTTGACGTTCAATATCCAAAGAACAAGTCAAATAAACAAAGAAAGATTATAAATGTGTCATTTATATTATACTATGATGGTGTCCAAATCCTGCATATGTTTGGATGTTCACTATAAATTCTATAAATGTGTATTCATATATTTTTACGGAGGATATTTTATTTTCTGTATTGCCAGATCATGCGTTTAATCTTGAAGAAATTCAGTTGAATAAAGACGGAATACAAAATATTTTAATTGAGTGGCTTCTTGGATATAAAGAAATGATTAAATGTTTGCTCGGGTTTCATTTCTTCTTGCATAAGAGATATTGTTAGTGGCAGAACCTTCTTAATGCAAGACCCAGGTTGTATTGTGTTCTGTATTCTGAAGAAGTAGAACAAGACAAGAATGAGAACAGGTTGACAGATGATGGCTTGGAAGGTATTACAGGTTCAATCGTCTATGCAAGCACAGGTATATGCTTCTGTCATCTACTGTCTGCATGCACTCTGCACCCGAAGTAAGATGTGGAGAACAATGTGACCTCCACACCCTCACAGACCTTGACACAAAAAACAATGAAACAAAGATTGCTATCTTTGAGGTTTTTTGCAAAACAATATATTACGTGATTAATGCAAACTGAATCTGGAAAAAACTAATTATATCTGTGAATTGTTTTGTATTATACATCCTAAAATAATACAATAAAAATGATTTGCCAATCAGACATTGGCATCACTAACATGCATTAGAATCATTACGTAGTACGCATGTGCTTATCACATCTATATTATCACATCTATAATAACATCTATTTAAGTAGAAGTGCTAAAGTGATATAAATGTAGAAAAAGACAACAATCTTTGCAGAGTTTGTCTGTTTGACCATTTGGTTTTAAAATAAAGGTAATTAGTGGATAACCATAGAATTAGTGGGTAACCATAGAAACCAGTGCACATAAATGGCAACCACAACAATGTTACAAAACTAAAATAAGACATTAAGTAAACAGAAATTGAATCAGTAACCTGTATCATGTTCAGAATCAGCACCAGCCTTTTTGCTATCAGCCTCTCTGGCTCCCTCTGCTGGTGGTGGTGCTTCCTGCGACTTCACCTTGAACACGTCCCACCTCTCAGGAAGGATCCCCTTGTTGAACAGGAGTGAGGCCACATATGAAAACACCAGGATGGAGACCAGAGCAGACAGCATGCAGATGGTCTTGACAGGAGAGCGCTCAATGTAAACACCGTCCTCTAAAGTGCATCCTGGGAAATGTAGGATCACAGGGAGGCCAAACAACGGCTCTCCGCACAAAACTCTCATCACAAAACCAACAGCATAGCCTGCAGCAGCCCCGTAACCGTTGGAAACCCTGATGAAGAGGATGCAGATCAGCTGGGGGAGCATTATGGTGTAAGTGAGGTCTGAGCCCAGGATCCAGAACGCCAAGATGCTGCTGTCCAGGTAAGTGAGGGATGTTCCCACAATCCCAACAACCACTATGGAGACGCGGATCACCCACTGCAGCTCTCTGTCTGATGCTTAAAGAGTGGTGTTTTAGTTAAAATGCAGAAATGACCAGACTTTCCCCTCCACCTTTCCTTCGTACCTGGTGTCTGATGACCTTGTAGATGTCGGCGGTGAAGATGGCGGTCGCCGCCAACAGGCACGAGTCGGTAGACGACATCGAGGCACCGGCGATGGCTCCCATGCCAACAACGAAAACGGCAGTTGGGGTGAGATGCAGGAGGCTGATGGGCAAAACCTTAGCGGCCTCTCCTCGCTCATACGGAGAAGGCGACCCATAGGAGGTCAGATTCCAATCTGGGATATAAGGGGAAGATGCTAGTTCAGTTTTACCGTGATTTATTGTTTGAATAAAGTGAGGTAAATGTTCGTAACCAACATTATGTATTACTGTATCATACGTCTGACCTTGTAAATATCTTTTTTTATTATTATTTTAGAATGTAATTCAATAAAAAAAAGACACAATAGACATAAAGCACCATTACACTAAATAAAATGAAGACAGACAGGATGTTTGTGTATAGAACTCCCATGAAGTCCAAAACTTCCAGTTTACAGAAATATTGTCAAAACAGGAGTAAATATTTCAATTCTTACTCAATAAATCATTATATTGAAGCTTGACTTTGTAATTTCAGCTTAAAAGCTCCAGGGTGTAGAATTTGATGGAACTATTCACACAAATGGAATGTACCAGAACACCTCAGGCCGGAGATCAATGATGGACTTTGTAATCGTGTCATCTGATCTGCGGCCGTATGTCTTCACATCGCATTTGTTAATACCCGTTGATGCTGCCACGGCACCAATCAGCACAGGTGGGACTCCGAGAAGGAAGATGACACCCGCTGATATGAAGCAGCTCAGCCTGGCTGTACATGTGGAGCTGGAGGAGAGAGTCCTTTGATGGAAGTCTTGAAATGCCAAGTTTCCAACACTCTGGGAAAACACAGTAAACCACATTATATTTACATTTAAAGGAGTACTCAACTAATTTAGCATTACACTAAATGTTTTGGAAGTTTTAAAAAAGGACAAAAAAGAGACATCACTTTCAGACTATCTGCAGCTTCCTCTGGAGCCACAAAGGTTTTACTCTACTTCATCTTACCATCACTAGGAAATTATCAATCCATCTCCACACTTCATCAGACTCAATGTGGCCGAGCTAGGGGCCTGATATGTGTGGTTGAATGCTGTCTGAGTGATGTCAGTATAAGCCTCATTCACCAGAACAAAGGGGGCACACAGCCACTATAAAGACAGAAAATCAAACAGTTATTAAATTAATGTGTTGGAAAAGCCATCTTGTTAGGGTTAAACTCACCAAGCTACAAAACACCAAGGAGAGCTGGACCACGTCAGTGTAAACTACTGAGTAGAGGCCTCCCAGACCAGTGTAGGTGATGACGATTGCAGCAGAGATCCAGATGCAAAGACTCAGAGGCAGACCGGAGAAGACGCTCACAGAGACCCCTGTTGGAGGGATTCAAAACCACACATGCTCTTAAACACACATGAGATGCTGAATGGAGAAAGTTGATCATATCAACGTTTGTTTAATTAACACTTCTGGAGGGAAATGTGCCAGTGTGTTCATATTACCCAAGGAAATGAGAGAGACAGGAGACCACATCACTTCACTTATAAAGGGAACAATGGCCAGAAGCCCGCTTAGTGTTTCTCCGTACTTTCTCTGAAATGGATCCATCACAGTGATGTAGTTTTTGTCCCGCATTGGCTTCGCAAAGAACAGTCCACCTTTAAAAAGAGTTTGGGTTTATTTATCAAGGCTCAGAACCTTTTTGCTTAGTGTATCGCTTAAAATTTGGAAAATAATTGCTGATTAGTTAGGACAAGACATTTCATACAATTGGCCTCACATGGTGGCTTTTATATGCTCGTTATACGATTTATTTTGCATGCGAATACCATTTTATGAAGATCTTACCAATAACGAAGGAAAAGGACAATTGCAGAGGAATAAGAGCTCAGATTAGTCCCTTTGTGGGGTCATAAACCGACTCTGCAACTCCAATGATAAACCCACCTCCGACCCATGTGGCTGCAGCAGGAAATAAACATATAGTGCATACACAGGAATGCATTAATCATGTGTTTCAGGTTAAGAATTACGACTAATGATGGCATGAGTATTGTTTAGAATAGAAAGTTGTAGACACAAAGGACTCACCCGTCATAGTGAAGACTCCCACGACCAAGTTTACCCTCCGGTTAGCCAAAAAAGAGACTTCCATCTGTCCACCGAGCTTGTTTTTCTCCATCCTCTTGGATTTCACAGACCCCCAGATGCCGATTCCCAACACAATTAAGTAGAAGATGACCATCATTATCAGACCTGGTATATGGACAGCCATTGTGGAGGGTTTTCTGCTGGTGAGAAGCTCAAGAAAAACCACATGCAAGTTATCAAGAAATACCGAGCGGAAAACAAGGAATGAGAGGAGCGGAGCAACGGGATGGAATAGTTCTAAATGTAGCAGCTGCAAGTCAAGGTCATTGTGGATGTCTTGCATGGCAGCCAAAACCAGATATAATCTGAATATGCAGACAAAGTGAAGTCATAGCATGACTGACTAGCATATAAAAGTGTCCTTGACATATTTCTGTTATGACAGGATTCTTCTCAGCAGTTACCTTTTCTTCTTTCAAATCAGCGTCGACTTTCTGCCTCTTGTGTAACTACAAAGCTAGAACAATGTTTTTATCCAAACAATGCACCGTGTGAGGGAATAAGAGAGAGGATCAACCACCAATCAGCTCACCTGACATTTTAATCTAAAAAATGACATTAAACATTTTAAATGTTTTTTTAAATGTTTGACATTTAACACTAAACCATCATGCAATTGAACTTCACCAGAAGACACACCATGGGGACGTAAACCCCAAAATACCAAAACAAATATAAAACAATGACTAATAATGAAACTGGCACGATTGACAGGAAACAGCAGAATCATATGAGAAAAAAAATATTGTGCGTCAAATCAGCATAAAAAACTCTGACAACCAAGATCACATTAAAGATATGAATCTCACTCCTTCTTGAAGGGACAGTTCACCCCCAGTTCTGTGTAGTGATACAGTCTCCGCGTATAGTAGAGCAAAAAATAGTTCAGAAGGAGTCACCACAACTCAACAAAGACACATGACAAATAACTTTAGCATTTTGTGTCCAGCATCGGTTCACAGGCATATTTATCATCTCCATCACTATCAGCCTCTCTGGCTCCCTCTGCTGGTGGTGGTGCTTCCTGCGACTTCACCTTGAACACGTCCCACCTCTCAGGAAGGATCCCCTTGTTGAACAGGAGTGAGGCCACATATGAAAACACCAGGATGGAGACCAGAGCAGACAGCATGCAGATGGTCTTGACAGGAGAGCGCTGAACGTAAACACCATCCTCTAAAGTGCATCCTGGGAAATGTAGGATCACAGGGAGGCCAAACAACGGCTCTCCGCACAACAGTCTCATCACCACTGCAACGAGGTAGCCCGTGATCACCCCGTAACCGTTGGAAATCCTGATGAAGAGGACGCAGATGAGCTGGGGGAGCATTATGGTGTAAGTCAGGTCTGAGCCCAGGATCCAGAATATCATGATGCGGCTGCTCAGGTAGGTGAGGGATGTTCCCACAAGTCCTGCAGCCACTATGGAGAGACGGATCGCCCACTGCAGCTCTCTATCGGATGCCTGAAATCAAAACCATGTAAAACATGTACAGAAGAAAAATATGCAAATTAGCTTATGTGTACATTTTGTTACGTATCACCTGAGGAAGTGTCCATATGCAAAGCAATAAAACAGTAAATCCTGTGAAGAGTTGAGGCAAACATAGTAAAGCACTTCCATGCTCCTGTTCCCTACTGCACCTGAATCCTGATGGTCTGGTAGATGTTGGTGGTGAAGATGGTGGTTGCAGACAAAAGATAAGAGTCAGCCGATGACATTACTGCGGCAGCAATAGCTCCGATGCCAAAAGCAGAAATGTAGGTTGGGGTTAAATTCAGAAGGGTGATGGGCAACACCATGGCCGCCTCCCCTCGCTCGTATGGAGAAGGAGAGCCATATGAGGTGGAGTTCCAGTCTGAAACACAGGAGCCAGAACAGACAACAATAAATGCTGATTCTCCACCCTGACATGACCAAGAGTAGCAACAGGTAAAGAGTGGAGATTACCTGTTGAAGCTGCTACGGCTCCAATCAGCACAGATGGGATTCCTGCGATGACGACGGCTCCTGCTGCTATGAAACAGATGATCCTGGCTGTGGACGTGGAGCTGGAGGACAGTGTCCTCTGATGGAAATCCTGAATGGCCATATTGCCCAAAGTCTAGAACATTTAAAAAAATGTGGGACAAACCAAGTCACACTTTATCCTCATGGAGCTGGGTCATAAAATATTAGACTATTTTTACTTCATGTGAACATGGAATTTCAGATATATAAGAATTATATAAAGAAACAGGGAAAAAGCCACAATTTAAACCATCATACTGTAATGTTATTCCTATTACCATCAGTAGAAAATTATCAATCCATATCCAGACTTCTTCAGACTCAATCTGGCCAAGCCAAGAGCCCTGGGACGTGTGGTTGAATGCTGTTTCAGCGATGTCAGTATAAACGTCACTGGTCAGAACAAAAGGGACACACAGCCACTGTGGAAAGAGGAAGTCACAGTAGGATCTAATTAAAAAAAGAATACATCATCTTGCGTTTTTCATTGTGTAAAAACGCACCAAGCTCAGAAACACCAGTGAGATCTGGATGACGTCAGTGTAAGCCACTGAGTAGAGACCTCCAAGAACAGTGTAGATGATCGCCACCGCAGCAGAGATCCAGACGCAAACACTGAAGGGCAGATCTATAACTACACTCATGGTCGCTCCTGTAGCACGCAAACACGGACAACGCACAGAATGGAGGAAAAGCATGATGAGGACAATGGATGCGGGGAGTCAGAAAGCGAATGTTACTTTGAGTGTACTTGTACATGTGTACCCAAGGAGATCAGTAACCCAGGAATCCAGACAACTTCAGTTATGAGTGGAATGATGGAAAGAACAGCAGTCAGTTTGTTTCCATACTTCTTCTGAAATGGATCCATCATACTGATGTAATTGTTCTCCCTCATTGGTTTCGCAAAGAACAGTCCACCTTTAAAGGGATGAAGAAGGAAATACTTCTCATACTTCAGAACACTATAGCATCACTACAGAGAGAGTACACAGAGCTGGAGCGGAATCCACCGTTCAGGTATTGAGAAGTGCCAACATTTATTATTAATACAGGGTGTGTATCAAAGTACTAAGTACTTGTTTTTCTTATTAAGAGAGACTCACCGATGATAAAGGAAATGGACGTTTGCAGAGGAACGAGGGCCCAGACTAGACCCCTAGTGGGGTCATAAACTGACTCTGCAATACCAATGATGAAGGCACCTCCTACCCAAGTAGCTGCAGTAGAAAAAATAGATAGAATAGGCATACAAGGAATTTGACTCTGGTTTTTCCGTTGCTCTCAACATACATACACAGAAAATGACGAATAGACAAAAAACAAGGACAACGAAGTAGAACAGAGGTAAGCTTAAACATTTAACTACCATGTACACATATAAATATACAGAGAAAAGTATTTATATGAACATAAAACACAACATCAATGACAATGAAATAGAGGTAATAGTCAAAATGGACGCAATAGTGCAGTATGACAGATTAATTGTTCATCAGAGTGACGGCCAGGGGAAAGAAGCTGTTCTGGTGTCTGCTGGTTTTGGCGCGCAGTGCTCTGTAGCACCTCCCAGAGGGGAGAGCTGGAACTGGTTGTGTCCAGGGTGTGGTGGGTCTGTAGTGATGTTCCCTGCCTGTTTCCTGACTCTAGGAGAGTTGCCTAACTCTTGGAGAGGTGCCACGGCTGTTGCTGGTTTTACGCCCTTATTTTTCGTAATTTGACTAAGCTTTTTAAATAAACTAAGCTAATACAGAAATGCAAATTGTAAATATGGATAACATGCATTGCACTGTTTAGAATGATAACCCATAATAACCCCAAAACAGAAAAAGTACAAGGGAGTGTATTACTGAGGCTGCCAGCTTGATCTTATTTTTCATAATTAGGGTTGTTTCATTAATTTACAGTATATTAATTTAAAGGGTTCTAATTAAAGAAAGGCTCCAACAGTGTTTGAGAAAGTAAACAATATTATCTGTGACATGAACATTAGCAAACTCAAATTTGTATCTGACCAATTTACTGAAACCTGAGAAGAGAAAAACAGACTGGAAATCATACAGGTGCATTAAAAACAACAAAAAAACTGATGATTTGAAATGATCAAACCAAAACTCACCTGTCATAGTGAAGACTCCCACTACCAAGCTGACACTCCGGTTAGCCAAAAAAGAAACCTCCACCCGTCCACCTTGTGTGCTTTTCTCCATCTTCTGAGACTTTACAGAGGCCCAGATGCCGATTCCCAACACAAGCAGGTAGAATGCCATCATCATTACCAGACCTGGTATATTCAGAGCCATCTTTGATTAAACCTGTAGTGGAGCCAGCCGGTCCACTCCTCCTGTGAGCGGGCACCTTCCCTCGCTGTCTCCCTGCAGCAGGTACCTGGTAATCACCCTCGTTGGACGCACCTGGTCCCGGTGCTCGCTCGACCACAAAGCTCCGCCTCGCTGACAGCCGGCTCTCTCTCCGCTCTGGTCTCATGGTTTGATGTTGTGCCGCAGCTGATCGCCTTTGGTTGTTTTTGGAGTGCATTGCCACCAGCCCCACCCTAACTTGACAATAAAACCATTTGTTTTGCCTTGGAGGTTCGTCGGGCCTTCAGAGCCAGGTCGCGACACTGAACTAGTTCAACAGTTTTTAATGAGGCACCCGGCTCCTGGTTTTAATTTAGCACGACTCCAAAGTGTGTCTGCTGTTCCTGGGACAGTATTCTTTATTTCTACCTTTTAACACAATAAGACCCACTGAGATGTTAACATTGTAAATAAGGTGTCCAAATGGGGGAAAAAAATAAATAAAATCAGTTTTGTTCAAAATCTAATTGAAGTTCAGATAACCGCATCCCATGCTGTCTGGTACCAGACCTGCAGAGCATCTTTTCTGACATTCGCTTCCTTGTGTTGACGTGTCAGACCTGTCAGACTAGTTTTCTAGCTCAGTGAGAAGATTCTCACGGAAATAAAATCAGGTTCGTACAGTTCCTCTTCTCTTAGTCCTAATCTTTAGATCTTATTTCAGTCCTTTTCTAGCACTGCAGTTTGGGAGCCTCGTGTTTCTCAAAGACGTCCACTGATTCACCTTTCCCAATTTACTTTAATGAAATATTTTTATCGACGTGAAAGTAGAGGAACCAGGAGGGACAAAAAGGGTCAACTTGTTAGAGAACAACACTTTTACAGGATACAACTGACACGCAATTTATTTGATGATTTTCCACACATATCCAATAATCTACAACATCAGGTTTCCTTCAATGTCAGTGCACTTCATAGGTCAGCAAGACAACCAGGAGAATAATCCAAAACCAAGAAAATGTCAAAGCCGAGAATAAAAGAGCTCAGTCGACTTCAACCGTTCTTTAAAGAAAACAAAGAAACACACGGTTGCTTCAGAAGAGATGAGAGCTGGAAGACAGTTTACTTAAGGCACCGAGATGTGGCAGGGTGGGTCAGGGTCCTACTGGATACTGGGATGCTCTGAGAATGTGAAGTCAGGGGACAAAGTAAGGTTCATCCCAGTAAAGTAGATTAGAATTACTTCCAAAAGGAAATAAAACAACAAAAGCGTGGATGGAAAGAGGAATGTTAACGTCTATACAAAAAAAAAAAAAAGCGGCTCTAAAAATAAGAGCAATTAAAGCACACAGATTGGGGATAAATATGCATTCAAAGAAAATATTTATTTGCATTACAAAACAAGCAAATTTGGTTAAAAGCTTTTACCACAGACATTTATAAATTTAAGTAATTTAAGTAATGCAGACACAGGAGGACACTTTCATAGAGATTTTGTCATCATGCACGTGGGATTTCTCCATCCACTGCAGAAACCACAGGACTAAAAGGAGACCGGAGCAACGGGGGAAGCCCTCTTTAGATGCATTCACATGGGACTCCATCATTGGTCAGCTAGTCCGACATCCCAGTCAATACACCAATATAGTGTCACAATTTAATACATGAGAAGTGCACGACTTCATTTCAATAAGTCAATCTAAATGCACACAACCGATAGTGATCATCCATCAAAGTGTAGTGTGAACACGCGGAGTCGTCATTACCTGGTTCAAAAGGTCACGCCACCAGTTGTAGAGGTCACAGGGACGACCTCGGGGGAGTTGGGAGGGGATCCTGAAAACGGGACAGATCAGGGTCTACGGACCAACAGGGTCTCGTCGTCACGGGGACGAGAGACATTTCCCCTGATGTCATCCCTTCAATGTGGAGCTACAGCCAGTCAGCAGGTAGCTTAGCTTAGCATAAAGACTGGGAACAGAAATGATGAGCGCCCCCTGGAGATCAGAGGATTGTGTGCATTTAAACAGACTCCGTTACAGTAAGTTTGACTGATTTGAGGTTTAATAAAGGCCCTGAAAACTTATTTTCTCAATCATCTTCTGGCTGTGATGGATTCTACATGAACACAAATTATTGTTTTGCTTCCTTCACGTTACAGATTTGAGTTTCCTCTTTTTTGTGCTCTCCTGATGAAAGCACACGTTTACAGTCCTGATGAAGCAGATCAGTGAGCTAGTACCTAAACATGTTGTATTCCTACTTTGATTGGTTATTTAGTCATGAATATTTAATGTTTGTTATAGAATATACTTTGATTTGACGTGTACAGTCGCTGTTACATAGATGGAGATCATATACTGCAACTTTACATTCCAATTTACAACGTTTTCACAGCATTACATTTATCAGGCAGTCTTCCAATCATTTGGGTTTTCTTTATGCTGGAAGTCAAAAGTCACC
Source organism: Ophiodon elongatus (assembly GCA_016806645.1). Taxonomy (NCBI): domain Eukaryota; kingdom Metazoa; phylum Chordata; class Actinopteri; order Perciformes; family Hexagrammidae; genus Ophiodon; species Ophiodon elongatus. The sequence continues at coordinate 496,184 of JACSYO010001808.1, read as the reverse complement.
TGACCTCACGTGAGCCCACAGCTTAAAGAAGAAGAAGAAGACCATCTCCAGGTTGATCAGCAGATCTCCAAGCGTTCAGACGACTATCTTAAGGCTGTGTAAGTAGAGTACCATTATACCTGTACAAGAATATGTTTTCATTGACATTGGATTATAAAAAACACAACTGATCAGTAGTACAAATACTTGTACTTCGAGGCCTGGTGAAAATCATGAGCGAGATTCGAGAACACCGTCAGTCATGCCGTCTCTCCGTCCGTCTCCCCGTGTTGCATTCGTCTGTACGTCAGTGCAGGTCATGCTCTCATTTCATAACCGTGTGCCCACACAGACACACACTCTCTCTCACACACACTCACACTCACACTCTCCTGAATCTACAATATCAACATCCAAGATACAGACTGGAGAAACTAGGATTTGGGTGCGGAGCTTTTCCAAAGTGGCTTGTGGTAGGCCCAGCCTTCACCCTGGTGGAGGAGAAGAGTCAAAACATTACTGCTGTTCATCTTCTACAGTGACTTTGTGCGATTGTTTACTCCAATGAAGTCATCGATGCCAGCATTTGTTTAGGGTTGAGAATTATATTATTTTAAAAACAGAACGCTTTTTAATTAATTATTTAATATAATTATTCAATTATTATTGAGTTAAATACTAAAAATCTATGAATGCCGTGTCATCAAACCTTCACGATGGTCCACTCGCTCACCTCTCTGTCAAAGTATCTGGTCCTCCAAGCGGTTTCGGTCTCCGCCCGGTGCCGCTCCTCCGTCCTCTGCCTCTCCTCCAGAATCCGCTTGTGCTCCGTGGCTTTGTCAATGTCCTTCTGCCGCAAGGCCTCCGTCACATGCTGCCACAGGCGCCTGGACAGAGAAGGGATTAAGACGCCATCGATTAGCTTCCTGTTCTGTCAGAGCACATGATTTGGAGTTGTCCTCCTTCGTGCTGAAATACTTCCTCTCATATCACTAAAACACTCAGAAATAAATACCTGGATTCAGTTGGTCCCTGCTTCTCGATCGGCCGAACGCTCTTCTTGGTAACAGGCAGCTTGGTGACGTCGACCACTCTGGTCTCTCCGCTGGTGTAGCTGAACTCCAGAACCCCGTTCCACTCGCCCTGCACGCGACACACCACCGCATTGGTGGTGTTGTGCTTCACCTCCCCTGTGACCCTATATTCAGGCAGGGCAGTGAGATGAATACATTTCATATTGTTTGCATCATTTTTTAAGAGGCTGCTTGAAGGAAAAGTATTAAAGTGTGTTGTGGATTCTAAATATTTGCATTTCATTCTTCACCACCGACGTCAGCTTGTACAACTCACTTGTGTAATTTGCCACCGTAGAACGGTTTGGTCTGGAAAGTGATGACCGCCGAGTAGCCAGATTTAGCGCAGTTGATGTTGACTTTGCCGCCGAGCTCCACCCAGGGAACGGTGAGGATGGAGCGTGCATACGCACAAGGCAGCGTGAAGGTGTACTCCTCATCGTGCTCCAGCAGATAAAGACAACCTGGAAAGACGAAGCAGACGAAGAGCGTTCAGTTGGAGTCTCGGCCCTAAATCCACGAGCTCATGGAGTACGGTCCAAGCCATTAGAAGTTAGTTGGAGTAGAAAACTTTTAACATTTAAATATGACATAATACAAAACCACTGCGGGCTCACCTTCCCCGATCATGGACACGCCGATGGACATGCCCATGAACTTGCTCTTGGTCCACACATGCGTGTTCACACACATGCGCCTCTCCTGGCATTCAGCGTAGAAGCCAGACACGGGGGGGTGGTGGGACACCTGCTCCGCCACAAAGCGCACTTGGTAGGGGTCCTGGGAGGCGGCCGGGTCGGGGCTCCCCTGCGAGGGCTCCTTGGGGGCCTCGGGTGTCTTGGGTACCTTCCAGGAGCAGTGGAAGGTCTCGCCGATGATGGGGTTGTAGGGCTTCTTGGCAATGGCCCCCTTGCGGCCCTCGTGGAAGGACGTGAGGTAGTACTCCACGAAGCGGACCATGCGGTCCTCCGGGCTGCTGCCGTCGGTGATGGTCACAAAGAGGTCCGGGTGGGACATGAAGTCAGCGTACATCTCCAGCAGAGAGCGCTTCTCCAGGATGAAGGTGGGGAGCACCACCTGGAAGGTCACAACGTATTCATTAGTCGGAACAATACAGGTCACAGGATTACGGAGGCCTTTTTCTTTTCATGCGTCATCAAGTGACCCCGTGACGTGACCCCGGGCTCGCAGTGTCCAGATCTCCAGCAGAGGTCAGCCAGTGGCTCCACCAGTTGCTGATGGATCAGAAACCCAAGAGCAGGCTATCCAAATACTGCATCAAACCGACACTGGAAGATAGGATGTCTGTCCCGGGCTCGACGTGGTGTTTCTAAGTGTGTCCAGGAGGAGTAATTACAAAGCAAGGAGTGCTTACTTCAGCCTGGAGGGCTTTACAAATGAGACTAAACACAACCACCTGATCTAACATTTACTTATTCAGGGTCACGAAAAACTTTTCCATTCGGACGAACTCGATGCTTTTTCAAGCTTTAATCTTCAGACGGACTGAATACAGGAGCCGCCTGCAACGTTTACTTTCCCCCACGATCATCAGTATGAACAGTTCTGCTCTACAGATACAGATGTGATATAATAACTGAGCCACATGTTTGACGGCTCTGCTCGTTCAGTCCACGTCACTCAGAATAAAGTCCACGATGTCTTGTCATAATTTCAACCAACATCTTGCACAGATTTATATTTTGATATCAAGTTAAAAGGACATTACACCAATACTAATACTATTCAAATGATATTTATTCACCTCCCTAGGATTTCTCAGGAAGCCGTCATATGTGCGTGTTTAAGGTCATTTATATTGATTGTAAGAACAAATTAAAAGCTTTTTTTTGTTTGACCTTTACCTCAAATCAGTTGCATCTCCAAAGCATTAGATTTCAACAACGTAACAATGTATTTTGCAGATAATCCAATAAGATTTTTTTAAATGTTTTTTTTTTATCCATTTTCTTGATCCATAACTATTAAAAAGTAAGAAAACACCAAAGCTGGAGATACAAGGACCTCGCTGACTAAATAGATAAACAAGTGGTCATATTGACCCCTTAGTGTTTCATGGACTTCAATGTTTTACAAACTGGATTAAATCCTGTGAGAGTGATTTAACAACGTTATGCCTCGGGGTTATAATATTGTACATTATGCTCTGAACAGCTAACCTAAGCACCAACATCTGGAAACCCCTTTCATCCCCCTCACTGTGGGACCACTGGGCTGGACTAGTTTTGCCTCTTGGCCGTACGTGGAACTCGACCTACCCGCGTGAGGTCCATCCCCAGCTTCAGCTGGGACAGCAGGTGTAGGATGACGCTGCGCTCCTCCTCCACAGCACTCAGGTCCTCCTCCTTGTCGGTGAAGGAGTCCTCCGCCTCATCCTCCGCGTCGATGTCTTCCAGTTCCTGAGGGAGGGAAGGGAAGGGCAGATAGTCAACAGCCCGCTTGAATGAGGTCGACAGAAAGGGATCGTTTATGTTGTGGGAGACCATTTAAAAAAACAGCAAAACAGATTAACGGTCTAGTTTATAGCCGATTTAGAAAAGGGAAATAACTTGTGTCAAATCCACTTCCTGATGACAGGTTGGTACAACTTTTCCCGGAGCGGCTCTGAGCTGCTTCCTGTTGAGAGGGTGTCCTCCCGTTAGTCTTACCCCAGAGAAGCTGCAGGACTCGGGGCTGCTGAGCTCCAGCCCGCTCCCCTCCAGCGGGCCCTCCCCGGTCGCGAAGCTGCCCAGGGAGCCGCTGCCGTTCTTCAGGATGTCGGGCAGCTTGGGCTCCAGCCACTCGATGGTGGGTCCTGCCGAGGACGGGGAGCGCAAGGCGGCAGGTTCAGAGGTGCTCATGGTACTGTGCCCCCCTCCCTCCCAAGTCCCCCTGACTCTCACACAGCTCCACCTGGCTGCTGACTGGACAGATGGCGATTCCTCAGACGGCTGTCCGAGACCAAGAGAGTGTAACCCAACCCCTCCGACAAACCAGGTATCAGGATACTTTGGCCCCGCCAGCAGGAAACATCCCCGTCCTCCGATTGGCTAAACCCTCCACGTATGGCGAGAGCATTTTTTTATGTATGTTTAAAAGGTGGGCAGAGCTCACTCAAATTCATCTCGTGCGTCGTAGGAGACTGTTATCTGATTGGCTGCTGCTTTGACTCCGGCCTAATGAAATATACATCGAGTAACGAGATCTGCTTGAAAACGTGGGGCATTAGCTGCTCGTTTCCCCATTTCAAACCTTCCTGAATGGAAAGTGTCGAGATTGGACACTTCACTTTGGGTTCTCAACAAAACTGGAGTGTTTTATTATTTTTTTAACATGAAGTCGATTTAGAACTGAATTCTGTCCACAAAGCGTTGGCGATTGGACATTTTAACCATCTGAGATCTCATTACCTTTGAGACAGGTGGTAAGAATGGGCACAGTTCCCCATCAATAATGCAAAATAATTCCACTGTCAGGCCAACGCTAACTGTTAGATCGGGTGCAGGCCTGCATATACAAGACTATGATTTGTTGTGGGTCGCACGTAGCCTCAGTTAGACAACGTGCAGCACAGAGGCCAAACACTTCAGTGGGAACGGCAGGAACGCATCTACTTATTTTTCCTTGACCGCAATGTTAGAATAACCTGCACTTAAACAAACAGGAACCAACCATCACCATATACAGAGTCACAATATGCACAGCAACCCACCCTTCCCCCCTCGACCCCCGCTCCACTGACCTCCCAGGGAGCCTCTCTGCCTGGCCACCTGCTGCAGGTGCAGGATGTGCAGGCACTCGTTGAGGCAGTTCATGGTGGCCATGGACGTGGCCTTGAGCATCAGCAGGTCCTGGTCTAGAGGGGAGAAGCCGGGGGCGGGAGGCAGGGCCTCGATGCTCTGGATCAGGTCTCGGTGCTGGCCCTGGGCCTGGGTCATCATCTGGAAGGGCATCATGAGAAGCGTTTGGTTATATTATAAAGTCGGTAACGAGGTTTATCTGTACAGGTACGTTTGTTGAGTTTGTTTAAATTAATTGAAATCTCTTAACATGGCTTCCTTTTTTATAATCTACGCACAACATTCATGTTTTGAGACAACAAATAAAAATCAAAGATGCTAATAAAACATGACCGATCGAGACTGTACTGAGGCGCTGGAGTTACTGATGTTGAAAGAAATCAGCGCCACCTTGTGGACAGTTTGCATCACACAAATAGGTCAAAGAAAAGATGAGCGTTCATGAATAAACATCTAAATCAACAAAAGCCCTACTTTAAAACTAAATATGTATTTTACATTGACCACTGCATGTCTTGTAGGAACAGAATACATAAATGACATAATTATAACGTCCCCGCTGTACGTTTGGGTTTATCCGTGCCGACATGTGGGAGGAGGATTCTAAGCCTTCCACCACGGCAGGATTCTGAAGGTTTGTGGCTGCAGCTTGGTTGCGTAACAGATGCTCCACACTTCCCAGACCTAACAGCATTTTGATTGGATCAGATGTTCTTGATTTCACTTGTAACCCACGGTTCTGCCAAGCAGAAGACTAAAAACTTGGCAGAAATGTCGTTTTTTTTTTCTCTTCCTTACAGGAAGTACGATGACAGACGCTATAGATTTTAAATGAACTATTTTCTTAATCTCATCTCCAGTATAAAGACCATTAAGACATTTTTCACTATTATCTTCAAAGCAATTCATCTTAAATATTCGTAGCTGTTTGACGATATGTTTAAGTGTGCAGGATTAGATCCTGAGCTGCTCCCATCGACAACACATTAGTGAGTCAGCTGACATGCTAGCAGTGCGTCTCTGGCTGGCTGCACCTCTCTGGCGTCCATCAGGTGGTCCGGCACCAGGGACCTCTTGCTGGAGTAGAGCGACGAGCCCTTGTTGACCTGCGACCAGCCGAATATGGTGGCGGGGTTTTGGCTGGGCCGGCGTATCGACATGGGAGAGCTGCCGCTGCCTTGAGACGCCATCGAGTAGCTCCGGGACTTCGGTGGAGGATTAGTCTGCTGAGTGCAAAATGTTCATCTCGTCATTTTCAAATAAAAAAAAAAACGTACAACTTCTACAGAGAGATTCTGAGAGGAAAGGAAGAGCGCGTCGGGGAGTTCTGTGTATCTCAAGACCATTAAAATAGAACGTGGGCAGCGTAGTCGTCCACCGATCAATATCCAGATCAATACCAGCGATTACTGTGCTTCAGACAGGGTAAAACCAGATCCATTGTTTAGATAAACAATAAGATTTGACAGCTGTCCAGATTTCTGCTCCGCCATTGCTCGATAGCTTCTTTGGCACATGAGGAAGGAAAACAGGAAACTGAAGACTGTCCGGCTCACATCCTCTCTGTGGCACACTCACTTTTGATTTAAAACACAAACAGTGCAGCGCAGCAGACCTTAAAGGGATATTACACACTGATAAACAAAATGTCTGCATTGACTAACATTCAGTCTAAACACAGGACATCATTTCCCTTATTGCAGGCTCCATCGTACGTCTAACATTAAGCACAGTCTTACCTTGCCCATGGCCTCCGTGTGGTGCTGCGTGCAGATCTGCAGGCGACTCACCCAGTGCTGTCTCTCTTTGGCGTCGGTGGCTGAGAAAACAAGAACGCAAAGCCATCTAACGGTTACTCTACGACGACGACGATCGATTCCCGTGTGCTTCTGCATCACCAGCAGCAGATAATGGAAAAGCATCCAGATCAATATCGCATGAACCTGATGGATGGTGATGACAATAGTAAAAAAAAAAAAAAGGAGCTGACGAGCAACTTTAAGGTGAACAGCTCGGTTGGTGGAACCTCAGAGAGGAGCACATGATGTCCTCTGACGCCTGTTCAACATAAACCTCAGGGTGTGTGTTCAGGTACCCACCCCTGAGCTTGTACTGCTCCCCGCTGATGGCGTTCACGGTGAAGGTGTGGGAGTCCTCGTCGCTGGGGGAGATGACGGCCCCCGCCAGGGGCAGCATGCCGCGGGGCTTCTGGGGCCGCGACTGCTCGTTGACAAAGTACTCCAGCAGGCCCGCCTCATTGTTTAACACAAAGAACCTGAACACAAACAAACGGTTACTTGGCATTACCTGGATTGGATTAGACCGGATTACAGAGGAACCTGGCAGAAAGCGGCTGGCGAACGCTGATAAGAGAGTTTCTTGATTGGGACACTGGACAGGTACATGACTCACCTGTATTGCCACCCTGTTACAAGGTTGGTGTATTTCATCAAGTAGCCGTCAATATTCTCCATGTGGTCACTGCCGTGAGAGGGGAGCAAGGAGACAAAGAACACGATCAGATGCTTTGACTGAGGACACACACACACACCTGCACGCACTAATTAATCACTGAGCTTTGCCTCGTCACGGATTTGCCTTGTCACCTGTCCAATTAGTCATTTTGATCTTAAGGGGCTGGTTCTTTTCCATACATGTCATTTGCACTTTTCACAGTTCAACATTCAAGTGTTCTTGAAATCTGGCTGCACCTTTTCTTTTCTTTGCTATAATCTCTTTTTGACAGACGTTTTATTTATTTATCATTTAATTTTGTGGTTGCAAGTCTAAAGGTTGCTTAAATCAGAGCGTTCACAAGATGAATAATAATAATAATAATAATAATAGGATTCATCTTTTTTTCTGACTTTTCTGTAATAATATACAAGATTTATTTATTGTGGATTTTTTTTCTCACCACTTTCAGATCATTTAAAAGTGAAAAAATAATTTGTTTTTACCCAATTTAAACCAACATGCATGTATCACAACCTACCAGGTAAACAAAGCACCTTAAATCAAGGTAACCAGGTGACAGTCACCCACCTGTACTGCCAGCTTTTGGCACTTGCTCGGCCCGAGCTTGGGGTCCTGGTCTGGGGCAACACATCCAGCTTCCCTTCGTTTTCCGGGACTCGAACCACCGTGGCGTCCCCTTGCATAGTCACCGGCAACGGAGCCTCCTTAGGGCGCCTGTGAAGCTAAAGCTAGGTCACCACAGATCTGATGAAGTGGACGAGTCGTTTCCTTAAGACACCACGTGACGCTGACGGTTCATCCCGGATGGAAACGTGACGCACACCCAACTGACGTGACCGGTCAACCGGCGGAGTTGAATAACGTTTGGCAAAACATGGCAAAATGCTTCTGAAACAGGGAGTAGCCTGCTGTGCCCGCTAGCTCGCCTGGTATGCACTGCTTTGGCAGGAAACCAGTCATGTGACTAGCTCACGAGCGCCACTTCCGGGTTTCGATTCACAATTATTTTTTTATTTTATTTTTAAGGATTAACAATAGCCAGATCCCGCCAATATGTTAAAATTGAACTCTATAAAATGTATAAATTATTTATTATTTATGTATTTACACACACACTCGTAGAACATTTTCCCTCTTTCCCTTCTATCCTTCACAATAAAAGCCCCAGGCACATCTACTGGAACACTGCTTCCTAGAGAGCTGTTAAAGTAACTCAATATTATAGCTTACAGTACGTTGTCTGACTATTAATGTATTCATGTGTGCATTTGTTTGTTTGTTTAAGCTGTGTGCAGTAAACAGGAGCGGATAGTATCACTTGTTGTTTTGTTTTGAAAAACATTTTGACCAGAAGTCTCATTAAATATGTGGTCTAGCTTGACGTTGATTGGCTGAGTCAATACTTCATAATAAATAACCGGTAAAATGTGTACATTAGGTTTTCCTTTCTTCTTTTTGTATACTCACTTCATCCATTCAGCTTCACGATGCAAACCCAGTTGTTTTATAATACAATTGAAATTAATCTGTGAATAAAAGTGTTAAAATGGCTGTGATATTTGTTGCAATGTGTTATTGTGCGGTTCCCACTGCTCCAAGGGAAAGAGGCGAGAGAGGGGAGGAGTGAGTCGGCTGCAACAAAACATAGGGCGTATGAGGAAGTTGTAACAGAGGGTGAATAAAAAGAACAAGAGTTCAGCCGAATAGAAGGATTTACCACGTTCAAAATGCCTGCAAAGAAAGTCTGCATCGTGGGATCTGGAAACTGGTAACTTTGCTACTCGCTTATGAATGCATCTCTCCGGCTAATTATTATCTTTCGGTAAATTATAGTGGCATGCACTCAATGCTTAAATGAACGCGTTTTATTTTTGAAATTTCGCAGATTAAGATCCACACCACCGATGTGCAGTCTAATGCCTATAATAAGTATTATTATTAAGTATTATTAATCACATTAAAAGGCGTCCAGCTGCTCAGGCTGTAGCGCGCCCAACTTTAGACTGCAGCCCAAATTTTACAACAATCTGTTGCAACATAATCATGCTTTATCTTACTTTGATGCCTGAGTAATAATGCCCTTTGGACCCTTTATCGGTTTAACCTGCCTATGTAGCAGCATTACGTCATCATATGGTTATGTTGGGGTTTGATTTGTTCCATTTTCACCTGAACAATGCTTTTTCAGCCTGTTCTGACCTGTTTCAGTCTCCCACAGTCCTGTCTGGCTCTGCAGTGTTTGGATTGTATCCTGAGCCTTTCTTCTCCTCTGATGGGTGTTGCTCTTACAGTGATTGTCTGCTCATCTTCTCTACTCCCTCCAGGGGCTCCTCCATTGCCAAAATAATCGGGCGCAATGTCAAAGCATCCAACCGGTTCAACCCAATGGTAAACATGTGGGTTTATGAAGAAATGATTGATGGGAAGAAACTCACGGAGATCATTAATACGGAGCACCAAAACGTCAAATACCTACCAGGCCACAATCTGCCCAGGAATGTGGTAAGATGAAGTTCTGATGCTTCTGATGTCAGCAGGTGATGCAATTCACTGCAATCCTGAACCACAATAAGAACACTTTGACCTGGATGTCTTTTGTGTAACACTTTAAGAGTTCCTCGTCAACGACATCCCCTGCAAAAGAAAAGAAGCAAAAGAAAAGCAGCATTAAATGGCAGGAAATACAAAATGTGTGAGCAGACGCATTGTCTGAGGAGAGAAATAGTGTCTCGTGATAATTATTGATTTGTTTGTGATGAAATATATCCTCCACTTCTTGTTGTTTGGTGCTGTGTTTGTCACTTGATAGAGATGTTTCCCAATGAGCTGTTGGGTTTTCCCCCTGTTACATTTAAAGTATATCTCCATTGAGACTTTGGTAGAAACGGTAAACTTATTACTTAATTGCTTTAGTTTTTTGCGCAATTTAACTATTTTTAACAATTGACTCAGATATTGTAACATATTTTTGTGCATTTAGTTGTTTTTGTGTTATTGTTATGGATGTTCATAAAGAAAAAAACATAGGATGGTACATCTCAAGGGTTCTATTCTGATACATGATGATGTTTTTTTTTAAGATACATTTTTTGGCCTTTTTATTAGATGGATAGGATAGACAGACTGGAAAGCGGGAGAGAGAGCAAGGCCCCGGGTCGGACACAATATATTTAACATATTTAAGCAGCAGCTGTTTGTTCCACACGTTGGTGATATCTGCCACTACTTAAGGAGCGACTGCCTCTCTAGGTCGCTGTTCCAGACATCACAGAGGCCGTCAAAGGAGCAAAGATCCTGATCTTTGTGATCCCGCACCAGTTCATCAGCAAACTGTGTGACCAGATCAAACCTCACATCACCGAGGGAACCATCGGGATATCGCTCATCAAAGTAAGATGCTGTTATTGCTCTTTGTGTCAGATTTCCTCACAAAAAAAAAAGAGGAAGCAGGGAGTTATTGTCACCTGACTTCATCGCCACAATGAAACCCTTAAATATCTGCCACCTCGAGGCCATCACGCTCTCAGAAGCTGTCTCTTATTGGTTATTGCCATCCAGGGTATCGACGAGGGACCAGAGGGACTGAAGCTCATCTCAGACATCATCCGAGAGAAGCTGGAGATTGAGGTCAGCGTCCTGATGGGGGCCAACATCGCCAGCGAGGTGGCAGATGAGAAGTTCTGTGAAACCACAATCGGTTCGACTCTGTTTCTCCTTCAGCGTTCCGCTGCTCAACATTTTGCTGACTTCCTGTTTGCATGCGGAGGGCGATTTTAAGAGAAGAGGATGCTGTGTGGTGGTCAGACGACGACTAAAATACAGCGTTGCTTCCCTGTTTGACAAATACTGAGTGACACTGTGCTTGTTTTCTGTTTCCTCTCGATGAACCGCTCTCGATACAGGGGCGAAGAACGAGGCGAACGGCCTCATCTTCAAAGACCTGCTTCAGACGCCCAACTTTCGCATCACGGTCGTCGAAGAGAGCGACACAGTGGAGCTGTGTGGAGCTCTGAAGGTAAAGACCGCCTCGTATTGTGAATGTTAAGCTTCTATTCCTCACACCAGAGGGTCCAGATTTCAAATCTCGCCTCGATGTGTTAGTCAAAAGCCAAATGTTGTCTGGCAGAATATTGTGGCGGTAGGTGCCGGGTTCTGCGACGGCCTGGGTTTCGGCGACAACACCAAGGCGGCGGTGATCAGGCTGGGTCTGATGGAAATGGTCGCCTTCGCCAAGATGTTCTGCAAAGGCCAAGTGAGCTCCGACACCTTCCTGGAGAGCTGCGGCGTGGCCGACCTCATCACCACCTGCTATGGGGGACGGAACCGCAAAGTGGCCGAGGCCTTCGTCGTAACGTCCAAGGTGAGTCTCCAGAGACATAAGCTCTACCCTCGTCTACTTTTATATTACATTTACATGCAGAATATATCACGAGAACAGCATTAAAAGTGTTTTGTGTCTGCAGTCTATTGTTGAGCTGGAGGCTGAGATGCTCAACGGGCAGAAGCTGCAGGGCCCACAGACCTCCGCTGAGGTCTACAAGATGCTACTGAAGAAGGACCTGGTCAACAAGTGAGTCCATTTCCACTATTACCTCGTCTTTTGGCTACCAGATGTTGTGATGTAAAGTCCCTTTGTGTTAACAAAACCACAGGAAGCAAACTGGACCAATTCAAACACAGCTCTAATGCCATGACCCTCTCACACCTGATGGGGGTTAAATCCCAACCCGCTGATGAGTTCATTTGACCAGTTCCTCTCAACATCCCATAATGTTGAACTTTCTCCAACAGGTTTCCACTGTTTTCGGCAGTCTACCAGATCTGCTTTGAGGGCAAAGAGGTGAAAGAGTTCATCACCTGTCTGCAGAACCACCCAGAGCACATTTGATGAGCCTGTCGTCATGTTTACTGCTGCTGTGGCGACGGCGAGTTCCCACCACTAGAGGGTGCAAGAGATGCATCAGATAGAAACGCACAATACAACAAAAGAGATACAACAAGTGCACTTTTTATCGGTGGCATTTCATAATTGGTCCAATATTTTTCTTAGCTTTAAAAGCATTTTGATTCTGTGCAATAGTAGTGTCAGGTATTAAACTACAGAGCTCCTTTTCAAGGCAATGCACTCCACTTATTTTATTACTAAAATAATGTTCAAATTTGTCATTATGTTGTTTTCTCAATAAAATCAATTCATAAGAAACTTCAAACTGTCTCTTCATTTCCAAAGAACCTGCAAGAAAGGGCACTTTGCCGTTTTGTACAAGTTCAATGCTTTGACACCAGGGAGTGTTTCCGTGGTGACGGGTGAAGAGGGGGGTGAAGAGGGGGGTGAAACGGGAGCGTGCACCTGGAAGCTGAGGTTCACTCCCGTGCTGCAGCTCTGCCATTGAGTTGTGTTTTGGATCCCACAGTCGGGCCGAAGCGGATTCCCACGCGGGCCGCGGTAACTCAGTATGAGAAAGCCGATTAAGGAACAAACGGCGTCCTTGTCCCCTACATGTCAACCCTGATACAGGTCAGACCGGTGAGGCCTCTGTCTGTCTCCATCACGGTTCCTACGTCGTGTATATCGGTGTCCATCTAGCCAGGAGTACATTATGCAGAGATATGGACGTCAAGTCTGTCTTTCGCCGCGTGTCCGTCGGTGGGTAACTTCCCAAGCCGTCTGTCTGCAGGCTCACGGGCCTCCCTGTCTGCCCAGATCCCGGGACATCAAAGGGCTCTCTGGACAGCTCTGGGAGGGTGATGGAGGAGTTTCAGGGGGGCCACGAGGAGCTCCCACACGGGTTTCCCGTGGGAGCGCCGGGTCTCGCGGGTCGATGTCCTCTACTCTGGAGGCCTCCTCTCATCTCCTAACAGCAACTGTCATCGGTGGGTTTCTGAGCGAGCGCTGAGACCCTTGTGGTGGTTTGTCACAAGCCCAGATCCTCGGTTTCAAAGAGAAGGGCCACCCTCAGATGAGACCCAAGTTTGAAAGAGGAGCTTAATCACCACGGTTACTTGTATGTTGGTACCTCCCGACCACACACACACACACACACACACACAGTCCTCCAGCCAGAGGCCTGCTGGACAGACAATAACATAACAGCATGGATTGAGGTCAGTGTTGCTTTTGATTCACATGTACCTATATGCTTCATTACCTTTAAAGCTGCACTCAAGAGAATTTATATACAAACATAACACAGATCCATCCATGCTTGAAGGAATAGTTCAAAATTTTTGGAGGTATGCTTTCGTTCCAAGAAAGAGATGAGAGGATCAATATCAGCCTTTCTCTTGGCATAAAGGTCGGAAGCGAGTCTGGCTCTGTCCTAAGGGAAAGAAATCCACCTTTCAGCACTCTTAAGCTGACTGATTAACACGTTGTGTCTCTTTTGTTTAACTTGTATGGAGACAGAGATGAGAAAAACAACAATTTGTGGTTTTAGGGAGAGTTCTGTGTTGGCGTTCAATTACAAAGTCACCATACAGGAAAAGCTGTTGACAGTAAAGTCTTCCAGAGCAACTGGAATGATGAAACATTTGGTGCTCTCTGATGTTCTCGTGATTAGTGAAGCTGTGTACCATTTTGTATGAAGTTTAAAAAGACAAAAATCCACCTGTGAATATGTTCTACTAATAATTTTCATTACAGTCCTGTGTCTTCTGGATGAAATCAACCCAAAAACACATTGAGAAACCTTTCAGCACATTCCACGCTCAGCATGGACGTGATTTATGAGGTGTGATGAGACTGGGCTGTTATTCACAGTCGGCTTATCACACCTGTGTCTCCCGTGGATGAATGTCTCAGTTGTGCATCCAAACTTCTCCCCTGAGCACTCCGGGCTTTCTTTTGTTCTTCATTAGATATGTGGGCCACCCCAGAACCAGACCACATGGTTCACGCCTTCAGACTTATAGCACCCAGAGAGGCTCTGGGTCAGTGTGAAACCTCACACGCAGGCTAACAGATAGCTCCTAATATTACCTCCAGGCATGCGAGGCTTGTGTTTATACTGTACATATTTCTGTGTATACGTTTATGGATCTGTGTGTGTGTGTGTGTGTTTGACACTTTCCTACATCCTCGGCTAATTACAGGCCGCTGATCTCGTCAGCTGTCGCCGCCACATACACTCTCTTTACATGTCAATGACAGCCCGATGGGACCTCATATCCTTCCTCCAGCTCACACAATGCTCTCATTGAAGGCATGAGAGGGATGGAGAGAAAGCGAGGGATGCCACTCCTCGTCCCAGCTGGCGTCTGCTCAGTGGCAGAGGGCACGCAGCAACCACTCCTACTCCTCTCCTCAAAATCCTCCCCTTCATCCTTCACCTCTGCCCGGCCGCCTTCATCATCGCCTCGGCCTAATCTGTGCACGTTCACGGGGGACCTGCACCCCCCAGACTGCCTCTCTGCCTCCTTTTGTGTTTGCCAGCGCTCTGATGAGAGAGAAAGAGAAGCAGGAGGGTGCGAGGGGAGTGTGTGTGTGTGTGTGTGTGGGGTGGGGTGGGGTGGGTGGGGTGGGGGGGTGGAGGTGAAGGCAGCGGTGGCGGTGGTTTGCGAGGGTTTGTCTTTTTTCTCTCGCAGTCGGGGGGGAAGAGGAGGAGAACTTGGCAGGAAGCCTGGTCGTGGCGCTGCATACAAACACGGGGGTGAACACACAGGGCCTATTTGTTTGACTCTCCCATCCTCTCACCTCAGGAAGAGTGGAGGAAATGGCATGCGACAGCCATAAGATACGGTCCTCGCTTCCCTCCGGGCAGACATCGATCCGGCAACACAGCCAGAGGAATGGACAGGGACGAGACAAATGGAAAAGTAGTGCACGTCAGGAAATCATTCAGCATGAAGTCAATTGGTACAGTAAGGACTTGGCAGGATGCCCAGCTTTCTGTGCTGCTGGAAAAGAAACAGTGAAAAGGAACTTTGAATAAATATGAAATACTATCAGACGTTATGTGAATGTACAAAACAGCATCGGGAGAGTAATCCCAATTTATCACCACAATATATCTCTGACTACACAAATGGCTGACGAAGTCAAAGCTGGATGTCTCCCATGTTTTTATACAGTACATCTTGGTTCTTAGCTCGATCTCCTGTGGACTCAAAGTAGCTGACATCAGCGCAAACTCCACAATTCTCTTTGATTTGTGGAAGATGAAATCTTTACCGTATGCACGGTACTTGTCTCTCTCTCTCATGTCAGAAGAGAAGGTCAGATTTGTTTTCCTCAAATACATATCTGCGTGCTTTTGGTCTTGAAAGCGTTGCAGCACATGGAGGCCTTCGGGATCGTCTGCTGTTTCGATTACACGTCTGTGGTAGTCGCGCTCGAAATGTCCCATTGATAGGAGACAATGTTTCCATAAAACAGGTACACCGAAGGAGCTGTAAGTATTGCAGAAATCCGCTGAGTTGACTGCTTTATCACCGCTCTGGTATTAACCGCAATTGCAGCGAGCCATCCTAAAGGGAGGCCTTGTGGTTGAATGATACAGCAGCCTAACACGTCTGGAAGAAGATGGGGCGATAGTCAAATGGGCGTTTATCTATTTATGCATCTGTTTGCGTTTAAGTCTTTTCCATGGAGTGTCTTCACAAAAGTCTTTCCATATTTGACCCCTTCACCTTCGGATGTTTAAATACATGTTTTGGAGGAGAACGTGGGCGTCAGCCTGCACTATGTGAGCAATATAAAAAAAAGTTTGTGGTTGTTGTCCTTGAAAGAGTGACAGTTTCTTCCACCCAGAGTACGCATGGTTGCAGTGTAAAGGACTGGCGCTCCTTGAGTTGTTGCGTGAATACTAAACGCTTTGACCCGTCTCCTCGCATCCTCTCCGCACAGCTGCAGCATATATACGGCTTTCCCCTCTCCGATAGTTTCCTCAGTGCTCCTGCAGGGCTCTGACCTGTGACATGAAAGAGTTGGACCTCATGCCTGGAATGGGTCCGGATGTGCCGCAGGTCAAGACGTATAGGTTCCAGGATCGTTAGCCGTGACCTCCCTACTCTGCTCTCTCAGGGCACAAACACATGTGCATGTCAATGTATGTGCAAGGTTTTGGCCCCAAACTACAGCTGCCAATAGGTGATGAATCATCATCAATACTGACCAGATTTATTCCCCAGAAAACTGCCCTGAGGTTTCTTGTGATGCCAAAACGACGAGTTAAGCTCCTTCTCAAAAACAATGAATAAAAAAAGTGTTTTTCCTTCCTGGTGTGGAGGGGAATGCTTCCCTGGTGCCAGTGAATGCAGCATAACATGTAGTGGTCCCTGTTTTCCCTTTTTAGGCTCAACTGCTGTTTTGCCACTGTTTTTGTTATTTTAAACTGTAAAACAAACAGGGTTTGCTCCTGTCCCTGCATATTTGATTATTTGAATTATTTTAATAAAACCTTTGGATCGTTCTGAAAACGTCTGTCTTGTGTCAGTAATGAATCTGTGTCGACTATTTGCATTCCTTTGAGTCTAGATTCTTCTATTGGATTAAAAGAATACATCACGAGTTTGCAATTAAGACATCTAAGACTTCTTTCTTCAAATGCTAATTCCTCATAATATTACCCGTCAAAACATTTGATGCCAGTCGACATAATACAATGCTGCTTTTTATCTGATAAGCCTCTGACATTAAGGTCTAATTGAATACCCATGATGAAAGGCTGGTTTGGAATTATGGCCTTTACTCGGCTGTTAGTTTAGCTCCAAAACGGCGCCGAAATTGTTTAAAAAAAAAAGAGATTTATGTGGTCTAATTTGTAGCCACGATGCAAAAAAAACACTTAATAATTTACCAACATTTCTAAATGACACATTGGAGGATCATATGAGGACCTGACTCCTTCTATGATGGAATGAGTGGATGTTTGAGGACGCTGCTCCCCATGACTGAGCACACCTGGGTCCTATTTCATACCTGTGGAGCTGTTTCTGTCCCTCGGTACCCTGAAGACTCTCATGTCCAAATGATAATACATAATTTTTTTTAACATCGTGCCTACTTTTATCTTCTTTACACTTGTGTTTTTCGTGGTCAGCGCCTCTTCAGTACTGGAGTGCATTTCCCCTCCATCGCGATTCGTGCAGTCGTTGGCCTTTTGGTACTTCACCGCCCCAAAGTCGTCGTCCCACGCCGTCTCCCTCCGTCTCTGTGAGCGAACAGTGTTGCAATGCAATGAGCTTAGAGGGGAAGAATGCGACAACAGAATGGAATTACGGGAGAAATGATTGCGTTCGAGACCACGAGGAATGCACCAGAGACAGGCTGAAGCGGAGCATTTGTTCACAGTGGGTTAGGGATGACGAACCGTGGGCGGCCGATGCTTTAGCTGAAGGGCTCTCACAGCAGGCAAGAAACGTGGAATTCAAAGTTTCATTGGAGGGAATGCCTGTATTCTATAAAAAGAAAATGAAACAAAGAAAAATAAACTAAAAATGCCATCTGGGGTAAGGGTGATTCGACTTCTCGTGGCCTGTGAGGATGGGTGGCAGCGAGGAATGTAACGCGCGAAGGAGTGCCCTGCGGAGAGGCCAATGAAAAGCAGAGTGCTGGCGGCTCCCTGGAGGCATAAAGAAGTCTACTTGGCAGTAAAGCTGGGAGTCATGTGCCTCCATTTAAATGAGAAGGCAAGAAAGGGAGAGAGACGGGGAGGAAGAGAAATACAGGCTGCTGGCTCTGCCAAGCCGAGACACTTGAGGAATGCATCAGCAGCAGCAGCAGCTCTCGGTCCGCAGTGCTACCATCACAGCCACTGTCTGAGTCAGGGAAACGGCTCTCGTCTAGTCAGCAGGCCTCAGCCAGTGTAAACGGATGACGGGCGACGCCATCAGACCAAACCGTCAGATCCCCACAGAGACCTGAGAGAATTTGAACTTTTAGTGTGGTGCGTGCAGCCACGTGTCTGCGTACGGTTGGTGATTGCACACAGCTCCATGTCTCTCAAAGTGTTTCAGACGGGATCACTGTCTTGTCTTGTCAATGTTTGTGGAGGTGTGTGTGTGTGTGTGTGCGTGTGTGTGTGTGAGTGACTGAGGCATGTGCTGCGACTCCTCCAGCCCTGGCAGTTAGTTAATAAACACAGGCCTGTCAACAGCTGCTGGTGATGTAATGTGGAACTTCTCCTCACTCTCCTTATCCTCCCACCCCACCCCGCCTCCCTCACTCCCTCCACCACCCTCCCTTCTATTTACAAGTCTCTCTGGGTGTTGATGCAGACTTCCAGCAGCGCCAGCACAGAGAGAGCGTGTGTGTGTGTGTGTGGTGTGTGTGTGTGTGTGCGGCTTCCCCCTGCAAAGTGTTGCAGGGGGATTTACGACAGCATGTTTTCAGCTGCCATCAAAGGAAATTCCACATCATCAGGTTGTCTTCCTAACCAAAACACCTCTGAGAGTCTGGGAACTAGCGAGCTGGCTGCAGACCTGTTGAGTGGAGAGGATCCGGCCGACGCAGAGTAAGTTTGGATTCCTGCTTGTTTTGTCTTCTGACCTTCTGGGAGGCTGAACTGTTTCACCTCCATTCAGAGCCTGTGAGAAGTGTGCAACAGTGAGCGCAGAGCTCGATGAAATGGCTGGTAATTAATGCTAAATGTCTGCAATGGGTCAAGTAGAACTTCTGTTTGAATAGTTTTTGTTCATATTGGTAAAATGTGTCTATTTTTTATTTAGTTTTAATCAATTAAAGTAACAAGTGCTGGTGCTTTTCCTGGTGAGTAACAGAAGTATGACTTCATTTATTTAAGCTAGCCCAACTTTAGCCCTTTATGCGAGGCATGTTTAATGTTTAAATAAACAAGGAAGCAACTGAAAACGTTTTACATTTACAAAATGAATGTGAGCTTTTAGATTTGGACAGCTTGAAACATGACAAAAAGATGCTGCTAAATGAGTGTAAACTTTATAGCTCTGCACCCAAAGGGATGAAGCCACGTTGATGATTAGCTAGCTAGTAGCCGCAAAGCCTTGTTTCTAGACTAAAATGCTATTTTTATTTGATCACATTAAAGTTTAAACATACAACACGACTAAAACAAATCATCACAATCAAAACTACGACTTTACATTTTGAAAAACTCTTTAACTGGAAAAAATACCTTTTTAACAGAGAAAATGTGTCTTTTGTGCTTGTTTTGTTTTTTTGGAGTTAACGCCACACTGTGACAGCTGATGTTTCCAGAACATTTCTGCACACAGGAAGAAAAAAACAAAAACATGCAGAGAGATAAACACACACAAGCACGCTGTTGTTTCTCAAGCTGTCGGCAGCCGGCTGATGAAACGCTCGTGTTCAGGTATTTAGTGAGCTGCCAATCGCTTGATGCCTGCATACCAAAGTGAGAGGGTGGGGTGGGGGGTGGGGGGGTGGCGGGGGGGCACGGTTGTGTATTTTGATAACGGTCGGAAAATTCCTCTGCCCTCTCTTGGCTTGCTGCATCACCCCTGGGCCTTCGCAGTGTATTTTTCTGGCTTCTTTTCCTACCTGTAGCTATCATGAGAGAGTTCAGCAGAGAGTCACGCTGCCGGGCTGAAGCGCGCTGGCTTTCAATGGAGGGTCCCTCGACAGGAAGCCCACTTCATTTTTTTTTTTCCCCAGGATGTATATTAAAGCATCCTACGCATCTGGTGGGATAAGCACAGGGAATTGTAGGGACTCCCCTCAAGAACAAGATGACGACATTGTATTCATTGTTTTTTTTCCACTAGACCTCCAACCCCTCCCTCCTATTTAAACCCCCCACATTAAATTGCCTGCTAAGTCCTGCTGACTAAACCAGATTTAAAGCTTCTCAGACAAGTCCTGGCTGGCAGTATCTTTATCATTAGAGGAGTCTGAGAAACATATTTTCTCGTGAGCAGATTGTTTCCCTTCATCTTGTTTGACATGCGTTTGGTTCGGAAGTAATTTTGTGTGTTTGTGTAGTATAATATGTGAGAGAACCAGTCTTTTTAGTCGTCTCTGTGAGCCGATTGGCTGGAGCATCAGTCATGTTTGACAAGCGTTCTTTAACAAGTAGGTTAAGTCATATATTGATAATACACTCTTCAAAGAGACAGAACGGCGGAGAGGGCCCCATGCAAATTATGTTTCATTTACCAGAAAAAAAAGAACATTTAAATCTCCGAACACTTGAGGAGACAGAACTGGAGCATCTGGTGATGAGTGTGAATACAAGCACAGTGGAGTGGATTAAAAATGCAGAATGAGGTGTCGCATATCTGTCTTCTTATTGTGAACACGCAACAGATGATCTGGAGATGGCTCCCGGTGCTCCTGCACGTCTCACAGCTTCGTGACTGTCAAAACACAACGAGGAGCTCTGTTTGTTCACCCATTTTAAATATACAAGCTCAAACTTTACTCCCTCAGTCCCCTTGTTCCTTGCCTTCTAAGAGGAATGGTAAATTAAATGCTTTTGGTCGGACAAAACAAACTATTTAAAAGGCGCTGAGAATTCGTGACGGGCCCTTCATAAAACATTTTTGTCTGGATGTAAATTAGGACCAAATAATTACCTTCATGAAAAAAAAAAGAAAAAAGAAACATCCACATCCATGGCAACCGTAGACACGTTTCCAAGCCGCCCTTCGCAGCTGTACTCCTCATTGTGTTCGAAGGACATATGTTGTTTATTCAGCTATGCATAGGCTGTCTCACGTGTACGAACACACATTCATGCACACAAAGCTTCTACTTTTACCTGTGGACCATAATGTGGCTGGTGCAAGACAGACACACTCATGCAGTATATATATATATATATATGCATATAACTCATGTGCACATGTTCAGCCTGGTCTTGATTTAATATAACAAAAATACAAAAAGATCCTCCCGTACTCGCAGCATCAACATTCATTTTAAAGGGACTGTTAAATTGACCTATTAGCCTTGACAGTAAGCCTAACATTTTCACACCCGTGTGATGAATACTTGAAGTTGTTATGATTACCAGCATGGTTTAAACACAGCGAGTGCGCACTGAAAACATTGAGAAAAGGACACGGAGCTTAATGATTGGTTTGCTGACAGTCTAAAAACAACAACAGACCAGTGTGAGATATGGATTATTGTTGGAGGCTCCCAGACCCAGTAATTCCACGTTAGGCCGTTCCAGGCTACAGTTGGTGGTGCCAACTGTACCGGGACACATGCAGAGGCAGGACCAGACAGGCTGGCCAGCAGAGGGACTCAAAACATCCGATCAGCAGAGACCATCTGTGCTGCTAGAATACAGATGGACCTCTCTCTCTCTCCGCACGTTAAACCCCACATCAGACACTTGCATGCTTCAATTTTCTCCTCAATGAATGGAGAGTAATAGCACCCCCAACGTCCCCTCCCACTTCCCCCTCGGGTAGCAGGCGAATTAAACGCGAGACTCAAACGTATAATCTTCCCGGTCATTCATTCTTCTGCCATGGACATGGCAATCTGGATGAATCATTCAGAAGAAAAATAGAGAGAGAACTGGGCCGTGTACCACGGGGGAAGCCTCTGCACTGACCCCGTTTCAGTCTCCCCCTCATTCAAGGCAGGCACAGGGCACGGAGACTAAATGAATTGGTTCCTGGGGCAAAAGGGGGGTTGCACCAATCAATGTCCAATCCCATACACCATCCATTTCCAGGCCCTGACACTTCCTGGCATTGCTCTTTTTTGGGGGGCAGCAGGGTATTGATCCCGGAGGACCGAGTCCCCGTTTGGCCAAGAGGCTTTTCTTTCCGAGACCTTTTTGTTTTCGGTAGGTTTATAATAGATGAGAGTGAAAACTGTTTCTCTAAAGTCTTTGGTTCTCCCTCCTTCACTCTTCTCCTCCAGATTGCCATTTAAATATTTGCTTAAATGTATTTGCTCCACCACTTATTGTATAGTTTAATGTATAACCCATGACTAATTCAACTCACAATGAAAAAAAGCAAATGTAGGACATTCTTTTATTGCAAATTACTCCGCAATTATTCCTCAATGAAAGGTTTAGCTTCATGAGAGAGGGGCCAAAGTTCAAGCCCCACACTTCACCCACTTGATATCTGTGTTTGAACTTACCGTGACAGAGATTTCTTACTTGTGGCGACTCTTTGCCCAGTGTGAAATCAGAATATGTGTGGGTGAATGCCTGACTGTATGAGGTACAAAGGGCAGTACTGTCGCTCGTGGCAGAGTGTGGTCCGTCTAACACTGCAAAGTCAAAAGCCAGAGGGCGGAGCAACAGTGTTTCTTCAGCAGACCTTCACTGTATGTGGAGGATTAGTCCAGCTACAAGTTAAGATGAGAATGACTGGTGACTGCAATAAATGCACAGCTGCCTAATTCTTCTCGGCTTACAAAGGAACAGTATCAAACCTGAGCCATGACAATCCATATTCATGGCCAATCTGGGCTTATTATCACCATTTATCCACGAGGCTCACAGCCTGTTTTCTGTACAGCGATCTCTCAATGGGTTTAAGTGTTATCATTAAGCTGTTATCCCCTCACATTATCCCCGTTGTAGTTGGGTGCTGTCTGGGGCTGTGTGACCTCAGCTGGGTCCTCCCTTGTTCCTGGAGCAGATGTTAAAAAAAGGGTGTCCCCCCCCCACCCTCCCACCTCAAACAACCTCCCCATTCTGGTTGTATTCACACACACACACACACACACACTGTCCCACAGCGCCTCCTCCCTTCACCCTGGCATCTAATTAGGCCTACAGCACAAAGACTCCCAGATGTCAGCGTCCTCCTGGCCTCCTTTGATTATATCCTTTCCACCCCACTGGCTGGCTTGGAGACTGACTGCATGGCCGGCTGGGGGCTGTGCGGACTATAGGCGTTGACACGTGTCACTCCGCATAGGTCAACACCGAACCGGTTTAACATATCAGTAATTGCTTTTGGTGTAAATCACAGGGAATCTGGAGGGAGGGAGGACAGTCCAATGGTTTTTGGATTGTTATAAACGTTTTAAAGCATTTCAATTTATCGGCCAACCTATTAATAGGATGTGTAGGTTTATCTAAAAACAAGACAAAGTCCCATCTTTTGAGGAATACTGTATGGCATTACTTTGATCATTGGCTCACGAGCTAGTCACC
The DNA here is from genome assembly GCA_016806645.1 of Ophiodon elongatus. Taxonomy (NCBI): domain Eukaryota; kingdom Metazoa; phylum Chordata; class Actinopteri; order Perciformes; family Hexagrammidae; genus Ophiodon; species Ophiodon elongatus. The sequence continues at coordinate 472,781 of JACSYO010001808.1, read as the reverse complement.
AAACCAGTACTTGTTGAACCAGTGTGTCTTCGCATATTTAAGATCACATTTGTCACGGCCAACAGTCACTAAGTGTTTCTTCTCCTGGGAGCAACAAAGAAACACGAATGACGTGAGGACAGTCCGCAGGTTTGTCGGCTGAGTAAAATCAGGTTTTGACAGCCAATCAGATTCCAACGCTTCTAAGAAAACACTGGTTCTGCCCAGTGAACTCTGAGATGTAGATTACCAGTTATCTGAACAAATTGGATAGTTTAGGAAATATAGGTCTCCAACAGAATCTTAAATTTAAACTTACAGAAAAGCTACTGTGGCATCATCACATGAGAAGTGTGGTCCAACAAACCAAAGCTAAGACACCATGGTCCTAAACCAGCCAGGGTCCTTTCAGCTATTTGTGTAATGCTCTTTAAACGTCTCAGCCGAATGCATTGACTGATGAGAGACAAATTGTCTCTGACTTTGACTATCTGGCTGTTGAAGAGTATAGTAAGGCATAACTGATAACGATATCTCAGCAACTATTGTATTTTAATCTAGTTTATATTCTTACATGCAAACTCTGGTTTTCTTAAAACTTGTCGGAGCTTAAAGTGATATTTCAGATTATTGGAAGTAGGGTTGTATGAGATACTCATCCATAGTCGGTGTATCACCCAGTAGATGGCGTTCAGCATGACCTCAGTTTGGAGAATCAGAGTACCATAACAGTTGCAAAGCAATATACAGTTGTGTTCAACAGCAAAATTTATTTTAGAAACCTAAAAACAAAATCAATATCAGTTAAATACCAGACTCCATTAATCTTACCTGTCATAACATGGGAGTTGCTGGTCAATAGAGTCTGGCTCTGAAGAGAGCATAGATAACGGCTTCACTTCCCCGTCACAAAGGGCTGTCTGATGAGGAAGTAGAGGGTGAAAATATTCTAAATATAGCGCACACTTAAACATATATTGATTCTTTTAGGTGTCTAAAATACGTCCACAGCAGTACATTACTCTGCTACCATGCTGGTTCTCCTGTTTGTTTCCCTAAACTCCGTCTACTGTAGTAAAACACTGACTGTGGATCAGTACCTCAGACTACCCCTCTTCAAACTATCCCTTTCACCGCAACTGACAGCAAAAAGACTGAGCATCATTTGGTTGGTCTTAACTGTTGAAGGCTTTTATCTGAATACCCCTGATATCTGGCTTTTAATATGTTTGCTTCATCTTTATCACTTCCGATCCATCCACTACCTCATCCCTCTCACTTTCTATACCCTCAGGAAAGTGGCAACTGTGTTTTCTACGTCGTGTCTGGGCAATCAGGCACACTGCTATCATCCATTTTAATCATTTACTCTCAATTTCCTATAACCCCCCCCTATCTCTGCATCCAAGGGGAGGCTATGGGCTTTACTTCCTCTCCTAATCTCCAGGGGAAAGGGACCAAACCGAAATGCATTTCATCCGATGCAATACATTTGCACAATTAGTCATTACATAGGCAGACCGAGCGACAGGCCGGAGCCTGATGTTTCTGTATCATTAAAGACAGTGCATTCACATCCTCCTCACTGATTAGGCAACTTCCTTATACACCAAATAACCCAAGGGTGTTCAGAAATGGGGCAGAGGGAGCCTGTGTCAAATATATAACATCCGTTCTGGATGAAAACATCGTGGCTGATCCTTCATGCAATCCGATGTTTGAGGCTTCATGTCGATACGTTTGGACTTAGCAGATTGGCAGTGGATGGAACATGTCATGTTGATGTGTGGGGATGTTTGACAAGTGCAGTCACGCTGCTGAAGCTTCAGACAGGGTGTAACAGATATAGCCTGCAGCAGATGCGAAAAAAGCACTATGGGACGCTGTTTGGGAAGTGTGGTTGCATAAGTAGGTTTGTGAGCTAAGTAGACACAACTGACCTGAAACGAATGGACGAATACAACTCAGCCTCATTCTGGACCTTTCTAGTAGCGGCACTAATCAGGCGTGTGGTTGTTGCACCAGTGGAGCTGATGCTGAGGGTGTCATGAGATGATTTTGGGAGGTTTGCCATGATCATATCTAAAAAAGCATCTTCCAAATGTCATGCCGTTTTCATACTGGTTATAGTTTTTACTCTGAAAACTCACCCTGAGATTAATCTTCAGAATAATAACTGCAAGAATGCTGCTGTCCTAAATATGTGGAAATAGTGTTTGTTAGTGTGTTATCAGAATGATGAATTGTAATCAAATTACTTTATTGTCTTGATAGGTAAATTTACTAATCTGCCAAACGTATGAATGAAAATAGAAAAACATAGATGGCCATAAAATATTAAACAAGCACACTGCTCATTGAAGTGACAGCAGTGACGGATATCCCAACTTTTTATATCCATCTTTGAAATGCATTAACATGCACTGCGGTGACCTGGCAACAATCGTTTTTCACAAGTTATTTGATTTCTTAACCGCCATACAAAGAGGGACCTGGTTTGTGTTGGAGAAGCCCCTTAAAGGTGTCTTGGCCGAACACCAGGTTTATACGTTGTACTTTAAGACGAGTCTTAGTTCGACACATCCAGGATGTATCAACGCATACCTGCACATGGTAATACAAGTTATGTTGCGCAGACAGGGTCTCTGACCCTGCAGCATCCATCAGCTGACCTTTGACCCTGCCCTCACCAATGAGGAAGTGGTGTGCTTACTCTGTGCACCACCACAGTGACTCTAAAGCCCGGGCTCTTTGTAAAGGAGTAGTATGCGTGAAGAGAAGTGTTTATCTTCTGCTGTGGCCTCAGTCAGACCAGGTCGGACTGGTTCCCAGCACTGTTTGGAGAGGCCTAGAAAAACAAAAGGGCTGGAGCTTGGGGTTTTGGGTTGTGTTGGAGGGCGGGATGCCTGGGTGACGCCGAGAGCCAGCAGTAAGATCTAGCTGGAACGTTGTGATCCCACCGAGCTGTCAGGCCTGAGGAGAAGTCCACGCTTCCGCCCAAGTACTGGCTTGAATTTTGAAGCGAAGGCATTGCATTAGATACTGAAGGAAACGGGAGAGAAAGAGGGAGGGAAGGTGATACAGTTACAAAAGGAGACAGCTGTAACTCTATCTGAAACTGCTCCACTTGGACTCTGAACTCTAAAAGGTGAAAGCCTGTTTAACAGCGGAAACGTGACCTGCCGGACGTGAGGTGTTCCTTGTTGACTTTCTCCCTCTGTCCTCCACTCCTCCCCCTGTTTCTCTACCTCCAGGTCTTCCCAGGTGTGTGGATCGCCGCGGGGCAGAGAGACCATGAACAGACACCTGGAGAGGAGTGAGCATTTAAAGAGATTGTCTCTCGACAGCGGCCTGCCGGTAAGTCAATCCCCAACACACGGCTTGTAAGATTGGTCACTTAGTCAGGAAACAGACATCGGGGAATGTCCGCTTTTTGTATTGATGATCTATTGCTGCACTGTGGACTTACATCTCCAGAAGGAAATGTTTGGGAAGCTTTAACTTGGACTAGAGAGGAATTGTAGGTGAAACTAACATTTATTTAAATATTTAACCACTGGCCACCACTTCAGATTGTGTCACTGTCAAAAGAAACCGGTAGATTGTAGCGTTTGTTTGTTAATGATGTTGTCTTTGGGACCGTGCTGACCATGCTGGCTTGTTTGGACTACACTTCCCACTGAGCATTTGTTTGGCGCTCTTGTGTCTCTGCTCATGCTAACCATCCATACTGCGTTTAGTCACATCTGCTGGGATTTAAAATGTTTCACTTCCTGTGTTCAGGGAAATCTGTCCCAGGAAAGACCCACTTAATGTTGAGTGTTTATAGAAGAGAGAGACAATGTTAAACCTTGACTGAGTGGAAATGAATGACTTTTGTATTCTATCAATCAGACAAGATTGTAAAAATGCCACAGGCGCCCTGAGAGTCGAGCATTAAGAGTAAAATGAAAGTGTACATCCATGTGTCAACAGCAGAGAGGAAAAACAGACTTGTTGGTGAAACGCACACCGGCTGCCGCTGATTGACAGGCTTATCTTTATGCCGGGCCGCTCTCGCAAAATCACAGGAGTGGAAACTTGTCTTGGCTCAGGGTTAAATGAAGGTGAATCTGCTCGCAAGTAGCCTCTTTTGAATGTCAAGTGCAGACAAATAGTGGCTGCTGTGCGTCTGCATGGGAGTGAAGAAGCTTAATTCCAGTTCAGTGCATTCAGTGCAGTCACTGCACAGGAAATAATAAATCAAGAGTCTTGAAATAGCATTTGGATATAGGAAACGCCATCAAGGACACATTTGTTGCAGATTAAAAGGCAACTGTTTTAGAGTGCAGTCTCTCTGTGTTACTAATTAGAAGGATGTTTTTCTTGAGAGGAAAAATACACCCTTAAACACGATAAAACCATGAAGTAATCTACAGTTAAGAGCTGCATTTCTAGGGCATTTTGTTGTTTATGGTGCAGTTTGTTGCATATGTCGCTAAAAGTGAGGCTTTAATGAAGCCGAACGATGTCAACATACTTTATTGACTTGACCTGACTTTATGACTCGCTGCTGACCTACGTTAACCCACTGCTGACATGCAAGAGAGCCTCAGTGATTAAAGTGCTGCCCTGGAGAACTGATCTGCTTCTTTTATAGTCCCTGGATATCTTTTTTTTTTCCATCCATAGTGTTCACATTTTGTCTGCTTCCCCCTTTACATACAATGCCCATATATTGACTTTTCGTCCAATTGTCCACGGTCATACCTTCTCACTGGAGCGCAACATGCTTTCTGGGAACTGTAGGAAATCACCCTGGCGTAACAGAGACACAGCACGAGACTAAACCATAAATACCCGTCCTCGAAATAACTTCTGCAATCCCCAAAACATAAAAAATTCATCTGCCAGTAAAATAAATCTCGATATTTCTTTTTGATTTGAGACACAAACCCAAAACTGTCAATCATTCCCTTAAACCGCGACATGAGACCGGATCTACAAGGAGCGATGGAGCGGCACTCTTGAATCACACACTACATACTTTATAATTAATCCACAGCGGTTTAACTTTGTGAATGAGTAACTTAATGTGACACAGGCGGCGAGTACTTGGTGTTTTTATGCCGTGTCTTATCTGTTGACTGTGTGATTCATAAAGGCTTCCCGAACGCTATCACTATCATTAATAGTTATTGTTTGATATGAGATTCACTCTGCCTTTTAATTGCTTTAATTGGATACACGGCGACCTGATTTACTGCGAGGAAAGTGAAAGTAGGTCATATTTGTGATATGGGTTTGTGATTCAGCATGCTCACATTTGTCCACTGGACTATCCATGCATGCATTCCCCCCCACCCCCCACAGTTTTTCCTTTTTTCTCCCTCTTTTCGTCTCCCTCCTCTCTTGTGAACACATTCGACTTTCTCATGTTTCGTCCTCTTGTAACTCTCGCACACTTTCTCTCCTCTCGCAGCCTCACTCAAGTCTGTGTCTTTGTCTTACTTTATCTTTCGCTCTGCCCTCGCTCTTTTTTTTTCTTCTCCCCCAATGACTTGTTCTCACTCGGGGCAGCCGGAGCATAAGGGGGCTGGCTTGTTTTAATAGTGGGACATGAGGAAGCCCAGAGCATGTTGGTAAAGGTCCAGCATAGATCTGGTGGCAGTGTGCAGATTTTAATTCCATGGCATGGGCAACTATGAAGAGTGCAAGCTGCTTTTGATTGAAATGTGTCCCCCTGTTTTATTCAATTTAAATTGATGTACTTGCTTACACACACACATATCCTGAAATATCACTTGATTGCTAGATCCTCTGCACACCACATTCCCTGCATTTAATCATCCTGAATCAATGACACAGAGATCATCATCACAACCATTGTGGATGCTCTAAAGTTACAGTCATTCATAGCAAATTGTGGATTTACTGGTTATTGTCCACGCTTTAATTTCTGTGGTTAAATGAGCCTTTGTTCGCCACAGTTCAGACACTACAGTTTGAGGCCACAGAGTTTGTCTCTAAACTCAAACCCGGGTCTTTATCCTCCCAGTGCTGATGGGGGACATGATGTCTCTGGCCCTCGTGGCCCTGCTGGCCCTGGCACAGATAAACCTACTAAGTCCTGTAAACACTCCTTTTCCTGGGAGGATATGAGCCTCCGATACATTTATTTTTTCAGGCATCTGAGAAAACACAAGGGCCGTCTCTGACATTCCGTCAGACGACAGGCATGTTCCGCTTTTCCCTCTGTGTCACCTGCGAACCGGTTTTCGGGCCAGTCGGAGGCGCGTCTGCTAACAGTGCGCTTTACATAACGTGGCGGTGTGACCCGGACAGATGACCCTGTGTGATGCAACGTTGTGACAGAAGGCTGCTCGCTGCGTTTTGTCACGAGGTTGTCAGCTTTTTCTTTTTTTTGCGGTAGATTACACCGTTTCACACAGAGAAAAAAAAACCAACCCTGTTTGGCCTCGTTTTGTTGCTTCCACAAGGCGTTCCATGTGTTTCACGACCTGTTAGGAAGACGAACAAGAGAGATTTTCCACCAGGGACAGATCCCTGACAGATTCTCAGTCCACACTAGCACACGAAGCTTGAGACAAAATACCATATGTCAGCTGTGGACCAGGTAAAATATTTATGTCTGCTCTTCTTTGGATGGATTACATGGCCTAGCTTCATATAAAGCTTCTATCAATCGTCTTTGGGTAATTTGGTGAACATAGGGCTTGAATGTCAGTCAGGACCACTACCTCACACATGCATAATGCATTGAGCCGGCATATGTTTCCTCCATGTATGCAGGCGAGGTTTGAGGGGATTTTCCTGTGTGTGTTTGCTCCAAAGCTGCTCAAAGCTCCAGGCTTCAGTCCAATAAGTCATTGACGTAATGTCTCTGTGTCGTTTGTGTGCGTTTGATGTATCCAAAGTGTGTGTGGCCCTGCATGTTTTTTAAGTGAAGTGGACCCTTGGTCAGCGTTATCGGCGTCTTATTGATGCGTTTCAGGACGGCGCTCGGCTCCTGCAGGCAGGACGTGTTGGACCATCTAATCTGGATCAGGTTATGTAGCTCGGGGACGGACAGAGTAACGAGCACACGCAGCAGCGCTCGCGTGTAACTGGGGCACCATTTGCATTGCATAACAGCCGTGTTGCTGGGTTGATTCGCTGCCTCTATTTATTTTTATCATTTGATGCCCGCCCGCGGATGAGACTCTCTTCGTCATGCAGGGACGCGCACGGTGAGCCCGATGGCCGCGGCCGGTCTGTGAGCTGTTGCGAGCTGCTGCCAGCCAGCTTTAACTAGGTCACGGCAGACGCTCTGTCAGGGCTCTGTCCTGTACAGCGGAGGCCGTCGCGGCGGCGGCATTCAAAAATTAAAAGTAGTAAACATTTAGAGACTTCTAAATTCAGTTCATCAGCTGAGGAGGAAGTCAAAACGTTCCTCTTGTTCAACTGAAATACACTCACAGGTGACCAGCGGCTTCCAGCGGCTTCCAGCGTTGATTAGTCGGGATGTCGGGGAAAAGAGCTGCAGAGTGCTTGAAGCTCTGCCTATTTTCACACTTAAGTGCACCTGGCCTTGTCAGATTGTGTTTTTTTTTTTGGAAAGTTTGGTGTAACATCCAATGAAAGGCGCTTCTAAACTGGCTAAACAACATGTCTGAAGTGGCGTGCAATCGCCTCGCCGCACTCCAGCGTTCGGGCTTGGTGATTGGTGGTCGGAGTGGATATGATGAGTGTCCTGTCGCGTGTCAAGAATGCACATCTCCTTGTCCTTGTCTTCGTGGATTTGTCTCGGGCTGTCCGTCACAGACGTCTCATTTCCTTTCTCACAAAAGAGCCACTCGTGCTTCTATCTAATGTCAAATGCGTTTCCTCAAACTGTGAAGTAATACTCATCAACCCGAGGATGCCTAAACTGATGAGAGCATGTCCTTGTTTTCTCCTCCACACCCTCTTCCCTGCCAACGTGTATAATGTGTGCAGCGGTGCAATCATGCTCAGAGATAATTGATAACAAAAGGCCAAATTGAAAACACTCTGCAGGGGAGGCTTAATAATCAAGTGCACCACATTACTGATTAAACGCTTGCTGCATAGTTGTGAGTTGTATTGAATAAACAGCATGTGGTTGTGCTTTCCTGTTTATCTCCGAAGTATTTGGGTTTAGCTAAATCCCCCTGGCTTTTGTCAAGCCTCCTCCTCGTATAAAGTCTTTTACGTGCTGATTTGCTGCCATGCTGTTATATCGGGCTGCAACTTGTTTCTCTGGACCCTTCGCCACTGGCGAGTGTAAGACAATAAAATTGTCCTAGAAACAAGCTCCACAACAGACAAATTAGTTTGGTTTATGCTAAATTTAAGTGCAAATGAATTGTATGGTAAGCCAGCATGGTGTCCACTTGGCAAGGTTTGATTTCCTCCGTCTCCCCCCCGCCCCCACCACACCCCCACCCACAGCCCATTACAGCTGGTTGTTACGATGCAGAATGGAGACATAAAACTTAGCAGGGGAGCAGGCTCTGTAGCTAGATGGGAAGAAATGCTCAGCCGTATCTGATTGGCTCCCACATCGCCAGGCAGACAAAGGGCGGGGTTCGATATTATTACTGAGAAGCTCAAACTAATTGAGTGTGATTATACAGCAGAAATCCAGCGTGGATGCCGCCCTCAGCGCGGGCCCCGTTCTCAGGGCCATGTGCATCGCAAGATGCCAAGCTCGGGGGGGACGAGCACTCACTCGGCGTGTCGGCTTGGTTCTTGAGCAACTGGTGTAAAGTGTGGTTCTGAAGCCAAAGCTGATTGGACGGTTTGTATGGGAGCCGGTTACATAAAAAGATTTAGTCTCTTCTTGGAGCAGCTACCGCTTTTCTCTCAGAGCACTCGGTCTCTCACACTTCATCTTGAGGGTTTAAATCAAGTTTCTCAGCAGGGGTGTACCAGCCTCCGGCCGGGGCTCTGGCAGCTCCCGCAGCGTGCAGGTGACATACCACACATACCTGGGCTCGCCGCGTGGGTAGCCACGGGGCCGCAGGGTGTGGGAACCCGGCAAACTCTGGGAGGCAGAAGATGTGGCGTTTTTCCCTCTTCTTGTCTCATGGGAACCGTCTCCTCTCTCATGAGCCCGACTAGGAGCGATTACAGCGCCGGCTTTTCCCTAGACTCCGGTCTGAAACCCAACGGCTTCCCCCATATCCAACCACACGCTGTGGATAAGACTAAGCGGCCTCCATTCGCTTGTAAAATTGGTTTAATAATTGTTGAGGCTGTTTTGATATGAGCCACTCGCCTGTTTTTCCAACCTCCAAGTAATGAGATTTGGCAGTCGCCCGTTAATACCTAGCCTGTGTTTTTATTAGGGCAATTATCTAATATTTTATGGTTCTCGGCATCACGTGTAGAGAAGTTAAATGCCTCTTTCATTTTTTTGACACAACACACAAAGGGAGGGGGTGGGGGGGACAAAATGATGTCAGAAATTTAGTTTGCTGGCATTTGCAGGGATTCGAGTGGAGTTTTGAGATTTATTTCAGGTGAGTAAAGCAAAGGATTGCACCATGTTGCTCTGGGTGATAGACTCAAGTCACACATTTGATGACTTTTGATTTGACTTGGCAAAGTCCAAAAAGGACTTGCAACTTGACTTGGACTTCAACACTAACGACTTGTGACTTCACATGAACTTGAGCCTTTTGACATACAAATAGCTTCCCCCGAGCCCGAAGATTAAAAAGTGTGCCAGTGTTTGAGAACAAAACTACGCGGTGGTCAACAAAAAAAAAAAGCAGTATTCAAAATGTGCAGAATGAGAATTACAGAGGGAGGCTCAAATGAATTTACTTTTGGTGAAGAGTGCTTCATGAATCAGCATCTAGGACTTGGGACTTCTGACCTGTTTCACAAGGACTCGGTCTCACCTCTGGGTGCTCGTGAAGCCAAGCATTGCAGCTGACCTGCTTATTCTCAGCTGAGCATGTGAACCCTCCTCTCTGCCTGCCAATGGCACACTGATGCTTGCTGATGTGCGATGAAATCTCTGACCCATGTCACAAGTTGCGTGTAGGTTACGTGCCGCGGTAATAATAATGCTTGAATTGCATCTGCCTGCTGAACACCCTGTAGTTTGATGTTCACCGTTATCTGTGCTGACTCAGGGGTTATCGCTGGTCGCTCAATCACAGACACTTTAATAGTCGGGGAGGGGGGGAGGGGGGGAGGGGGGGTGGAGCTTTTGGGTCGGTTCCAAACTGATTGAGGAGGCTTTTACTTTGTAGTGAGAAGGACAGAGAGTTTCTGCTGTGTGTGTGTGTGTGTGTGTGTGTGTGTGTGTGTGTGTGTGTCCTTTACGCTCAGGGCTTTGTGTCGGCTCGTATAATTGGACATCCATATTCTCTCGTCCAATGAGACCGTCCTTTGTGCCCTTTTTGTATGAGGGGCAAATTACAGACCTGAGTCACATGCGTTGTTCTCCAAACATTAGCGCTTTGCACCGATCTCTATTCACCCTGTGGTTTCCCTCAGAAGAGCACAGTACCGGGACTACAGAGGCCCTTTGAGAGGCCTGGAGTCTGGGACGAGGCGAGAACAGTCCTCTCTATCCGCTCGTCTTATCGCCCCACAGCATCAAACACTTTGGACCATTCAGCGTGGCCTCAGATTTACTCCGGGCTTAAGTGGAAGTTTATCAAAACAAGAGAGTCACACAGTTCAGTGTAATCTTTCAGCTCAATTAGAAGGCGGTAGAAGGTAAAAACATGCTGTGTTTTATATTTTAGTGGGAAAAAGGCTTTGTTATGCCAGCTTTCCACTAAAAGATGTGATAAGATCAGATGTCCTGACTCACCCTGAAGAAGTTATGCATTTGTTTTTCTTGTGACTGTGATTCATCGTTCAAACATCCCTGAAGGTAATAACTAAAGTCATAAATTGGTTTAGTTTTTAATCTAGAAATCAAAATGTTTTGGGTCGAGTCAAACAGAAGACGGAGCGATACACAGGGATGCAAAAATAAAGAGCAATGGTTCCCCCACACAGGTGAGGAGGAAGAGCTCGTTAGTCCAATTAACCAATCGCTGCATCTTTGTTCAATTCTTCCTCGATAGCCAAGTTTACAATTTGATGCAAATTTTAACTGAAAATAGATGAGTTACTATGACAACCAGCAGCCAGTAACAAAAAAATTAGTTAATGTAAACATTGCCTTTTTATAATTGGTTTTTATAATGTGGTGATGAATTATTAAAACCGCAGATCAAAAAGATGGAAATGAACCAAACCTTGAGAACAGTGTGGTTCAGAAGGTAATTGACACAAAGGTAAGCTGGCAAGTAAAAACAGCAGCGTGTTATTTTCTGGGTCCACTGTGTTGAAATAGATGCCTGTCTCAGCACAGCATCTTGGAACCAGATCCAAACACACGAGTCAGCAGAGCTTATCCCAGGGCGTTAACCCCGTCCACCTGGCCTGGAAGCTCCACCTCAGGGAGACGCTTGCTCATCAGATGAAGACGAGGCTTTGGACCCAGGTTTGGGTTTGAACAAGGCAAAACTGGCAGAGGGCAGCTAACAGGATTGGACGTGCAGATTAAGACCCCGGTGATCGGGGAGAGGCAGATAGCGGAGCATGAGGAGGGGCTGCATCTGTCAGCAGCACCGCGAAGCCCCGCCTCCTCACCTCGCAGCTGGGGGCGGGACAGACTCCGTCTATGGCCTCCTGGCAGACCGGGTGTGGGTGTGAGAGGCAGAAGGCGGTGTGGTGGTGCGTCCTGTCTATTCTTCGGCACAGTGGCCGCCCTGTGATCACATCCTCCTCGTCAGGCCCAGAGCCAAACCCTCAGCTGGGATCTCAGAGAGCTCTTTCATGCTCGGGTTTCTGAGACCGCGGCTAAAAACGTGGTGGAACCAGGATTGTTGTGGAGTCTTTTTGAGGGTTTTTAAAAGCGGCGAAACACAATTTGAATGTTTGGCTGTCGGGCAAAACAATGGATCACATGACTACTTGTATGTTTAAGGTGTCGTTTGTACAAACCACAGATAATTATCACCCAATTTTCCAGTTCCCTTCAGTTCTACGGAGCGTTTCAGCTTCTTCACAGGACCCTGTGTTGGTTGGTGGTCTGGGAAGTGCCACAAACATCCCAGAATCCCTCCCTCACTCTCAGTCCAGGGAAATATTTACATGTTTCCGCATTAGCTCAGACCACTGACTAAATACATAGAGAAACCACTTTAAAACAAACATTTGATGTATAGCTCCACAAAGGTGCTCGAGGCCTCACTTGTTTTGTTTGGCTGTGGGTTGATTGATGACGGCTGAGTGTATGTTTGTGTGCGGGACTGTGCGGATGCCTGCTCGCGTTTGTTGACATGTACCAGCGTTTCTCCCTTTTTACAGCTCGCCTCGCGTCTGTTTGTGAGTCGGCATCATTAGCACACGTGTTGCCTGAGGACACTCAGAGGCTCACTATCGAGGCAAAATAGATGCCTTCCAGGGCAGAAAGCCTTACCCACTGGTCGGGCCTGTCTGGTGAGTTCCTACCAGGTGTTCACGTAGAGGAGCGGTGCTTCCTGGCACCTGGTGACCTCTTTGTTTTTAAAGTGTTGGAGGTTAAAGCTAAAAGGGTTGGGGGCTGGAACCCGGTTTATTTTTTGCTCAGCACATTCTTAAAGACATTGACGCAACTGCTTTGGAATTTCAGCTCCTTGTAATTTGCAAATAGTTTCTAACTTGACAAATGATATGAATTATTTTGTCATTTCTTCCTCGGCTTAGTCTCGCAGCCATTCCAAACCACAATAATTCCCCTTAATTTGTTAAATTCTATTTTTATTATTTTACCATTAATCTCATTGAGGCTTTGATAAATGGACCATCTCACTTGCTAAGGATGCATTACCAAAATAGTCAGTCATTCCAACGCAGATTCAATTTTCTGGCCATCCCAGACCCAAATCATTATATGGGTATTAGTGTCATGATGCCTTCTCTCTGACAAATGAAGCATCCATAAATCTCCAACGGATGCATTATTAAAATCTTCTTGTATCGACATGGTTTCCTCGTTTAAGTGATAGAAATGCTCATTCTTCTTCTGCATAGACTGGTCGACTTCCATTATGTATTAGTTTACACCGGTTTGATGCACAGATCCAATCCAACCGTTCATCTTCAAACAAGTAGTGAAAGCACATTTTGCTTGCACAATAGTTTCTTAGTCATTTTCTCATGAAATGAAGTTCTCATGGCGCTATGGTGGAAAACAGTTAGTCACTTACAGGAATGCATTCAGGGCAGGGCGTTGATTTTACACCTGCGTTAGCTCAGCCGCTTGTGAAGCGACTCTGTCTGATGTCATAAATTCCTCGCCCAGGCGCCTGCTGACTGATGAGTTAGAGAATCTGCGTTTGAGCAAGAGCACCACCTGTCACTCAACTCCCATCGATCACGATCACGGTGATGGCCACAGGTCGTGGGCTCAGTTCTCCGCGGGACCAAACGCAGCTCATGAGCAGAATATTCACATTCAAGGTCTGCAAGATGTAGATTTGGGAGATGGCGCTGTTTGGCTGAATCTCCACTGAAGGAGCTCATACTGGATGTTGAGTCTCCAAAGCCTTGTGTCTTGTCAGGGAGACGCTCGGTCTCTACTTGCTTGTTCATTGTAAGTTCCTGGAAGAAAAAAAATCCTCAGCTAAATGTAAGATAAAGTGTTTTGGTAAGACAAGATCTGACCTCCCACTTTTATCCCCCACTGACTCACATGTCTTCCCAGTGAAAAGTGTGTTGACCAGTACAAAGTGGTTGGATCGGGATCCTCTCTCTTCCTGCCAGAGCTCACAAGTCATACAACATAATTGATGTCAAACCGAGGCGCTGCGGTCACAGGGAGACAGAGGAAAACACTCCTGAGGCAAAAGTCAAGGAGCCCTTTCATTGGCTGTCTGATACTCCTGTCGCTCTGCCAGTCAGCTGCATGAACACACACACACACACACACATTTTCTTTTTGCTTTTTCGCTGCCAAGTCTGTCTTTACGTTACCTTAGATCTCCCCGAGTGGCAGCAGCAGCAGCAGCAGCAGCAGCAGCAGCAGCAGCAGCAGCAGCAGCGTGAGTAAAGCGGCCAGTGTTCAGAGGCCACGTCATGACGGAGTGTGAGTTTTGGACAGGAGCTGGAGGCGCAGAAAGAGGAGAAACAGCCGCACTGGAGTCTGAATTAAACTCCTCTCTTGACTCGTGTTAAAGTTTTATGTCTTTACACGCATCCACAAATACCGGCCAGTCGCTGCTTCACACACACACACGCATGAAAACTGGCACGCTCTCCTGGGCAGCTAACCACAGTCGGTCTTGCCCAGGTGATTTAATCTGAGCTGACTTGCTGGTTAAATATTGACAAGAGCCGATGTGGCCTTGCGGAGGAGAGACGAGAATTCAGACGAGGCTTTTCGCTGCCAAGGCTGCCTGCTGCATCATCATTCCAACTCTCTCTCTCTCACACACACACACACACACACACACGCACTGCCGATTGCAAACACACGCATACACACAGTGGCAGGCAGCAGCTGAGACTCAGCAAGGCAGTTAGGGCAGAAGAGGCGAACGAAGCGGAAGAAGAGGAAGGGGAGCAGACGAGGAGAGCGGACGCAGGATGAGCCAGTTCGCGGACCACGGCATCGTGTCGGTCTGCGGGAGGATCCGAAACGTCCCCCTGCTGGAGCTGCTGGCGGTGAGTCTCCATCCCATACGCTTCCCCTCCGGATCCCTCCATCCCCTTCCAGCCCCTCCATCCGTCTAGGAGGTATCTGGGGCAGGAGGCAGGCTGTCTGGAGCTGGAAGTAGGTCTGACTGGGTGATAATCAGGCTAACATCCTGCCCTCCAGTCCGCCCAAATCCACCAGCACCTACGGCGCTATTGCCCCAGACAGGAGACGGGAATTGCCCAGGGTGAGAGGTGCAGGCCGAGGGGGAGGGTCGGTGAAGGGAAAGTTAATTTTCCTCAGGAAGCAAGTGAAGTACACGTTTTTTATTTGGTGTGTGCATGCAATATTGAACCTTTTTTTTGCGTGTTTTTTTTCATGCGTGTTGTGCTGAAAAAAACAGTTGACCATTTTTGATAATTGATTTATTGTTGAAAAGACAAAAATTGCTGTTTCCACCTCCTGAAATGTGAGGATTTACTGCTTTATTTCTCTGTAAATTGAATATATTTCAGTTATTGGGACAAAACTGGTGCATTTTACAGACTAAATGAATACTTGACTAATAAAAAAACCAAATCTAAAGAGAAATCTAGAGGAAAAATAATCATTATTTGGAGCGCAGGCTTTTCCCTTTTGGACTGACACGGCGCGTGTGTGTCCGTGCTTGTCAAGTGTGAAGGAATGTAGGACTTCTTGTGTGGTGCATCCGGAGTGTAGCGATCTCTCCATGTTCCATATGTAGGTCACTAGCTGACAAGCTGCGACTACCACTAATTACACGCCAGAATCCAGCTTGTTTCACGTTCTCCGATCCATCTGCAGACGGCCTGGATCAGGGGACCGGCCTGCCATCTGCACATATGCTTGAGATGGATTGTGACATTTGACAGTTTATCACCAGGTTGTCTAATGAGCAGTGTGTGTGCGTTGATATGCGTGCGTGTGTGTGTGTGTGTGTGTGCGTGCTGGGGGGAGAAACCGGGATTTGAATGTGTAGTAACAGCCAGATCTAAAAATACCACCTCGGTTTGAAGATGCTTTTGAGTGCTTTGATTCTTGACTTTCTTTTTTTTGTTTAATTTTTTTGTTTGTTTTTATTCTTTGGAGCGGGAATGGCAGAAATGATGTTGTATCCTAAGTGCTTCGTCTTATTGGATTGTCTCGAAAAAGTGATTTGTGTTCTCCTGGAAACGCAGCACAAGAATAAAAAAAAAAAAGAGAGAGAGAGAAAATGGATTATTTTAGGGGATCTGTGTTTTCTCTTCTCTTTCATTTTCTCTCCTCTCTCCAACTCTCCGTCCTTCTTTTGCTCTTCCCTCCACTTCTTCTGAATTATTGAGCCAGAGGTGTTTTGTGGAAATCCTGGGGTTCTGAGCCTCTGCTACCGCATGGATACAATTATGCAGACAAATGTCTCGGCCGAGCTCCGAGGCTCCATATATCCTTTATCTAATTACATTAACAGGAGCTGGATAGTGACTAATGGCTCGTGGAGGAGAGAGAGAGAGAGGGAGGGGAGGGGGGGGGAGGGGGAGACGAGGAGCTGGAGAGGCCCGGGATGCATGATTGCATTTTTCCATCTTATTTCACTCTCTCGCTTCTCCTCGTGCCCAGATCGCTCCCTGTGCTCCGTTTAGAAATCCCCCCCAACAACCCCAAACCTACACACACACGCACGCACACGCACACACACACGCACGCACACGCACACGCACACGCACACGCACGCACGCACACACACGCACACACACACACACAATGACCCACTGAGCCTTTTTCCAGCCTGAAAGACTTCTATGTAGCAAACATACTTGAAGAATGATTTCTTTCTTTGAGCCTTTCTTGTTGGCTGTAATGCATTGTGCCATGAATGTTGGCATTATGGCTGATGTCCATCATATCTCTGTGATGTTTGTCCGTACTGAGGCTTGCACTCAAAGCCTCAAAACAAAATCAAGCTTTGTCAGGGCCACAAGAGCCTCTCTCCGGATAACCTTGCTTTTATTGTGAACTGAATGAGAGCGCTTCGTGAGCCGAGGCTACAAGTGAATGCCTACTTTCTGCCATGTGAACCACCTTAAAAGTCCAGAGGTGCTTTTTCTTTATCTTCCTCAGCCGGCCGAGCCGGCGCTGCCAAAATAAAAGGCTTTTCGGCCGGCCTGCGGCAGCAGTGGAGCAGAGGAGGGACTGCACCACTCCTCCTGACTTAGTCACCCGTCTAGTCATCGCAGAGCAAAGCTCTTGTTCAGAGGGTGTTTTCATGCTCCGACCCATTAGTTAATAACTACATAATCCAAAGCATACCATTTGATTTTAGATTGATTAAGTTCTTTCAGGGCAGCTATTGGTTTACGTTCAGGTTATCGTCCACCTGCAGAATCTTGCTCGGGAGAGCTTATGTTTCACATTTTTTCCCACTTTTGGTCAAAGTGATTTTGTGGTAGTGGAGTTGTTATGCCGGTGTAGATTACCTGCTAATCCCTAGTGTGTTAAAACGGCAAAAGTAAAACAATTAAAGTATAGATTCACATTTTTTCATGGCTGTCTCAAAGCAATAGGTACTTTGAAGTCTTTGGTTGCTGCAGCCGTTCCTCTGGAGGAGATCCCTTCTCCACTCGTTCATGGACTCCAGTGGAAGTCTTTGTTCTTCGAGCTGCAGAAAACCAAAGACAATCTTCAACAAATCAATTGGTCGGTGGGGGAAAAACATCTGCACGTCATCTCTATGAACTAAATCAGCACTCTACCTAGCAGGCTAAATGATTTATAATTAACCGTGAAAAGCCATTTGCAGAATACGAAATTATTTTGAACCCAATTAGTTGATACCCTGAATGATAACACCAGAGTCAAAGCCGATCAGCACGCACCCGCACATATTCATATGTTCTCTGAAAATAGAGCAAATCATGGAAGCTTTCGTTAGTTATATTTCAAACTAAACAATAAGGCAATTTATTAGACCAAACTAATTTAAATATATCAAACATTGAAACACAATTCAGTTTTTTTTTTAATACCTATATCCACTCAACCTGTTATGATAGCAAATCTATAACTATAGAAATATGCATCAATCAACCCCCCAAACCCACTTCCTTCCTTTAGTTTACGGAGTCTCCATCACTGCTCAGCAAGGGAACACTGTGGGAACAAAAAGAGGAACAAAGAAGAGATTGGAGTCGTGTTCGGAGGGAAGGGATCTAATGAGGAACGATTGCTAACGAGCCCAAATACATACGTCACATTTCATGTGCAAAAATGAGTGCGGTGCAACAGCACACCTGGCAGTGCTGACGCAAAACGATGATGATTCATAGGCGTCTGAAATGTCAAGCGTCTGTTCTAGAGAAGAATAAATGAGTGACACTGTGTTTTAAGAGCGAGAGAGATGAGCCGCTCACAGCTGCAACGCGTTAACACTAATTACGGATGCTGGCGAGGCCGCTCAAAAAAGTTCTTGCGAAACAAAAGTATTAATTCTCTGGATGAAAAATATTTTTCCTTCCTCAGTTGAGCTGGAGTCCTTTTGATTGATGCCTCTCTGTGCATGCTGCATCATGTCTGGTGAGGACAAAACAAACCCCGTGTACGGTCTCATGGGGAAGCTCCCTCGGACTCGATGCTCTCTGCAGCAATGTGAACTTTACTAATCTGTTGATGTGGCCGGTTCAAATTGAATTATAAAAAAAAAAAATAGTGTTTTATTGTTTTTAATCAGTGCAACATCAGACACTAATGTAGTTTTTACGGTCTTTTAAGTGTCCGTGGTCGGTGGACAAAGCAGGTGTCAGTAGTTTCCTGTTTTTCCCTCAGAGCTTCGCATCAGGCCTGCAGGAGCTCAGCAGTCTGCTGGCTCACATTACTTTATGCTAATATCCCCCAGCTGCAACCTGCACCACCCTCCTGCTTCCCTGCCTTGCTTTCACTGGCTCTCTCACACACACACACACACACACACACACAAAACACACTGGCACAAGCCCCCGGGACAGTCATGGGAGGGCCATGAAAAGGAAGCCGAGATGATTAATTAACTCTGCCCTCATTTTGATAGCGCCTTATTGGCTTTCAACAGGCCAAATTCAGCTTCAGAGCTTTGCATGGATTATCACACCACCGCCGCCTCAACAGCTTTCCACCCCAAACCGACACACAAACACACTTCCGTAAAAAATATTGAGGTCATGTTGTTACTCATGCTATGGTGAATGCGCAACATTGGTTTCTGGGCAGGTTGCGTTGCTCAGCAGAGGAGCGAGGTGTTGGCTTTGTTGAACGTTGGTTTCCCGATAATGAGAAAGAAGCAGATACCGCTGGCAGACACCGACACATTTATTCAGCCGGGAATGGTTGTAATTAATTGTTCAGGTGGATCTGGATTTAAATGAGGTGAATGATCTGGTTTCATGTATTGCTCAATATTCATCACAAATAAATCCTCACATATGACAGGTTGATAATGTGCCCAAGCACTGTTGCCCAATTCCTCTACCAGAGCAGTTTGGGTGGCGTCGGCCTGTAAAATCTAAAGTGAAATCCATTAATCCTGCTTGCAGAAGCTGCCAACTCACTGTGTTGTGTGACTACACAACTACAAACAAATGTTTTGGATTTGACAACATTTTTGGCGTTTTGCTCAGAAGTTTCAGTTGTGCCTGAAACTCAAATTATAGGAAAATAAATAAATTGGCAAAACACAAGAGTGTGTCTACCCCCCAGTGTGTAGACGTGGATGTGCATGTATGTGTGTGTGTGTGTGTGTGTGTGCCTGCTTACGTGTGCATTCATGTCGACTCAAATACAGTATCAGTGCTTGTTCATGTGTGAGCAAATGTATATCCTTAACAGGCTTCCATGTGGTCACCTCACATAGCGCTTGTGTGTGAGTGTGTGTGTGTGTGTGTGTCTCTTTGTGTGTAATAGTGAACACCAGGTGCTCCAGCTGGTTGTGGCCCTGCAGTGGCCCGGCCCTGACCGACCGTCCTCTGGTCCCCTGTGCTTTTTCTATTGATGACAGCCTCTGAGTACAGACAGCTCTGCAGCTTTAAAGGGCCTGTCAGCTCCCTGCAGCAGAGCTGGACACAACACAATAGTGCTCCTGTATATTGTCTACACACTGGGGAAAAGCCTGCAGCACAGCTGTCTTTCATTGTTGTCTCTTTTTTGTTTTAAACTCTGTTTGCTATCCCTTCTGCCTCTCTCTCTCTCTCTCTCTCTCTCTCTCTCTCTCTCTCTCTTTTATTGTGCACACATTGGGAGTCATCATCTCCCCTCCAAACAAAAGATCACCTGCCTGGCTGTGTGATGTGTCACAGGGTGGGAACCCTAAGGGAAAACCTGCTGCCCCATGTGGAAGTTTATTAATTATGTGTCATAACGAGCTCTTGTAGAGTTATTGTCCAAGTGTTTGTGTGTCACCCTTTTTTTTTCTTTTTTTTTCTTTTGTTGGCTATTCAGTGTAATGTTGGTGGGTCGGGTTCATGCGTAGCCTTCTGGTCTGTGTTGCTCGTGGTGAGAAAATGGGTTTAATTCTGTCTGACATGTTTTAAAGAAAACGTCCAGTGGTTATTTTCATAGTATGAGGCAATCCCTGCCATGTTTCTCCACAATATCCTGCGCTGGAACTCGCTCATATGTAAAACGCAGCAACAGAGCTGAGAGATCTGCCTCGCCTCAAACTGCTGCAGTGTGTTGCATTATAATAAGGTGTTGTCTGCAGGGAACTTGATCTGCTCTGACGTGGCTAATGCGCTCTGTCAGAAGCGTTTGCGGCTGATGCTAGCCTTGTCTCCAGTTGGCCAAAAAGTCGGCGAGAGGGGAACTGGGAGTTGAGTCGAGTCCAGCTCACCACATCCGCCTGCCGGCTCCACTTACACCACCGCCTCGCAGTCGGGAGGCAGTGACCTTCATGCCACTCCCACTGTTTTGAGGAGTCGGGGGCTGTCAGGGCCGATAGGTGACTGTGTTGATCTTTCCCCCGCCCGCTAACACGGTGCACTTTCCTAATCTCGCTGCAGGTTAGGAATCAAGCCAGCAATTTGCATTTCCACATGGTATTTAATTGTGTTATCGCAGGGCTTCGGAGCGCTCATCATAACGCTGTCGACACATTAGCTCAAATGCCAAGTATCAATAGGAGGTGCAGAGCACAGCCATTACTACGATTAGAGGGAAATTCATGCAGGAGCTGTTTGATGGTGCAGCATAAAGAAGATTGGCCATTTCTGCAGATCCAATTACGCGCTGCAAAAAGTCCTTTGGTGTCGGCCTCATCCAGGCAACAGGATTCAGGAGAAACTTTGCCCCAAATTTAAATGAAAGTGTAAGAAAACTGGTCTTGCTTTTTTGCTTTTAAGATGAAAAACTCTACTAGTTTACATGACATAATGCACATTTGTTTGTTTTGCATTTCCAGCCTTTATTATCACTCATTGATTCTTGAGATGAAGTAATTTGGATGCTCGGCTCTGTGTCATAAAAAGGCCGGCTGTTCGTACAAAAGATCCATGAGAAGAATCAATATCATCTGCATGTAGTAACATTTGTCTGTGTGAGTCATCCGGCTGGCTGGAGCCATTCACATTATTGAGTCTCAGTCACTTTCTAAAGAGATAATATGATCTGCATGCCTTTCATGAGTCCATAACTCAACTTTATGGTGATGTGCTTGTGGCGCTCAATGATTTTCCGGGATCCTCTCTCAGACATCAGAGGAGTGATTGGGGTTTTATGAGGCGCACTGAGCCTCAGGTGAGCCGGATTGAATGAGGGATGCGTTGCACTGGACCGTTTGACCCTCAGGGCTGATTGTCTGAAGTGTCAGTGGTCAACGATTGTCTTTGTGTGTGGTCACGGTGGTCACTGAGGGGCTATTGTGAGAGCCCGTGGCAGCCAGCGGGCTATCGAGCCGCAACCTAACATCCATCTGGCACAACAGCTGGAGGAGCCGGAGATTTCCACAGGAAATTATGCAGAGCAAACATGATTCCCATGATTATTTAATTACCTTCATTTCTTTGGGGTTGTCATCAATTTGCAGGAAATGGGTCAGAAGAGCTAACAAAGCGGTCCATATTTACTCTTTGTTAAATATTGCAGTACAACACAGCCCCTCCAGTTCATTCACATAATAACAAGCTTTATTTTGGAGGCATTTCCTGGTTGGATTGTCTGTCTTCCCGCCCTTCCTCTGTCTCATTCCTGCCTGAGCATCGAGGAGCGGGGATATGAGACTCGAGTCGAACCAGCTGAATTAGTGCATTATTAAGCCTCTCTCCCCCGACCCACTTCCCCTACTGCCTGCATGGCTGGAGTCCTGCATGTGTACAGTGGGACCATGGAAAGCATCTGAATGGTCTCAGGATAGGTTTCACTGTAAATGGACCTCTTATGTGCAGAACGTACTGAGAGGATGCTGGAATGAGACGATGGTGAAAGCTCTTCATTTTCTCATCAGGCATCCATTCAGACGGACTTAGTCGGTCCCTTTCAGGCCCCACGGCACCGACATTGTGATCAGGTATCAGCTGCTGACCGGCAACACAAAGATACAGAAAACTGAAATTTGTTCCCTCATGAAACCATGTTGAAAGATGCTGATTGATGGATCAGTACTCCCATCATTGTATCTTCAGTTTCAGATCCAGTCGCATGCTCACTACTTCCTAAACACACGCATCTTCGCTCAAACCTCCCTATTTAAAACTGATATGGCTCATGCGTAAAATTTCACTCTGTATTTGGATTCTTCGTTCACCAAGCGAGAAAAACAATGTTTTCCACATGAAAATGCTCATTTTGTGGGTGAAATACTCCTTGAATCTGTTGATCATTTGTACATAAAAAATGCAGAGAAACTAAACTCAGTTCTATCTCCACTTATCTGTTGTCCCTACTATACATTTTGTTAGCCGACCATGTCTGTTCACCTCCATAAACAATATGAACAGTGTGGTCCGTCCATCTTCTGACCTACAAGGGGAACAATGCAGAAGGCTCTAGCGGGTCTCGTACAATGCCACCAGCACACGGGACATGTATGCTGAACGCCACGGCTCGCATGCTGAAGGTAATGCTTTCAGGGGTAGGGGCCATCTGACGGTGAGCTATTGTAACCCCTCGAAATGAAGCCGCTGCTCACTTCAATCGGCCCGTTGGAGGGCCCCCGGGTTGAGAAATGGCTTCCAGAGGGTTCAGAGAATGCGAGAGCGTTCGCTAAAAGGGGCCTGCCCCAGATAAAGAGGGTTAGCTGAGTAAACAAATAATAATGATGGAACACTGTTGTTATTGTAAGAGCAAATAGCTGGCCTAAGCAAAGGAAATTCAGGTCCTTGCTCTGCGACATTTTCCCACAGTAGCGTAATTATCACATTCTGATCCTAAAATATCGCAAACGTCTCAGGATATGAAATCCACAAAGCAACATTTCTATACAAACAAATATCTGAATTGAGGCTCCTGTTTGGACGCTCGGTTATGATAACGATGGAAATTTAATTTATTTATCAGATAGACCTTTGACACGCTGTTTCATATTTGTTTGGGGGAGGAGGCCCCTCAAAAGTTCTTTACACAGAGAAATCCAATATGTTTCAATCCCGTGACAAGCGAGTATTCAAGTCCACTGATGTCACTCCGTTTGAGAGCCTTAAACAGAAACGCATGTCAAATTCTTCCCCGGCTCCCATCTGGAAGAAATAAAACAAATATGGCAGCTAAAAATAAGACTCCACTTGAGATGATAACAAGGATTTAGTACCATTAACTGTGTAAATACAGTGTGCGGTTGGCCCCAGATTCATATTAAAATTCCTTCCCAACCTGGATGAGCTCTGACTGTAAAAAGCCCCTGAAATAGGCTCCAATCATGCCTTTCAAAAGTCGATGATGGTCGATTTAAATATTTAATGCTGTTGAATTATTGGACTCTCAGTCCTCTCCCGGATCACTTGACGGAGTGCGCTGCACTGAGAGGTCTTTGGTTCACATTAACCCATGAAATAGATGCAGCCAAAGTCGGGTGCAGATGATCTCCTCAAGCCCAAATCGCTGCCCCGTCATCGGGACTGAAATATAAGAAGGAAATAACTTCCACTGCGCTTTGTGCTCTGTCTGCTACTCTCGAGTCACATTCAAATGGTGGCGGCATCGGTGATTGTCACTCGCAAAGTGTAGATGCACCTGTAAACTCTACAGGGCGGCTGCATGCTGACAGTAAAACATAATTTCATGTTCGGGTCGCATGTTATTTGGTTTAGCTGTAACTTTAAAGCTGCATTAATACATGTGTTTTCACACAAATTAAAAAGGTCAAATTACAAATGTGTCATGTGAAAGGGGGACAGACTTACAGTTGAATATCTTTCTACATGGCTACGGCTGATAATATCAGTTTGGCCTTTTTAAAACTCCAGCCCAGTACCTGTGATCCTCAAACGTTCACGGTGTTTCTACCAAAAGCACAGCAATTTAGGGCAATTTAAGATGGAAGCTCCAGTGAACATGCACAAAAGAAGGCATTGTCAGACATGTATATTTAATGGGGGAAGTTCACTAAAGGCATTCTTTCTTTACAGCAGTGCCCTGGGGGGGGGGGGGCGGGGGGATTACCTAGATGTACACCATCAGGCCTACTGCAGTGTGTAATGTAGGCTAGTGGGCATCTCCATTGACTGTGTTGGTCGGGAGCACAGATCTGTTCATGCACATGTTTAGCCCTCAGAATCAAACAGGCAGCCTTTTGGCCACGAGCCGGTTTCGTTAACCCCGAGGCTGCTGCCGCCCCCGTAGTCGGTCTGGGGAAGATGTGCCGAGCAAAAATAACCATCGCCATAGAAATAATTCATAACCACGGGAATAATCATTGCAGTCCTGCAGGAGAGGTCAAAAGTCACCACAACCCATCTTTTCACCTTCCTCATTGCTATTCCTCTACCTCCCCCATGGTAAAGAAATGAATCACCGCCCTACGTCTTGATCCGCTCTCGGTCGCTGTCAGATAGGAACTGTGGATCTGATAAGCATGAGTGGCACAGGTGGGTTTTGGGGGATGACAGCCGCACAAACAAGCCGCGTCCTCTTGTCACATTACCATTTTCCCCAGTTATGGTTGCTTGCATGCCTGCAGGCGCTATCTCCACTCCCCATCCCGAGGCAGGAAGACGGGGAGAAAAAAAAGAAAATCACAAGCTGACATTAATGCTTTTCTCGAGTAGGAATGCAGCGCTTTGCCTCCACGCTTGCCTCGACATCTGCCCGGCACCTGGTTGGGCAGACAGACAGGCCCCCGTCAATAAATCAGCCTCTGGATTAAACGGCGGAGAAGCTGTGATAAAGCTGAGGCCTGGAGCTAATGCACGTGAAATGGCAGGGAATATGACAAATAAATATCTCAGCGAAACACATGTCGCTGAACGGACTTAGTTGTGTTTGTGGGTTTGGTCCTGTCTTGTCCTCGCAGCTGAACTTTAGCAGAGCGAGTAATGATTTTTATTTCTCTCGATGTCCCAACACGAGATTGCTCTGTGGGATGTTGCTTAAATTTCTCCAGCATCTGAGTGTAATCCTTGGCCTGTAGAAAGCACGGCTGACAAACCAGTGAGCTGGAACCAAGCTACTAAGGCGCAGTGTGAAGTAAGCACTGGCCACCATGGTGACACAAAGCATACCATCAAACCGTAATGAGAGGAGGCGAGCTGTACGGGGCAGATAATGCTGAATGGATCCTCTTGAGGGCCTTTTACTCAATCTGTAATGTGCCTAATTTCCCGTGAAGGAACGCAGTCACCGCCACTCGATCGGCCCTCTCTCTCGCGCGGACGCTTCAGCTGCAGTGTGGCTCGGTGAGGTGCGGCGCCTGTCTGTCAAAGCCTGCATAAACAGAAGCCCAACTTCCCCCCGTGAACCAACCCACATCTGTTTAGTATCAGCTCTCCGCTCCGATCGGGCCCTTCCCTGTCACCGTCCCAACTCTCAGTCCCCCGAGCTCTTTGTGTCTTTCCTCTGGTTCGTGACTCGCTGATGTTTGGATTAAATCGTTGACATCATCTCGAAAGGGTTACCGATAATGTTGATCCAGGTAATTTAATTATACCATCACATATGAACGCTGTCCTGCTTTTTGGCTGCTTTGCTCATCGGTTGCAGGGAAGTCAATGGCCTGTGTTTGTTGACACCCTTTGGCTCTCCTCCCTCATCTGTCAACACAGATGAGGATTTATCTTCAATCCAATTTTCGGTGTCCTCCCTTTTCTTTGTTCTCGTCTCTCAGATCCTTTCTGTCTCCCTCACAGCAGCCTCTCTATTTTCCCTGTGCTCCTCTGGGTTGCCAGGTCCAGGTTTTCCTTTTCGTTTCTGTCATCGCCAATCACCCTCCCTTTCCAAGTACACCTGGCTGGTTATTGGCCCCTAGATGATAATAAAACCCAGCAGCCCCCAGGCTTGTAAAAACCTGGGCAGGGGCACACCGCAGACTTCTACCCCCTGTACAATCCCTGTTTCCTCGATTCCCATCCTGTCTGGAAACATCGGCACCAGCGGGTGTGTATTTGTTTTTATTCCCGAAAGCAGCATTCCTCGACCGCTCCACCCTGATCTGTGTTTTTGCAGATATAAAACTGAGGCTGGGAGCAAAAGAGAAAGGGGAGAGATTGTAGAGACAAAGGAAACAGGGAGAGGGATGGATATCAAAAATGGAAAAATTGTATTTTGTTGGAGCTTTTATTTTGAAAGGTAAGCAACTGCCACCCACATTTACCTACTTGTCTCGATGTAAGGAGTCAGAACTGCAGATGCGTCCCTTCACCCGCTCCTCCACACAGGTAGCTCTGTGGAAGTGATCGAATAGCCGTGTCAGGTCCGATGTATTTCATTCCTCGGCTACTTTTTCAACTCTCCCCTGTGAGGTTTACAGGGTGAACAGCTTTGCTACTGTTCCCAACAGGCATGAATGGCCCACTCTGTCAAACCCAAAGAGCAGAGGAGGAGCCCAAACAGACGGAGGGTTATTTGAGCGCTGGACGTATCTCAATGTTTGGAAAGATAATCCGCGGGGATTTGGATTCCTGACGGTGGCGAGGTGTTGATGTTTGGGCTGGGCCGGGCCGTAGGTGCTGCTGGAGGAAGAACATCAGATAACCCAAACTCTCCCTAGATGATGAACAGGCTCCCTTTTGTATCTCAAGTAATCCATATTCCCCGACACTCCTCCAGTCGAGGCAGGTAGGCAGATGAAGAATATCCTGCTCACTGGAGGCATTCGTTACACGGATGTCCTGGACTCAATAAGGCTTCTGTGTTGGCCTCCACAGCTCTACAGGCATTGGGCTTCAGGGTACAATTAAGCAGTACAGTACTGAGCTCAGATTCAGCTTCATTTATTGAGTGAAGGTTCAATAATTCTGAGGTAGTGAGAGCTTGATTTGATTATTTGAGAGATGATTCTGCAAAAGCGTGAATGACGTTCAATGCCAACACAATATCCACAGACACTATGGCCACTATGGACACTATGGTCAAGATATGTTTAGGTTCAACACGTTTTTCATACAGTGGCCGGCATTTTTGTGCAATTACCTCTCTTCGTAGTAGTTTTTATAGTTTATGGAGGAGTTCCAGTGTTAAATTGCCGCCATGCACAGGATATTGTGGAGAAACGATGCATGTATGGAGTCCTGCATTGCTGTTGGTCTCCTCATCGTTTACTCCACTGTCTTTACACTGTGTCCGATCTGTGTCAAGAGGCTGCTCATGCAAACCCAAACAGCTACAGGAAAGGCAATGTGTTTATCACTGTGATTATAGATGCATCTCCATCATCTAAAAATAAACACGACATGGTCAGCTGATCGGCTTTAATCAGGGAATGTGTGGTGCTGCCAGAACGGAAATCTTAAGGACGAGGTTAGGGTTAGGCCACTAAAACACTCGGGGAGAGATTGTTGGCTACGGTTAGACGGACTTTAATCAATCATCATTTTCCTTTTTATGAATCCATCAAATCATTACGATGCAGGAAACAGTCGTCGTTCTTTTCAAGCCTGCAAGCTTTATAAAAACATCCAGGATCAAACCCCTGACACAAAGCCACAGATCAAGCTGACAGCACACAGATCTCCGTGTCTTTTCTCCCCCCAATTGAAAAATCACACGTATTAACCTGAGTAGCTGCCCTCTCCTCTGATGAAAAGCAGGGCCATGTGCTGCGTTATCAGGCTCTGAGGATATGAGAGCTTGATGGCTGGCCTGATACTGTGACACCAGGTCTTTGGGATGTGAGTAACGACCTCCGAGCGAAGGATCATCTGCACCGAGCCTCAGAACATGCTGATAAGACTAATGAATTTAACCGGGCCGGCTGATACGCAGAGACCTGCTGCAAGCAGAGGCAGGTTTCTAGAAATCTAGACCATTAGTCATGCTGATTATTTCATTACCTCGCTGCGATAGGATCACCGTCATTTTGAATTATATTGGCGTACGGGAATACGTTTTCATTGATGCTGATTAAATTTGCTACAGATACATCTTTGCTTGCGATGTGCACATAAACTTTGGAGTATTGGATGGCAGGAGTATTTGGCTGCAAACCCAGTCGTATCTTTGGCAGGAGGCCAAGACCAACAGTCGTATCAGATGTGATCTATCCCCCACACCTTGAAAAGTCACTGTCATAATTCATCCTCGAGTGTGCCATAAAAATACATGCAGAAAGAAATCTTACATTCTATTTGCATAACCTTTGACATGCGGGAGCCTGTGTGGGAGCTCCGCTTTCTGTCAAACCTGCAGCTCGGGATTCTCAGTTGGTTTTACGGTCCCAGAGGCCACGCTGGCATGTCATCGGTATGTGCAAAATTCGTGGCGAGCAGAGATGGGCCGAGGATAGAGTAGGTGGAGGTTGTGACCTTGTCTTTGGCAAGGTCCCGACCCCGGAGCTCACTTCAGGGGCTGCGTGCCTCTCCAAGGTGTCTTATCTGTAACGCCAGCCTCTGATCTTGAGACACATCAAGGTGGCGGAGGGTACTCCTCGCAGCAAGGGACGCACCCTGACCCAGACGCCGCTGGGTCAGAGTCTTATCTCGCTTAAGGTTTATTTGTTTTTTTCCCAGTCAACTCCAAAGAGAACTATATAAGAACCAGACGTAGCCTCGAATGTGATTCCATCCCTCTTAATCTTCAAGAATGTGTGAAAGAGCAAAGCGTGCCAGTCGGCCTCATGCGGATGAATAATGCATCTGATGTTTTATTACTGAAAAATCTGGACCATTGATCTTCAACAGATTGCATTTGGTTTGTGTGTCAGTCAGACTGTCTGTTTGTGTGGATTTTAACAGAAGTGTGTTTCTCTTTCCTCCACCCCCATCCCTGCTAGAGCAGTGGGGGACGGCGCTCATATTTTAAAATTTCATAAAGGCACACGAGCAGTTGGAGGGGACTGGATGTGAGCAGAAAGGAGGGGAGGGGAGCGGGGGGTGTGTGGTGTCTGCCCTCTGCTGCTACCGAGTGTCTCCTTATCAAACGCTCTCATACACATGAGTAAACATGGGCGGATAAACATCAGAGGAGCTGTGGTCATGGAGGAACTTCAGCAAACACATTACCTGCCAGGTTCACCGGGCTCAGCCCACGCTCACATCACAACTGCAAATATAGAGTGAGATATCGTATCAAATACAAGCTCTTGACAAGTATTGGAAATTAAATTTACCAGGTCTTTAGCATATTGAATTTGGGAAATATAAAATATGAATATATAAAAGTCTCCCGAAGGTCTGTTATGTGAGTGCACGTCAAGGAGTCATATCAGGAGTTTTTAAAAAGCTCTTTATGATTTAGTGTGCTTTGGAGGCGATTACGCACTCCTTATGGGCTTACAGCTCTCAGGACCTTTTAACCGCTGTGAGGAACCGTTGGGCCGTGCTGCTGGTCCTGAGAAATACACCTCCGATAAAGTCTCAAGTCGGTAAATTCTGTCTACACGTTGAGTCCCTGGGCCTCGTGGGAGCCGCGCAGCTTTCACTCACGCCGTAAAACCGTCAGAAATAATGCCCCGGCCGAAGATATAACACGCGGCACTGCGTACACGAGTCGTGCTTTTAAATCTGGGCTTTAAATACCCTCCCATTTCACATGACAACAAGCGCTCTGCATTCTCTGCATTCCCTCATGTGCGCTGAGGATTATTTCAGTGCCCTGTCATTAGGAGAGGTCTACGCGATGACAACACCGACTCAGGCAGCTTTACTTCACGTTTGATGTGGCCTGTAAATATTTCCCCTGACACGGGGCTCTCACGAAGAAGGTCCCCCTTTGTGAGGTAGCCGCACTCATTATGGGATCGTGTTGCTAATGGTCTTTCGGGGACGGACGTTTCACCCCAGACTGTTTAGTTTTTTTTCTTCTTGTCTGCTTGAGAAACAAAAAGTCACACGTTTTTCTTGATAAGACGGCAGAGTGAGAATGAAGCATGCTGGTGTTGACTGTATTCTGTATTTAATAATGCACGAGGCCTTGCAGCTGATATATTTGGGAGACAAAGCTTCATCCCTTCCTCCCACTAAGTTAGGACAACTTAAAAAAAAAAGCATCAAGAGAGTGCTTTGCTGTGGTTTTCACTATTGATTAATTAACTGCTGTTGGAGCCAACAGTAAATGTTGGGAACTTTGGGAACTTAGCTGAGCGCTAATGGCTTTCCAGCTTGAGTGTGAGTGGCCCTCTGGCTGCGTGCTGTGGCACTCTGAGACGAGCAGATGGCTTTGGGGGCCACTGTTGTTTAACACTGCAGTTGGTTGCTTTCCAAACATGAAAGATGTATCGCGCTGGTTAAGTCAAAATTAACAATGACGATGATGGAGGAGATGATGAAAAGATGAGGACTCGTTGTCTTTTTTGACAGGAATGGGAACATGTTGCACCACGCTGTTCAGCATCGATCTGTTGTCGTGCTCTGGCTTCGGCCCTGTTTGCCTAATGGTCACCCAGAGTGCCCTTGACTGGTGACTCGGCAGGACGCCGGGCCTCTGCCACGTTCTGCTGGCATCGGAGGGAAGGGGGGTTGGGTGGAGCCGGTGGTGATGGGTGTCTTCGAGTGGCGGTCTCAGATGTGAGATTAAGTGCGATAATTGCTTGAGGAGCAGCAGAGGGAGAGCGGCACCCCGGGAGGAGACGAAACAACTGCACTCACTGTATTTAGACCATAAGCCTGTGCTTCTGAACATCTGGCCTCATGCGAGTTCGCTCTCAAGGCCACAGGTTAAAAAAAGCTCATGCAGTGATAGCAGAAGTACTTTAAGGCCGGTCAGGCCCCGGAGGCGGGTCCCAGGGAGGTCAGAATATGTCTACGGCAAATAATTAGAAGTTCTTCAGCTATGTTAAAGGCTTTAAGACACAGTGACCTGTAAACGTGTATCGTATTTTGTGGAGAAGCTGTTGCTGTTCATGATTGCATTATATGATAACTGTTCCTGATATTTTTATCCACCCGATCCCCAGCAATATGTATTGTTTTGATACGTCTCATTGTTTCAAAAGTCGCATTTCCATACGGACCCAACAGTGTTATTTACGCACATGCTAATGTTTCATGTTCATGGCATAACAACAGGGGTCCTCGGGAAAAGTTGCCGCAAGCACAGTGTTTGTGTTTTGCTTTCTTGTGGTTTCAAAAGTAATTTTTCAAAATAATCTGTTTGTGTTTCACGGATGGGCTTCATCTTTGCCATCGACTAATTAGAGAACTGAGATTACAACAGAAACACAGAAAACGAGATGCTCCGGGGCCGGCGATATACAGAACAGAATATACGGCAGAAGGTTTTATTATGGGTACTTTCTGGTCCAAACAGAGGGCAGAGAAAAAAAATGGCTCCCAGATACTACTATTCCTCGCAGGCAGAGATTCCAGGACTTGTGACCTCTTCATGGGAATCCCCATTATTCAATTACACTCTGCGAGCACATGACCAGACTGTCTAGAAATCAATGGAGAGCATCTGTCCCAGGGAGATAACCGTTTGCCCAGGAGATGCGTCATGAGCTGTCAAGCTAACATCTAATTCATTAGTCTGAAACTTAGATTGCACTGATCTGACAGCGTCAAGTCACGACTGGCTGTGTTATGTACTAGGTAGACCTCAATTGTCTGAAAACCCAGATGGTTGGGGTACGGTGCCTATGTGGCCTATTTCTTACAGTTGCACTACCCCCTTCTGCTTTATGTAGTCGGACCACTAAAAGGCAAATCATTAGGCCGTAGCCAAGAAATCCTGACATCTGTTTTTTCCATTCTGCTCTTAGCCTTAGCTCATTTAGTCCGTGCTGTAACTCAGTAGCGCACGTTTTGCGAGTGCGGGCTATTCCCAGCTGACATTACACAGCTGGGCTCGCTTCTGGGCCAGCCGTTACCGAGGGCTGCTCCTGGAGTTACACGGCGAGAGAACCAGAGACTAAACTGATTAATCGCACCTTTTCCAAAGTACTCCTGTTCTGTTCTTCACACATCTATGAAAACAAAGTGGAGGAAATGCACAGTCCAGACTCAGCTTTTACAGCATCACTGTTTAGGATGACGGTTTGACTTCGCCTGTGTTTCCAATTAACCTGTATTCAGTGTGAGAGCGCCTGCACACTGACTCCATTGTTTACTTTTGGCTTTTCTCATCTCTCCCTGGCAGGAATACATGGACGCCAACAAATGCATCGACGAGCTTCTCAAACAGCTTGACGAGGAGCGCCGAAATGTCCGAAGGTAAGAGAGTTCTTAAGATGTTTGGGCAGATGTTTTATTGCCGAAGGACATCAGCAGCTGCCTGCAATCCATTCCCGACCGCAGGCAGCAGAACAATGTTGTTTGGTTTTGAGCTCGAGACAAGCTTTGTACGCTGTTCTTGAGAAATGCTTTTTGTGCTGCAAGCGCACTAAAAAGTGTCAGACAAAGGGGAGACTCTGGTCCCAGTGTGGGGTTGACTGGGGGCATTTCTCATGGAGGTCCTTCGGAGCACATTTGCCCAACACAATGGGAATGAAGAGCTTATGGAGATGCCAATCTAATGACCTTGTCCCCTCCGTGCTCCTATCTTTCTAGCCCTTCCAGCGATGCACTACCGCCCATAGAAAGAGAAGACACAATTTTTTAAACTTCACCCTCTTTTGTACGACCCTCTCTCCATCTCAATGGAGCCGTATTCCCCCGGCTCAAAGTAATTTTCCCCCTGAGTGAGCAGAGAGGGGCTGGGGGTTGGACACCGGGGTAAAGGGGTCTCAGGGTGGGTGGCTGGGGGGGGGGTGGATGACCACTGACCATCCCCTTTACTAGGCCAGGGCAGCCCTTTAATAAAGGAAGTGATGTGTAAAGGAATGACCCTCATCCCCACCCCTCTTTATAAGACCGGGGAGTCATCTTTGGTGACACCCGGAGTGACCTAATGGCCACTTAGAAGGACCAAAGTGTCTGTGGAGGGACTGGCCTGTGTTTGGGCCAGAGGACCAAGTGGTTTCAAAGCCCTGAACTTTCAGTGACTCCCGTTGATTGGAGTGGCTGTCTTACCCAGTATCAGCACTGTAGTTCATGTTTTACATGAAGCTGGATTTATGAGGGATCAGAGTCCATCAAGAGCTAAATATGGAGACAACCCCACCAGTGCTCAGTGGGACTTCTGCACAGATGAGATGCAACCATTGAGCCGCTGTAAAGAAACCAGCACAGCGCTTTGAGAATCCCTCACTTTTCAGAAACAACATGCCACCAGGCAGGATTTGTACTCATTTCTTTTCCAGCGTTGGTCGATTCAGAGTGTCGACAGTGATAAATGACTTCACAAAGGCTTTTGTTCAGCTAAAACATAGACAGAGACTCAACAGAACCACGCCTCCTTCCCCTTATTAAGCAGCATCTCACGATGCTATAGATGTCTGCCTCCACCCCTCAGAATATGGGGCCCATCAATCCTTCAACAGGAGAAAGAGAAGCCCTTACATTCCTCTGGTTCTCTGCATCCCTACTTCATGACCCAGTGACCCACAGCATTCATGTCTCTCATTGTAACATATTATGGGGTAGTTTCACACTGGTAGAGTACACAGATTTGACAATCATGACTTCTTTTTAAGCCAGACTACATTTTGGAGTTACTAATGATATGTCAAATATCCCTGCCGTCGTGTCAAATGAACATGCATCTGTGTTTCGCCTCATTAAAAGGGAGATTCTGAGCCTTAAAAGAAACACCGTGAAATATCTAACATCTGAGCCTATTTCGGATCAACAGGTTGCCAGTGTTTAAAAAAACAAAATACCTTTTATAACACGAATATGTGAACGAAAGGTAGTTTTCTGTTTTTGATTGTCTGTCAGAAGCATCTGCTGCACCCTCAACATCCCAAAGCACACACAGACACTCACGTTCAGTCGCAGCCTCGCTGCTCGATGAAGCACAAAACCCCAGTGGGAGGCTGGCCGGGCTTTCCTGCTCCCTCTATTCAATGTGACCACGTCCTTGACAGACGGAAACAAAAGCTCAGCGGCACAGTGTCAACATCAGATGTAGCCAATCCCAATTTGGCAACGTTGGATGCGGCGTACAGTAGGATGCCGACCCCGGGTTTCCAGTTATTCAGCATTTGTTTGCAGTCATTAAGTATGATGAAATGTCTTTTTTAAAAGTTTACAATATCATTAGTGGCGGCTCTGAAATGCTGGCAACGCACAGCTGTACGTTTATGGAAAATATTGTTTATTACAGACTTCTGCTGAGTGACAGGCATGTGTAGGAGGGACATATGGATGTTGTGCAGCGTTAAAAAGCGTGACGGGCGGGGAGTTAGTTTGCATGACCTCTCTCTGACAAGCTGCTGTGTCAAGGCACCGTGTAATCTTCCCTGTGGATTAAAACAATGCAGATTAGATTTTTTTTCCTTTCGCTCTATCTCTGCTCCCACCCATTCTCCCACTGTTGATCTGTCACTGTGCTGAGCTGGTGTTTCCCTGGATCTTCTCCTGACCTTGTTTTCTGAGGGTTGAGCGTGTCCAGTGTCAGGTCACTTGGCCCCAAGCGGGCCTCACCTGCCATTTTCTGCCTGCCGGAGCAGATGGCTGTTGTCTGTGACCCCATCCACACCTTGGAGGACGGGGAGGGACGGGGAGGGACGAGGAGGGTGGCCGGTGGAGCGAGTGGGAAGGTGGGGAGGCGGGGAGGCGGGGCGGGGGAGGCTGGGGACTCAGCTGGAGATCCACTGGGCTCGGGACAGGTTGCGTGGAGCAGGGGTCTGCAGCTGCAGCCCCAAGCCAAAAGGACATTAGGACGACATCTGCTGATCAATAAGCTATTTGTCATGTTCGTAGAGCAACGGCGATTGGAAGACTGCAGAGAGTGGAGGTCAGATCAGATGTGCGCTTATCTGAGGGATTATAGCTAATAGGACTTTCTTTGTGGAAGTGAATTTGCGAGTGGGTTGAATTGAAACGTGACTAGTTTTGTCCTGTAACTGCTCAACAGTTCTGTCCATCTGTCCTTTGCCTGCTTGGACAACGTCGGATTTTGGATTGTGAATTTGAAAGCAACTATCAAAACCGACTGTATGTTGTTTATTTACAGTTTATTTTTAATATACGTCCTTCATCCGTGTAAGTCCCTTTGAGTCATTTGAATAATCTCATTCCAACATTTCCTAATTGTTTAGGCTTTTAAGATCACAGAGCCACTAATACAAACGGCAACAATTGTTTCAACTGAGGTTTAAGACTTCAAAGAAAGTCTCCAAAAGCACTTTGAGTGACTTTGAGTGTTCCCCTAAATTTGTCAGTTCGGGGACGCTGATGGAGGACAATGTCCTTGCACTCCTACGAGGACGGCAGGGAAAAGTGTGTGCGTATACTCCCGGGAGAAAAAGACCACAGGAGCACGGAGCTGGCAAACAGCTTTACAAATCTGGACCTTGCTGATGTTACTACAAGGCATATCTGGCCTCAAAGACGCCTGTGTGCAGCCGGCGGTCTGAGCGAGATGAAAGGCTGTAATCCCCAGCTGAAGTATGTGGCGAGGCCTGCTCCGTCGATGAGGAGGCGGATAGCCTCCCGCAAACCCTCCAACGCCCTGAGGGCCTGCCGTCTCGCTTGGGCGAGAGCCATGCGTTTTACAACTTTAATTGGATAAGTTGACCGGTCTAATGCAATAATTTGATCATGCTAAGCTCCAAGGAGATCTAATACAGTATATTTGTGTGCCCTCTGAAGTGAATGACTTAGCCTAATCCATCCATTAGAGGTCACTTTACGGCCCGGGAGTCCAGACTCTGAAATATCTCAAAGGAGCCTTCAGTGGGTAAATAAATCAATCCGTGAAACCTTCATCGGAAACCTTCCGGCGCTGGTGGATGTTGGAAACAGAAAGGATCAGTGGGTGGGTTTTCCTCAAGAATTTATTTCTGTTTTTCTAAAAAAACATGGTTAACATGGAGTAGCGTCTTGTTGATTTTCACCACCAGTGAGGAGTTAACGCAACGATGAAGTCCCCGAAGCAATTAGTGGAGGAGGTGACTCTGCTGCTGCCCTGTGACACAAGTCAACGCTGGCTACTTTATCTTGGCGAAGATTCACTCAGTCTGTCTGGCTTTTGGACGCACTCGTCTCCCGAGTCCCGTAAACGCCAAGCGCCCCGGCCCTGATTCATGCGCCGAAGTCCCGGCTCGGCTAAAATACATGCATCAGTTTTATGGAGCTTATGAGAGGAAAAGGTTAATCGAATGGGTTAATGACGCCTTTTACTGATGCTCCCTCAAGGTCGTTTCAGAGCTGCATTCCCATGCACACTAAGAGTCTTCCAGTGATATGTATTCCTGCCCACCCCCCTCCCTGCACTGCCTCCTTCTCTACATATCACTCACCGTGAGCCTGTTTCTTTTCTGGTGCATTCAAGGTTAAGTGTAAAGCTAAGCAGCTGTCTACTACTCTTATTTTTGGAGTAAAAAAAAAGAAAAGAATCATACTTAGCGTACTGGTTCTAACCGTTGCCTGCAGATATAGTGTTGTAATCAACACATTTTGTTCGTGGTTTCACAACATGAATACGCACTGTTTTATAGGACTTGTGACACGTATTCTTGGCATTTGGATTGAATGGGGTATTATCTGCATTCCTAGAAGCAATTAGCTGTGTTTAAGAGCTGAGTGTGTTTCATTCTTGCATAATAGCTAATTACCACTGTTGTTAAGTGAGTTCTCAGGCACTAATTTGAATGTCTTGTGCGGTCGGAAAAGCAGTTTTATTATGTATTGTTTTAGAATAATACATTTTTTATCTGATTTCTAGTCACTGTGGCTTCGTCAGCTGAACGAGGGTTCGCACAACATTCGGCGTCTATTAACTTCCGTTGAGTTCCTCTCTCCTTTGTGCAATGAAAAGATTTTTTTATCTACATCATTGTTTGGAGAATGTGCTGTGGCTCCTTTTTTTGTGCTCATGAAAAGCGTGGAGTTATTTTGACTAATGTGTGCTGCGGAGAGTTTTTGTAAAACATCCTCACGTGAAGATAAGAAGCGGTTTGGATTGTTGACGGATCCCGTGTGGTTGTGGCTGCTGGAAGTCACAGTGGTTGCATCCACGCTATTCACCTCCAGCTCAAGGCTCTTTAGAAAACACCCTCTCATCTCTCTGAGGGAAACAGGAAGAGCTGCGAATGTGTGAAAGTCACAACATTTCAGTCACAAGACAGTGAGTCCAATGAGTGATGAAGTCATGCTTTACATCGTCTGATGTCGAATTTCTGCCGCTGTGGGGTGTCTCAATAAAAATGACAAAAGATGGACTTTGATGACGTCGTGACGTAGCGTGGAATCGTGGTTGTCACTCATTGGTTGAGTTGTCGTCTTCATTGTTAAACAACCACCATTGTCCATTAAAATCTATCCGAACTCATGTTAACGGAGACAACTTCATATGCTGCCAATGCGAACCATTTTTATTCAATATATATATATATATATATATATATATATATATATATATATATATATATATATCTACAGTAGAATATACTTCTGGATTTATTACCACACATGTCAAGAAAATGACAATAATAATCCAATAAACTCATTGTATTGCATTGGGAAGATTTTCAGACTATCTTGTTGCATTTAAATAATCATAACTACGACCACATTTTGAGAACCTGGTTAATGTACACATCATGGCATCAATAATAACTGACGGTCTTGATAAAAAGTATTGCGTTTTAACATCTGTAAACTACTTCCACATTGAGTTTAGATAAACAAAAGTCAGCATCTATCTGCTGTGTTTTTCATTCTGCACTACCAACTCTGCGTGGCTGCTTTATGCCACTAAATAGTAATTCTGTGAGCAGTGAAATAAATAAATGCGAATGGAAAAAACGATAAAGCGAGGACCTCCTTGTGACGGGAAACAACAGGCTTTTGTGATTGTAAAAATGTGGTGTTAATTTGACTAGAACTAACAGTAGCACTAGTGTGAGGTAGCGGATACCACTGACATTAGTCATGCTGTAATAGCCCCATTTGTTTACCATAATCACACAAGGAATGTTGGAAAGTATTTTTTTCTACAGATTTACCAAAGATTAATTAAAGATTAAGTCCAGGAGCGTTAATCCTGCTCGTTCCAGTCTCGATGACGTTTTCCCTCACAAAGAGGAATATCTCGTCCTGCAGATGCTGTGTCTCTCTGGACCACCATCCCATTCCAACCCCCACCCCCTCCCCCACCCCCTCTACCCCCCCTCTGCCTAATGAAACATGACGGAGGTGCATTATCGCATCCCTTGTATTACACTCTTCATGTTGCCACACAGAAGTTAAATGACACACACACGCTCTGCCGGTCTCTGGAGGGGCTCTTGCAGCGTGACCCGTCATGTGATTTGCATCTGTCTGGGCGTCCTGAGCCGTTAGAGCCGGAGCGGGCCTGTGTTGGGTAAACAAACACGCTGCCTGTCTACAGCTTGGCATTTCCTTTTGCTCGTCTTGATGCAGAAAGCAACCCCCCCTCCTTCCCCTCCCCCCCCTTCCCCCTCTCTCCCCCCTCCTCTTCCCAAAAAGAGTCTCGCCCTGTTCACAGCTAAATATCTCCTGGATGGATTGTAACCACGCACAGTACCTCTGATGTGCTTCCAAATGATTCTACACCCCTTACTTTGCCTCCGCTCCATCAGACATTTAATGGCCGCTCTCAGAAGCACGTCTAAGCTTAAACACAGCGTACGAGCTAATCGTCTTCAGCGTGTGCTGGAGAGACTGGAAGGGAACAAAGTTTTTCCTCCTGTGTGATTAATGTCTGTCTCGGAACACACACCTAGCCCGGTCGAGTAATGAGCCCCCCCCCCCCCCCTACCCTCTACCCCCTACCCCCTGCCCCCTGCCCCCCCCCCCCACCCCCCGGTAACTCCTGGTCCCTCATCTGAGATCAAGCTGCAGGCTGATGGCTGGAGCCCCGGACAGGATGTTTGTACATTCATATACACAGAGAAACAAAGTACTTCTTCTTGTTTACATTTGAGGGAATGTATGAAATATTATAAT
This sequence comes from Ophiodon elongatus, assembly GCA_016806645.1. Taxonomy (NCBI): domain Eukaryota; kingdom Metazoa; phylum Chordata; class Actinopteri; order Perciformes; family Hexagrammidae; genus Ophiodon; species Ophiodon elongatus. The sequence continues at coordinate 433,553 of JACSYO010001808.1, read as the reverse complement.
TTTTCGCTCCACTACATTTATCTGACATACAACATATAATAAGCTCGTAAAATATGATTAATTGCAATAGATTAAACTACCCGGCAGCTTAAAGCGATTTAAATGTAGCTCCATCTGGAGCAGCTACACCATCAACATGCTGCCTGTTATGTATCAATAATTTAACACCCTTTAAGGGGCTAGAATAAGTGGTTTTTGGCCGTCTTTAGAACGAACATATCAATGTGATGAAATACGGACCATGAAGTCCAGTTTGAATAATACATCAAAATACAGCACTATGAAAAAGATTCGTGGAGTCATTTTCTCACTAATGTGGTTGATGTTTGCCAGGTTAGTCTTTTAATTTGTCTTTAAAAGACTTGAACACAATAAAATACATGAATGTGCTAAAACTTTCCACGAATAAGCTCCCAAAAATACAATTTACATAAAGTAACCGGATCCATAGTTGTAATTTGCCATTTCTGAATTGCTACTTTCACTTCAGTAAAGGATCTAAATACTTCTCCCACCACTGCACACACACTCCCACAACCACGAGCGTCCCTTTAACCGAGGCTACCCTTCACCGCGGTTCAAAGGTGCTCACACTCACACGTTTCCAGTGTGCACTCGCATGTGCACGCTCACACACTCACACACTCACACACTCACACACTCCCAACCACAACCACCAGCATCCCTCTCCCTCAGACCACCCTGCACCCCATTACCAATCCATATCGACCCGCGGTCCCTCCAGCCGCTGTCCCAGCACCGTCCTGTCTCTGCCCCTTCCTCCCTGAGGAATGCTAACCTAGCATGTGTGTGTGTGTGTGTGTGTGTGTGCGTGTGTGTGTGACAGTGGTGGAGCCAGGCTGGCTGTGTGGGCGGCCGAGTGTTTCCAAACAGTGGAATCTGTCACTGACACCCCTGGCAGAGCAATAAGCAGCACCCTAATGAGCTCAGCAGATCACTCAGCACGCGGGGCCGACACACACACACACACACACACACACACACACACACAGGGGCATGAATATTACAAATACAGACTTGTATACAATGTTATAAATGGACATAATTATGGTTGTGAGAACCTATATGCACCCACACACATACTGTATGAACACACACTCATGCACATGTATTGATGCACGCGTGCACAAACCCATACATACATATGCTTGTAAAAGGAAATGGGAGGAGGGGGCTTTGACTATCTCAGACACAAACACCACAGCTACACAACTCTGCTGTGTGTTTGTCGCCCTGAGGACGAGAGCCATCGCTCAGCGGTCGCCGCTCGCCTCAAATTGATCAAATTAGGACGGAAAAACTGCCCTCAATATTTCTTGATTACGTCGCATATGTACGCGTTAATGCTGACTCAGCCCTCCATTTGTCTTTTTTACCCAACCGGCACAATGGTGTCTAATTGGTGACCACCTGCTCTTAGAATCAAATCACCCGTCGCTCTATATTCAGATTTCCCTGAGAGACAGCTGTGCTTATGATAAACACAATTACGCCTCCGCGTGACATTTTGGTCACAAACACAGTGATCAGGCCCCGTGAATCTTTCCTGAGTTTTACGATGACAAATGGGAATGTGGCCGCCGGCTTTACGAGGCGTCTGATGACGAGAACTTGACAGGACGTGTCATTTATTTTTTATTTATTTTTTTATGATCTCCTTTGGCCGATGCCAGATATCCCAGCGTGACATAATCTACCTCCGAACCCCAGGAGTGGGAATCATCCCCGCATGTTCATGCGCCACCTTCCCCTCAACTTACAGCCCCCATCCCTTCCGTTCTCCAGGAAACTAATTTTCTCACATGGTTAGTGTCATTGTTCATTTAGGACATTAGTGACAGTGAATGTGGGGCGAAGTGGCAGCGATGGCCCCGGCTCTAAGTCAGCACTGTCCTTTCTTTCCCCTCTTTAACTGAGCGCTGCTGTCACCGGGACCCTTTTAATTCCCCCTTTCACCCCTCCGGTGCCCGCCCCCTCTCGCACTGGTCCTATTGGGGAGCAAACAATAGAGAGTGTCCCCCCCCTCCTATTCTGCCTCTTCACCCCCCTCTCATCTCCCTCGGCCCTTGCAGGCGTCCTGCCTGGTTGAGGCTGTGGGTTCCAGGCTGCAGTTTGTCACAGCCATTCAGCTGAGACTGATTGTGATTGCGGCAGATGGGCTGGAGCCTGCTCCGTCACTCGGTCCAGACCCAAGCACTTCTCCCTCCACTTTTAATTCTTTTTTTTTTTTTTCTCTCTCTGGCTTTCAGATTCTGTCCTTCGCTCTCTTGATCTCTTCCTCGGTCCTCCTTTGTCAGTCTCTTTCTTTCTCTGCGTTGTTCTCCAGAGGCTCTGTGCCCCTTGTCCACACTAAAGAAGTGTTTTCAGATTCATCCACTGGAGAATGAAGGGCCAACACTGAGCCACAGAGGTCTGTTTTTACATCAGGGCCTCACTATTCCTCACTAGTCATCTTAAACCCACGCTTTTCTGACGTCAACATTTTTATTTCCAATAACTTTCCAATATGCCATTAAGTAAGTCACTTTATGCATGGGTTGTCCAGGTGGTGCAGGATCCGAGCTTTCCTTCACAGAATGACTTCCATCATACATCACACATCCTGTCCCTCTCTATGATGGCTGGCTTTCTGCCCTCCAGCTGGGCCACACATCACACATATTGAGGAAGAACTCTCTTCTTTTTGTTTTTGCTCTTCTGAATGTACATTTATGTCCTCTTTCTGTCCTTTTTGGCTTTTGCCTCTTTTCTAAAAGAGCCCAGTTAGTACAACATCACAAGCCGGCTGCCTCTTGCCTCTTCACGTCCCCTTGTTGGAGTTAAACCCCCTCAACACTGTTGTCACCCCCAAAAAACTCCTCCTTCTCCTCCGTATAAACCCCCACCCCAACCTCGCTTCTCCTCCCCCGAGGAAAGAGCCACCTTCAGAGAGGCAGCGGAGCAGCCGTCTCCCTGAACACATGTTAAACGTCCTGCAGGAAGGAAGGAGAGAGAGAGAGAGAGAGAGAGAGAGAGAGAGAGAGAGAGAGAGAGAGAGAGAGAGAGAGAGAGATTCTGAGCAGAGATAAAGCCAGAGGCGGGGTGGGCTGGGGGGGGCTGGGGGGAGTCACACAGCGCTGTGTGTGTGTGTGTGTGAAGAGGAGCCTCTGAGCGTGTGTGTGTGTTAGTGAGAGAAAGCATAGCGCAGAGGGGAGAGTGTATGCAGCGAGAAGGAAGCGAAGAGGAGAGGGAAGCGGCGTCGGGAGAGTCGATGCATGTTGCCAGATTGAGAGAGACAGGGAGAGTAGAGGACAGACGTGGAGAGGACTAGGAGGAGGAAAGGGAAGCAGGGATTTCTAGTGCTTGAGGGAACGTAGGAGAGAGAGAGAGAGAGAGAGAGAGAGAGAAGGGGAGGGGAGGGGAGGAGAGGCAGTTTCAGTCAAGTGGAGAGGCAGGCAGGGAGCAGTGCAGAGGCAGGCAGTGCTGCATTGTGGACGTAAACTTTATCATCGGCGGGATCAGTGGGCAGCAGCAGGAGAGCAGGAGGAGAGCAGGAGGAGAGCAGGAGGAGAGCAGGAGGAGAGCTGCTGGATTACCATGTGTGTCCTCTGAACGCACCAGGATGCTGCATCTCCAGCCGGGTAAGAAGCGGACAGTCGTCAGCGCACATGACATGACAGACCCGCGTTATTTATTCTGCAACTGCAGCGTCTGACTGCCTGATGAGTGCTTGTTCTTGTTCGGGGACGTCTGGGTGTCCTCTCACACGTGCCATACTTTGTCTTTTGTCAGGAGAATAAATGCACACTCAGCTTTTGCTACCACCTTTTGAGATATTATTTTTCTTTTGCTCACTGCTGCACCTCCTTCAGTTGTCTTTACTTTGTCCTAAGCAGCAATTTTCTTAATAATCCCCAGAGGAGGGAACATATTTCTTATTGCAGCATTGTACACATGTGCAGGGGATTATCTCTGATTTGCACTGAGCCCGATTAGCCAGTTAGGGGGGGGATCGCGTGTCCTGTTGCTAGTGGCAACAGTATGTGGATGGGGCTGCGTAAAGCACTTTGATTCTGATTGATAACAGAGGGAACGGGATACCCGTCGTCTAAGCAGAGGTAAAACAATCGTGCATTACAAGGATTTGTATGTGCAGGAATGCATGTTTCTTCTTCCCACTGCTCCTTTTCTTTCCTCACACTCTCAAACAGATTAAGATTTTCTACCCGGCCCACTAATCCCAGACTAGAATGAATGGTGTTGAACTGGCTGTGGATTCTAGCTAAGTGGTGGGGAATATGGATTATGGGGGCCTCTGTGTTATGATCAGCTTCTCTGCAGCTCCTTATTAATGTGGCGTGAAGTGCTGCAGTACGAGTGTCCATATGTCAAAGTCACAGCGGGTCAGGGGTCTTTCCTCCTATAGTCAGCCATATTTACAGGCCACAGAAAGAGGCTAGGATGCTGGCAACCCACGCAGCAAGGATGCCAAATGGAGGATGCAGGACACTGACTGGATATTTTTAGCTGGGTTTGTTATCTCTAAAAACAGAACTCCAAGGGAACATGAAAATGAGAGCATGGGAGAGCATGGGAGGTATCATCCCTCTCTTGCTGGAGTTGTCAAAGTGCCAGAGAGAAATGCCAAACCATGTCTCTTTTTTTGAGTTTGAGTTTTTTTTTATTATTATCTTGCCCGTGGAACTGGTGCTTCCCAACACGAGAGCAAAAAATAGCATCTGCCATGTAGTGGATGCTTTATGATGGGAGACGCCAAATAAGTAGGGCTGTGTAATGTATTGTTAAATAAAAGTAACTTTTTATTATATCAGTGAGATGTGCGTTTGCATTTATCACAGTGACATAACATCCAACATCGTAGCACTACTTTGAGAGGGCAAATACAGAGAGGGGCTCCTAGTGCTTTACAAATGTGCCTTTGCTTGATAGTGAAAGTTAATATTAGATTGACCTTTTTATCCAGAAATGTTTTACTGTGGGAAACTGGAAGTCAGACTCACAATATTGCCATTGTAAGTGCCCCAAATGATATATTTACACACCAAGTATCATCAACAACAAGCATGTGACTCATAAACCCCGTGTGAAGTGTTTTGGTCTGGGATATCTCTGACATGAGGGGAAATGTAACGCATCCCATCATGCACCATTTGAAGTGTAAAAGTGTAATCTACTGTCCAGCCCTCAGTCGTGCTGATTCTCACGTTGTTTTGAATTGTACGTACAGTAGCGGTCATCACTACTGTACCTCCCAAAGGCTGCAGTTTAGCCTTTTGGTCCAGTTTCTGTTTGGACAGTGTCCATTTAAAGCCTTTATTGGGAGCCGAGCAGCAGCCGGTGATATCATCCTGCCACCAGGGCAGATGTGTCACCGCAGTGGGCAGTTTGAGCCCGCTGGCCTCTGAAACCTACCTGGGGATTACTGCGTAAGCGGATTGCCAAGTGAAGGGATTTGATTTTATAGAATTAAAACTGTAATTCTCTCCATCCCGACAACGCTGCAGTGCAACCATTTCTCCACATTATTGTTTTCCCCCTCGCTGCCGTGTTCTCGCTCCACCGTTACTACACTTTGCTCTATAAGTCACAAGTCCAGCCCATTCGCTGTGCGTTTGAGGCCGACGTGTTATTGTCAGCCGTGTGATACCCAAGCAAGTTCATCAATATCAACAAGAGGTGTGCACCGGGACATTGTGGATGCCAGTCGGCATTACTGAAGTGACAATCATTACTCTAAACGCCTGCCCAGTCATCTTAATTAAGATCATACTGAGACGTGTGCTTTTGTATTCCCTTCCATCCCCTTAAAACTCTTGTCCGTCACTTTGCCTCTCACTCCTCTGCATCCGATCTCTCCAACTTTTCCTCCTCCCCTTTCGTCTCCTCCCTGTATGTGGCGCTCTGTATTCGGTGACCCTCAGCTAGCATATTGGGTCTAGGTCAAACTGAATTACTGAGGAATGTTCCCCTGTTCAATGGCCGGCCCAGTGGGCCTCAGCATGGGAGCACTTCCCCTTCATTGACAGCCAGGGGACTTTCATTTTGAAGGGAGGGGAGGGGGGTGGGTGGGGGGGTCCTTCCAGACAACTTTCCCATGTAATTCCCACTGTCTCTGCAGTGTTCGTTGGTACGGTGGAGCAGCCGGTTTAATGATGTGTACGTGTGAGGCACGTCTCGGGATCTCGCCAGCCCGAGCCTTGTTGAGGCGCTCTGCCTCTGTGACTGCAGGCCATCCAGCTCAATTAAGGGTGCTTTGAATGCATTCCTCCCCTTAGTCTGCTCTACATTTATCTTCCCCCACGAGCAGCACGTGGGAACTCTAAAACGAGTCCTGCAGAGCTGCGCGAGGCTAGTATGGACCTGTTTTTGCAAATACAGCAAACAAAATTGCTCGATAAAGGATTCTGACATTTTTTATTCAAAGAGCCAGAACGCATTGCATTCAAGCTGAAAGCTCATGCAATGTGTTTCACTGAATGTGAACGAGGAAGAAATCCAGAGAGAAATGTCAGATGTCTTCTCTGTCTCTTGTTGGCTAAACTTGGAGTAATGTCACTCAGGAAAAACATAAAGTTTAATGGTCCGACACAATTTATAACCAATAAAAGGCTTTTTATTTGCTAGCCATCAATGGCTTATTGCATGCACTGACTGTTTTGCCTGGAGACAAAGCTTTGTCCAGACACCCTTGCTGACTGTTAAGTGATGTCATTAGAGACGGAGCATTTTTGTGGTTTCTAAATGGATGAACTCGCTCCATGTGAGTTCACCAAGGTGCGAAAGACGGGCTGTTTTTGCAGTTACTGTTTTTAAACTGCCTGTTTTCCAGTCAGAACTGAATTAAAATAGTATTTATCTTTGTATACCAGCAGACATTAACTTTTGTTTTCCCTTTTCAGTTCATATCTCGCATATTCATATAAAAAAACACTGTTTTTGGAAAAGGAGACATTGGATTTGTTTTTCTAGGTCACAGTGCTGCATGCCAACAGTTTACAGGATAATATGCTGTTGTCCTTGTTTGTTACACGGCCCTCCCGCTGACACACTTTCACAGGCGCATGCCTCTCACAAGTTTTTTTAGATCAAAGCAGTCAAAACTACTTTGTGAGCATTCCCTCCCGTTTCATATTTCTTCCCTCGTCACGGCGATGCTTTCAGCGGAGCGAGCCGTTTACGAGGTTGGAACGGGGGTCAGCGTCGTATTTGAGGTTGCGCGGGGCGGGGGAATGTCAACAAACTTCAGCTCCCCACTATCTTGGCTGTAAATCAACGGATAATAGTGGGAGAAATATGCAGGACCCCGTCCAGTGGCTGGAGGTGTTGGCGCAGCTGGAAAGGAAATGGATGGAGGCTGCTGGAGAAGCTCACCTGCAGTAAAACTCCTGTCCAAACACCTCTCTTGTTGTATTTAACTTCTTTCAGCCACTTGGTCAAACTCCTACGCACTCAGAGGGAATGACAATGAGTGCAGTAGCTTTTAATTACTTTATTACCAGCATGCCAGAGTGCCACAACGGGAACGCTATGGCAATATTTCTGTAGCTGAAAGTACATGGAGGGGAACATATTTTCTCTCTGTCGCTCTATCTGCACCCATCAGGAAGTAGAAATGTGTAAGTGGCCTCCTGTCAAGGGAAGGGAAGGCAAATAAAACAAATCTAGTGATGCAACAAATGAAATTGAACCCTTGACTTCTGTAAAGAAACCGTCTGCAGCTCAAAATAAGTGTGTGACTTCTGCAGCAGCTGCACAGCAACTTGCACTCGGGGTTGTGTGGCGGTGGAGATGGCCGACCCGTGGTTTCGAGTGCTCCTATTTACCGTACCTTTGTTTCTATTGTGTGTGAAGCGGCCATTTGTCCGCCTCTGTAAAGGGCTACTGTTTATCCGCCTCTCTAAAAAACGATGTGTTGACAGCCGGTGTAAAACACCCCAAAGCCTTTGCACAGTCTCCATGAGTCAGCAGAACCTTCCAGTGTTATGGTACAGTAGTAAATATGAGTTCCTGTTCCCTAATTACTGCAAACCAGGCCAGCCAGGGCGTAGAATCCAGAACAATGGAGGAAACGTGTGACCTGCTGAAAGTACACGTGGCCTTTTTTACCACTGAGCATGTCAAGGCGACTGAATTCGTGTTTCATTTCATCAAACTACCTCATATTGAGCTTCACAATAGCAGGCAGGAAAATATTTAGCACCCTCAGTGTGGCACGGCTTATCGTTGGGATCTAATAGGCGTGTGCGTCACCTTCTCTCACGACCTCTGCGATCCACAGATGCTTCTCAGGTGTGTCACACGCCCTCCTCCCAACAGCTTTCCGACGTCAGAGAAACTGGGCAGGATGTGTCGGACAATCTTGGTTTCTTTACAGAACCCACAATCCCACAGTGTTGACGCGGACAGCGCGCCGTTCAAACGAGTTCATTTCAAGCACCCCGTGGTTATCGTCCTTCTGGGCACAGATCTGCTGAGACGGTTAAACGGATATTGGCAGAATTCCCGATTTGACAAAAAACAGTCTCCGTGTCTGAGTGCACCTCACAAAACACAGGTTAACTCCTAAATCATGAGCTAATTGTAGTTACCGGATTGAAGGGAGCTTTACTTAAACTCAATTATGTGTCAGAGTGTGTGATTCAATCGAGACAAGCATCTCTGGAACAACTTAAACACACGCACAGGATTGTTACCTGCGTGTGAATGCCTTTCGATAAGATTTCAAAACAAGGTGTGTCTAAAGGTTTCTCTCTCCTCTTTGTGAGGAGTGAAACTCGTTCTATCCGGGGAACTGCATCCACATATCGGTGTTGGTCATAATCTGTGGTCGCTCAGCTCCAGCAAACGGTGCATCCTCTCAGTTCGGAGTCATCTCTCTTTTATGATTTAGACATAAAAGATTCAAAAAGCGTGTGAGTGTGTATGCATGTCTCCGCCTGGCTTTTGCCGGTGTGTTTGTACATGTGTGTTCATGCATGTGTTCATGAGTGCCTCTCGTGTGTCGGCGTCTTGCTCCGTCCTCGGTCTTCTCGAGCAGCGCTGGTGAGCAAAGCCTCGCGGCGGGCGGGCGGGCGGGCGGGTGCTGCGGCCATCTTTAAAGCACATCTGCTCATCCGCAATGTTTCCCTTCGTCTGGACGGGAATGCGTCTGTGGCTCGGAAACAATTGAGGTCAGGTCGTGCTCGTAGAATGAGAAAACATTTAGACAGACAGACAGACAGACAGACGTAATCCACGCCTGGCGAGTGCATTCCTCAGAGCTCAGGAGGATTCTCGGAGGATTCCTCATGTCTGATTTTTTTGCTGCTTCAGAAGTTTGCAGATCCAGTGCATGTGTTTGATCTGATCTTGGCCTACAAAGCGATGCACTTAAACCATTGCCCTCACTCTGATTTTGCCGATAAGTCCCCTACGTTGTTTACAAATCATTTTATGATTGCACCCATCAATCATCTGCTCTGAGATCCTTCAAGTCCCGCCCGCCTGAAGAAATACAGTATTGGTGCAGCAGTGTAATTAAGATTCTCCCAAAGCACTGATGTTATCACAGAGGGAAAGGATAAACACGCCAGAGCATTCAACATGTTGTTGACTTTGGATAAATCCTGCTAATCGCAATCATCTCAACTTGTTTGACTGCATTACTCAGTGCGGCGCACACTTGTCCAAACAAAGGCCAACACACGACTCCATACGTTAGAGGGAAGCATGAACGAGGGTCACGTTACGTCCTGGTGTTTAGAGAACCCACATTGTCATAAAACACCTCTTTTCTTAAGAACTCTTGTGTCATAGGACCATATTTGTCAACATCCTTGTGTTTTTCATAGTTCAATATGCATGTAATTGCGATCCGACATACGAGAAAAACAACGCACTGAACGCGAAGAATTTTCTTCTCGGCACAAAGAACAAAGCATGTTGATTAGAAAGTCCTTTTCGGTGGAGTAAAGACATTTCAAGGCCACATGGCAGCGTGGAAAGGCATGTGCTCTTTGTTTCTCCGCTCGCAGCACAACCTCATCACATTTCACCTCGTCAATAATTGATGGTCTGCCGTGGCGAGGTGAGGCTCATTGTGCCTGGCTGGCTGGGCGGGTTGGGTGTGCGGGGCGTTGACATGTGGCTCCTGTTTTTTCGGCTGCCCTCCGGTGAGGACGGGGTCCGCGGCGGGAGGTCAGGAACCAGCTGTGGGTGAGGCGGCGGAAACATGCGCAGGTCAGGCCGCCGTTTGGGCATCTTGTTGGTGATTGATTGGACCTTCCTAATGCATCGGGAGATTGAACGCTCACAGATGTGCGAGCCCCACCCTTCAGTCGCTCGGAGCACTGTTTACACTGCGGGCTGATTTTGATGCCCTCTCTGTGAAAGGTTCATTAAAGTGTGAAAGAAACAATACCTTGATGATGTTGCGTGTGATATTAAAACGGGGACTAATACAAGATGGTGAGGTTGGACATGATGCACGTTTTAAAAATGAATTAGTGCACAATCCCGAGCTGTCACGACGTCCAGATTCTAACAAAAGAATGACCTCAAGGATGAATCCCTAGATGAAAAACTTGATAAATCTGCTCAGTTTTTGATCTAAAAATATAAAGTCTGACATTTTTAGAGCCTCAAGTTGACAAAGCCATCTTTCATCCTTCATCTCCACCTCCTGGCAGTTGTAACTCTGTTTTCCTGTGAGGCCGGGCTGGATGTTATAACTTATCAAACGCCTCGGTAAGCTCATTGTCCCACACTGGGCACTGGGGTGAAATACTGGATGGGCGCAGAAGGTTACATAACACAGCCGCAGGCGGATTAAGGATGGGAATGACCGGTCCGGAGTCGGAGCCAAAATGTAGCCAGAGTCCCTCTGAACAGGATGCCCTATGTGGGCCACGGAGATTGCGTGCGTGTCAGGGCTCTTAACCCAGCAGGAGTGCAGACACTAATACATAAATGCATGGCAGCTCTGCTCTCATCCAAACATTTATGCATCCCTGCCGACCACTCTGTGTACATTTGTGGTTCAGAACGATTGAAATGTTTAGCTCGCCGTAAGCCTCGATGACAATACTGGAAAGATGGTCTGCATCTTTTATACATCCTGATGCGCGTCAGTATGAGTAACTGCTGCAGGGAGCAGGCTGCAGCATTATGTGGTGTTTCATCTGTTAACATACACAGAGGAGAGATTAACCACACTTGATAATAAGATGGTGCACAGTACTGCAGGGAAATAGGAAACCCAGAGACAGCTCTTTTTTTTCTCTCTTTCATTATGTGCTTAACAGCAAACAATGTACAATGGATTAAACCACCTGTATGCAGGAGCCGTGATAACAGTGATGAAAACACAGCTAAGCGTCTGCCTCCCACAATGCAGTTCAAAGCGCATTGGGTCCAACATGTCGGCTCAGGTTGTTGAGTGCTCTCGCGGTGATTGATCCTCCCTCAGCCCTGACAGATCGTGTCTTCGCACGCCGCCGCCAGCCGCCAGCCGCCAGCCGCCGCCGCTGTCGCCCCACAACGCTCCGGAGCAAACAGCCGGCGCTGTCTCAGCGCGGGCTGGAGGAGGAAGCGTGAGCGGGGTTTGCTCAGTGTCTGAGAGGAGAGGAGGAGAACGTGTGGAGGAAACGGGGGCTGATGTCACCATCACTCTGCGCTGTCTGTCTGTTGTTCCAGAGGAAGGGACGCAGAGCTTTTGATGCTGCTGCATTTGCATTCCAAACTATTTTTGAGGCGTGTGTGTGTGTGTGTGGGTGTGTGTGTGTGGGTGGACAGCAGATGCCGTCAACTAAAAAATATGAGAAGAGAACTTGTATTTGTATGCAAGCAGGGGTAGGAACTTGCTGTGTGTTCTTGCGTAACATTGCTGAACATGTGCTCAACCTTAACTTGTGTCTCTAAAGTTCATTTTGAAGGAAGTAACCTCGGGTTGAAGGTTCAATGAGGACCTTTTTACCTTCATGTAATCTCATGTGTGACATGCTATTTGCTTTTGCTGCATAGAAACAGAAACACAAGAGAACATGTGTGTGTGTGTGTGTGAGAGTGTGTGTGTGTGTGTGTGTGTGTGTGTGTGTGTGTGTGTGTGTGTGGAACAGAGGGGAGGGGTGTTGCATTCGAGATCGGGCCTGTCAGCTGGTTTGGCTTGCTCCACTGAAGGCTCGGCGGGGGTAAGGCCTCTGGTGCTATCAGGTGATTCCAGGTCACTGGGAACTGCTGGAGGTCCACGTCGACACTGCTCATGATTGGCTGCTGGAGTTCACTTGGCCGAGCTTTAAGTTGGGGCTCCGAGAGGAAGAAGAGGAGGAGGAGGAGGAATGTATACACGGTCAACTGTCAGCTTGTGCTTTCATCACATGCTCGGATGTACAGCATGAAGCCATGGACTGTGGCCTGAAATAGTTCCCATTTAGTCTCATTCAAGTTCACAGCTTATTGCACACATAGATACTCAGCTATAGCTTCTAGTTCTCCTTTGCAATACGGGATTATTACAGACATTACTGGTTGCGTATTTATGATTTTACGTCCAAATAAAGTTCATGTAATGTGGAAAAACTGTTGGCCGAGCAGTCTAACTGCTCACGTCTCTCGCCCAGACTTTATTAGAGTGATGTCATGTTGCCAGATATCACTAATTACTTTAGCATTAGAAATGAAGATAATTACTTGGTCATACTCCGTCTCCCAGCTGGCAGGAAGGCCGGTACGAGGAGCTGGCAGCCGCACACAGACCGCGGTTAGATGTAGTACAGGGAATGTTTGTGTCGGAAAAAATGACTTTTGGAAAAATGGATGAGACATCAGCATTGTATGACTTTGTTGACAATAATGTAACGGAGCATATCAAAGTTCTACTGTAGGTGGTACACTGACTTTGGATCAGTACTTCTTCAGCCCCATTTCAAACCACCAGAACTACCCTGTTAATTCTGATTTCCCCACCTTTATCCCCCAGACACCATTACAACATTGGTCTTTGCATCCTCACACACAACGTATTGGTGAAACATCTTGATGCAAATGAATAACTCAAAGCGGAATACATCGCTCTAAACATCGAAGAGAGAATACAGATGACTTTTATCTGCACTCCAATGTTCAAATATCACATAAATCAGCGCCAACTGGACACAACTGTCTCTGGTGAGCATCTCATACGAGAATACTGTTTTGACTACCGCTTGTGCCAGTTACTATAATTATATTTGTCAAATTGCTCTATATTTGGCGATGATTTTCCCCGGGCTCAGTTGGCTCATGCTCCGTTGCTCCTGGAACATGCCTGTACATAAGTGGCCTGAAACTTAACCCCTTACAGGGCTGACGCTCAGCCATAACACAGACTGGAGGAATGCCAGGCCGGCCCTGTTAAGCAAAACAATATCTGCAGTGAGACGATCCAGAGACCCCCCCCCCCCCACACACACACACACACATTACCCATTTTTCTTCTCCAGGTAGTGTAATAGTTTGAAACATGCAGAGTGTCGTAATAGAAAGAGACAAATTGTGTAACTGGAACATGAGTGTATTAGTCAGTCTCAGGTGTGGAACATGCCGTCATACACAAACACACACACACACACACACACACGCACGCACACACACACACACACACACACACACACACACACACACACACACACAAACACATGCATACTGACATATTTATGAGTGGTCACACACACATAAACAACACCTTGACTTTAATGAATGCATGTTCCCACACCCACATTTATGAATGCACAAACACACAAACTTCTCACATGAGCCCAAATGTGGAGACTCACACACGCACACCTGAACACACACACACACACACACCCCTGGACTCGCAGCCCTACTTGACTTCCTCCCGGATTTGTCACCACCGCACCGGTTGTTTCACAATCGGCGTGCCAGGCTCGGCTTTGCCTAATTCAGTCTGCTCCCATTCGAGTGGCGGTGGGAATGGCTTCCAGCGGCAGTTAGCTGGAGCTCCCCACGCTGTCTTCAGTCCAGACGCTGGATTCATCCATCAACCAAACCTCCCCAGCTGCCTCTTAATCACCAGGGTTTTTTTTTCTGAGACAGGTAAGCCACTCAGAAACAATGATGTCTTGTCAAAGGAGACGAGGAGATGTTAGTCATGAGTTATTTTGGGGGCTGAGGGAGGTTGACGAGGGGGTTTGGGAGGCTGCTCCGCTGAAGAAATGTGAGAAATGTGCAGGTGATTGTGATTACTTGTGGCTGTCTGCTGTACACACTCCTTCATTCGGTCCCGTGGTCCCATATTAGGTGGCTTTGTGAGTGTGATGTATTCTTGTGAGAGCAGAAAATCTGGAACAATACTTACAAGAAGCGAACAAACTTACATCCTCGTTTTCCTCTCGAACACCGTAGATGTCTAGATTTTATTCCGGAGCTGGCTGTAACTCTTCTGTTTCATCATTTTCACATGCTTTTATTCACTTTTATTGGGTTTTGTGCTTTATATTTTTTTATTTTTTTGTAATATTTGTAATATTTGTTTTTTGAAAGCAGTATGTGAGAAACAAAACACATTCTTTAGGGACAACAAAGTATGTCTCTTAGTATCTTAAATATTGGTTAATGAATGCATTCATTAGCGTGATTAGCATACCTAATGCAATGTATGTAAGGGAGATAATTGCCGGACATCATGTGTCACCTTGTGTCAAAACACAGTGTTGACATTTAGAGCCGGATATATTTACATCTCTATGAATACTAATGCATTAGAAATAATGATGTTCTGGTCTTTAACCAGCCGATTGTAAAGATTCGAGCACATGTTACTCTGCCGGGGGAGGCGTGTTCCTCCGCAACACATCTGTTGTACTTTCAGACCCTCGCAGAACGACAAGCTTCCAACAAACGGCCTCATCCCTGACTGTCTGATGTGGCTGGTTTGTCCCGGAGCAGCGTCTCACTGGTGTTTTGGGTTGTGATACCTCAGGAGGGGCCATGAAACAGGGCTCCTTATTATCCCTGCTAGTGTGCCAAGATTTATCCCATTAAAGTCTGGAATGCCTCACGTGGGAAACGGATTGGACGTGCACAGTCAATTTCTTTGTTTAGCCCGGTTCACGCGTGTGTGTGTGCGCGCGTGTGTGTGTGTGTGTGTGAGTCTGTTATGAGTGTGTGTCAGTGTGTAAGGTCTGGCGCGAGGATGCCCTGCTTTTTGTTTCCTCTGAGCTATTTCTGTCAGGACAGAACTGCAAGCGCTCTGTTTTGCGTGGTAAGCGGACGACCCCGTCTCCTCCCTGTGTGTGTGTGTGTGTGTGTGTGTGTGTGTGTGTGTGTGTGTGTGTGTGTGTGTGTGTGTGTGTGTGTGTGTGTGTGTGTGTGCGTGTGTGTGTGTGTGCCTGCTGATTTTCTGGCAGGCTTGTGAGGATTCTCCTGCTCGGCAGAAGACAGACAAAGATGAGGCTTTTTCCCCTCGACTAGAATTACCTTTTTATGAACAGAAAGGGAAAATTAAATAAAACAAGTGCCAGTGAAATGCAAAAGTATTGCTGTCAGTCGCGCCTGTGTCACCCACGTAACAATGATTCCGCCGTTGACTCACTCTTATTTTCTCTCTTCCTTCTCCTCCTCTAGGGAAAAGCTGGCCGTGGCTCGCCTGCAGAGGGAAGTCGCACGGAGCAAGAGCGAAGGAACAATGGTAAAGTACAGAGGAACGGCTCCTCCGCTATAATCTGTGCAGGGCCAAAACAGCCACAGTGTGCTCACTTCACACACACCCACACACACACACCCACACACACACACACACACTGTCGAGCTGCGCCAAGCCGCCACATCGGCCAAAGTCAATCTTTGGTGTCTCAACACTTCCTCGGTTGGTCTTGAAGAAGACTATTCCGCAGAAATTCGGACATGAGCGGTTATTTGTCAGCCATTTGGTTAACTTCCAGGCATTCTGCGGGAACAACAGGTTCTCTGGTGCACGCTCAGGTTGTGTTACATTATAAAGCTGCAGCTGGGGCTTAAAACGCTCCAAACTGCATTTTGCTAAGCTTTCCTGGAAATCGCTGATACTGTGCTTTCACTTCTTTGTGTAAGCAAGGGAAAGAATTCAGGAGGTGGAGATCTGCCGATGTGTGTGTGTGTGTGTATGTGTGTGTGTGTACACATAAGTGCATATCTTTATTTGTCTTTGTCTCTGAACGTGTGCATACTGTACAGTAGGGAGGTCAGAAAGTGAACCACATGATGAAGCGGAGTGGAGCTCAGCTGATTGCCGAGGCTCCGACCGCAGGCCCAGCTGTTCGCCTGCACCCCAGTGACTCTGACTCTCTTCATGGCAGCAGGCCTAAAGCAACAGCACACAAGGGCTGATACGCTGCGAGATTCTCACACGGTTTTCTGTGATTCTCTGTCGTTCCCTGAAGGAGGAGCGCTTGTTTTCTCCTCTCGCCTCTCCCCCACGGTCAGGAGGTCAGATCACAGGGTCAGATGCTCAAGATTGCTCGAGGGCCCTTCAGCACGGTAGACTCCTGCCGTCGTGGAGGCTTGAGCTTAGTTTTGACACGGGGATATGTTACGGGGTGACGAAGAAGCGAATCTACCATGCGAACGTTTATTCATGTGGAAAATTTATGTTTTGTGTCAGTTCATAAATGTAAACATTTAAATACAATGGACTAATTCAGGGAAAAGAAGTCAAGTGATGGCCCTCCTTCTCCCCGCCTCCCCGACCTTTTTGTGACTCCTCCAATCCTGTCATCACTGTAATGTATGTGTATATGAAACACGGAGGTGCAGTATTGATTTCCACAGTGGGGAGATTTGCTGGAGATGAATGGAATGCGTGCATCTTCCAATGAATCCTACACATCCCTGCGTGACCGTCCGAGTCATGTGGGAGTTGTATCCAGTGTGATGGATTGTAGGAACAAACAGGACTAAACTCATCAGTTACGGTCACTGTTCACACCTGTGAGCTTCACTTGATCCTCACCAAAGAAAAGAAAAGAGACCACGAGCCCAAAAACCTCCTTTAACCTCTTTTCACCTTAAACTCGTAGCGTTTGCGTTTCACTTTTGTCTTCTCTTTGGTACCTGTGTGTGCATAACATAATTCAGGTGGTGTCCACACTTCACTGCGTCAACACTTGCCTCGCGTCCTCTGGCGCCGACGTAGACGTAAGAGAAATGAAACCATTGGCCACGCTGTGAGACTCGGTGGCTCTGATGCTCACGCGAGTAGCGGCTGACATGCTAATTATTACTTTAGAGGGGTGTGTGGTGGCGTCTGCGCATGCACAGCGCGGAGAGAGAGAGAGAGAGGGATGAGTTATCTGTGCCAGACAGGAGGAGGGTGAGAGGGGTGGGGGGTGGAGGGGGATGGATGGAGGAAGAAAGGGAGGAGGGGATATCACTAAGCTCCATTTGAAATTGGGATTATCCCCGTCGGAGTCCCTCTTGCACTCTCTCTCTGGCATTCCTGGGAGGCTTCGGCGCTCGGGCACGGTTCTTCAATAGAAAGCAAAAAGAGACTGCTGCATCAAGGAGATAATTGTCAAAGTGCTGGCGGTGTGCAGTGGGAACTGATCACCAGCCACAGCCTGTGCCCCGCAGACCCCCACACCCTAACGCCCACTTCCATGCCCGCTCGCTTCCCCAACCCCCATCTCCTGCCAAGGGACTAACCCAGAGAGAGAGAGACGGATTAAAACAGCCACGGACTTTTTGAAGTGGCTCTACCCCCTCCTCTGTATCTGATGCCCCTCTTTACCAGCCTCTGTTCCCTGCCTTGGTCTTTCCTCTCTACATCCATTAGTGTCTCTGTGTAACGCGATCAGAGACACAGAAAGCGGCGGTGCCTCCCATTGCTGGTTGCTTCTGCCGGGTTGCTTCTGCCGGGTTGCTCCGCGGGGTCGTCTCCCCTCCGAACCATTACTAGTGCGTCGCGTCGTGAGAGGACGCGAGAGGCATCTTTCAGGATTGCGCAAGGCGCTTGCACACACTGCTACAATCGTAGGCCTCCGGTCTCGCTTGCACAGTTCTGCAGACGCGAGTGTAAATGAAACATTAACAACACAGCTCACCGACGAGCGCTGTGCTTTTCATCGAGTGCAAAAGTACAACACTCTTTTGTTGTGGATCGCCAGTTGAATGATTTCAGTTCATGGTATGAATCCGCAGAGTATTTCCCCACGAACATGGCCACACAAGACGCATTTGTTATTAGTTGGGGAGTGATACGGTCTAACGACTGCCAGATCTGTCTCTCTTACACCGCCGGTCCTTTCTTGAACTTTATATGAGGACTCTGACTTGGTGCTTTTGGCGTGCGGAGCGGAGCGCCATCTTTAAAACGCGTACAAGAAAAACAGTGGATTTCCCGTTAGGTGTTTGATGGAGCACAGGTCATGATTTATTCTGTGAGGGCCTCGGGTTTTCTTTCCAACAAGCCTGCCCTGTCTGTCTGGAGTGAAACCGCTCATTCACAGCCTCATCGCTGCTGTAGGTTTCCCCTGGAATTCCTCACCCCCCGACCCAGAGGCGTGGTGCAGGGCGGGACTGCTCCCTGTCTCCCGCTCTCGTTTGATGCCACTCTGAAGAGCAATCCAAGTCCGTCAGCAGCAGGATGCCGGGTTTCCTGTCGGGGAGAAAACAGAAGTGCACATGCAGGCTCGTAAAGGCGGCAGTGACTGCACCGCTGAGGGGGCCGGGCTGCGGGCTCCGGGCTCCGCATTTAAAACTGCTCGATTATGACCACTGGAAACGGCTGTCTAAACAACGTAAAAAAGTTCGCCTTGAGAGACTTTATTTTTCTTTGGGTTCTGCGGACGCTCTCTGATATCTGAGCTTAAACAGATACGAGCCTCTCACACACAGTAGATCCACTCACAGTTATTTCCCGGGACGTTTGGGGTGATTGCGGCGTTTGATTGGTTCATGGCTGAGTGAAGCATACATATGAACGATAAAAGGGAAATGTTTTGTTTAACTCGCTTATTTTAAAGTCCGTATTTCTCCAGAGTGTTTCATGTAGAAGCAAAGATAAGAATAGAGCTGCTGCATTTGTGAATATAAAGTGGGAGCGGGTGGCACAGTATGCTAAAATAGGCCCTGGGGCCAAGATGGCAATCAGCTGAATGCAGATTTCTTATGTGCTGCAGTTTGCAAAATTCATGTGACATAGTTTGTAACATCTCATCAAGGAGAATGTACTTGTTTAAAGACTGAATGCCCTCTTTAATAAGTCCTTTAATTAACTGCGTTTCAAGTAAACAATAGAGAACTGGCATCCTCTCCGCATCGCTTCCTCAACTGGGTCAAATCTTTACGAGGCCCGGTCTGGATCGCTGGTCACCATATAACCAAAGACACCAGATGTTCTTCCTGTGCAGACTAAAGCTCTCCTAGAGAAGCCACACTGGGACAACGATTGTTTGGCAGATACGGTGAGAGTTGGGGCTATCACTCGGCATAACCATGGTTTAATTAGTTTGTGGTAATTAGACCATATCATGATTGGTTTGACAATGATTTATTAGTGTTTAAACTACCATAAAAAGCACCTTAAGGATCTTTTGTCGTGTGCGTCCAGCAGATAAAGAAAGGTTTCCAGGGGCTCCCGGCTTTAAAAGACTCCGGTGCTCATGGAGATCCAGCGCTCAGGGACCTTCATAGAGTGTTTCTGACAGCTGTTTGGAGGGTGTGTGACAGCGTGGAGGTCTGGGGACCAGAGGGGGGACTCAGGTGCTGTCTCTGCAGATTGGCCTTATCAGCCGCGGACAGCGGCGGCGGTCGAGGTGGGGTCCCCCCCAGCGCTCGGCACATTCACCGGCTGACGGGCGCTGACAGCCAGGCCCAAATCGCATCTCCACACCGTCCCTTTCACCCACTCTCCGGAGTGTGTGACTGAATGACTCTGAGTGCGTGGGTTGGGTGGGGGAGCTCCCTTGGCAATGACAAATGGGCCTCTCATATGATTTTGCATATTCCTGGGGTGTGTGTTTTATTTGCTATAGTGCCTGCGGCTGTCTAAGAGAGAAGAGGTATACTCTAATGTAGTGGCTCTCCATGATAATTGAATTGATGGAGCCCTGGGGGACGCAGATTTCTAGTGAATAAAACACTGTTTGGTTTCTATAGCAAGTCATCTCAGAAAACAAATGTTCCAGTCGACCACAGCTAATATCACATCCTGGAAATACTTTGAAAGGCAGTTCATTTAAAGGCCCTTTTTTAATCTCATCACTGGGGTTTGTCTTCAGCGTATATCTGACCTGGCATCACAAATGTGGGCCATGTGGCCAAATCCACCTCATGTTACACTTTCATTTGAATTGCTGACGAGCACACACACACACACACACACACACACACACACACACACACACACACACACACACACACACATGCAAACACAAACAGCCGAGTGGCATGTTTTATTTATGAATGAAGAACCTGCGCGGTGTATTGTGTCCCTGATGTTTGCTTTAGCAGCGAGCCAGAGATCCGCTCCCGGCCCTTTGATTAGGCAAAGAGCTCCGACAGCGGGGGGTTTCTGTGTAATGAAGAGATTATTGAGCCCCCTGAACTGTACCCCAAACCCTGCATGGACACTGTACAGTTGCAGACGGACAACAGACAGAATGGGAGCCACAGTGATGGCCACGCACACTGTACACATGCACTTAACCTGATAACTGCAGCTCCTCTTTTATGGGAGACAGCATTGCAGGCACAACAAGGAGAGGCCTCTAATTAATTTAGAGTCCTCTGTGGATCTTGGAGGGTATCAGGGGGGTTCGAGTCTTCTAGTAATTCAGCTCGGATGAATACCATTACCATCTAATGCTGTCCAATTACAGAGGCGAGGTTTATTCTGGGCTCCACTGCAACTTATACAATAGTAGACATATGTCGATATAGAAGTAAAAGAAACAGTGCAGTATAACCGAGTGTATGTTACAATATAACATGCTTTCTCTTTTATTTCAATTACACATGGTGCATTGAAATCAATTGCATACTGCAGTCCATTCAATCTCCAGCTTTACATGATGGTGATAAAGTACATTTTTGTCATCAACCAGGAAATGAAAGCAGCCTCGCTGACAACAGAGGTCAAATATCATCCTGAAACGCCCCAATCTGGGCTTCTTTCAGATATATGACTATAGTAGAGTGGTATAAAATCCTGCCCCGGACATTTTTATAGATTACTTGGTCTATTCCATTTGATATTGCTCCCCCCCCCCCAACCATTGCATTGTTGGTTAGAGCTGCTTTGTTAGAGCTGTAGCTGCCAGTTTTACTCCGGTAAAATGGTGCCCTCCACAGGAGAAACAGGGCAGTGCATCTCCTCCAGCCGAGGCCTGGACAGGCAGTCAAGTGAGAGGATTATCCCCTCAGTCTCTGGATTAACTAAAGTAAACGTTCTCACAGAAAGTTGCCGAGCATGTGTTCATCACATCCCATCTCAGTGTTGACTCTGAGATGTCTTCCCAGGGCATTGCTAAAGGCGTGTTGCAGTTTGTCAGGCTTATGAAAGAATATGCTTTCAATTAGCATGTTCTTTACCACAGGAAGAAAAAGCCATGAAGTTGGTGTAGACAATAAACATTTCAACTGGGAAGAATTGTAATATATTGCTCGGGTTTTCTGGCCACATAAAGATATGGTAATGCTTGATTTAATGGCCTTAGGCCTCGTTAAATTGCTGAAATTATATATTGAACCAAAGCAATAGAGGGCTTTTTTACAACAACGTAGACCATAAATCCCGTCTTGTTATAGAGGTTGTTGGCAAGACTCTGTCAGCAGACGCATAGTTGTCGGTGCTTTATGCCGGGGCGTGAGTTAGACCATGTGGACAACAAGAATCAGGACTAAAGCGACCGTGCTGGTGAGACTCCATGCCAACTGGCTGGACAATACACATTATTACACGTGGTGCCGCAAAGAAAACCCCTGTGCTTGTTTGCATTGAGAGGAAAAGCAGCTAAACTACTGGATGCTGGAGGTTTCTCTTGTAATTAGCAGCTTTTAATGCATGTTTGTATCATTAAAAACATATTTCCACCCTTATGGCTTGAGGGAACAAATCTCTGCGGTTTCCAATGGAAGTAAATATGCGTAATATGCTTACATAATGCTGTCTTCCTTTACGAGTTGCCTTTTTTCATCTCTTGGCCCATTTTTTTCCATAAAAGAAGGTGAAGAAGAGCCAGAAAGTGGTTGGTTTTGGTCCAGATATATAGGTCCAGCTCTTGGCAGGGGGATGCACTACTTTATGCCTCTGTACGTCTGGATTTACAGCGTCCATTACTCCTGACAGGGAGAGCCTCCCTGTTGTGTCAAGAGCCGCTTCACATAGTAGCCGTGGATTTACAGCCCAGTGAGGACCAGAACGGGTTTTAATGGGGACTTGGGTTTAATATTCTTTCTCCTGGACCGATTCACCCAGTTACAATCTGCTTTTGTGACAGAATTCCCGCCAAGGAGCAATATATTGTAATGAAATATGATTGTTTAGTGGTCGCATTCCAGGGTTAGAAAATTGTCTAAAATGTCCGTTGATTTACAGGCTTTCCAGTTGTTTTGGTATTTTTCTTTGCAGTTTAATTTTGTGGCGTAGCTTTAAATCACGGCGGCACATGTTAATGATACACCGAGCAAAAATACAAACATCATCATGAGGAATATTGTCTGAATACCAATCGGTGTCCCTCGTCCTTTCACGCCACTAGATGTCCCCATAATGCTTTTGTGTGAGAAAGCACTTCGTCTCTGCAGCCTCAGACTGAATAATGACTCGGCTTCATTCACCTAGAGCTCCAGAGTAAAGAAAACATTTTAATTCTGTATTGCCGACTGAAAGTCATCACAGACTTAGTTTACACTCTGGACAAACTTTCTGATCCTGATGTCACCTTTCAAACCAGATAAATACATATAATCTTTTACCAAGGACTGACAGGATAATCCACTCCTACATTCACAGCCACAGAATGACAGTATAATGAAAGATGTCTGCTCTTTGTTAGTGCACCTCACATCCAAATCTCTCATTCAGCAATAACTGCACCTTGGTTTGCAAAAGAATCCACTTTTTTCCAGCAATCCAGTTACTCTCTTTCACCTCAAACCTATTTCCAGTTATTATACAATCTTATTGTCTGCTGATATTTCCTGACAAGATGGTGACAGATGGTTCATCACTTAAACCTTCAGCCAAAACCATGGAACCGATTGCTTTGTAGTAAATCAGCAGCAGGAGATGCTCTGCGTAGCGACTGTGAGACTAAATGAATGTCGGCTCAAACCCTCAGCCGAGCTGCTCGCGGTCGCTCAAAGTTCCTCTTCAATTGTGTCACTAAAAAACTCCCAATGCCAAGTTCTCCCCGACAGAGCCGTGGTCTTTGAAGTCGGGTTTGAGGCGAGGATGTTTCTCTCGTTTGGGAGCAGGTGGCTGAGGCCATCAGACAGAGAAGCATCCAATTAAAAAGTGAACCGAGAGCTTTCCTTTTGGAATGGTGTCTGCTGGGAAAAGGGCAGAAACAAATGGTGATCTGTGGAGACCTCGCACACCACAGACTTTTGGAAGTTCCTCCTGAGGATGACGGGGTTAACTCGCACCACACCAGCCTCCAGAGAAAACATCCATGACACTTAGGAGCACTTATGAGCTGAAAAAGTAGGTAGAAAGGAATTAAATCACGAAGGAAACTGAACCTCTTCGGTTCTACGACCTGAAGAGTCAAGTGAGGTCATATTTACTCCTAAAAAAAAGACTTTATTTTGCAAGGCATTGTAAAAATAAACAGTTTGTGTGATGGGGAAGATAACAGGGATGGCTAAGCTGTCCGTAGTCATAGTCATCAATAGTTATGTAACAGTTATAATGGTTAATGTGGAAGCACAGCACTGGAATTAAATGGGAGGTGAGAGCGCAGAGAAAGATTGAAGCTGATGTTGTTTGACATTTAGTGTGAACTTTGTGTCACAGCAACAGAGGAGAGGGGAGGTTCATTAAGAACATTTCAAAGTAACAACAAACTGTGGAGGTGATGCCGGTCTGGCTGCTTAAATGTCATCATGCCCTTATTCCTTTATTCTCTCTCACCCCTGAAGCACGATGGAGAACCGGATGACCTGTGTTGGTTGTTAGACAAAAGAAGGATGTCTGAGGAATTTTTATCACATACCTTTTTTTTTTTTTTTGATGATCGTGATGTTGAAACATTCTGTTTCCACTTCCCCTTCTCCAAGGAGGGTCAGCAGCACACAATGACATCCCTGGAGCGTCCAGGGGTTCAGGGGCTTACGCTCCAGGACCATAAACGTACACGACTTCGGGATGTTCTTTTGAGCCTTTAGGCCAAACACCACTGACGGATCTTTTTTCCTTTTCTTTTCTTTTTTTGTGTCCACAGCGAGAAAAGCTGATCCACGAGCTAGAGGAAGAGCGACGCCTGCGACTGGAGAGCGAGAAGCGTCTCCGGGAAGTGACGGAGGAGTCAGAGCTGGGACGGGCGCAGATGGTTTCACTGCAGCAGCAATTCTCCAGGTAACAGAGCCTGAAACATTACTGAAGCACTGCGGGAGCCTGAACTTAAATCAATGGAGGAAGCAGACCTGATCATCTCATCCAATATAGCACTCTGTTTGTCTACTCAGGTACTAAACATGTACAAGTATTTTAAAACACCTTTCCAGACAATTAGAATCAAACGTTGCTCCCGGGCCGTGGAATGAGTCGTGATAATGGACATTACAAGCTAGAAGCGACGTAAAAGCTACGTCGTAGCATTCCCCGTCTCTCTCCTGTCATCTCTCGACTTTCAGCTAATAAATAAAATCCAAATGCCGCAAAGATATGTATCTAAAACAACATTTGGACCACAGAAATCAAAACTAAAAGTTTCAACTTTCCATCTCTTTTCAATAAAAGTCATTGACTTTTGGCAGCAATTTCCTGCAATCACCACTTTGTCTTTATACCCTCAGAATCAATATGACGTTCTTGCCCTTGCCTTTTCCTCATTTCTTTGTTCTTGGCATTTCGTCTGAGTACCTCGGTGAAGTCCCTTCACCTTGTCGTCAGCAAACGATGGTTTGATGCATTGCGTTCAAAAGGGAGAACTCCTAAAGCGTGAAGTGCTCAAACAATGCTCCTGTCATAACTTCAGTAACCTCTAATGCGTGAGCCGCCCCTCCATCTCGCAGCTGCTGAGGTGTGACAGAGAGGGCCGGCCAATCAAGAGCTGGAGCCGAGTTGATGCCTTAATTAGGCGATAGGCATTCAGTGCTTTACTTGGGCAAAAAAAAAGGAGTCCAGAGTATTTCACATTAACTGCTTATCTTCTCATTAAGTTGGTGGAGAAAATCCTGTACATTTTAATGGTCCCAGTGCCGTGGTGCAGACGAGCACAGAGTCCCCGCCAGGGGAGGAATCAAATACTTAAGAACCATTCCAAAGATTTATCACACGTTTTGAAATATTCCATTGATGCCTCTGAATTGAACTCAGTGGTGTTTCTCCCTTATGCCCTAACATCCTTTCTCCAGACAGCTTTTCACAGTTTACAGCTTTTACCACAGGCGTTAAGGGTCCTTTAGCTGCACTGTTTTTCGGGCATTTCACCCAATTTCTCTTTGTTTGGTATGTCAGTAGAGGTCTATACAAATTATGGTTTACAGCTTACAATTTCCAGTTGGTATATCATGACTTCCTGATCCGTCGGAGGTAAATAAATCCTCACAAAATGCTGTGTAAACCTATTTTGTGTTTCCAACAAAGCACCTGTCCACGTCTCCGTGTTTTCTTTTACCGTGCAGGATTGTAGCATCTCCCTGTCTGACCTGTGTGCAGACTCATTGTGTTCCCCGCACAGCTCGCCAGGGAACGACTCTTTAAAGGGGCCGGATGTACTGTAGTGGCAAATTAGTAGATAGGAGAGCAGCAATATGAGAGTCCATGTCTTGCAGCAAGAGTATGCGCTGCAGTTCTATTAGGTGGGAAATGTATAAAGCTTATCCCTGATTGGGTCCTGCACCGGTCCCCATGGAGACAGATGAATTTGTCGCCATGGCAGGGGTCGCCCAGATGGATTGTTCTCATTGGATGCCGGGCGGCTGCTGGCAAGACTGTGGCTCTGCATTATAGACAAAGATTCCATTATGTCCAAAAAGCGCTTATCGAAGAGGGGACGTTCACCCAACCTCGCCACCTCGCTCAGCCGTTGTCATTCCGGTCGCGTTGCTCATTGTCATCGTGCTGAATTGCTGTAATTTCTGCTCGCCGCGTTGCCTGTGTTTTTGTGACTCCTGGGAGAACGCAAAGTTCAGCTGCTTCCCTTTCCACAAGTTACAAAGACATCTCCCTCCCAGCTCCGCACAAACACGCTAACAGGATTTCAGTCTCCGTGTCCAAGTCTTAATCTTTTGTTTAAGCGTCGCTGAGTGCTCGTCTGAATGCGAACGATCGAGTGTGCAAGCGTCTGCGCAACGTGTGTGTGTGTGTGTGTGTGTGTGTGTGTGTGTGTGTGTGTGTGTGTGTGTGTGTGTGTGTGTGTGTTTACGCGTACCTGGCCCTGCAGTGGATTAACACACTTACACGGCAGCCAATAACCGGTGGCTCTTTGCCGTGGTGGCAGATGGGACATCAGTGAGGTCACTTTAATTAGAGACTTACAAGCCAGAAAAAAACAAAAAGGATAACTCGGTCTTCCCATGAACCTTTGCCCCACTTGCGTCGGTTGCTTGCTCTGTTGTTTCCAGTTATTGGCTTATGGTTATACATCCACCGCTTCACTGACTTTTAGGCTTGTATTTGTTGCACATTAGGGGAATAGAAACCTCAGTTAATCAAAGTGTCTTTTGAGATAACGCCCGCAAATCATGGTAAGTGGACATCCAATCTTTTAAATAGACTGGAATCTGCTTGACCTCAGGCAACAATTGATTTGCGTATTGTTAATTAATTGAGGTTGTGCTTTGAATAATGAGGATGGAAGTGAAATCAGGCTAGTAACAGGCGAACCAATTTGAATGATGAAAGCCAGCCAAGTGTTGGAGCAAAGATATCAAACACTATGCAAATGAGTGCGTTAAATGGTTTCCTCAAACATTGCCAAAAATAGGGTCCAGTCAGATTCAACGAAATGCATTTTTTTTTTTTTTTTGCTTGCTCCGGGAGACAGAGGTGTTCTGTGATGATATGAGACAAAAGGTAATGAGCTGCTTGGAGTTGCACTCGGCATCACACACATGAACAAACAAAATCCACAACAAAAAGGAGAAAGATCAGACAGTCACTCCTGGAGCCAGACGACCTCCGGGGAATCTCAGCTTCTTACGGCCTTTGTTTGTGTGTGTGTGTGTGTGTGTGTGTGTGTGTGTTTGCCTCAGTAACTCCCTGTAACACTTACACTGTTTTTTTTTGGGCAGGGGTTGAATGTAAGGCTGGGATCGGCAAAACTGGAACAACTGGCTTTTCTTTTTCTACTTTCATCCGCTCAACAGCTCAATTTGCGTATGTTTTCACGGCTGAGATCAGAAAGGCTGCATTCCTCAAGTGACTGGCCATTTAGCTCCAGACATAGGTGTACACACACATGCTTATATCCACACGCCCTCCCCCAACCAGTTGGGCTGTTAGCCCGGTGTGGGTCACATGCCCAGCCCCTCCTGACTTGGGTCAACCCCCCAGGGCTTCACCACCACTAGCGTGGTCTGCCGTCATTAAACTCCCAACGGATTAGTGGGAGACTCCAGCCCCTCAACCCAGCCCACCCTGGACGTCCCACTACTCCATATGGGCAAGACATTTAGGAGCCAGGGCCGGACAGAGCAGGAATGGAGGTGGGAGAAGATGGGGGGGGGGGGGGGCGCGACCGAGAGCCGCTCTGACAATTCTGTCGTCTTGTCGTTCAACGAACAGAGAACAGAAGATGAAATGCGCGTAGAAATATAATCCATCGAGTGCATTTGGATCCCCTGGCCTTCCTGTGTTACCGCTCTGACAGGATGACCGGTGAGCAGACAGGGACATGGGGGCCACTGGGGGGCCTCCGCGGCCTGAAGCTGAGGGAGGCGGTTTTCAGGTAATGAGCAGAAACAGCGATTTCATTTTGTGTGTTAACGAAACGCAGGACAACTCCTGGAGGCAAGTTGTTTGGTTTCAGTCTGCGTCTTGTATTCGCTTTCCATTCTTATCCTCTTAGAGACTTTATTGTAGTCACTCCTCTGGCTGCTGTGGAGATTAGACACTTCTAGAAAGGGAAAAGGAGAGGCCTTTTGTTGGCTGCTGCTCACCAGTCTGCTCACACACCAAACACAGAAGCTCAGGTTCGATTCTTGACGTCTGTGCTGCCTGCTTGTTCTCGGAGATATCAGTTTGTTTTTTTATTCTTTTCTTTCTGTCACTGTTGTTCTCTGTGAGGCTCGCGAGGTAAACCAGTGTGCTTAAGATAGTTCAGAAACAAATTCCTCTTGACTTCATTGTGCCCGTCGGTCGGATCACAGTCATTGTCACCCAGAACACATGTGTGCTCATCAACAAAACCAGGGCGGTACAGCCGACCCGGTCCACTTGACTCTGAATCATTGGCGTCTGGAAGGGCCCTCTTCGTGGCAGGATATGGGAGACTTACGGCTAGACTAACAACAACAGCAGACGATGACTGGTGCCTGCAGATTTATGGCTCAGCAGCGTATTCTTTCTGCACATTACTCAGTGTGTGAGAACATGTGTGGATGCAACGTGTGTGTGTGTGTGTGTGTGTGTGTGTGTGTGTGTGTGTGTGTGTGTGTGTGTGTGTCGGATGCCGATGATGTAAACAGGCAAGAATTGCAGCGCTTTTCAAAGTCTGTACGCGTTGTTTGGACAGTCACGCTCCGGTTGAGATCCCTCCACGGTTCGCAGAGTAAAGTTTCAGAACTGCGTGTGTGTGTGTGTGTTTGTGTGTGTTTGTGTGTGTTTGTGTGATGTATGCATTCATGTGCTACTCTCATTACCGCCGCACTACTCCGGACTGCACAGCTGGACCGGCAAATATGCTCAGAGAGTGAGCTGAGTGATTGCACTCTGTTTGCAGATCAATGCCCTCTCTTCTAATCATCTCAACATCCAGCCACGCCCGGACCAAGTGTTTTAATTGGGCGCATTCTAAATGTGCCCCCCCCCCCTGCATGCTTTTGGCGGCTGCAGGATTTCGCCGGATGAATCAGGCCCCTGTTCAGGACGACACATCTGGGGTCATTAACGGGATGGAGGAGGGGGTCAGCCTTTTGAAGTTACTTCCTTACTCCTGCCCAATGGGGACGAGGGCTGTTAAATAGATAATGGGTGTCTGGACTATTTTGGGAGCACCTCATATTTAAGGGATTTATTGGTCCATTTCAGCCCCTCTCTTTAACTTCCAAATTTGAGCAGGGAATTACGTCTGATTGAACTTAATTTGGGTTGTTCTACTCTATCGCTTGCACTAAATTACCAGCCCACAAGAGAGCTTTGGTACCAATCTTCCTTTCTTTTTTTTTTTTTTTAAAAAGGGAACAAAGTCTGTTCCATTACTAAGCACCACGCTGGGTTTGTGGGTCAAAGTGCGACCTATTACTTGCTTGTAACTATGTCAGACAATCACAAACACTCACGCACACGCTCACTCCACTTGGCTAACTTCCGCCTTGGATTAAACATGCTGGTTATGATGTTTGCAGGCGAGCTGAAAGAGGTCAGATCACAAGCTTTTGTGGAAGTAGGGCATCCGTCACCGCATCATGATAGCTCGCCTGTTCTCTCTCTGGCTTGTGGAGCTTGCGCTCGCGGATTGTAGCCTAAAGCCAAACAGCATGTAATTCAAACTGGCCCCATGGTTGCAGTATAGATTTGGGTGTCGGGCAGCTGCTTTGGCTGACACGCATGCACAGCGGCTGCTATAATGCTCTGTGCATCGTGTTTTATGAAGTCACTCTGCATATGTGCATCATATAAGCAACAAAAAGGACATTTTAATAGAAAATTCCTCTCACAAACTTTTTTCTCCCACCTGCCTCTGTGATTTTGTTAAAAATAACTTTAAAGGTTATAAGAATTTCTGAAAATAGTTGCCAACACAATATTCATAGAAGTTGACGTCAGGTTTTATATGTATCATCTGCCCCCTCTCCATCTCCCCGGTGCCCGGTGTAAGTAATGGACTCCATGCTGTCAGTGTGACTAAGGTTTCCCACCGCGACGTCTTCCTCAGTCTCTTGTCTCTGTCTCACATGTGGGACACACATGCCTGTAGCCCACTGAGATACTAGCCGAGGCTCCAGCGAGATGCTCCTGAGCACCAATGGCTCCCTCATTGCTAACTGCTTCCTTTGGCCAGCGGTGAACATGTGGGACGGCCATCACGAATACGCGCTCTAAATCCTTCCAAATGTAGTGGGACTGCTGGAGGGATGAGAGAGGAAGACCCTAAATCTGCTTCCCTCGATACGTCTCTTTTAATTCACCCTCGCTGACTAGTCCTCGATTATACCCAGTCAGCACTGCACATTGTAGGACCTTAATGGAGATGTTTTCCTGTTTCAATGAATCATTTTATTATTAGAAACTAAATATAAAGGATGAAATAGGTCAGTAAACAATTATTTATATGAATCATTTCATTGTAAGTTTTGATACAGCCCTGAGATGTTAAATGGGCATCTTGTGCAAAAAAGAAAACACCCCCACAAAAGTTCTTTTTCACAGCAGTTGGTCAGCAAATATTGGAATGAAATATGACTTTAAGGGAATACTAAATACTATGGCCTCTTGATCTCTTTTTCTGTGGCATATGTGTCTTGTTGATAAGGTTAAAGGTCGCTGACGGGAGTCAGCGGTCACAAGGGCGAAAACCTTTGTAATGCTACCCCGCTGTAACGTGCATGACTGATGTGCATGACTTTTACAGCTCTGAACTGTCCTCAAGGCTGTAAACTGGACCAACCCCTTCACCAACAGTGTCTCGTTCGCTTCCCGGGAATTTGCTCTCTCTTCATTTGGGTCACGTCTGAGAAAGGGTCTCCTTGCATGTTTTCTGCAAAACAGCTCTAAGCGGATAAGAGTGGCTTAGCATTGGGTTAAGCCAGGCAATCATTTGGTGGGCGTCCATAAGTGATTTGATGAAAAGGAGCCTGAGAAGAAGAATGGATATCCTTGTGCCAAAACGGACAGTTTGGTAGGTCAGATAAGGCGATTGTAGCCGTCGATGCGGCGGTCACGCGACGGCCCCCGATGGCCTCGATTCAGCAGCACAAGCAGGTGATTGTTCTCCCTATCATTTCAGCAGCTTAAGGATTTTCCAATTGTTCACCGGTCAAATCTGATTAGAGAGTCTCGGCCAACCTGAGGCGCTGACGGCGCTGATAAAGTGAGAGTGTGACCAGAGTCGGGAGGAGACGAGCCGAAGCATCGCCACTGATCTCTGCTGCTTTCCATCATTTGGACGTCGAAGCGTCTCACTTGTTGAGGTGAAATGTTAAGAGGTTTTCATCCCGTGACTCTGATCTGAATAATGTTCAAATTTTGCGTTTTCTGCGGCTCAAGCTTACCATGGAGTTCATGACGTCATCTTTATCTTGAGCATCGAGTCTTGTTTCCAAGTTTTCCGTGATAAAGGAAAAAAACGGAGAGTGTACAAAAGGCCAGGCTTTTATTTTGAATTCTGATTATAGAGAATATATAGCTAATATGCTGCAGCCAAGAAAGGCTGGCAGCACAAATATCCAACCATGGCAGGAAGGGGGGAGGGGGGCGGGAGGAGGGGAAGGGGGGGGGGGCGATCAGTAACTCCCGCTCGGTCCGAGCTGTGAAACATGCAAAGACGCAGGCGGTCATTGGCAGAGGAGCGCTGAATAAAATAAACAGGCGAGCATCAAAAAACTGCGTGAGCAAAAGTGTCACATTTGTGGAAAATATGGCTGAGGACCTGCGTGCTATAAATCTGAGATGACACGCAAATATCTCTGATCGTGATCATGCAGCGAGTGTCCTGGCATGCAGCCTCCGTGTGAGCCCTTCTTGCACGGAAAGTGTTGATTTTAGCAAAGCCAAAGCCTCTTAATCACCAATGAAGAACCACCACGGCTGCATGCACACACACACACACACACACACACACACACACACACACACACACACACACACACACACACACACACACACACACACACACACACACACACACACACACACAAACACACACACTGGCTGACAAAACAGGGGGATCCCTGTCCTTAGTCGTGCTTCATCCCTGCAAGTCCATCCCTGATTCCCGTCTGATCCAAGACTACCGACATGCTCGCCTCCCAGCAGGGGCCCTCCTCCTTTTGGAGAGGGCTTAACGTGGGACATATGGGAAAGTCTTTGCCTGCCAGATCACTGTCTCTGCACAGAGCCAGTGTCGGATAATGACACACTGGAGACACGGCAAGCAGAAAATGAGAACAGGAGATCTGCTGTTAGGCTGTAACCCGGCCACGGGACAAACCACGCAGTCGGTCCATTGAGCGAAAAGCACTCAGGCTTATATGATGGCTGCGTGGCCTATTTTAGCCTCGAGACCCACATTTCAGCAACAGTGTCTAGGTCACTTTATGGCGCTGTGAGAGCGGAGTGCTGGCCGTGCATTCAGATGTCCCTTCATATGGAGCTCAGGGACGTCTGCTCAGTGTTTCTGGCTTTTTTCCGGAGAAACGGTCGTGCAAAAAATGGAGAGAAACTCAAGATGGGGTAAGTTTTGAGCTCAGATTGTTAGTTTTTGAGGGATGCTCAGAGTCCTTTGATCATTTCCAGGGCTGTGAAGGAATGTGTCGTTGAAGGCTACAAGCTGTGTAAAGCCACTGCAGTTTCAATGAATAGAAATAGTTTTGAATGAAACGCTCCCTCCGTTTGAAGTCTCGGTGTCATTGTGACTTTTGACAGCTGAGCCGTAAAGAAGAAGAAGAAGAAGAAGAAGAGAGGACGTTTTTTTCATGCGTTAACCGCAGGTTTGTCAACCAGTCAGCGCCAGACGACAGCGTTTCACCTCTAATTGTCCCCGTGTGTTCTGATGATGCATCACTTTGTTCACCTCCGTGGCTCGCCGTCACATCAAAGCTGTAGACGTGTGTGTGTGTGTGTGTGTGTTTGTGTATTCTGTGTGTGTGTTTGTGTGTGTGCGAGGTGGAGAGGTTGGACTAAAGATCGTCAGGCCTGCAGGCTTGGAATTGATTGGACCCTTAATTGTATTTCCTGGACTGCTGACGTACGCCGCGTTTGAAATTCAGCCTGTGCTGTGCCGGGGTCAGGGAAGTCAGAATTTGCTTTCGCCTCCACATATGTGCCCTCAAAACACACACACACATTCGTCCTTCCTTCCCTGAATGATGTTTTCAATAGGTCCTTGGCAAGCACTTTTGAGATTAATCACACTATCACTCTGAGCAAGACTATGTTTTTATGTAAAGTAATGCTCTGTCATCTGAGAGTTATAATCCATCCATCACAGGCGTTTAGCAGACTCTCTCTCTCTCATATAAATAGCTTTTAGGAGGCTGAATTTACAGTCCTGACAAATTACAGTGTTTATTTTATGGGATGTTTTGCTGGACGCTTGTCCCATTCTGTTCTTAGCAGCATTTACTGCTTAGATTTCATCACTTAAATGTACTTTTTTTATGCTTTTGGAATCACTTCATAATTAGTTCTCTTATACATAAATGGTAATAAATAATCATTGCTTTGATAGCAAAGAAGTGCTGTTAAATAGCGTTATAAGCGCTTAGTTGGTATTAGTAACCAGTGCACCATCGATGGTGATTACTGGGAAGTAATTGTTCAAAGCATTCTTGTTTGTTATTGCTCTGCATGAGTTGCCAAAGAAAATGAGATGATAACTAGTAATTCAGGCAGAATCCTGGGTTCACCTCACCACAGAGCTGGAAATAATATATTTGGAGTGGATGAATGTTGTTTTAGAAGATTTCCTGATGGCCACATATTTTCTTTTACCCAGAATAGAATGACTCTTCTTTCCAAATGGACCTGGTCTTTCTGTCCACGTGGAGTATCTCTAGTCCCTCAGCACCACTGCTCAACTTCAAAGTCTCTCCGTGCTCTTCCCCTGTAAGTCTGTCCTGTGAGAAGCTGCACATCTGTGCTTTCTGTGACTTTGAAATGGAAGCGGTATGGAAAGTGCTGCAGCTCCATGGGGCTGTTTAGAACCACAAAGGGTTTCTTTCAGGTGTGCCAGAGTGCCACGGACGCCTCAAAACAGCCT
Source organism: Ophiodon elongatus (assembly GCA_016806645.1). Lineage (NCBI taxonomy): Eukaryota > Metazoa > Chordata > Actinopteri > Perciformes > Hexagrammidae > Ophiodon > Ophiodon elongatus. The sequence goes on along the minus strand of JACSYO010001808.1, from coordinate 399,267 downwards.
CAGCTGTAGCGCCCCCCCCAGATACAACATGAGGAAGCAGGCATCAAAGTGTTTCTTACCATCCTGCCACTCAGTGATGCGAAGGTCATTGAGGTCACGCTGGGAGGTTTGTCTGGGAGTTGTGCAGGTATATGGCTACAACAGCAAACCCTGATATCATTCATTTAATCCTACATTTGCCTCTCTGGCTCATTTGGCACATGTTGCCATTCATGCCGCATTAGAATCATTTTGACTCCATCTGTTGCCTTGCCTAATGATGTTTCCGTTATTTCAGGTTTAATTTGAAAAGTCCCACATTTACATAATATTCGTCCTGCATGGTAGCTTGTTACCAACAACTAAGTGCATGTCTGTACGAAATATATCTGCAGTGCTTGTGTTCATGTTGTTCATGATAACATGAAGAACATGTTTGATGAGCTTACTGTGGTAACCTTCATCAGTGCTTTATCCAACGGTTGAGTAGGCGTTCCCTTTTGAAATCCCCCGGAAAAGAATGCAGACAGACCCGCCCTTTGAGGCTGAGGAATTTGAGAAATGGGTTAAAAATCCTTTTTATTGCCCGGTAAAAAATAGCAAATATCTTTGTAACCAAATGGACAGAGGACTCTGTAAATTCCTTTAAGCCAGAGTTAGTTTTTGCGAGATCGCCAGGGATTTATCTTTCAGAGAAACAGATGCTCACCTCTGTGACCTGAATGCCATTATAATACACCGGAGGCTCCCACTGAGGCTATATCTGTAGGTGGTCACCTGCCCCAAACCCCCTCGGTCCAAGAGCTACCCCTACTCGCCATGCTGATCATGCCTGTCAGCTAGTCCTTGACCCGGTGTCAGCGTCTCCGGACTTTAAAGCGGTCTGTGTCACGTCCTCTTTGCTCTATAGGTTGTGCTGATTAAAGCCGGCGTTTAAAGCAGGAACTGGAGCAATCTGCCACCAGCTCTGCCCGCTCGCCTCTCCTCTGTTCAGTCAGCAGCTAGCGGCCTGATTACAGCCGGCTTTGTGGCTCAGCCTGGACAGATGGTGCAGCTAGCGGCGTCCTGGCCTGCCCTGCCTGGGCTCATTCTCACCCGCTGTCACCCCACAGCCACGGCCGATCGGTGCTCAACTTGGAAATCATTATATAAGCATGGATAGAAAATATGCATACTATATTCAAGTGATTTAAATCACTAAATACTGGGTGGTAAAGCAGCAGTGTTTTCTAGAGACTGAGCATTCCAGCAACTGTAGTATTACTGATATTACAAAAGAAGTATTATGCTTTAAAAGTATCTCCTCATTATGCACCATGAACATTTTACAAATTTAATGAATCTAAAAAAAATGATTACATTTTTCAGTTTTCAGTTTTTTGGTTACAGGAAACAAAAATGATAATAAAGTGTTAACTAGTGAGCTTTACAGGTTTACATGCATACAGTTGATTAATTGCATTCTCTTTTTTGTACCAATGCATGTGTGTAAATGTGTAGAGGACTTACAGAAGTTGGTTAAAGTCTCTTTGTGTAGGATTCCTACTCTTTTTTTGGCATTGGTTCGATAATAAGATAATAAGAAGTCATGATTTTGGGACTTGAGAGAAAAGAAGGAGATTGAAATGTGACAAACTGGATGAATCCAACTCTACAAATGTGCATTTTCAACCACAATCGTCCATTTCAACGTAAGTCTTTCCTTTTCTGAAAGCTTTTCATCCCCATTGAGATTTCAAATCTCTTTTTTGAGGAAGTCTTGTTTCTTGTCTTGTTTCATTTCCCTGTGAACCAAACCAGTAAAAGAAGAAGAAGAAACTCAAATGATTCCCAACTGACTATGTCAAAGCCTTTCTTTTGTCAAGATCCTCCTTCTTAACTATGCCAGGCTGTCACATCCGCCAGTGCTCCTGAATGTCACTTGTATCGGTTCATCTACGTTTACAGCATCCAGCTGGGTCCAAAATCATCTCAGCTAATCGAGTGCTGTGCTTCTCTTTTCTTTTTACAGAATCAGAAAGTGAATGCATGTCGGGTTAAAGTTCACCCTACAGCTCGAGGGATGAAGCTGGTATGTGGCTCTTATTCAGATGGAAATAGGCAGAGGCATTTTTCACATGCACTGTTTGCCACCTGTTTTGCATGCAGCAGAAAACAGAGGCTCAGATTGTTTTTGAGCAGACCAGGACTTGATGGCCAAGGTCACTCGCTCGCTGTTTGCTGCTGTGATTGCACTTAATTCAAGCCATCAGCAGACACACACACACGGCCGCGCGCACACACACACGCCTGCAAAATCACAAACAATAAGTCAGTAAGTACTATGTTTGCACATTTTGTACTCAATCCGGCCATTTGGACAGATTGTTCCCAGCATAGTGAACTGAGCAGAAGTTGGGATTCATTCCCAAAAAATACCATCATCCATCTTGTGTCTCTGGCACTGATTCAGCCCCATTCTCTTTTCATTCTCAGCTTGTGTGTGTTTGTGTGTGCATGCTTATGGAAAGTGTAAAACAAAAAAACAAATCAAAATTGAAGGACGCAATGATCCATTTCAAACAACAAACATGGAATCAAATTGTAAAACAGCTTGAAAATAGACCCCATTTTCGATGTTTATAGCGGCGCCTTCTCTCTGAAGCAGCTGGTGATCGTTTCAGACATTTTAACCCTCTATAACCCTGAGGTCCTCGGGCACGTTGGTCCTGGCTGCTCTGCAGGTGTGATGAAAAAAACAAGGCACGTCTGCACCTTGGTATCACTCTCACACCTCGGAGCAACGCGGGGAGCTCTGGCTGCCTGAAACTGCTGACTAAGCAGCAACGTCTTACGAGGAGCAATGTCCGGGTTATTTTGGATAATCCAGCTTTTGTCTTATTACCTGAAGACCAACAGGTCCTTCCAATTTAAATGTCAAATGACATGGTGTGTCCATAACTCAACAGCGGTGTGATGTGTTCTGTGTGCAGGATGGAAGAGACGGTGCGGTCGCTGCTGCAGAATCAGGGCGGCGTGGAGCAGACTGCTGTGGACACGGTGGACATCATGAAGGCCTACAGGGTAAACCAGAGCTCATTCAACAAGACTAAAACAGTGGAGGTCTAAAAGGCCTCCTATGCAGCCTCAGATGCTTGATTGGGTATCGGCGGGTATATGCACTTAAGCACCAATATGATGTCACGTCTTCATAACATTCATCAGCTCAGTTACAGGAAGAACCACAACACGTATCCTCATCACTGTAGAAGAACCACAACACGTATCCTCATCTCTGTAGAAGAACCACAACACGTGTCCTCATCTCTGTAGAAGAACCACAACACGTGTCCTCATCTCTGTAGAAGAACCACAACACGTGTCCTCATCACTGCTGAAAGCTGCCGGAAACTTTAAGCTTAGCTGACAAAATAGCAGCAATTTGGGAACGACTTACTGGAATATCTGTGATTTACACGTATCTTTAATACACTGGTATCAGCAGGTGCATAAGTTCAGCTATCAGCAATCGGTATCTATCGAAGTCTATGATTTCCCTGATAATATGTGGTCTTATTCTCTATTTACTCAGAGAAATGGCAGTAATAATTTTGTAGGTAAAGGCATCTCTGTTTGTGTCTCACTCGTCTCGCTCTCCGGCTCAGACGGTGTTGAATAAAGCTCGGCCGAGGCGAGGTGAGCGCACTCATCTCCGTGCCCGTTACATAAGAGAAATAGCCGCTGGGATTGAGCAGAAAGAAAACTGATATTTCAGAAGCGCGGGGTCGCACTCCACAATTTGTAGCTCGACGTGTTTACACGGTGTCGCGGCGCCCGGAAAGCTGTTGCCTCAGTCTGTTTATCAGCGTGGTGTTATTCACTCCCGTGTCTGGGAGCCTTAACTATAGAGAAAAAAAAAAGCTTTTCTTCCAACTCTGTGTTGCATTCATCTGTAGACCTAAAATATATACCAGACCTTATCCAGCATCAGCACACACATCTTTCTTTGATGCCACACGAAGCACATCACTATGATAGAGTATCATAGTGTTTATAGTGGATGCTAATTTGAAACCCCGGACAGCTTTATGAAAGTGGGAGATCAGTGATGTTAAAAGAATTCTAGACAGATGACTGAAAACGTTAGTGTCCTTAAAGCAGCGTCTTTAACGTCAAGCAGCAAAATGTCTCCGGGAGGAAAGGGAGGAAACGAGCACAATAAAAAGAGTCTCTATCAATTACTACATGCGTTCATCACTGTGAATAAAAGACGGAAATAGATGCAGAAAATCTTTGAGTGATGAGCGCAAATAAAAGTGGGCAGACTAGAAAAACGAGCGCTATAAGATTAAACGTCAGGACGGTGAAACATGGCACGAGCAGTCGTGATGAAAGAAATGATGTGCTGTAAACTGTCCTGAGGCGAAGCTTCATAATGAAAATATGACCAGACAATATGCAAATAGTTTTCTCTGTGCACACAGAGTAATCCTTTCCTGGGTTCCCCGCCACAAATGGATTATGTCGAGGAGAAAGAATGACAAGGGTGATAGGAGATGGAATATGAAGTGGTGTGTGTGTGTGTGTGTGTGTGTGTGTGTGTGTGTGTGTGTGTGTGTGTGTGTGTGTGTGTGTGTGTGTGTGTGTGTGTGTGTGTGTGTGTGTGTGTGTGTGTGGAGGCGTTCAGTAAATATTTTGTGCTCCGAGCATGTGGGTTCAACCCCAACTAATTCAGTATTATGAAAATAAGTGAAAGTTTTCTGCAGCTTTTTGATATATTTACCCCTGAGTCTAAATCCCCACTGTAACTGTTTTCCTGGTTCATCAATGACTTTTAAATGATATCAAACAGAGAATCCTCACTGGAACAAGAGAACGAAAGAGCCAATCTAACAACTGAAATAAAAATAGAATACAATTCTGAACTATATCCTGCTGTAACCTTAACTTTAACTCCAATATTCTCGAAGTTTTCTTTAATAGTTCACTCTAATTTTGACTGTCAGATGGTTTTCAGCCATGAAAGCAGCGTTTCTCTGCTTCATGACCACATTCTTGCAAAACCAAAGACTTTCCCATCAGCCTCATCTGTACGTAATTTTCCGTACTAACTGGCAAAGTATCCGCAGATTAATATTGTCCCTGTGAGCATGCTGAGGTTTGCTTTTAGCCAAAATCAAGTCTTCTTCCATCCAAACGTGCAGTGTTGATTTCTTACTTATGTCACTTAACCCTTTATGGAATAAACAAGTCTGTGAGATTGTGTTTCAGAAGGTGGTTTTTTTCCCCTCAGTAATGGTTATGTAAAGAGAATATATATTTACTGCGTGTAGACATACCTTGCTCTTGTGTTCAGCAGTCACAGATAACAAACTTGGAGGGTTATTATGGTGCTATTCCCAGATGCTGTACTCCTGCTGCGGCTGCATTCTGTGTGTTCAGCAGACAAACTCAATAACTTGAAAGGGCAGCGTGAGGGACAAGGTTTCCTCCCCTCTTCCTCTGCAGACTCTCTCCGCGGTGATTATTACCGAGCCCTTTAACGCCGTCTGATGAGCCGTCTCTCACAGCAGACTTCACACTTCAGCAAACAAAAGCAAAACTTAAAACTGGGACTTTTAAAGAATTGCCTCGAAACTCGATTGTCTGATGGAATCGAGCAAGATTGAAAACCTAATATATGTTCAGAAGAGAGCGAATCAAGCTGAAAACAAAGGGCCTTGAAGGACATTATTTCCATTTCCTATTAGGATAAAGAAGTGCTACATTTGGATATATAAAAGAAGAGCTGCAGCCATCCATTAGCGCGCTGACCTCAGCTTTGTCCAGCACATTAACCACAGGTATCTTCAGGTCTGTCAATTATCTGTCAACGCTCAGCTAGGAATGAATCATAGTGTGTGTATGCAGCGTGATACATCACACTCCATCAGCTGAATAACTAATTTGAATAAGAGATACCGTTGCTTCGTCACAGCACATGTCAACGTTGTTTTGTTGCTTTTGTTGTTCATGATGGGAACATAGCCAGTGAGAGGTTCAGAGGAGAAAATAACTCTTTTGTACAAAACTATATTTTCTAGTATTTTTTTCTTTTCTTTTATGCCACAAAAATGTCCTCGAACCCAGGAAGAAGTCTTTAAATTACTGCTTTTCCCTCAACCAACTCTAAAAAGACATCAAAACCTATCTTACCTAAAACAGAATTTTTATTTTTGTTGTTGTTTTTCCTTTTTCAGCAAATCCTCATATTTTCAATGCGCTGGAACGATTTAATGTGTCATTTCTTTTGGAGGTTTATTCATTTTAAAGCAGAAGATGCTATTGCAATGACCAAATTTTATTTTATCTACAAAATGTTGGTGCATGTTCAGTAAAAAAACATATTTTTAGGCTCCAAAGATTCCTTGAAAAAGGGATGAATAATCTCTTGAGTGTGACAGGAAGCTCATTGTGTTTTCTTTTTGCGGTTCGGTGCTAGCCAGGCAAAGCCTAATTAGTGGCTTATTATTACCAGTAGTTAATTACCGCAGATGCCATGAAGGCAAAAGATAGCTGGCAAAGAGACACACAGTGAGGGCAGAGGAAGGATCCCCATCCTACAGACAGGATGAGAGCCCTCAAGGTCACTGCCAGTCTTTGGAAAACAAGTGAAACATGATTAGGGATTAGGGGATGTTTTGCAGCTCTGTTGTGGAAGCTGCCTCCCTGTTGTCCCGTCTGCCCATCTGATCCTCTCTCCTTCCACGTTCCCTGATTTTTGTCTTTCACGGCTCCGTACCCGTGTTTCACGTCCTGCCCTGAAACATTTGTCATACCTCACCCCTGAATGCTTTCTTCCCATCTGCTCAGGTTTTTCCTTGCCAAATTTTCTGTCTTCCTCCTTCTCCTGTTTGTCTTTCCCCTCCTCCCTCTAACCTCATCTTGTTTTCTGCACGTCAGGATAAACTCTCCGAGGAAGTGAGGAAACAGTACGTCGGCCCCGAAGAGAGCGGCTCCCCGCCGTCGACTCAGGCGGAGCCAGACCCGCCGAACGCCGATCCCGATGCCAGCCAAGCAGAACAGGACAAAGACGGAGCCAAACCCCTTCTGGATCGCCTCCAGGCCCTGGAGGTAACTACTGAACCATCTTCTCCTTCCACCTTCACTGCTGTCCCTTTGTTTCCTCTCTCTCTACCTACCTTCCTTCACTCTGCTTTACTCTTCTTCCTTTCCTGCCTCTTCATTCTTCTTCATCCGCTCTCCCAGCCACCGCTGGCTATCCTTTGTGGCCAGCCTGTCTGCCAGTTGTCAGCGTCCTTGCTCAGTAGTGTCTGAAAGCATGACAGCTCATCAAATTCTCCTTCGTTTGGAGAGCAAAGTCGTCCTACGAGAGTCGCTGCAGGGGCTTCGGGCTATACTCCAGCTTCGGTTTGTTTTCCTCTGCGCTCGGGGATTTGAGCTACACTCCGCCACGAGCCCTGAGCAACAGCCTAGTCGGGAGCGCAGCCACAGTGATCCACGCTGATTGCTTTATTTATTTTTTACCAAAGCCACCGGACACATCGTCTCAGATCTCTTCTGCAATTAAAGGACTCGGAGTTAATTAAATTAGGCCACCAGTCTTACCTTTTCATCTCCAAGAGACTCCACGTGGCCTCTTGATGTTGATGTGGTGGAAGGGGTGTGACATAAAGTCTTCACCTCATTGCCATCATGCACAATTATGTCAAAGATATAATGCAAATGAAGCCAGTATTCAAGAAGCTGACGGACAACAAAGAACTGAAGTGCACATGCATAAAGAAGTAAAAAGAACAAGAGTCCCTTAAACGATACACTAAAGCCTCTCTGGTAGAAAATAGACCCTAATTACAGCAAAGTGCCGGCTAATTCCCCGTTGCTCCTTAGCTGTAAGTTATCTTCCGAGACCGGCAGGAAGTATGGTCACGCTGTCCCGGTGATCCATCTGATGAAGCACAATACCTAAACATTACATATTAAACGGCTTTATCATAAGTTATCTGCCATTTAATTCCATTCTGCCGGCGCAGGTGATGGATGTACCGCCGGCTCAAGCAGCCAGAACAAAGCAGAGGTAATACATCACTGCCCCTCATTGTGCATAAACTCCACAGACACTAAGTAAGCACTGCCCGGCTCCTATTTCTGCTGCTCAACTGATGCTGTTCATTAACTTGGCAGGCACGCACTGTGGTCTATAACTGGAGCTTTAATGAAAACACCCAGAATTTAGGAGAAATGCCCGTTGGTCATCTTACTTGTTAAGTGGTGAGAACATAGGGGCTAAAATTACCCATGTGGCCACAGAGGGTCGTTTATTAACGTCCTTCATGCACAAACTTCTTGGTTTATATTCCGGTCTCAATACTAAGAAAGGTGTTTTAATGGATTCCTTTCTCCTTACAGATTGGATGTTTTGTGTGGTTGATGTGGTACTTAGCCACACAGTGTATTTCCTACAGTAGATGGCGGTCGGCACCCGAGTACCTTATACAACCTACTACTGGAAAAATTCCAAACTAGCCCTTTAACCTGGAGATGTTAGAGACATCTGGGCTTCGCTTCCCATTCAATTCCCTTCTATTCATTCTCACACAGAACACTAACAAGCTCCACGAGCTCCGCACCGCCATAGCGACATAATCCATCGCAGTAAACACAGCCATTTCTTTTCGTCTTCGTTTCTTTGTACCCAAACTGACTGTTCAAATATCAGTGTGTGCATTGTGCCTCGCTTGCGGCCAATCTCCTGACGGCAGCAGGAAGAAATGTAAATAATCCCTCAAAAACACGTCACCTCACAAATTTAAATGTCTTTTTTTTTGTGTGTTTGTTAGCCAAGAGAGCACTTTATGTCAAGGTTTCCCAGAGGACAATGATAGAGGAAGATGTTACGGCATGCTTTGCAGTAACAATAATACATCCATTAATAAATCCAAATGACATTGAGATTCTCATTTCAACCTTCTAAAGGCTTTGGTGTCATTGAACAATAAAGCAGCAATAACATTCAGGGTTCAGGTAACAAAATACCACTTAAGTTGCGTTCTGCCACTATGACCGGGAGAGTCGGGTATCACTTCAGACTTCAGGTAGAAAAAAGAGCTCTTGTGTAGGTGTGGTGCTGACCGGCAACACATATCAAACAGGGGTGTCTTTTAGTAGCTGTTGAGTAAGAGAAAGAACAGTTTCATATAATTAATAACAGGAATGTGGTCCATAAGAAAGGTGCCATGATGAATAAAATGACATGGGATTTCTCTAGTTCAAGATATCTCTTATAAATTCCATTCACAGACACATAAGACACATCACATATCTATATATACATTTCCCCCCACCATCAGGCTTCAGTCCTTAATGAGCCAGTGATTCTTCCCCGATAGCATAATTAGAATGTTTTGGGTTGTAATTATGTGTCCCATGTTTTCATCAAGGCTTTGGTAGTTTCCACTAAAGGGCAGAGGGCGAGAGAAGCCAGGCTGGCTGACAGCCCCTAATATGCCGCCTGCCACTGACAAATTGGAAACTCCCAGAGATCAATAGGGTGCCGCCTCATCGCTGGGCGAGTGGAGGAGATATTCTTATTAGGTCCAAACTCCAAATGGCTGGCTGCCGCCCCAAAGTTCAGCATCATAACTTCCATCCTCTTGACCTTTATCTATGTGGTACTTTGTACATTTCTTATTGGCCTTCCCGGTTCAGCGTTGACATATGACCTTTGCGCGGTAACTCTCCTGTTAGCTGCGGCTCTGCTTGATTGCTACTTCTGTCTCCATCGTTGTTGTTTTGTTGCATCATGTAACCAAAGTCCTTGCGATGTGTGAGCCGCGTTGACCCTGATTTCTTTGCAGGAGAAGAATTCTGCCTTGGCCGTGGAGAACGAGAGCCAGAGGGAACAGTACGAACGCTGTCTCGATGAGGTGAGAGCCAAACCTCGTTTATCTTGACACTCTCAAGGTAGCCATGTGACCGGCCACGTGTTTCACTAACCATGGAAAGTTCACAAATGTTTGTTGAGTTAGGTTTGACATTGTTGAGTTTAAGATTAAGGATTTAATGAGGTCCTGCAGAGCACACTGGGTTGCCCACAGGTTGGCAATTTACTTGAAACACAGCTTGAGGTAGGCGGAGGGGAACTTTTCTTATTAACAATTAATTTAGAAAACAGCGTCATATTTTTCCAGGCACTAAAATCCCTCATCACTCACTTTAGTAGAGAGGCTATCTATGTTTCAGCTGCGATAAGCTCAACCAAGCTCCGACATTAGCTGCTTGAAGTCTGAAAAGAACCTTTAAGGCAACAAGGATGCTGGTTATTTTTCATGCATTTTAATTTAATGTCAAAAGGCCTTTTCTTGATGCTTGTATATAATAAGGCAGAGATGTGTGTTTTTTGTTGCACTTCTCTGCACTAGCTATTGCTAACAGTAGCTGTACAGTAAACACATGCACCACCATCATACCTATCATAATCAGCTCACTGTTGTTATTGATTGCGGTCGTTATTAAAGTCTAAAATGCACGCTGTTAAATAACCTTGTCCTGATGTGCACTTGTGTTGCTGACGGTTTACGTAACAATGCCACTTCTGTGCCCTCTGGTTACTTGTGGGAGCTTGATAAGTGCTGTGTAGGGAGCCACATGAGGGGAATAAACCAGCCCGGCTATGGCTGTGCCTCCTTCTGAATCACTCCAGGAGGGAGGCAGGGAGGGAGGGCAGCACTGCTATGGGGGAAGTATGTCCAGCAGGGACAAGTTGCCCAATTTGTCCTGGAACCAACAGGCTCAGCGGACTGAGCAGACCCGCCGGAGGGAGGGACAAAACGGGCGAGAGACGAGAGGGGGGGTGAAAGGGGAAAGGATGGGGAGACTGGAGGAGGAAAGGGGGAGGAAGGAGATTGAAAGTGAGTGATAATAAAAGAAAAGAAGGGGAGGAATTTAGTTCCACAGCTTTATTAGAGTTTGCGTCCACCATGGATTGTATTTGGGATAAAGTCAGTCTCTTTTCTGCTTCCCTGCCCTCATTAAGGGGGCTCAACTCGCCTTTGTTGTGTTTGCTTCTCAACTATTTTCCTATGTGGTTGACTTTTGTGGAGGGAGGGCTTGATAGCGATGCAGGTTTGATGACGGAGGCTGTGTGTGCCTCTCTAATGACCCACAGAGCAGTAGTAAGGCTGACGGTTGCTTTGTAACAGAAGGGATGATTATTTTTTTAACGTTGGCCCAGCTGCTGGTCCACACATCAGTGTGTGTGCGAGCTCATTTGTACTTTAATTACTTGTTTCGCAGTCATACAAAGATGGCAATCAGAGATCAAACCCTCTGTCCGACACTAAGCCAGGTTTCGTTTGATCACTCGGCTATTTTACACAAAGCGGATCTGTAACTTGCGGTTCCAGGAGCAGGGCTCATTTCACCATATTTACTCCCATCTCTCCTTATTCAATAAACGAGAGCGAGTGCACTCAAAAGAGCCGATGTGGCTTCACACGGTATTAATGAGCAATCAATGGGCAGTAATCGGAGCCGCTTCTCCATCGGCGTTGTGGTCTCAGGGCGCGGGCGGGTGTTGGCTGCTGGGAGACCGGAGCCCAGACGCCTCTGCTTCTACATCAGTCTGGCGCTGTCATTACCGGCGTTAGGACGTGAGGGTTAAACGTTGTAAAAGAGGTGTGTGTGTAATATGCACACACACCTGCTGCTCTGTAATATTGTGCTGTTGCGTTCACATGAGCTCATAATAATTCATCCCATGTGTGGTTTTGGGGGAGGAAGTGCAGCGTTAGCAGTGCAGAGGTGGTCTACAGAGGCCTGTAAGGGTCAAAAAGACCTTCAGTAACGCCTTGTTTTTCTTCCTGTCTCCGTCTGTTCAAGGTTGCCAATCAAGTTGTGCAGGCGCTTCTCACCCAGAAGGTTTGTTTCCTTTATTAAATAACCCATCAGAATCTTGCATCATTAGAATAATGATACATTTCATGATGATCCACTCTTGATGAACATAATCATTATGCTATTACTCCGGTCATACAAATATAAAACCCTGAACGTGAGAGGATTTTCCTGACGCTCCCTGTGTTGCTCCCCACTCAGGATCTGAGAGAGGAATGTCTGAAGCTGCGGACTCGTGTCTTTGACCTCGAGCAGCAGAATCGGGCGTTGGGCGCTCTGTTCCAGCAGCGGATCAAGCCCGCCTCGGACCTGCTCCTCCAGGTACGCTGCCCCTCCAGAGCCCAACACACCGACTCGAGTCTTAACACTGCTACTATCACTTGGATTTGCAAGAAAGAGTGTATCTGCACTACTCCCAGTAACACTGGGACACACACCACTAAAGGAAGCAGCTCCTCCAGTAAAAGCCTGAGCGCTGATTCACATGCATTCAAAGTTGTTTTTCATTTGGGTTGTTATCAAACTACTCTGAGGTCTCAGCTGGAGACAGACACTGCAAACAGCACTGAATACTTTAAATGCAAAAAAAAACCTTCCTCTTTTACATCAATCCTTATCAATCTTTTTCTCTCAACAGAAGCAGTTTTTGAGTCTGTTTTTCTGTTCTGAGGCAAAAAAAGAAGAACAGGCCTTCGAGCACACATCCCTTGTAGTTGTTTTTGTTTGTTCATCGTGCATGGGGGTTCACTCTGAGGTTGACTACGTGCAGTTTTAATGTTCCTATTTTCATGGTTTCACTAAGGACTAAATAGTGTAAACTCCTGAACTGTTTAGGAGAGCTTCTATAAAGGCAATCTTAAAATGTACACACAGAAAGTCAGTGTCCTCCCTGGTGCCGCCAGAAATTAACATCGCCGCCAGAATCAGAATAAAATATGCAGTTTTATGCTTCCAATGCAGTTCTGGCTCGTTCGCACCACTAGAACTATAATCTCGACTTGTCTCCTTCACATATGACAAAAAAACACATTTCTGAACCAGCAGTCATCGAGTCTCTTTTCTGTAAACATCACGCAACAACCACTGCGTTTATATTCTCCACAATCCCCACATTCTCTTATTCGGAGTGGCTGGAAATTGCCTCAGTTCATCTCATTGGTCTCTTGGAAAACACCAATTTAGTGAAAAGTGTATTGCAGCTAGATTTTCAAGGAGTAATTATGAGACAGACGGACCTGCCACCATATGCTTTCCACATCTATTGTGATATAGCATCGCAGGGCAATAAGGTTAGTTTGAAAAGTAGGGTTTCACATAATTGTCTAAATTCCAGGGTTCCTCGCTGTCAATATGAAAATAGCAAGCTGCCAAAGGAGAGGAGAGCGGAAAGGAGCTGTCAGTCGGTCCAGACGAGAGCAGGAGAGCGAAAGAGGAGAGGAGGAAAAGAGAGCAAGCAAGGGTAGATAAGAAGGGAAGGACAGAAGGGTGAAAATGGAGAGAGATGAGATAGCAGAGAGCCGAGACGACTGGGAGGAGGAGGTAGAAGTGAAAAACTAAGGGCAAAATGAGAAGGAGCAGAAACGGTAGATACACTCAGTGAAAAAAGGAAATAGAAAAATAAATAATATGGCTCTGGGTGTGTTGTAAAGCTCTCTGTCAGTTCCAGCGACTTCCAGCATCATTATTGGATGGGCAGGAACATTGTCAAGTGAAACTGCAATATAAAAGGCTTGAGGAGGGATATTGATGACATCACTGTGGGGACCAAACGGTGCAGTCTAGCTGCAGACGAGAATTAAGGATGTGTAATGTGTTTTTCCCCTTTTTATTTGTTTCCCTGAGACGATATATCCGTTGACTTGAGGTCGGTGCGTCTACATCATCACAGAGACGCCGAGGCATTAGAACGTGTAGGTTTTCCCACAGGAAAGTCATTTGCCTGCCTGTTCATTACTTAATAATGACATTTCAACCATCAGCTGGTGATTCAGTGTAAGAATTAATCATAATGTGAACACGCTGCTCCGGATGTTCTATGTGCTCATTATGAGCTCTCCAGTCATGTGTGGGAGAGCTGTTAAAACATCTATAATTATCACAGGGCACTGGAACGTCCTCCAGTATGTAATTAAGAAATATTCCTTATTTCATCCATCCATCTGTAAACCAGTAGCACACACTGTAAAACCACCAAATATATATAAAAAGGAAAAATCCCATGTTTTTAAATCAATACCACTCTTGTGTCTTTACACTGAATATAAATATATATATATATATATATATATATATAAATTTATATTTTTGCACAAAGAATCATGCAAAGCACCACTTTAAAGTTCTAAATGAAATGAGTAAGAAGAATGTCTGAATTATGAGCAATAAAAAAAAACTTTTGCACCATCATTATGGTACTTATGAAACCAAACCTACACACTTGCGTTATTACATTACCCATCCCGCTTACTAAACCATCCGAGCACCATTTCTAATAAAATTCTGAAAATAACCAGGGAGCGTTTCATGTCTCCTCTCGCTACTGGAGCCTTAATCGCCCATATGAGTGTACTGTTTCCCATCTAGCTCTGGACCCTTTGCTTATCAGTAATTAAACATTCTCCAGTTCCCCGAGGGCGTCTTGAGTTTCTCTGATAACGAACCATAACGCTTTTAATGGGAGCCACACCTTCGCAAGCCTTCAGCTGAACTGGTTTGACTAAAAGAAATGCCACATATTCATTTCAGCAAAGAAATCGGACATTCAGTTTCAAAATCACAACGACGGTTAGGGTTGGGGTAAATAACCGGTGTGCAGTCCCATCCACTTATGCTGCCCCTCAAACGTGACGGGCAAGTGGCAACTGAGTCGCCCATTACCGGGACAAATACTCAGTGTTTCCTCGGGTACCTCAGGGCCCCGAGGACGCGGCCTGAGCGCCATGACCTCATTATTTCTCGAGCAATTTTGCAGTTTGGAGAGTCAGGCGTGCTGCTGACACGGCCATCAGCTCAAGGTTTCTGTGCACACAAAAAACCTGTAGAAATCCCAAATTCAAACAAATTAAGTGGTAAATACATTTTCATGATCAAATTTGTAGATAGAGCGTTGAGATATTTTTCAATAGATATCTCACCTTAGTCTTGTCATATCACAGCTCAGCCCCGAGCTGTCTCGTATCCCGCTGTAGTTTAATGGGCTGCGTGTAGCCGTAGGAAAAGCCTTTGTGATGAGTCAGACGTATAGATTGGGTCACACAGGTGGGCGTCTTGTCTTTTCCCTCCGACTGCGCGTCGTCCCGCTGGTGTGTGTGTGTGTGTGGGTGTGTTGCAGTCAGCCAATGAGTTTTTGACAGCGGGTGCCAATACTGATGTATGTGTTTGGGAGCTGCTTATTGCTTATTGCTGCTATTCTGAGCCAATGTTCATTATCTTGAAATATGACCACTGTCAAGCACAAAAACAACAAAGAACAAAAGCAGGAAGCTTCTTGATTTTTCTTCATCACGACACGCAACACCTCTCCATTGTCTTCAAGACTAATGGATGTTAACTAATAGTTATTAAAAGGCCAGGGCTGCATGATATATGACAGTCTTGCGAGCATTAGTTTATGACTTTCATCTTGGCCTTGAACCTCTGAAAGTTCAAGATGTGCACGCAGCCTTGTCATCTACCGTTTCCTTCCACTATGTCTCGCCGCGACCCGGTGACACTATTGACTGAATGCTTGATGAGGATGCTGAGGAGGTGAAACCCAGCACCCTACGATAAGATCAGAGCCTCCCGTGACACCTCAGCCACTCCCATCCCCGTGTGGACAGCAGGGAGGCCCGGCGATGCGGCAAATTTCAATTTCATGAGAAGCCATCTGGAGCTTTGAGTCCAAAACAATGCGGCGTTTCATTTTCAAAGAATAACGTTCAGGATGGTTTACAATAAATAGAGAAAACACTTGAAACGTGAAATGAATGTAATAGTTCATTTTAATAGCCCAAATTTGACCTGGAAAAGGAAACATCTAAGAAATGTTCTACAGTTCCTATTAACTATTTTGAACTAAATCAAACCAGGTTTTAAAGCAGAGCGTGATGTTTTATTAACCCTCAAAATAGTAAGGAGTAATTATCTCTGTGAAGAAAAGGCACCGAGGCCGGGCATCGACCTGTTTCCATGGCACCATCACCACCGAGTCGCTGAAGGTGAAGAGTCTCCTTCACATGCTCACACAAACACAGAAGAAGCTTTTTTGTTTGGCAGTTTTGCTGAAAGTTGAAGAGAAAACCGTAGGATGGTTGTGTTTTGGCTACAGGCAAAGTGATGCTGGTTGTTTGGTCTGAAGAGACAAAAGAAGCAGTGGAGGTTTTGCTGTCATTAGGAGCAGTTTGCTTTCTTTTTCTTTCCAACCAAATGTTCTGAGGACGTCTTTCAGAAAAAGTCAATACAAACTGTCAGCAAAGAGTTTTATGGATCACAATAAAATTGAAGATGGATCTACCAGTTTGTATTTTAAAATGGTTATGGCATTGATAGAAAATGTGAGTAGTTGGTTTTTCAAAGCTCCGTCTCCATTTGCAGAAGGTGACTTTCACTTTTACAACATGCAATTTTCTTGATGTATTTTTTTTTTCTGCTGCAGGTACACATCATGAGAAATGCTTTTCATTTTAATGCTGTAAAATAAGACTGGAATTTATCAGAGCACAGAAATACACACAAATACACACATGTGTATATACATATACTCCCAGAGTGAGCATTAGTTTTATCCTTGGCAGGAAATGCAGCAAAAGATCAAGTGTTATGTTCCGGCATGTTTCCAGTTTAAGTTGATTTGAGCACAGGGAACCCAATGTAATTAAGTTCTGAGATTAATACGTGGAGATGTATTTGGTTTTGTATCCTTCCCTCCTAAGCTGAAGAGTTAAATAACAGAAGAGACTGCAGACTAGCATATGAATTAAGAAAAAAAATCTAAATGAATCCCTTACTCCCTGATGCAATTATTTCCTTTTCACATAATTTTTTCCGGCCGATGACATTAGTGACTTTGAGCGTACGACTTAGGGCTCGGCGTGGCACCAGTGGAGGGAATCTGTTGGACCGGCAAAATGTTGCTCAGCCTCAACACACTGTACAGCCTTTTGAAACGTTGCAAAATAAATTCATTTTTATTGACATTTATAACTTGAGAGATTTACTGTATGAGATCACTGATGTTTTAGATACAAAATTTGAAAATCATTTTTTTTAATAAACTGTATATTTATGAAGTGCCAAAAGAAGACTTTTTGATTAGTAGCACTTAAATGACACTTACTTAGAGCACTTGGTAGTTTGGCTTTCTTGAGGAAATTGTACTTTCTTGATTGTTGTTGTTCTGGGTTTGAACACTCATGGTTGAATGCACTTATTGTAAGTGGCTTTGGATAAAAGCGTCTGCTAAATGTAATGTAATGTAATGATTGTGCTATGTGCTAAACATAGTGTTGATGAAGAATAATCCGCCTACCATGTTGCTGTTCTGTGTCATTTAAATCTCTTGAAATCCCTGCAGTGAAGATTCAATCTGGTGTGTCCTTCCTTCTGCCTTTCAGAAACTTCACTCTCGGATCATGGATCTATCTGCGGCAGATTTGCTTCTGGAGCCAGAGAGAAGCAAGGCCTTCTTGCTTTCCAGGAATACAGACTATCCCTCCAGTGTAAGCTTAATAGGAAACATGCAGGAGGCAATGTATTTTTTTTTCTTTTGTTCAAACATATGAATCGTCCAGGTAGCATAACCGCAACCCACTCAAGAAATCATTACAAGATATTAAAATACAGACCTAACTAGATGAAGCCGTGACCCCTCCTCTGCTCTCAGCAGGAAGAGCTGGCAGTATCACTTGGCACTAAGAGGAATAAATCCTTGTCATATTACCAGAAAACCATCGATTGACTCGCCATCAGTAAAAATGACTCCATAGGACACTGTGGTACATTAGTCATCTTATGTATTATGCAGTAAGGCCTGAAAAAGAGTTATTTTACCCTTTTAGCCCTCTGAGAATGCCATCCGATAAACTCTAATGTGTATCGTTGAGAGCGGAAGAGCAGGGAGAAAATGAAATAATAATTATCGATTCATAAATCATCTTGTTATCTGAATGTGCGAATGTATCACATCTCTTTAAATATTTTGCATTAGGTGATACGCACAAGTGACACTCATATGAGATGAGTGAAATATCTTATTTCTTGTCTTGCATACAGGAATAAAATACTTTGCATAGTGAAATCCTCTGCAGTAAGATGCTAATTAGAGAAACATCTGCTGTGCTCTGATGACTGCACATAGAAATTTGATTGATATTTATTAAAATAAGTTTGAAAAGTGCATTGCCGAAGCATTTTAGGTATTTGATTGGTCTGTCAAGTCTTTGTTAAATATCTTAAATCACAAAATTAAGAGCAAGATGGCAATTAGACAAGCATCACTACCTGACAACTTGCACATCCACGACTCTGACATTTAGAGTACTTGCAGATTAAATGATGCTACAAGTTATTCACAGTATGACGTCATGCCTCTTTTCTCTATCTCATAGGAGGTTCAGTTGAATGGAAAGGCAGGTCTCCCAGTGGCCAAGTGTCTGAGCCAGCTGAGTCTGACGGTGCCAGCGCCTGTATACCCACGCAGCAGCTGTAGCAGTAGTGAGTTGTCCCTGTCAAGTGCATGCAGTGAATTCTCCAGCGGCTCCTACACCTGGAATGATGGACGCTCCTGTGGGAAAATGGTAAACCCTCTCACTCTATAATAGACACAGTAGCTATAGTAGTACACCGCTCATCAAGATCCCCGTTTGCTGCCTTTCTTCTGAGACCCTGCTATACATACATTTTCTGAAAGAGTTTGCATATTATGGAGATAAAGATGGTTATAATGCACAAACAAAATGTTTTCCTACTTGTTGACCCGCTCTTTCTTTTTGCCCTGTAGTCATCTCTGACCTGGGAGAAGAGGCTGAGTTTGGGTTCGTCAGCTCCGAGTAATATCTGCGCGCCCCCGGAGGAGCAGCTGCCCACGAGGCGCAAGGAGAGCAACATACTAGAGGGACTGAGAAAGCTCCAGAGGAGGAAACACAGGAGCTCCTCTGTTTCGTCTAAGGTTTCCAAGTCAGCCGACAAAGACTGCATGAACTCAAACGAGGGCATCTACTCCCTGGGTATAAAGAGTGGCAGCAAAGGGGTGTCCAAGCCTACCCATGTGGGGAGAACTTTAGCTGTTGGAGGCAAGAAGTTCTCTTATGATTCTGATGATGCAGATGATGAATTGCCACATTCCAGTCGAGGAGTTGACATCCCCACCAAGGACAGCTGGTTTTACTGTAAGAGGCTCTCTCGCAGCATTTCAGACAGTTTGTGTAGCTGGGAGGGGATACAGGACAGTGGAGGTGGAGGTGACAGTAGCTCAGGTCCAGCTGCTTCAAAACACCCTTCTGGCTGTGACTCAAAAGAGCGTCCTGAGAAACTCTTGAGTTTCATTAACAGTTTTCTCCCTGAGGGAGGGAGGACTTCAGCTTTTTCTAGACCATCCTTGCTGCACTTCATCCCTTCTGACCCAGAGGGTCCAAATCCCTTCTCTGACGTGGATGATCCAGAGGAACTCAACTCTGAGTCGAGTGACATCCGAATGTCCTTTAGCCAGCAACCGGAGCAAGCAGAGAGGGACTCCCAGAGGGTGTCACGAGATGCTGCCAAGCTGCTTGCACAACAGTGCTTGCGAAGAGAGCAGGGACGCACCCAGTCTGCAGATGGGAGGCCCAGGCCTTTCAGCCTAATTAAGGAGCCCAAAGGGGCAAAGTGTACTCAATCTGAGGAGAGCATTTTGGCAATATTTGATGCAGAAGGAGAGCCTATTGAACTTTGTGCTCAGAAGCTCACAGCAGGTGCTGGGCCTCGAAATGACATCCAAAGTAGCAAGGTAATTGCCAATTACGCAGAACTACTGCCCCGTGAGAGGCCAACAAGGCAAAAATCAGCAAACGCAAGAAACTACACTGTTCTTGAATCTCCAGAGAAGCCATCTGAATATCAAATTAGGTCTAGCAAAACAAGCAATAGCAGGGAGGGCAGTGCAGAGAGGCTGTCAATGCAGCTGACTCCACAAAGGAAACTAATCAAACCACCAGCCAGCCGACCTAATAAAGGCCATTCCATCCCTCCCATGAACGATTCTGTTCCGAAGTCGAGTGGTTCAAAGATACCCGGTCGAAACAAACCTTTAGGATCACCACTGAAATCGTCTAAGGGCTCTTCCACTGAACCAAGTAACAGTGGACACTCAGGACCCTCTGGTCAGGAGAAATCACCCTCCTCTCCTGCAGTTAAAATGTCCAGGTTCATCAAAACGGCAGGAACTTGCTCACAGAGCCCCAAGGCAGTAAACTCCAAGCTCCCCAACAGGGCCGAATGGAGTAAGGGCTCCTCCTCCAGTTCCCCAAACCTCTCTAGGAGGCACCTGGAGTATGCTGACAATGGTGAACAGCCAACCAGAGACAAACACTGTGAAACCAGCAAAAATAAACTCAGGTCCCCTTCTCCTCCCCTTCCCCCGGGCCGCACCACCTCCTTACTGATCAGACCAAATTACGAAGGGTCGCCTCAAGCACATAAAACATGGGTGGCTCAAATCTCCACACCAACCACTGTGAGGGGCCCTCCCCCAAGTTACCACACATCACTTGTACCAAATATGCAAACTACGCTACCCATCAAGGATAAAGACTGTTTAGACTTGGATGCAGGCTACGGGACTGCACTTGCACCTCAGAAACTGGTTGAGAAAACCAGTCAGCACCTTCAAAAGTCCCCCGCCATGACTCAGACAACTACTAAAGGCACTTCCAAGAGGATGACCACGAAAGACTACCTCCCTTCTGCAAACTCAGGGTGTGCTCCAGAAACTGAAAATGCACCTAAAAGCTCAAAGAATGTCCCTCCTCCTTACAGTGCCCTCAGAGGGTCCTCTCTTCAAAACTCATTTGCAAGTAAAAGAGGATCTACCCATGATAATGTCCATCAGACAGTAGAGAAGATTTCTATTAGTTTACCTATATCGCTACAGGACACCCCTCAAGGTAAAACTGAACCCCAAAATGGCAAAGCGGTTGTCAGCCCACCCAGCTCAGTCATGATTTCCCCCAACACAGCGGATAAAGCCTCAAAGACTCGCATCCCAATGGGGTTTAAAGCATTTTTAAAATCTCCCCCGAGCCATAAAAATAGTCCCTCTATACCAGGCAAGCAAGAGAAAGATCATATCAACTCAGTCTCCAAGGAGACTGTGACTTCAAATGCTTCTACCCAGTGTGACAGCTTGCAGCCAGTGTACAGTATTGATTCACCACCCAAGATGTCTGTAACAGAGGGGAAAGGTGATGTCCAGTGTAGGTTACTGGAAGACGAAGTGCATGCTGCTGTGTTGCCAGAGGAGGAAGAGGTTTGCGATAAAGGGAAAAGGAGTAGTCAGCTTTTCTCTAGATCCATATCTGTTACTACCAAACCTCATCTTAAGCCAGCCTTGGGGATGAATGGGGCCAAAGCGAGGAGCCAGAGTTTCAGCACCAACTACATTGAGAAACCCAACATCAATTCTCTAGATGTACCGGGAAAAATCCGAACTCAGATCATCACCAACTCGGGTGAAAGGGGAAACTCTTTGTCAAGGCAGACTTCATTGGAGGTACCAAGTGTTGGGTTAGCGGAGAGCCCTGTCCATCTCCCCAGGACTAGGCTTAGCCACTATGGAGGCATGACAGGGTCAAATAGCCACAACGTCCTCCCTGAGAGAACTTCTAAATCAGGCTCCAAAGGTGACGGGTCAAAGGGCACAGCGAAGGGGGAGGCAATCACCTCACCTTCTCAAAAAGAGGCCCGTAGCTTACCCAGCAGTGATAGGACTGGCTTGAACAATATCCGTAAGACAGCAAAAGTTGCCTCTCATCCACAGTTTCATCCTCCCTCCTCTTTTGTCTATCGCTCTGAAAATCCAGTGCAAGAGGCAGGAGGCCTAGAAACCACCACTGACGAGCCAGACTTTAGCAGGGAAGTCAAAACCCAGGCAGACTCTCCGGATACGGAGGAGATCAAAATCAGCCCAACAATCTGCACTATTGAAGAGAAAGTCATGATGGGAATCGAAGAGAATTTGCAGAAATGTCAAGAACAGGAGAAAGTAGCTGCCAGTGAGACCAAACAGAAAACGGGCCCCTCTCTGGCAAACTGGTTCGGCCTACGTAAGAGCAAACTTCCAGCTCTGAGTGGTAAGAAAGCAGACCCTCCTAAGGGGAAAGAGGAGAAGAAAGAGTCAAAGATTGGATCGGTGCTTGGAGGCAAACAGATGAAGTCTGACAAGAAGAAGGATAAGAAGAAAAATGATAACCAGCAGAGGGACAGTCAGGAGGTGCAGAATCTGTCTGAGATGAACAACAAGCTGAGCTCCATCATGGATCACTGCAACAATCAGATGGGTCAGATTGCCAGTCAGATCCAGTGTACCACAGCCTTCATCGGCAAAGACCAGTTTGTGAAAGAGCTCCTTGGCAGGTGGGTGAAACAACATCTTTGTCATCAAGTAAAATCAAGAATGAATTACCCCTTAATTGGTCGGATGTGATGCTGATTACTTCCTGCCACTGAGCCTTCTCAGTGTTGTCAAGTGAATCGACGATTTAAAAACAAATTGGTTGTTCTATTAAATTAAACATGAGCTACTGTTGCATTAAACGTGTGTGTTTGGAGAAACTGATAAATAAACAGCCCTAACAGCAGCTGTCTGTTTGAGTTACGACTCCACTCCTGTGAGCATAAGCAGATCTCGGACCAGCACCCAGACACATATTCAGCAAATTCAAAGTAAAGCACCTGTAAAGCCAGGGAAGCTCCACATTTCATACTTCTCACTTCATTGATTTACCACTTCAAATCGCAGCTGACAGATTTTTATCCAGAGTAACTGCAATCACTTGAATCGCGGCGCTTCACAGAGGTTCTTGAACATTTGACGGCCTCTCCGTGCGCGCGTTTCTCTGCACGTGCACGTGTGTTTGCGCGCAGGTCAATGCAATTCCTCAGCAGGCTCACTCTCCACCTGGCGAGCTGATAAAGGACGAACTCGGCGTGCAGACATAAAAAAAACAAACAGATCAAATCTTATTTTCTCGCAGGACTGCTGTGAAGGGCAACTGTGTGGCCGCATCGCCGCCTGGGATCTCCACACCCAAGAAACACAGTGAAATGAAGGGAGATATGGAGATCTGTCCGGATACTGCTGTGAGTGAGCAAACATGCCAACACAACACAACTGACTTCATTGTAGGTGTGTGTGTGTGTGTGTCTGTGTCGAGCTCTACTTGTTTGTCTCTGGCTATGTTTTGACAGGCTGTTGACACACCCACACACACACGCACACACACACGCAAATTCCCACTGTTTTTTCACACTTGTACAGTAGAGCGGCAACGCCTCCTCACTATTTTATCCCCCGAAGCCTCGCTATTGATTACCATTGTGCTTTGACTCAGCCTACAATTCATCGCCTACTTTTCTCAGCAGCCATCCAGACCAATGTTGTTGTTGTTTCCACAAGGCTGAGCGGTTTTAAACTACATCAGAGACAGTCATCAGGTCATGCATGTAATATAAAAACTTAAATTAGGCGCCTCTCAGCAGCTTGTTTCTTTAAATCATATCGGCGCACTTTGTCAGCAAAAGGCCAAAATGATGACCTTGTGGATTTATTCTTTATTATCTGTCCGTCAAAAAATGACGGACTGCCCGAGTGCTTGAGAGAGCTTGAAAATGGCAAGACGGCAATAAAAAAAGAAAGTATAAGGAGGGAGCTGAATGGTGGAAGAGAATCACACAAAGAGAATCTCACTGCATAATGTAGGACATTTAATCCAGATGATGTGGAATTTTGATAACATGGAGGAGCCCGTTATCGCAGGCACTCAATTTGACAAAAGAGCCATTTAAAACCATCCTCCAAGCTTTCTCTCTATCTTCTCCCCACAGAAATACAACAAAAGAGGAACACTTTATGACCTACGAGCTCCATCTCTTTTACCACCCCAAAACTACTTAAAAAAATAACCCAATTAAAGTAAGGCAGCAAAGTGCTACAATTGCCTTACTTTTTAACAAAACTTATTCAACGAAACATATTACACAATGCCAGAAACCCAAAAGTCATAAAAAAATACATGAATCTGAAAGTACTATGAGTGATACTTTCTCACTTTTCTATTGCAAATTAACTCAAAAGGAAGAAATATATACTGGATAAATGTTAGATGATCTCTAAGAGACACTTATCTACAGTGTAATGTGATATATCTCAGCTGCTTACTGAAGTTTGTATCACCAACATCACTCTTTTTTAATATTCTAGACCCTTTTAATGACTCAGAAGATCAATCTGAGGCCTGAAAATGAAGCGGGATGCATCCCAGACTCAGCTTGCCAAGACCACATGATAGGTAAGCAAAACAATGCTCACATATTGTGTGCAATATTCCTTTTTACAACTTTTCTCTTGTTACCTTTATGCCAAATGTTCATGTTGTCTGTTTTAAGCCACTGAGCTTCATATTTGCAAGTGCTTACTTCACTAAGTACATATTTTTTTCAAGTGAGCTTTCGAAAAGCTGTCACTAACCATCACGAATCAACCAGTGCAACGGAGCATTCACACATTTTTTTTACAGTTGTGCTTTCCTGATGTGATTGACAGCTCAATTCCTTTGCCAACTAATTCCCCTCACTGCCAGACTTGCCATCACTGTGGGGAAAAAGCGGCAGCAGCAGCTGCGAATAAAAAAATAATGACAATCTAGTCAGGTGATTGATGTGCAACCAGGTGATATTTTGCAATGCCTGAGCAGCTAAGAAAGTGAAAAAAATAGATGCATCAACCAATTTGTAAGACGGGATGATGATTGTTTTTATTGCAGTGCGTTGTGTTGTGTAATTCGGCGTGGAGAGAGAGAGAGAGAGAGAGAGAGAGAGAGAGAGAGAGAGAGAGAGAGAGAGAGAGAGAGAGACAGACAGAGAGAGCAACTGTTTACTAGATGGAGTGCAGCGAGTTTGTCACAGGTGGACATTGGAGAAATTGTCTCAGTGATCGATCTCAAAGGTTGAAATGACTTTTTGTAATATGATACCAGATGAAGGACTCCCCTTTTTGTGATAACTTGGAGCAACATGCAAAAAAAATGCTATTTTTTCATAGTTTTAGTCTTTTAAGGTGAGACATGAGACATGGGCAATAACAGTTGTATCATGCTTGGTCAATTTTGAGAGTTTGGGCTACTTTACTCCCATAACATGATAATATACACATCAAGGTGTTTATTTTAACAGTTTGTCTTTTTGCTTTGAATTGAATGAATGTTAATAACTCTTCTTGTTCATTTAAAGCTGCTTTAATCAATATCTTGATATCATATTTTACTAACTGGCTGTAAAAGTTGGTCATTGTACTGTGTGTTTGCTTCATTGTTGACACTGTTTACATCCAGAATATTCTTATGGCTCAAGCTTCACAACAGCCAGTGTTAGTGGAAATAATCTCCATAGAACCAGAAACTGGTTCTCAGCTTCACTTCTTTGTTTAAAATTGGACGGTTATCTGAAAAGTAACTTATCAAAACATAAATAGTTTGGGCTTGAGTATCTTGAGTGTGGAAATGAACTAATGATGTGTCACAGTCACGGCGCCAAAAATGAAATTTTAGAAATTAATTGTCTCTGTATTCTGATTAACATGCTGACTTTTTAAAAATTCTGCCAGCTAAGCACTTCCAGCGCAGTATGAACGAAATATTTCATAAAGGTTTCAGCAGTGGCTGCTCATTGCTCCTCAGCGCTGCTTTAATGTCACATATCTCCAAAGTGCAGCGTTCACAGGCCTAACGCCAGACAAACACATCAATCATATAAATAGTTTACATCCAGCAGCCAGTTTATGATGCAAGCACCGCTGAGCAAAATCCAAATTATGAATGTGGACTTTGAAGTTCACTCTGCACTGGTCAGTTATTGTATATTAGCAGGACTTCCCTCGAGGCAGTATTTCCTCTTGTAAAGGGACGATAAATAACATTTTGACCGGCCTATAGCACAGAATGGGCCTAATATATCTGCAGGGGTTTGACAGCAGTGTTGATCAATACCAATGATTCGGCAATTATTTCACTGCCTGCTGATGCTTCTGGCTTTCAAACTTACTTTCTACTCTTCACACCACCAAGACATGAATCAAAGCCAAAGAAAAGGCTCTATTGCAACATGCTGGACCCAGGATACTATACCCTCCATTGTGGAAATATGACTGAACAAATGGTGGGAATTATCATTGCATTTTCATGTGATTGCCAACAAAGACAAATCTTCTTTATAAGGTTTTTGGAGATGACACCTCTGACTCCTCCTCATTGCATAAAGCCCATTTCACGCTGTGGAGGGATGAACCAACCAGCTCTCTCCCCTCAAACCCTGGAGGTTGTATAGAGAAGTGATAGGGCGCTCATGAAAAACCACATTGTGTCCAGTTGTTGTTGTTGTTGCCTCTGGATAGAATTACCGTGGACCATGTTATGGTTTAGTTTTAGGGGGCATTTGAAACTGCCAGGCTTGGCATTCAATTATACCGCTGTGTAATCTACGGCTCGCTCCACCTTTTTCTTCCTCACACACACAAATAAGCCCGTGTGTATTCTTTGCTTGCATGTCGACGACGTCAAGCAACTGTTCTCAAGTGACCATCTAACGACAGTATACGATCCAGTAACTACTTTTTCCTGAGATATCCCTCACATCATCATCCTTACATTCCTCTTAGATATTTTAAAGTCTCAATGAGAGATAAATAAATAAAAATGTAATAAAAAAGTAGCAGGCTATCTGTCCAGCGAACACGGTGTATGTGTACATCCAAACACTGAGGACTCAGTTTCACAGGTTCTCCACGCGCAGTATGGTGTTGCATGTCTGGAGCAAGTCAGATAAAAAGTAAAAGTACACGAACACGAACACGGAGGGCATCATATCGTCTGTAAATTAATTGACTGCTTCGGCATCCAGAGGAGAATGCGGTTGTTACTTTAGTGTTACTAATGGCCTCCAGAGACATGAGAGGAAATGGATCAATAGTTTAAGCTTAAGACTCAAATGTAAATGTGATCCGCCCCTTGCAAACTGTAAAACCCAACAGATCTCAGAGAGGACTTTAATTCCGAGAAGGAAAAGCTCTTGATTAGACTGTGTTTTTGCTCTGACATCCCGATGAGACTATACAGCTGAGAAGTAGAGCCTGTCAATATCGATCCATCTCTGCTGCGCTCTGCTTTAAGAGGGTTTCACTACAGAGACAGAACTGGAGGATTAACAGTGGAAGATGTAATGCACAGCAAAAAAAACCTAACAACTCATTTGAATTCGAACAAAGAGGAAACATTATGAACCCTTTCGCTTTTACAAATCCCATCTCGGTAAAAAGCTGCAAAGCACAAATAATTAGCCGATGTAACTGTTGTCCGTCGGAGTTCAAAGTACCACGGACCTGGGCCGAGCTGAATGGCCATCCATCTGTTCCAGCCTGAGTCAAGGCTCCGCAAACTGTGGCTTCCAAACCACATCCATCTGTTGCTACTTGCTGTCATTTCTCTTGATTACCACCCAGCGTGCACGCTGATGAATCCTCGGGCCGTGTCCTCGGGCTTCAGCTCAAATGGGTATTTTGTTCAGAATTGCTGGTAGCAGGTGCTTTCTTATGTCATAACATATTAGAGTTGTGCATCTGTTGTTACCATGATAGCTACAAATGTCTCAGCCACAAGTGTCTGAGCCACCACTAACTATTAACTACAATCATTTTAAATCAGAAATATTACTTTATCAAATAAAATCGCTGTCTTTTCTCATTTTTTTTCCTACCGGCCACGTGTTACTGAACCTGCTCCAGATGCCCTCTTTACTCACAACCCTTTCCGTTGCATGTGAATCCAAGCCCTCCTTTCTCAACCTGTGTCGCTGTTCCCGTGCTTCTCCCAGACATCACACTCCTCTCCCTGTCACTCTAGGCTCCGGCTGTCAGATGAGAACCCTGGACAGCGGGATCGGCACCTTCCCTCTCCCCGATTCCGTCAACCGGGCCAGCGGTCGCCACATCCCCAAATCTGAGTCCAGCCCAGATGGGGTGACCGCCGGCTCCTCTGATCATGATCGGGAGCCTCCCTCTTCTCACCCAGACCCTTCACAACCTGATGTGAAAGTGCCTTCCCTCCCAAAATCCCGCCCGCATGCCCCGACCAGCATGGGTCACTCCCTGTCCGAACCCAGTGTGACCTGCAGCGACGACGCACAAGACACCCAGAGCCGCCTGCCCAAATTAGCAGCTTCAGGTAGGACAAGAAGTTTTTCATATTCAACATTCCTCCACAGAATTAACTGGTACACTTTGCATTCAGTGCAAGGTTATTCTACTCCAAGCTCATCATTATCAGCTGGTCGTGGCACCACATGACAAAGAAGAACCTATTAATTTATGTTTGATTTTCTCAATCAACGCCAAAGAGGAAAATAAATTGAAATGCACGTCTGTAAAAGCAACTAATATCATGCTGGATGGCAAAGTGCCCAGCCTTGAAAGCCTTCGACAGCTTGTTTTACCTTTCAGAGAGTAAGTGACGTATTGAATGTCACTGTACTTTACGTGAACACATTTTTCCCTCCAGACCGCTCAAGGGCGTCAGACAAGCAGACAAGGCGAAGTATATTAGACTCTGATTAAAAGAAGAACCTTGTTTGTTCAGCTAATTTTGAAGCTAATGCATCAACCCTGACGTCTAACGGATACAATCAGATGGGCACGTCAGCACCACCATAGATCATAAAGCGCCTTCTGCCTCTGTGTTGGGCGCGATGCACAGTGGAAAGGTGGTGTGTAGGATGCAATCAGACGGCTGATTACAGCCACAATAACACACAGGGTTGAGCGATCGCGCCTGGGGTTTTGTGCTTACAGGACATTAGCCTGCATCTCTTTTAGCTCCGTGCTGCGGTTGCACTGCCGAGGCAGCAATTTGAGTCACAACTGTCGGTGCAAACGGAGAGCGACTCCTGTTGAGTCTTCCCCGTGGTACAAGTTGATTAAAAGAGCCTCTGTTCATCTTTATCGTATGTTTCAGCCCTCTATCCTTCCTTTCATCACTAGAATCACAGAGAAGGAGCGGCGTCTGTCACTGTTGTTTGCTTCCTAATAAGAAGAAGGTAAAAGGACTTTTATGATACTGATGCAGAATTTTCAGATGGAGAGCACTGGCCAAAAGCTGGCTGTTATTATAATGTAGCTCAACCTTAAAAGAGACAATTAAATTGGCGTCTGTCCGAGACAGCAGTAGGCCGAGTGATAATAAGGCAGTGCTTTGTCGTTCGGGGCCGACAGCTGAAAGCTGTTGTATCTCGGCTGCCAGGAGTCATGGCGGGGAACAGTGGCAGGGTGGACACCATTAATGTTTGATGGTTTGGTTATTGTGCAGCTCATTTCATATGTGCAGAAAAATAGATGTGTATGCAGTTGAATGGGTTTCGCTTGAATGGGTATTCTCATCCTTTGTTTCATCAATCTGTCTGTCTGAAGGAGAGATTGTCACTTTGGAGGAATTCAGATGATGTTTTCCTCTCTTTGTCTATTTGCATTACATTATTAAGTGGTCAAATAGTGAATGCAAAACCGTTTCCATTATTTATTGCACGCCCGATGACTCATTTCTCTTTTGTCTCTTTGGACTTCTAGATGCAATCAAGACAAAGAGGTTGAGTCTCTGCTCTCCACGCATCAACATCTCCACAGAGGACAAAGAGACGGAAACAGAGAGGAAGATGAAAGCCCAGGATCATGATATGCCCAGTGTATGTCATTTACATTACAATATGCACAA
This sequence comes from Ophiodon elongatus, assembly GCA_016806645.1. Lineage (NCBI taxonomy): Eukaryota > Metazoa > Chordata > Actinopteri > Perciformes > Hexagrammidae > Ophiodon > Ophiodon elongatus. Next base: position 369,430 of record JACSYO010001808.1, on the reverse strand, counting down.
ATCTGGCTGAAAAGTATTCAGAATTTACATATTTAAATGTCTTAAAAAGTGACAAGAAATAAAGACAAAACATGTTGCAGAACACAGCTATTTTGCAACAACTATCTGCGGAAATAAAAATGTTGAGAGATTTTTTATGTTAGATTTTTTTATTTATTTTTGTTCTCTAGACCACTGACAACATAATAGAGGTAGTCGTCTTTGTAAATGCCAATATTTTAAACTGCTTTTTTAAAATGTTTAAACAGGAAAGAGCCCTGCAAGTGTGCACGTACTCGGGGAGCAGCAGCGACACCGAGACCGAACCCGAGAGAACCGGAAGCTCCCCACAAAGAACCCTGATCAACAGATCCAAGAAGAGGGACTCAGGTCTGGTTGGAACTTTTAGCCACCAAATGATTTATGAAGTGCCTTTAGTAATTTTCAGTCCGCTATGAGGATCATTGAGATACCTTTCCCATATTTTCTATTAAAACTAATTCCTCCGTCCACAGTGGACCAGAATGAGGAGACCCTGAAGAGAAGCAGTGTGGAGAAATCCTTGTCTATCATGGACTACTACCAACACGAGATGTATTCTCATCTGGAGAAGGACAGCAGGAGGATTTCCCAGTACAACCTGTTACACAAGGAGGCCTCCCTAGATGGCAAAGCAGGAGACAGACTTAGTGTGAGTATCAGAACGGCTCATTGTTCACGGCTAATTGGTTTTACTCATAAAAAGATTCTTTACAGGCATGCTGCTGGTTCCTATCGAGCATTTTGTTGGTCATCATAGTCTCTTGTGGTGTCCAGGAAGTTGCACAAACAGTGATATTATTCAGATATTTAACATCAACTGCTCAAGTTCTTGTTTACTGTAAGTAAGAAGGACATTTGTATACAATATATTTAGGTTTTTGTTGTTTTAGACCGACTCTGAAGGAGATAAGGAATGTGCCCTGTGTTGGTTGTTCTAGAATAAATCCAATTTCCTCATTTCATGGTTCCCACTGGAAGCAGTTTAAAGTGATAAAAAGCGAGGCAGCTCCCAGGTGTAGAAGTATGCAACTTTATACATTATAAAGAGAATGTGTGGGGTGTTTGAACGAGTCAGAAAAATAGCATCTGCCCTCAATGAAAGTCTTCCCAGGATACAGGGACACACACTGCCACATGGTTTGCATAATTTTTCTTTCCCCTCGGCAGAGGCATGAAGATGAATAAATTTAATTTGCACCTTTGCTGTATGTCATAGACTTCGATGAGAAGACTTTTCATATGGTCAGAGCGAATCTTGTTGAGTTGCAATGTCAACTTTACCTTTGAAATACTTCCTGAGGCAACAAATTCGCTAAACCCTGAGGTTTTCTTTGCTACCGTTGGAATTCTTTGGAGATTTTCAAAGAAAAAGCGTCCTAATTGCTTTCGATCGCCTCGCCCTCTTGTGTCAGCGGGTATTTGCCTATTAGTATTTAACACAGCTGAATGACAAATGAGGATCAGAGACCATGAAATGGCCTCCAGCATGCACGGCCTGGCTCTATGGGACAGCCAAACTCTCCTCTTACACTGCTGCCGCCCCAACACCCACCCTGACACAAAAATCCATAATCTGAAAAAGGGAATCCGACTAAATACAAAGTTCAAAAAAACAATTGTGTATGAGAGGGGAGAAAACAACTGAATTCATTCTCTGTGGATTTCTATTCTTGACCTTTGGTGTCATTCTGGAACTCAACATCAGGATCAGATTTACATTTACACCCACTAATTAAATTAGAATGATTATGTGGGTGGAAGGTGGAAGGTGGAATATGCTCACTGATCCAGCTTTCATTAGCACAATTATATACTTAATTATTGTTTAATGGGACTGTAGTAAGGGCAGTGTCCTTCTGAGCCACACTGCATGTGTACACATGTTTCACCATTATTATTTAATTATCTGTAGAAAATGACAGACTTGTCTGGATGTTTGTCAGCAGGATGGTGGAATGAGTAGTAAATGCCAGCTCTAAAGTGTCCTTGACTCTCCCGTCTGACCCCCCTAATCAGGTTTTATATCATTGCATGAGGCAGAGGCTCACTTTAACAATGCAAATTTGAGCGCTTTGCACTTGGCGTGGGAGCGAGACTCGTGCAAAAAGGTTTCTGACTCTGATTCCAGCAGAGGATCGAACCGGACGTTTCGATACGATGCTGTGCGACCAAGCTGCAAGCACAACTCCATTAGCCGAGACGTCACACAACCAGCGATGGTCTGTTTGTCTCATCCTCCACCCTGTCTCTCGTTTAATTGGATGCGGTAGGCTGCGTTTCTGAGGGTAGCAGGGAAGCCTGCGGAGCTCACAGGGACTGAACCAAAGCTGAGAGGTCAAGAGCGCTACTCCCAAAACAACCTGGCGTCATGTCCTGTGCTGTCAAAACGTTAGCACCGGCAAGCAGAGGTTGAGGTAACATGTGCTCAAGCACAGTACTCAACAACAGTTTTTAGGTATTTATACTTTACTTGAGCACTCTGAAGTTTGGCGCACAAGTTCACTTGGAATCAAGGACTAACTGATACGTTTTCGTGGTCAAAGGTCAAGGTCTCTGTGATGTCACTAAACACGTTTTTTGCCATAAACAGGAGGCAACATTCGGATCTGATAAGTGAAGCCAATGCAGAAGTGCCTTAAACTTCTTTCTAATGGCCATCAGGGGACAACTCTTCTGGTTGCAAGAAGAAGTATGATTGTAAAGAAGTCTATGAGACAATGACCCTGCTTCTCACTTGATTTATTACTTCAGCAGACAGCGTTGAGCGGTCTGGGAGTTGTCCGCATGTTCTTCGAAGAACTTCAATGTTTTGTCAAGCCTTTTCCGTCTGAAATCGAGTCCTCCTTCTTAAAGGAAGTGAAAAAAGAGAGTATTTCAACCCATCTCCAAAGAAATTAGCTTAGTTCAGGAGTGATTGATGTCTGTATCTTAAATGAAGAAAGGATAGGGGAGGTATCTCCTGCAGAAACAAGACAAAATGTACTCGACTAGGAAGAAAAACTTCCCCTTTCCCCCATTTGTATGAAAACAAGACTTTGAAGACTTAATATTCCAAGCTGACATTCATTTTGCCAATAACCTTATTCCTAAGCTGTGAAGCAGCCATAATGATGGATGACTGCTGCTGAACCCATTTGCCCTACATTATTCCTTTGAAAAAGACGATCCATCTGCGTGTCATCACCTCCTCACCCCTCTCCGCGCACGACCATACCTGCACACCCGCTTTCCTTTTGTCGTGGCTCGGCAGCTTTGGACTTGAGAGACGTTGTCATTGGCGGCAGTTTGGGGAAGTTTGGTGGCTAGTAGCGGGGCCCGTGTCGGAGCCCGGTGATTTAAGCGCCTTTAATAACCTTTCACAAACACTCAGGAGAGTGATGTAAAGCTCAGCGGCTCCCATCAGAGCCCTCACAGCCCGCGCTGGCCTCCCATTCATCATCCTGACAGCACCTGACAGCCCTGCTAACGGCGGCCCCCACCCCCTTCTCCTCCTATCCTCTCCTTCCTCAGAGTCTCTCTTTCTCCCATGTGTCTTTTCTCGTCTCCCTTCCAGTTTTGCCTCTCTCTATTTCCGTCTCTCCCGTACAACTCTCTTCATCTGCTCTTCTCAGTTGACCTCCCGCAAGTTTTTTTACATTCCTCTCCTGCTTATTCACCGTTTTCTTTTTCCTGCTTCCATCCTTTGTCTGCATTAGGAAGACAGAAATTGCCGCAAGAGAGCAACATCAGAAATTGTCTGGAAAGTTTGGGGAGATTCCCGGGGTTTATGTGACCCAGGTCCAAAACTAGTGTACAACAAATCAGCATGCACAGCATCTCCCCGAGCCGGGAACTGCTTGTTACCTTGAGCAATGATTACATGGCGAGGGAACGGGAACATTTCAGTTGACATGTAATTTGAACTGGATAACCAAAACTATAATAGTGTACAAATAAATACCAACAGCAGGAATATGCGCTCCCCTTGAGTTGCTGTCAGATTGATAGTATTGCTTGCCAGTAGGAAGCAGGAGTGAGATGGCATAGACTCAGTAATACAATGCCGGCGATCAAATTATTTGCAGAATGATGGCGGCGAAGAAAACACATATTCTGAGACAAACATCTATAATTTGTTTTATCACCATCGTCTGCATTGAAAAGTAAATTCAGAATCGGTCTTAGTCTACACATTACCATGAACACCATGTTCAGATTCAGATTGTATAGCTTTATGTCACATGTCGAGCAAGAACAATAACTAGCAGCAATGTAAGTTTTCCAATAACCTTTCTTCCTCCTAACTTGATAGTGACCAAACCAAACTTTGGATTCGTCACCTTCAAAAAACATCATGCTATCATCACAATCGGATGTGATCCATTACTCTTACAAATGTCTTGTTTCGTAGATGAATTTCTCATGAACAATCCCCATCAGCACTAACCTAAATTGACTAATAACCAACAGCGGGGGAAAAGGAGAAAATATTGTCTTTTAAGTCACAATAAAAGACCCTTTCAATAAGCTTTTTTTGTAGCAAGCAGGTTTACTGAATTTGAGTTTCGACATCCCATTACTGACATGTGATGCAGAACCAATTGCTGATTTTGCCCCTCGTGGTTTCAAACGGGAGGCTCTCGCTGAGACGTTTGCCTGCAGCCTCAGTTATGTGTGCAGCCATCATTTTGGCTGAACCCGCAGGTGGTACAGAGACCTGCACCGGGAAGGTTCGATCCGCTGGTAATTGTGTTCCTCCAAAATCCAATCCAATCAGCGATAAGACAGCCGTTTCCTTTCTTTCTTCTTGTTTCCGACCAAAACGAGATATAGAGGGGAGGCAGCTGAGAGAGTCCAGACCTAAAGACTGTTCTTCACTGTCACATGGCTCCGCTAATCACTGATCCCCATCACGTCTCACACTCTTTTGTATCCCGAGGCCATAAAATGACAATTTTAAGCGCTGACAATACTTAAAAATAGTGTTATGAACAGCAGAAGTAGAATTTAACAAGTCTAATCTGCATTCAACAGCTGTGCTTAATTTGGACTCAACCTCCGCACCTGCAAAAACCTACTAAACATTTCATATCATGTCACCTTTGGGCACAATTTCCTTGAACTTTTCTTTTAATTCTGTCCTCTTTACAAATTTATTGTGATCGTGCCTGCTGAGAAAGGTCAGATCAGTGCACATTAGTGGGGCTTGGTGGGTTTTTAATATGGAGGGTTGATTCTGCATTAAAATACGCCATCGCAGTTTGAGACAATGAGGTATTTTTTTAACAGTTAGCTTTTGGGTTCAACCTGTGAAGTTTTGAGGAGAATGTAAATAATGCAAATAATAAAAATTTACATAAATCCCTCTTCATTTTCACAGTATTTTGCTTAGACCTCAAAAAAATATTTTCCTCTGACAGAAGCCTCAGTAAACCAGATTCCTATGAACTTATTAGACACTATAAGAAAGGACTTTCTTCCTTGGTATTTTTATACACTAGCAATACTTCTCATACTTGGCCCTCTGGGCTCTAATGTGTCCTGCTGGTTTCATTCCACCCCACTCACAGAATAGTTTACACCTGGGTTGGCAGGTGAATGCAATTAACTAGCTTGTAGGAGAGGAACCCAACAAGGCTCCAGGCCCACGAGGAACCGCACTGAGAACAACAACGAGTATTGTTTTTACTCTCTCCACCTACACATGCCGCCTATCATACAGCTTAACGCAAAAGAAACTACATGCATGTCTTTGTAGCACTGCATGAAGGAAAAGGCAGGAAAGCTGCAGGTTTGGGGATAGAAGATTACAGCACAGTCTCTAGGAAGAACAAAGCAAGACTGAGTAACCAAAGGTGGATTTTTTCATTTTAATAAATGCTATTTCATAAATATGGGAAGGTGGCTGCAGCTTATCTATAGTGCCCACTGACACTGTCAACATGCCCTGGAGGAAGACACTAAGGCCATATATCATAAAGTTTAGTTAATTATGAGCAACCAAGTCAGAAAAACCCTTTATGTCAGACTTTGAGTTGTAATACAGAGTTGGAGATGTTTGAAATGTATTTAAATATGTTTTCTTGTGATTAGTATTATGTTTTAGTTGTTAGTAGATATTAGTGCAAAGGGCAGTACACAAAACAGGAGTAATGACATACAAAACATACACAGGAATATATACAAGACAGACCAAACAAAACACACAAAAACAACGTGCAAATAAACAAAAGATACAAGAATATTATTATTATAAATAGATACAATTGTATGTAGGGCACATGTTTGTATGTGTATATTTAGGCAAATAATACAAAGGAATTACGATAATAATAATCTCAATAAATTGAAATTAAAATGGAAATAAAATAAAACATGTTGGATATTTAAGAGATGAAATCTCCTACTAAGTGAACAACAGAAGTGTCTACAAACCATCACTGGCAGTTACAATTACAGACTGCCGAGAAAAATTATGTAGTGCTATTAAATTATATTCTTGCAAACCAATACTTTCCCCCTTTGTAACAGTCGAAGAAAAGATACAGGTATTACTTGATTTTTATAGCGATAGTGTGCAGATCATTTCAAAATAAACTTTACAAAAACAATAGACACAAGAACTGTGTGTGGTCCTCGCAGTGAGACGTTATGCAGATGATATATTATTGTGCTGCAACATATACATGACTTTAATTTAAAGAACTTGCCAACAGTATTTGTCCCGATGAAGGTTTAATGGACAGATGATAACCCTCTTCTAAATATTACATTAGTTATTTGGTCCTCTAGCATATTAAAGTTTCAGTTATGAGTTTGGTAAGTTACCAAACTTGAGCTTGTAAGATCGAAGACCGCCTGCAGGTTCCATTGCCAACACGTAGACGTCTCTACCCCTTTAACTTCGCTCTCGATTGTATTTCTGATGCAGCTGTGTGTTTGTGTCTTCATGCTTCTCGAGTGGAGTAGTTCAGGTCTGGTGGGAGATGTACCTCGCAGCAAAACTCTAAATGGTCCAGGTTTGGAGCGTCCCGAGAGGTTTCCTGGACCCTCCAGCTATTCCTCTGTGTACTTAGCCCTGCAAAAATACCTATGCAGATAACTGCTCTCCCAGGCTGGAATTTCTGAAGAAATATGCCGCCAGAATTTTGTTTACAGCCTGTGAGGAGGGCTTTTGATGCTGATGGCTACAGTAACTAGCTCCCCAAGGTGCTCTTTGAGACATATACAGTAGGGATCACACAGAATACTCAAATAGTTGGCACATCATAAACAACACCTGCACATTTTTAGCTGTATGTGTATTTTTTTGTTTTCATCTGTAGACTGTTTGACTCAGAGGTCATTATCAGTGATGTGGCATAGTCATGTGACTTTAAGTACCAAAGAAGCAGATGGTTGCACTTTTGTTGTTAAGTGTAATCACTGCCTAAAGGCCAGCAAGACACAATCCGGTCTAGTGATAAGACCTGCAATAATCCCATTCTTCAATTATAATACCTCCTTAACTGTTTCGACTCCAAGCACATAGTCACCCTCATCATGAGCGCATTCAGGATGAAGACTGCTCATGCTCACAGATAGCAGCTCTACGTGCAACATTTCCCTGAGTAATACATTCCAGGCCATGCTAATCTATAAAGCAGCTGTACAAAAATAAATAATACATCACACAATGCTTTTAATATAACGGGAAGAGTTGGTGAGCCCAGATGCCCAGAGATGCATGTCTGCCAACACCCATGACATACATTTGGTCCTCGAGAGTAATACAAATCTCAATATACTGCAGACCACTGCAAAAGCAACAGAAGTGAATGTAGAGTTCCATGGACATGGTTTTGAGATTTTACAAATACAAGATGCAGCACCTCCTACTTCTATACCATAAATGATCATACATTGTGCTCTTTATTGATCTATGCTCCTTCTTTTCTCTGCAGAAGGAGATTCCCATGGAGAAGGCGCCCGTCAGTGCCCAGTCGAGCTCTCTCGACTTCTCTTTGGAGTCCCTGAACAAGCTGAATCACAGCGGCTCCAGCAGCGGCAGCCTGTACCCGGACACGAGCTTAGGCAGCCGCAGAGGCGACTGCCACGCCGATGCGGGCAAGAGCGAGGAGGACTGCTGCAAGGCGGACGAGCCCTCCTCCTCCAGCTTCTCCAGCAAGCCCGGGGCCGATCCCGTGGGCTCCCTCAGCGACTCGCTGTACGACAGCTTCTCCTCCTGCACCAGTCAGGGCTCCAACGAAGTGTAGGGGCGACGAGTAAGAAGGCGGGGCTGTAGCGCGAGAGGCCTCGACTCTGGTTTCCAGACCCTCCTCTGACATGTTGGCCGTGTCAAGTTCTCGGCCACTTTGTCTTTTCAAATTCTCTGTTGAACCTTAAGAAACCCCTCCGAAGCATTATTGTTTGCATTCGCGGGTAAATAAATACTTCTATTGGACTTGGTTTGGTCTCAACCCTCTTTGGATCTGGACTACAGCCCTGCCACAACATGCAGAGCCCTGTGCTCTCTGCGTACAACACGAAGCACTTAGTGGAGATGGAGACGCGAGGATGAAACCTCAACCCAAACACCAAACCGGGACTTTAAATAGTTTGACTCTGGGTGTGGTGGACTGGACGGCAATACAAAACGTTGTCTCTCTGAAATTATTTCTCTCCATGCTGGGGAACTTCTTATCATTGCACTGTAACAAATACTGTACAAAGTTTGTAAGGAGTGTAAAGTGAACGATTATTCAAGCGGCGATGAGCAGGGCGTCTTCTCGGATCATCGCTGGTGGGCAACATAGGCGTACAGTTGCAACAGAATTGTTGCTTTGATTGCATTCCTGTTTGCTCGGAAAGTAGATTTAAACCTAAGGTGTCATTTTATGTTTTGCTGCTAAGTACTTTGCCCAAATATTGCCCATGTTGAATCACAACCCATAATAATACACCTGGTTCATCATCGTCTACTTCATTCTTTTAAGCAATATTTTTAAAAATCGCAACAGGATTTAAATTTCCTTTAATTTCTGTTTGTTTAAAATCATTTTAAAGGTAGAAACCTGTTGCCAATCTTCTCTTTCTGTGTTATTTTAAGCAGCTATGCAGCCGCAAACACCGTAGAGCATTTTCAAATGTCTTGAGAATCATCACTATTCAGCAAACAATACTGATTTCTTAGCAGCAGGTTATCTGATGACGTCATCTGAAGCAGAACATACCATGCTTCCATGTGGTACGTGAACTAATAAGATGACTTTTCACTGTCTGACTGGTACACAGGTACAGCAAACAACCAACTTGTTGGCTTGGAAGCACCCAGTGTTGTTGTTGGTAGCTCAGGGAACATACTGGACTAATGTAGATTGTAAGAATTAAACTGCAGCCATCAGGAAAATGTCGACAAACACAAATTACGCTCAGTAATCTTCTGCTTTTTTTTTCTCGTGCAAAACTCCCGAATCCAAACAGTCTCACGTAGCGTAGCATACCTGACCTCTCCAAACCTCAGTTTTCCTTTCATAGTTGTATATTATGTTGTATATATAAAATAAGTTAATATCAGAATGGGCATTGCTGATTGATATATGCAAATGAGGAGAAAGCAACAACAACAACAACAACAACAAATGTAAATTGTTTGCCAATCATTCAACCAAGGTTTTAAGTCTCTACTGTTTAAAAATGGCATGTATCTTTTTCTTATGGAACTCTTTAGGGGTTCTTGTTTAAAGCAAAATCTTTATTTTGATCGATAAGAGCTATTACTAAAATATTTTATCACTTTATTTTAAAGACATATTTGAACTTTTAGGTGAAGTTATGCCAAATTGTTATCTGGAATTTGACCAGCTGGTGCTAATCAACAGAGCCGACTGTGTGTTTCAATTTTTCTATGAAACTGTTAATATTGTATGAAGAGAGTCTGAAGAGGACTTGTGTATTTTTCTAGATGTCCAGTATTTATACCCACATTTTGTACTGTCAGACTGTAGTGTGATTGTCATGCTTCACCTCTCTCCTTAAATGTTCCTGGTTCCCTTTGAAAAGAGAAATGGTTACCAGCAGTGTTACTTTGGTAATTATTATTAATGTTATTATTATTATTATTACTGTGTGCAATTTTGTCTGTTACATCAGACTTTAATGCTATATTTTATGTAACTATTTCCTAAATAAATATGAGAAATTTCCTATTTCAAAGTGAGCTGAAGCTGTGTGTGTGTGTGTGTGTGTGTGTGTGTGTGTGTGTGTGTGTGTGGTGTGTTTATTTGTGTGCTGCGCATGGTGCGCGTGCGTCACAAGGTGATTCATTCATTATTTCCATGTAGAAATAAGGGGTTTGGAGGAAACCCGAAATCTTTCACCCCCCAAGGGCATCGCGTGTAATCACCGCCCCCCCCCCCCCCCCCCCCCCGGCCTGTCAGCGGGAGTCGCAGCTCAGAGCCGGCGACAGTTCGCTCCGCGCGGAGGGATTTATAACCATTAGAGTCCCTTGATGGGTAATTATGTGCGTATAAATAAACGGAATTAGTTTATGGACGCGTGGATGATTTCTCTCTCTGCCTGCCTACATACAGTAATAGGCTCAATATGTTGTATTGATCACAAAAGACATTCAAAGTAAACAACATTAGAATCAGATTACTGTGTACAAATAGTGAAAAATAACTAGATGGTAAAACAACTATAGATGTGCACTAATCTCTCATATTGTAACTCTGAGGAGCAGACAGAAGAGTTAGTACAATTATATAAAAGGGTATTTAAGTCAGTCACCACCATTGTGATATTATAGAAATATATAGTCATAGAGTCATGAAATGGAAAATACAAATAAATGGTCTCAAAATACTTCTCAAATATTAAAAATATTCTTTAAGATGATATAACAGTTGATAAAAGGTAACAGAGGCTGCATTGTCACTTTTTTAAATATTATAGTGAGTTATCTGTATAATCAAAACCAAAGCCTGACTAGAATTAATGATAACTTTAAAGGCCTCTCTGTATACACACTCAAGTCCTGATTAATTTTAGAGAAAAAACTCCGTATTGAAAGTAAAAGAGGTGGTCTCATGCTGATATGTAACACTGAACTTTCCATATCTCTCCATCACAGAAATATGATTCAAATGTCACAACACCATAACATGCTAAATATCTGTGAAACCTATCAAAGTCATCTCTCTGCCATCACTGCATGAAGACACACTGACTGAGAGACGACAAAATAAAAAAATTTTTTTAAAAAATGCAAAGTGCGAGCTCCCACCACGTGGTGCGCTTTATGATTTCTGCGCTCTGGATTTGTCTCCAGTTGCGCTGGAGAAGAGACTCCTCACACTTTGCGGAGCTTTCTGTTCTCACCTCAGCCAGCCGGAGAGGATGAGCGCATCCGCGTCTGGGCTTCCTCCACGGCGGTTCGTGCTCCGCGCCGCCTCCGTCTGAACAAGTTCTCCTTGGCTCTGATGTTTCCCCTCGGAGCGTCTTTCGGGAGAGAATGCGTCTTCTCGTTTTTGCGACTTTATTCGGAGTCCTTCTCGACGCAGGTAGGTGCAAGTTCGGTCGGTCTGGAGGAGCGCGTGTGTTGTGCTGAGATATACTTCATGTCTGTGTACTGTCTTCGTGCGCAACAGAGGGTACATAGAAATATAGAGTATTTACATCTAATGCGTCCATACATGATGTTTTAAACCATGTCATCTATACTGCTCCTAAATGCCTGTGTCGATACCATTACATTTAAAAAAAAAAAAAAAACAGAACTATTGCCTCGTGGTAACTCATTTGCTCACTTGTGTGAAGTCTGTGCGTAAAATCGGACATCCAGATCTGCATATCATAAACATGCACCTCCTGTCTCTGTATACTTTTTGGGGGAAACTTAAGGAACCTAAATAAAGGTGATTAACGGTCATGTTGCGTTTCTGGTGCTGGTTTTGAAGGAGCAGCGCTGTGCTGGACTCCTCTGCCTGTTTGGACACAGAGGTGGAACAGAAACACATATTCAATACAATAACAGCCATAAACCTGTGATTATCACGAGCTGGTTGTTTATTTTTCTCTGGATGATGCAGAATGAGGGATTATCTTCTTGCCTGTATGCAAGTGTTGGCAAAGAATATTACGATGCTGCAGGATTTCATGTGTCAATTTGCTCTGATTTGCTATCATATTTTTTTTTATTTTACCTTCACAGTATTTTACCAGGAAGTCCCACTGAGATAAAACACAAGAGAGACCTGAGGAAATAGGCTCAGTTTCCAGAGCTCTTCCTACACCTGTGACTGATGTTATGTTGTTTTCTTGTGCCTAAAGTGATTACAGTTAATGGGATTATGATGAGAAGATATTGGGTTTGCACCTTTTGTACGAAGGTGTAAACGATTTAGTTTCTTTTATATCATCTTCTGTTTTCTGTTGGGAGAAAAACACATTTTTAGAGCAATTTTCTGATAAAACTGATAAGCTGCAGCTCGGCCGCTGGATTTTGCCCTCCAGTGTGACGGATATTCCCCCCAAAATAAGTTCCTTGTTTTCACACAATCTCCTCTCAGGTGATGGATGGAGCGTTCAGGCGTTTGCTTTGTTTAAAGTAATTAGGCTGTGGCTGTGATGTCACATTGTGGAGCTTTTATCAGATGCGTTTGATGGCTCTTTCGGAGTTGAGATTAATGTTTGGTGCCATTTCGATAATTACCCCGCTAACATATATCAGTGGGGACCGCGGGCCTGTGTGGGGTATTTAGGAAAGAAAGGGCAGGCGTGTTTACTGGACTTTGAGGTTTTTTATAGTTGAATGCATCCGTATGATGCTGATATATTTTAGAAATACTAATTGAACCTGGCAGGCAACAATCCAGTGTACCAATTAACACTGACTGATGTAATTACTTGCAATGGAGAACTTTTCATTCTCAGCTCTGTGTGAAAAACATTCAGAGATTCAATAAAATTAAAGGCTTCCCCAATTACCTATGATGCAATGAGTTGCCAGTGAGAATATGTCGTGCATATTGCAGAGGGGTTTTGCAGACACATATTGTCTGCAAAAAAAGAATTAAAAAAAAAAAAAAAAGATCCTAAGACTACGGACATGACCCTTTCCGTCACCCTTTCTTCGAGGCCGAATATAACGGAAAGTCAGATTAACGACGAGGCTTCAGGCAATAAGAAAAGCCCACCGCGGCAGCTTTAAGAGCATCACATGAAATTTACAAAACCTGCGAGAAACCGCTGTATATTTTATTGACGAGAAGACGTGGTAGCAGTCAGACACTCAGTTTTACTATCTCAGGGGAGGAGAATTCACACGGACAATCTCCACACTGGCAGAACTGTATTGTAAATGGAGCTTTATCACCTATAAAGATCAATGGGTTAAGAGGGAAGTTAAAAGAACCACTCTGTGCTTTTTATTTTTTACAGCTTTTTCTCAATTCAGTGTGTAAATTTATAATCTCTCTGTTGCCACTCACGAGACAGCCATCAAAAAAGTCTGAGAAGCACCAAAGATCAGACTCCTGTCCTTTTGTAAAGTCACGAAGCCGTGGCGCTGCCCTGCTGCTGGCGGGCGTGATGTCAAACCACGGAGAAGATGACATTGCACTCTCGTGGAGCGCCATTAGTCTTGTTTGGTGGAACGCCATCAAAGGCTCTCGCACAAAGCGGAATCTATAAAAGCCTCCGCTGCGTGACTTTGAGAAAACATAAAGAGGAAAAGGAATGTCGGCGACAGATTGGACACGCAACATGTGAGGAATCAGAATATTGCGGATGGATGTTTATTAATGCACTCTGCACACAAGACAGGACGACATGGATGAAACAGGGAATAGGTGACATTGAACTAGTGCAGAGGAGAGCAGGTGTGTAGAAGGTCGAGGGATGGAGGAAAATATGTATCCAGTTCAAATCCAAAGTTCTTCACCGCTAATTAAATTATATCTTTCAACACAACATCATTTTGTTTGCTTTCTGGTTTTTACTTATACTGAATTGTTCGTATTAAACAAACAGAAGAGGATGAAGCCAGGCTAGCTTTCCCCCCCGCTTAAAGTCTTTGTGCTAAGCTAAGCTAACCAGTACAGGTATCATAGTGGAATTGATCTTCTGGAGCTCGAGCTCTTCCTTTAACCAACACGATTTACAGCTTTGCACATAAACAAACATTTGTGCTTCTATGGCCATGTTCCAAAATTCAGCATATTTGCATTCTGCATTTGACCAACAACAGATGTAGCTATTAACGATATTCGTAGGAAATAAAAACCCTCTCCGGGGATCCATCCTCTGCCACTAATGCTTGAATACGTTGCTCTCTCTCAGGAGATGCCCTTCAGATCCAGTGCTACCAGTGTGAGGAGATGAAGCACAACGACTGCTCCACGCCGGAGTACATCGTCAACTGCACCGTCAACGTACAGGACATGTGCCAGAAGGAGGTGCTGGTCAAAGCCGATGGTAAGTGTCTAAACCTGTATGGGTGCTTGGTGCTGGTCCACAGGGATTGAGGTGTTTTTTATTATTATTATACGTCTCGTGGTTTCCATATTCCTTCATGGGATCCAGGACAGTCGGCTAAGATTGATAGTCGAGGAGGTAAACGCTCCGGCCGGGTCAGCCAAAAGTATCCAAGTGGAAGAGAAGAGCTCCTACTTAGGAAAGGTGACCGTCTGGAAAGCGGAGCCGGAGCCGGACGCAGCACTCAGAAGCTATTCGACCTCTGAGGATTCCGTTTTACTTGGTTGCCATTCAGACGAGGTTCAGGCAACATTATTAAGTCGCAAAGCACTTGTAATTTTGTTGATGTACAACGGGGCGGGCAAACATAAACCCTGATGTCTCAACCGGGACGAGCCGCGACGCAGTCATAAACAGGGTTGTCTGGAAATCAGCGGGTCAAAAATAATATCGCTTATGAAAGGATTTTTTTTCCCGCTGTAATGTGACATTTATTAAAAGTCATGCAAGCGCGAGCCTACGTAAACAGCAGATGAAATCAGCGGTGAAGTTTGCACCTGTTGGCATTTTAAAATGACAGAATACTCCTCACCTCCCTCCTCCCTCCAAACAACCGTAAGTCCTGCTGCTTCTGACCTTTTGACCCAGCAGAAGAGGCTGAGTAGGTCACAACATATTTCCAGTGCTTCTCACTGTCATAAATAGTGTTCTCTGTTATTTTCTGCCTTTGCTCGGCCTCAAAGATGGAGAGAGTTGCATTGATTGATGTGTGGATAGAAGTCTGCTTTGTACACCTACACAAAGACACGTGAGGCCCTCCGTTGTTTTTATTGTCACGCTCACTTTTTTTAAAGACATCTCTTGCTTCACCCCGGCGAACCCTCTCTCCCTGGACCACTTTATTCGGCTCATTCGTCAGAGAGGAGAGACTTTCCTTCAGCTGCCCCCGACACAACATTAGATTAGTTTCGCGTCATGTTATAGAAAATAAAACGGTTCAGCCTGTAGGGCGCCGACTCGACCGTTTTGGGAGTTTGGAGGACGGTGTCCTGTTTTAGCCTTTTTTCCAAAAAAAACAGAAACAGCGAGAGCAGAAATATAAGGAACGCTGTGATTATCTAATCTCACAGGAGCTGCAATCATTAGCACGTTCGCCTCTCTCTCGTAATATGAGAGAATATGCCAACACAGTTTGGGGTAAAAGTGTGCACGTGCACGTGCACCGGCTGCAACAGTCGCTCTGTGTGACGTCATCGAGGAAGACGTTGAACCTGCAACGCTACCAACGTTAACTTTATGCTCGTCCTCGTGACACACGGCAGCAGAGAGCTCTTTATAGAAACCAGCGTATGGAAGCTGTGCATAAGTCTCCTCCTCCATCGAGGGAAAAGCATCCCCCGTACAACGGAACGATTGAATTCATCTAGATTTAATCAAAACGTTTTTTCTTGTCTAGTAAGGGGACAATTTAATTTCGAGCAAACAACAAGATAAATAAGACAATAAGAAACGGCACTCAAATGATGAAATACCTGGCCGCTACAACGTGCCGTAGAAAGGGTCAGATGTAGGCTACTGGATGGAGAGCCCTCACTTGAAGGGAGTCCGTGGCTCTGGGGTGCAATAATAAAAGTTACAGCTCTCCAGAATATGAGTTTTTCGTCTTCATACAAGCATACAAATGGTTGGGACATATACCACGCTGACAAACATCAGTTAATAAGAGCAGACAGGAAGTCAATAGCTCCATAGCCCTGTAGTGCAATAAAGTGCTGCAGCATTGCAACACACAAGGCTCTTATATGTTGCATCTTCAATCTAAGCAATCTAATTACAGCAGGGGGAAACTTTTCTATTCAGTCTCTGGTTTTATTTTGCAACATCTCAAAGCAGGATGACTGTGGGTTCAGTCTGGACACTCTTAAGATTTCTCTGTTTGCTTGTTGCAGGAATACATTATCGGAAGTCCTGTGCCTCCTCTGGAGCTTGCCTCATCGCCTCCTCCGGCTACCAGCAGTTCTGCACCAGCAGGCTGAACTCGGTCTGCATCTCCTGCTGCAACACCCCGCTCTGCAACGGGCCCCGGAGGAAGCGTCCCGCCCCCTCGGCGGCGACGTCCAACCGGCCGCTTCCCCTCCTCCCGGCCTTCTTCCTGCCGCTGCTGATGCTCCTGTCCGTGACGTAGACCCAAAGATCACGTCTCCACTGTACAGTTTGTTTTCTTTAGTCCAAAGCTATAGAAAAGAAACGTCACTTTGTTGCTCTGGTTTTCGGGTCATTTAGTCAAAAGTCATCTTGTAAGGTTAAAGATTTTCGCAGCAAGAGAGGGAGTCAAATCAAATAATTTAGCCTCTTTTGGTGACCCGTACACAAAAACATGCATCGGTCCCGGCCACAAATAAAGGACAAGTCTGACATTTTGGAAACCCCTTTCATCCCCTTCTGGTGGAGAGTTTGATGAGAAGATTAATACTACTATTACGTCTGTCGGTTAAATGTATGAGGCAACAGTCAGTGACTGGTTAGCTTAGCTTAGCACAAAGACTGAAAACGGGGGGAAACAGCTAGCCTGGCTCCGTCTGAAGGCAACAAAATCTCTGATTGACACGTTATATCATTAGTTAAGCAGGACAAAACAAATGAAAAAAACAATAATTTGACATTTTAGGGGCGGTTGAGTGTCGGGCTATTACTTGGCTTGGTGCAGTTGCCTGGCAACCAGTAGAGACCCCAGGAAGTTACTGTTCCAGGCCAAGAAATGTTTTATTTTTAACAAAACTAAATGGAGAATTATCATTTTCAAACGTGACTTTTTGTATAGATTAAACAAACGATGTAATTTAGTGAGCCGGGAGTTTGACTTTGTTATCCCCAGACAGAACCAGGCTGTTTTCGTCTTTGTGCTAATAAGCTACACTAACAGCCCTTATTTTTAATGGACAGATGTGGGAGCAGAGTATGAGTTTCCAAAAATATTCCTCGAAGGGAAATCTGCAGCGTGCACTGATCTTTCGTGCACATTTTCATTGACATAGATTCACCTTGGAGCCGGACCTGCGATCACGGCTGTGATACCCCGAAGCAGCAGACCTGGACGCCACAGCGGCTTTGCTTCCCCTCGGCGTCGAGGAAAAAACTGTTAATCTGATCGATGTAACGCCATCACCACACCGGGGAGGCGGAAGTGTTCGGAGCGTTCTGAATCATTTATTGCTGTTGTTGCGAGAGAAGGACCATGCAGTCTGACCATGCAGTCTGCAGGCGAGGCGTCTCTCAACGTTTTGTGAGGAACCTGCTCTGATGTTATTTCCTGGTTGTTAAGGGTTCTGCTCGAAGTTATTGTAAGAAAATGATATCTCTCAGCTTCTACTTCGTGGGCTTTCGTTGCTCTATGGTTTGAAACAGCACTGTTTGGTTTTCTATCTCGTTAATGCTGTTGTTGCTCAGAATACACGTTTTCATATGTATGAAGGCCCTTTGATTCAGGCAAATATGAATCTGAAGGGTTCTGAGGTCTCGCTATCGCAGCATATTAATAATCATATATGTGCATATTTTCCACTGCCGTACAATATTGATTGACATTTTACTTCTTGGAAAATGAAAGATGCTGAGATGGATTTAGAAAGACTATTTGTCTTATTGCTTTTTAATCCTACCTCAAAAGTTGATTCTGTTCGTACAGGAAGCTGGTTAGATGGATTAATTAGACTTTAATATTCCATATATTACTTTGTGAAATGAGGTATTGAATTGTCTTAGAGCTACACTTAGACACCAAGCTATAAGCACAAATACATTCTCACAAGAGAAATGCTTCAGGCTGATGTCAGCCATATTTAGGTTAATACTCCTTTAGAACTAAAAATAATTAAACATATGATCAAATCATAGCCAGAACTGCATGTAGACAATGCTGTCGACTAAATACGGTATTTTATAATCTGCACCAATGAGAATAAATGTGGCTAACTGTATGGATCGTGTTTCCACGACCTGATGGTGATTTGGTGAATATGGGTTTATATCTCCATCCAAATTATTGATTTGCCTCATGAGGTTTCATTTGGCTTCTACCATTCTATTGTTTCTTTCTCCATCTGTATAGTTATACGTAGATAACAACAATGCAGACACTCTTCTGTGTTTTAATGTCACATATGAGGATTTGAATGGTCTAAAGCCAAAAAGAAAGAATGTTGTATATTGATAAATATCACAAGACGTATTTCAGAGCCTCGACCGGCTGAAGCAAAAACCGGATTTCAGACGGAGATGCACCATCCGATAAATGTCCATGGCAGTTTGTTTGACTGGTCTTCTGTGAAGAGTAACACTGTATTCTGCTGATATGTGATGTAAATAAATGTTGCAGAAAAACTGACCAAGTTTTTAGATGGCATGATTTCAGTCAGCAGCAAGAGCCCCATGCATCATGTTGGACTGTTATTAGGTAGAGATTGTCTCAGGAGGTCATTTAGTTTTCATTACAAATTGTTGGTTTCCAAGGGAACTGCCCCATTGAAACATTCATTAATTGCATATAAGTTTGTAAGCTTTCCAGCAGACAAATATGATATTTCTGCAACATCTCCTGCTGACTTGCTGTGACTTTCGAGGAGCAATTAACCAGAAATGAATTCATGGGAAGTATCCCAATGAAGTCCGTAATTAGTACCAAATCAGGTCCTTACAAGGAACCAACCTCTAATAGTTCCTTTTTAGGAAAGTAAAGGAAGAAATGGGAGCTGTGAACTCTCCAAAATAGTCCCAATAATGCAGTAATAATGCAACATTTTCCTTGATTATTAAACCAAGACAAAGCAGCACATCCATCGGGTGGAACAGTGCTCAGATCATAAGACACGTGATTCGACTTACTTGGCAAAAGGAAGACGTCATAGCATTTTCACTGCAACATCCTCCACAGGCAGCCTTTTCAAGCCGACAGCTCAACATTAGGATTCTCCTCAGATATGATGCATCAACTTTGAGGGTTTTGGAGGGAGGGGGTGACTCTGGGAAATGAAATCCAGCACTGCTGGTGGTCCCCGGGAGATTATTTGGGCCTAAATATTCTCTGTATCTTTAACCTTCACACAGCCCGGCTAAAGACACCGCGGAACCAGTGTTTTATCAAATTTGCTACATTTCAGTTTGCTACTTAATGACTCACTTATTGATTATTTTGTGCACTGTGCATCCTCCGTGGTTTCCAAATGAGCATGCACATGCGAGAGTCTTAGAATACATTTTCTTACCGTGCATGCTGGACTCTACCTGTTTATATTTTCAATTAGTAAAATAGCGTGATCGCCAGCCTGCACTGGAACTGATAAAAGCTTTGTGTGAAACAGAAGATTAAGGTTTTGTCGGAATGAGCAGTGAATACAGATCAGACATAATCCACTCTGTATTACACCCCTCTTACCACGGCTGCTGGTGTCTTGCAGAGGATTCCAGGAAAATGCAGGTAATTCTGCAAAGATGAGATATGAGAGAGGTGCAGAGGCCTCAGACATGTATTGTGATATCGAGCTATTAAAGATCTGTCGGCTCCTTATCTGGTGAATTGAAACTGGAATGATTCCTCTCTACTTTAAAGACGGAGACAGAACTTGATAGTCCGGTTGTGACAGTGATGATCGACTTGGAAGTGCCTTAATAGTGTTTCCATGTGACCGTTGTCAATGATTTCCCTGACAATGCAGCAGTGCGTTGATTAAAAAAACAAAACACTCCATAGAGCAGCTCCCACTGGATGGATCCTGCAGTCCACCGTAAAATTGACTCTGCAGAGAGACGAGAAGTATGTTTCGATCACAGCCACGTTCAGCTCGAACCAACACAGATGACTTCAGTGTTTTCAAATGACAGAGTTAAACCTCAGTTTCAACTTTAAGGTCTATTAGCAGCAAAAAAGCATCCTGCAGCGTGAGGGCGCGTCTGTCTGACAGAGCATCGATACGCCTCAACACAGAGGACGAGGAGGAGGACGAGGAGGAGGACGAGGAGGAAGGAGTCAGGACTGACGATCACAAAGGAGGAAGTGCCGACTGCAGATCTCCCAGGATTAAGAAGCAGCAAAAACAGGAGATTATTAAAAATAATAAGGCCCACCTCTGCCTTCTCGGCTCTAATGACGTGTGTGCAGCTACAGCCACATTAGGGCTCTGGCAGAGGAAATACTTCAGTTGATGAGGGACCTCAGCTCGTCTACTTTGTTTACTGAGTAGGCCAAGTGTATTGGAGATGAGGGGGGATGATCTATTCTGGTGTGGGCGGTTACAGAGCGCTGGACTCACAGATCAAAAACCTCCAGAGATTCAATTACCCTCAGTTCAGCTTTATAGACGCAGTACATTGTATTTAGTTATTGAACCAGAGCTAGTCCATTGATAGGTGACTAATCGCATTTATTTCCATTAGATGTAATTATTATCAGGCCTTATTTTGCTATTGATTTGAATGGCTAAATTAAAAATGAAACTCTATGAAATGAATAGTTCCATTAGATGTGAGAGATAATTACATTGCATGTGAATAAGCCTGAGGAAAGCTTGCACGAGCTTCAACGATCCCCCTCCATCGGATGACTTTGCAGTCGACCTGATACAAGAAGCTGCTTCACCAGACTTTTTACTCCAATCCACTCTACTGCAGTCACACAAATCTTCATTCCAGTAAGTAGCGCCAATAAAAGAAAAGTGAGCACAATTAAATACCCTCCCGAAGTTACAGCGGTGCAAAGGGGAAATTAATCAGCGGCTGTGGGGGTTTAACAAGCATCAGACCAGTATATTGCACCTCTGCAAGAAACAGCAAAGTAAAAGAGACCTGGCTTTTAAAAAATCTGTTGTTACTCTGATTACTCCATTCCAGGAGGGATGATTTAACGATGACTGAGCCAGGCTCAGTGGGCTCTGCTGCCTCGTAGAAACGAGCACTGGTGCCCTCTAGTATTCAAAACAGTGACACGCAGGGACGTAACGTTTGCAGAAAACTATATCATGACAGAGCAATAAACTGACATTTTGTTATATTATTTTCTGAAACTTTAAATAACCAGCTGTTCTCTTGCTTTACGGCTCAGTTCCACATCCAACGTGTTTGTATTCCTCCCAATGACGCACTTTGTTAGAAATAAAGATCATTCCTTCAGTGACTCGTCAGCTGGTCTGGATGAGACCAATAGTGTTTTCAATCATTCTAAAATGATGGCATTGCTGAAAGACACCACTTGTGTTCTGTACAATTCATCTCAGCGATGCAAAACGATGGTCCTTCCTGGATAGCGGCTGCGGGCGGATACTTTGCTGCAGCTCTTGACGATGCTGAAACAAATTGTCTCCCTTACAGTTCATGATGGAGAGTTTCCATCAAGTGGCCTGGCTCCACAGCGAGGACTGTTTCTATCAGGAGCCGCGGAGCCGAGGGCTGTGGTGAAGAGACTCTCGTGTGAGTGATGAGTCCGCCTGAAGACAAAGGGCCAATGTTCTCAGGCCCTGGGATTGCTCTTAATGTGGTGAGGCGCTCTGGAGCCAGAATCGAGCCCTGAAGCTCCTTCCTGCTCATATATCGTCTTTATCAGTTGCCCTCCATGCACTCATGGAGGGTGAGGGCCCTTTTGTCGGGCCCTCGATGGGACCTAAATCACTGATATCATCTGGTGGAGTCAGCAGGGCGTGATGAGGTTGGTTACTACTTTATGTTCAATGGAAAATCACCGCAAAAAAGACCTGCTTACATCATTGCAACTTAAAGTTATTTATGTAACTTTTTTGTGTCATGAAATATAAGTCTGTATTTTAAGCTTTTTCATAATTATATTACATATTTCTTCATTTGATTATGTTATGCTTTACATTTCTTATTGTAGCTCGTAGTTCTAGCACAGCCGTAACAATATGCCACCCTGTATTTGATTGCGCATAATAAATAAAACGTTTCAGTCACAACATAAGAACACATCAGAAAAGTAGGACATGCTACAAAACATTTTTGCATTTATTTAACAAATATACATTTTCTCATATGACATTTGTTTAACATTTAATCTGAAAAACAAACATTTAAACATTTAAATTAATAACCAGTTGCAGGGACAGTCTCCGCCCGCTAGGGGTCAGTATTGCACCTTCGGAGCTGCTGACTCCGCACTCGAAGAAATCTCCCCTCAAAACCCGGAAGCGTTTCTGAATCGGCCGCTGACTGTTCTTCATTCAGGCTGCTGCGACTTAAATCCGCTCCTGAGACACACATCCGTGCATATCGGGCAACTGGTAAACATCTGCTCGTCGACGGACCGAAGGAGAGCGAGCATGGCTGGTCGGCTACCGGCGTGTGTGGTTGACTGCGGCACCGGGTGAGCGACAACAACACGACGCTAGCTGGGTGTCAGACTCCCGGCTAACGCCCCGTCGAGCTGAGGAGCCCGATTTAAGCTTCTTATCCACATGTGCGCCTGTTTGTTGTTCTCTCGTCTTTAAAGTCAGACTCACAGCTGCGTGCTGACACGTTAAAGCCACCGGATGCTTTTAGTTTGCACGTTTTTATTTGATAGTTCTGTTTTTATTGGTGCAGCTAGCTGCAGCTAGCTCGCGAGGCTAATGTCACTTCCTGGTCAACCCTCAGTGTAGAATGAGTAATAATCAATAATAATCGTGAGTTCTATAGGCAAGGCAAGTTTATTTGTAGAGCACATTTCAACAACAAGGCAATTCAAAGTGCTTCACATAAAACCTTTTAAAAGCATCAAAACGTGATGCAAAAGAAGATTTAAAAACAATAATAATGTATTCTATAGTGATATTACTCTGTTTGGTTTGGCTGCAGCTGTAACTCGACCTGTGTTCTGTGTTTGTTCCCTTTCAGGTACACAAAGCTCGGCTATGCAGGAAACACAGAACCTCAGTTCATCATTCCTTCATGTAAGTCAATGGAGAGAAAAAAAGCCCAAAATATATAATATAATTAAACCATATATTTTTAAACTCTATTTATGATAAGCTCCAGATGAAAGTGTAATACAAATAACATAATTTACATTAATGTGTAATTAATGTAAATTATATATATATTTTTAAATAGTGCTAACCATATTTTCTTTATTTTGAAATGCATGTAACAAAGTAATTATTAAATGAGGAATCTCCCTTTTTATGATTTGTGACAGTTTCAGTTCGTCTTCCTTTTTTTTAATCACAGTCCAGTGAGAGAGAGAGATGCGGTTATGGGACATCTTCACATCAGAAAACAATTATTGTGAAGCAAAATGTGATCAAAAGTCAGATCTCTATGTGCGTGTAATGGTTTCCCTGAAGAGAAGACAAGCTTTGTTTTGTTATGAGAATTCTGTGTCATTGTTGTATTACTTTTTAGTCCGATGTCCCTCATTTCAGAGTTGTGTATTGTGACTGTAAATACTCACTTACACACAATATGCTGTGTATTATTCCACAGCTAAAAATAGTCCCTAATGCACGATTTATTTCTGCTAAAATATTACAGTGCCAAGCTTCAAAAAAATGAACCCAGACATTTGCGACCTGCTTTTAAAGGTTTACATCTTCAATAGGAACCAAAGTGCTTCAGTAGGGAAGTCAGGAAGCTGTGAGAACAAATGTGTAGTCTGGTTTAACGTACTCATATTTGAATCTGTTGATTAAATACCATCGCGTATTGTTTCGTCATCTCCAGGTATCGCAATCAAAGAATCGGCCAAAGTGGGCGACCAGGCCCAGCGCAGGATGATGAAGGGCGTTGACGACCTGGATTTCTTCATCGGGGATGAAGCCATAGACAAACCATCGTATGCAACAAAGGTAGACGGGACGGTTTAACCGAGTCACGCGGGACCTTATCTTGGGAGGCGGGCCCTTTTCAAGATGCTGACCTTTACCTTCTTCCGTTCCAGTGGCCCATCCGTCACGGGATAGTGGAGGACTGGGACCTGATGGAGAGGTTTATGGAGCAGATCATCTTCAAGTATCTGCGGGCAGAACCTGAAGACCATTACTTTCTTTTGGTGAGGCCGGAGCTGTGTGCATCGCTAAGGGTTACAACCTCAAATGCGGATCATGATGGCATTGAGACATCCAGAAAAAAAAAGTCTAATTTGCCATTTTTAAAACATTCAAGAAGGTCTTTTTTTTAATCTTAATTAAAGTCTCTCTTTGTTGCATTTAATGCCTTTTTTTTCTTCTTTTTTTCTTTAAAACAAGATGTAGAATAGTGGCTTCAAGTCATTCTGTATTCACATCAGTTGTGTGTCTCTCTCCAGACGGAGCCTCCTCTCAACACACCAGAGAACCGAGAGTACACCGCAGAGATCATGTTTGAGTCCTTCAACGTCCCGGGGCTCTACATTGCCGTTCAGGTACGTTTCCGAAACATTCCGGCAACCGAAATGAACAACTTTCCGTCAGTCAGTTGCCAAAACAGCCAACCAGAATTTATTTAGTCTAAAGTCGACAAGTAGGAAAGTCTTTTTAGGGCTTATCTGAAACCAGATGTGTGGGCTTGAAATAGTATAAGATTTGTGATTCAGAGGTTCAATGAGGAAATAAAAGTTTTTACTTCTTCTTTTTAAGTTCACCAGTAACTGTTTCTCTTGGAGTAAATCAGGCACGATGTCAGTATTCAGTATTTCTGAATTTCACTGACTCTTTTTAGTGCCATAATGTGATTTCTTTATGCTGGATTACTCCACCTTGCTCTTCGGGACAGTGTTATTGTCCCATGTTTAGTTTTGTTAACAGCTGTGTTTTCTGCCTCAGGCTGTCCTGGCGCTGGCTGCCTCCTGGACATCCAGACAGGTGGGAGAGCGGACACTGACGGGGACTGTGATCGACAGCGGAGACGGAGTCACTCACGTCATCCCGGTGGTGGGTGTCGCTCTTCTTTTCTTCTCTTTTCCCAGGATTACCTTTTTGCTCCGTTTCCACTCTGTCCTGAACCCGTGTGTGTGTGTCTTTGTCTTCCAGGCTGAAGGCTACGTCATCGGTAGCTGCATTAAGCACATCCCCATCGCCGGTCGAGACATCACGTACTTCACCCAACAGCTGCTGAGGGAGCGGGAGGTGGGGATCCCCCCGGAGCAGTCCCTGGAGACGGCTAAAGCCGTCAAGGTCAGTGGTGGACTGGTTTTAGAAACATCATAGCCGGTTGAGCTGATATTCATCAAACCAGACTGTATTTGATGATTTATGATAAGTGACAAGACGGGATGAACCTCTTATTTTGCCAAGTGTGGCTCACCTTTTGTTTTAAAAGGTGGAGAAATGTGTGTTGCAAGCAAGTTGTTTGTGAATTTCCCACTAATCCCTCACTCGCTGCAGCTCTGTGACAGAGCAGACCTCACTCAGAGGTGTGTCTGTAGTCCGTTTCAGGAAGTCAATATGTTCTTTTAATTTTGTATTTAGTTCTGTTTTTTGACTGAAACTTTAAAAAACAGTCCCCACAACAGGAAGTGATGTCCTCATCATATGATGGTGTTAGTGGTGTCCCTGTTATGCACTTCTCAGCCTGACCACTAGAGGTCAGTGCAGCTACAGAGACTCGCCGCGAGTTTTAAATAGAAAGATGTTTGACCAACGTTCCATAATCCGTTTGGTTTGGTTGTCTCGTCGCATTGCCACGACATTGCTCGTTGCGTCCGCTAAAAGTTGCACTGCATTGTTTTCCTTCTAGGAGCGGTTCAGCTACGTCTGCCCCGACCTCGTGAAGGAGTTTAACAAGTACGACACAGACGGCTCCAAGTGGATCAAACAGTACACGGGCATCAACTCCGTCTCCAAGAAGGAGTTCACCATCGACGTTGGCTACGAGCGCTTCCTGGGCCCGGAGATCTTCTTCCACCCAGAGGTAGAGGAAATAGTTTGCAAGATATATTGCTGCTGATAGATTTAGCCTAAAACGTCAGCTCAGATTTTTATTCTCTTGATTGAACACTTTTAAAGTTAAGCCATCATTTTTTTTCTTTTTTTTTCTCCCAAAAAATACCTTAAGCCGGTGAAACTGTAACGTATTCGTCCTGATAGTTTAGTCACAGTCTATAAATGTTTGCCGCTTTCAAAATCTCCACCCAGCCGATCAGACGACCGTCATATTTCTTTGACCTCCCTGTTTGCTCTCTGGTCTCGTCCAGTTCGCCAACCCAGACTTCACCCAGCCGATCTCGGAGGTGGTGGACGAGGTCATCCAGAACTGCCCCATCGACGTCAGGCGCCCGCTCTACAAGGTACAGACGCACCGGCCTCCTTAGCCGGAGCCTCACCGCCGCTGTTAGCTCATCGTGTTGTCATCGTGTTGTCAACGTGTTGTCAACGTGTTGTCAACGTGTTGTCATCGTGTTGTCATCGTGTTGTCATCGTGTTGTCAACGTGTCCCTCCTCTCTGTCTCAGAACATCGTGCTCTCCGGAGGCTCCACCATGTTCAGGGACTTTGGCAGACGCATGCAGAGGGATCTCAAGAGGACCGTGGACGCGCGGCTGAAGATGAGCGAAGAGCTGAGCGGCGGCAAGTTGAAGGTGAGGATGAAGATTAGTCAAAAGAAATAAAAAGAGCTGTGAATTGTATTCAAATTATGTAAATGTATCCCCCCCCCTCTTATAAACATGAGTATTTCTAAAAAGTATTTAGAGCACAGTTGGTCTGTACCAACGTACAAGAAGACACTCGAATGAAACAAAACGTTTCCACTTTATTTTTTCAGGAAGTGGTGTTTTGTTTCAGTATTGACGGTTATCCTCTTTGTTTGTTTGTTTTGTTCTTTATTCTGCAGCCGAAGCCCATCGATGTGCAAGTCATCACTCATCACATGCAGAGGTACGCCGTCTGGTTCGGGGGATCAATGCTGGCGTCTACTGTGAGTATCAAAACCGTGTTTCCCGCTTCTCTAACGACATGTAATCGCCCCCCTGCTGCTTTTTATAGAAATCACTGAAAACAGGAACTCGTGAATGTTCCCTTTTTGATGATGAGTTTTTCATGTGAACAAAAGTGATCAGAAATAAACGGTCTTTCCAAAATGCACCAGACTAACGGGAGCGTTTTCTGTTTTTTTTTTCCCGGCAGCCGGAGTTTTACCAAGTGTGCCACACCAAGAAGGACTACGAGGAGATCGGGCCGAGCATCTGCCGCCACAACCCCGTGTTCGGAGTCATGTCTTAGGCGTCGGAGCGGCGCATTCAGTGGAGGCCGAGGAAAAAAAAAAAAAGAGGGGAAGAAGCGCCGCAAGACCTCCCGTGCTGTGGAAGTCCCATGAGCCTTTGCGCGGATGCTCTACGACAGACCCCGTTCATTGGGGTAAAGCGACAGTGGACCAAACAAACTGCCAAACTAGCGGCAATATCCTCACAAATTCGAGGACAGAGGTGACTCAGCCCAAAGGATCCTCACATATAATGTTTACTGCAAGTAGGTTAATAATAGGTGATAAATCTTTAATTTCTGCGTGCCTCGTATATGTACTTATAATATCCTCACAGGGTTGTAATATGTAATTAATCAACATGAGTCCTGTATAGATGCACCTCTCTGTGTGGGTTGGGTTCTTGCTAAATGTTCTATATTGTTTCAAGAAGCAGGACGTGCTTTGCTAGTTTGTTTTCCACAAACATCAGTGAATAAAACACCTTTTTGATCATCAAATGGGTGGAGACAAAAAAAAAATCAATCAACAGACAAACTGACCATTTCTGATTTTCTTTTCTTTTTTTGTGTCTTTTTTTCTTCTTTTTTTGTAACATGTCCATCAGTACCTGGAAGGAATATTTATTTGAATTTAGATGATTAAAACAAGTCGGGCATTTAAAATAATATTATCGATCTGTTCAAATAGTTCACCAGGTGTCACTGAAGTCTTCTCTTCTCTCGCAGCAGTGTGAGAATCCTCACCGCTTCCCTTTGACCTTTTTTTTTTATTTGTATTAATCATCTCTTGACCAACATGTCTCGGAAAAAAAAAAAAAAAAAGAAGAAAAGTCGTATTAATATATGAACTTGCAGTTTGAATGACTGTTGTTGGACCATCACTGTTGCCTAGATCTCAGTTCTACTGGATAGCCTTGTACTGTACCAAACCTGGATTTCAACGCTGGCATTCCAATAAATGCCAAGGAGATATTTCTACAGTTGTGGTTTGTGTTTTTCAAGATGTACTGGTGAGAAGGGCACGGTTATCTTTGGGCTGCATCTATTCTCAACATAACACAGCTATATTCGTGTGACCCCCCAACCCCCCTCCTCTGTAACTGTATCCCTTCACACGGACCGACGCGTGATGCCAGAGTTTATTTCCACTGAACCCTCATGTGCGTCCGGAGAGGAGCAGTGTCCCTCATGGTGGTCACTTATGGTGTTTATTTATTTTTATTCTATGAATTTTGAACATGAAATGCTGTAGAAGGCGGAGACGGGGTGAGAACCGGCTCCAGAGAACAGCAGCTTTCTAGAGGCGCCATGTCTCCCGCGGAGAGGCGCAGGCTGCTCCTCTTCCTGGCCTTGTTCTTCGGGGCAGCGGGCTCGCTGCTCGCGCTCCTCTCCTGCGGGACGGAGTACTGGCTGCTGGCCGCAGAGTCCTGCAGCCGGCCGGAGGCCCGCTACGGAGCGGGGAGCGGCACCGAGGTGTCTAAAGCTCTCAGACGGGAGGTAAGAGACCGGAATTGAGTCCAGAACAGGGGAACAGGTAGATCTGCTTATGGTTTGCATCTCTGATCATCTTATGCTATGCATGTCTGATCATCTCCCAACAGTCCATGTAGTTTAATAATCGGTTAACTAGGTGTTTGGTTTTGTATTTCTCCAACAAATGTCGTTTATTCTTGAAAATCTCAGATGAAGATCCAATTATATAAATCAAACAAATTGCCCTCAAATTTAATAAAAGGAGAAAAGGCACGTGATTACACATAGAAACAGAATTGCGTTACATTCTTGTGAACTGAACTAGAAACTAAAAGCTGAGGTCAATATTGCATGTATGTATTTGACGATTTTAATAAGTTTAAGTTTTTTTGTTTATATTTTAAAACACTTTGCAAACACAGCAATAAACTCCTTCAGCCCTCCATCATCATCTTCACACGTTGTGAAAGTGGAGTAACTTCTCCAGCTGTCCACTAAAGACTCATGAACGCACACGGTCACAGACTGTCTTCAACGGAGGGTCCGCGACCTCTAGGGGGTCCGTGGAGGTACTGCAGGGGGGTCGTGACATCTTTGGTTGATTAGACAATTTTTCATATTTTGTTTATATTCTTTCCCACCAATTGTTTTCCCACAAATTTAAATGTTTTTAAATACACATTAACATGAATCCAACATATTGTAGTGAATGGATAAATGGAGGCAGAAGATGTTATCTTTCAGTAAATAAAAAAATATATACTGTATATAAAAATAAAAACCTTGAAAAAATTTGAATAGCTTCTATGCATGATTATCATGCAATTGACAGACAATGCTGATATTGGCATCAGTTGACGGTGTGTTTATAAACAGGCAGTGGCACGGCCACCCTACCCACTGGACCTTGCACATGTTTAAAATAAAAACATGAACATATGAACCTGTGTATTATTTGAATAGAGTAGTATTGAATGCACAATAACAAGGTATGTTTATACATAATATAAAACACAATTTTATACAATATATGTATAGCAGGGGGTCCCTGCTCCATATCTCTCTCAGTTTGGGGTCCTTGACCCCTGCTCTACACCATCAGTCACACACTGTCCATGTACGGACCCACGGTCCCTGCATCAGTCTGCGGACCCTCTGACACCTGATGAGTCCGGCGTTTATTTAAAAGCCGTCGTTTAGTGACCCCAGACTGACCTCCAGTGACCTTGGCTTTGTGATCCATCAGGCTGCGGGCGGTGTGAGGGTCTTCCACGAGGGCCTGTTCTGGCGGTGCTCCTTCACGGCTGCCTCAGATCAATACCCCATTTGGGACCTTTGGATCTGTAAGAACCTCAGACGTGAATGTGATGCGTTTATGAATCCTAATTCTCCCAAACAGCAGCGTCATAACTGCGTCCTTCCCTGCAGCCAATCAGCCGCCGTCGAAGGTCTGCCGGGCCGCCTTCCTCTTCCCGTTTCCCGTCAGTGGGCCACACGGTTACCCCGCAGAACCGTATGAACATCACTCTGCCATTGGTCGGGATTATTTTCACGAATCATTTATTTTAATTGTTTTACGTTTTATGATCTCTCGTGATTTACAAGGCCTCATATTCTCTCAGTTTTTAGGACCTTCTGGAGCATCTTCCTCGTCACGGGCGCGGCGGCTGTCGTCACCGGTGGATTCGTCGTCATCTGTGCCGGCCCGCTGGCCAATCACAGACTCTATAAAGTGGGAGGGGCCCTTCTGCTATGTGGCGGTAAGGACAAAAAGTTAAAAAACAAACAAAAAAAACAGTTATTTTCTGGCCTTAACACAAACATATCTCACTTACATGATCATCATAAACCGCTCAGAACAAGAAATGATAACGCAATCAATTTTAACGCGTGATTTATCTTCAACGAGGTGTTTCCATTGTGGAAGTCTGCTGTTGGACAGAATCCACTCGTTGGGTTTCACTCAAGCACAGGTGTGTGTGAGAGGAAGACGAGCCCTTTGGAAAAAACAGCTGTGGAGATGATTAGAAATGAAAGTATAAAAAGACATAATTACATGTGATGGAGCCATTTAGTGCCATTATTTAACATCAATAGAGATGGGTCGGGATAAAAAA
Organism: Ophiodon elongatus; assembly: GCA_016806645.1. NCBI lineage: Eukaryota > Metazoa > Chordata > Actinopteri > Perciformes > Hexagrammidae > Ophiodon > Ophiodon elongatus. Next base: position 338,227 of record JACSYO010001808.1, on the reverse strand, counting down.
GACAACAAGTTGATTGTGGAGAACCGACATTATCGGGATAATTGTGAATGCACTCAGGAGTGTCGTGAAGGAGCTGTTTCATGGTGGAGAAGGGACAAATAAAGGTTTAAAAAATACAGGAATCATCATGGAGGAATAAAAAAGTATTTATCCTTTATCTATGCAGGGGGACCTGATGATTTATGATTACCTTATTTACCTTATTTTGTTTTGTGTTGACTAAAAAAAAAAGATGTGTTCTACCAGTGATGTAATCAAAATATTAAAATGTGACGTAAAGTGATTCCAGTATTTAAGTTTTAAGCATATTCTGATGATAATCAAGAGAATATCGTGAACGCAATTATTTTGGCCAGAATAAATCATGACATGAAGTTTGCATATCGTCCCCCGCCCCATGTTTGGAAAGAGGTATATTATTTAATGTCTGTACTTGTATAAGTGGCCATGACAAACATAACCATAACTTATAATAACAGTCATAAGAATATCATCTGCAGATGAATAAAACGATGAACTGGGATCAGCTGGTGGTCAATCCACCACATCGGAATGCGCTTCATGTGTCTTGGTTTTGAGAAAATCAATAGTTCAGTAGAATAAATATGACCTGAAGAGTTGCCAGCTTTTGTGGTCACATGTGTACAGCCCAAAAAATATTACAATAACTTATGCCGTGTGGCCACAATGGAAATGAGTCCAACTATGAAATTCTTGCCTCAGGGGTTTTTGAATCATCATCCAGACAAGAGTTCAGCTTTTTATCTGACTCTCTTAACCCAAAATATATTTGTTTATTCAAATTAATAAAACCACATTTTAACCCTTTACCACCCAGTTTCCCCACTTATATTTCATATTGTTCCATACTGTCTGACTGTATCATATAACAACTCCTCCCTGAAGCTATATTAGTACGCTGCATGGAATATCCAAACTCAAATTCATATTCGGTTTTATGGCGGCTCGACTTAGAGCCACTCCTGTTAATCTTTTTATGCACATTTCCCCAAAATTCACCTTATTTGGAATATTTTGGGAATTTTGGGATCTTCGCTATAATTTTAAAATAAAAGACGTTGCATTGAACAATGTTTTGCTGCATGTCAATGAGGTTTAAGAGGTTACAAACACAGCATTATTTATTTTTTTATTTCAGAGAAGAGCAAAATAAATCTGAAGTGACTAAATATGGCTTTTAATTGTGTGGGGGAAATGCAGTTAAAAGTTAATTGGGAATTCTTGTTGATGCTTTTTTTCTTGTAATTATGTTGCTTTCAAATATTTTTCAGATCTGATTCTGCTTAAATTAGAATAAAAACAGGAAAGGTGTAAAAAAAGACAGCAGCCATCCTGATTGTGCTTGATTGCTGGTGGCTGGTGCTCATTAGGTCACATTGTCTACAGCTGGGCAGAGCTTTCAAAAAGCCTGTGTGTGTGTGCGTGTCTTTTTCTTTTTCTTTAGGAGGGCCAAAAGTTTCTTTGGCTTCATTAAAGTCTCAGACTGAGTTGCTTTTAGTGTCCTTGTTGAAGCTCTTGGCTTCGCCTCCTTTCCTCCCCTGAGCTTTTCTTTCACTCAAGATTTCAGTTTGGGAAAGGGTGGGAAGATTTCCCAGAAGTTCCGCTCTGTAGATGACTGAAATATTTCAACAAGTAGATCCAAAGTTGACAGTAATCTCTTGGAAGGACTAGAAGCTGGCCCCCAAACCACCACTAGCCCATCACCCATGATCAATATCCAGAGTGTCAGCAGGTCCAGCATCTGCTGAGTGCTGCTGGCTGCCAAGCCACCAGAAGGTGATCGCTGCCTCTGACCAGAAGTTGGATGTCTCGCTTGATGTTCACACAGAGAGGACGTTATTTGTGAGCCAATATATTCTCCATGTAAGGGATCCTGCAAAATGAGCCCAGACAGACGAAGTCGAGGTCCATGTGTGAGCGTTGAGGGGGTTTACATCTTCTACAAAGAAGGTGGAGACCGTCAGCCAGCCGCTGACATGCAAGCTAGATGTATTTTGCTCTAAATTTGTCAGAGTTCTCATTTAAAACACACCAAAAAAATACGCTTTGTCAGTCTCTTACCTGCCTGGAACGGCATCTTTATTGTCACGTGTCTTTCATAGTAATGGGGACATGCATCTTATTTTTTAGCAGGAAACTCGGCAGCATAAAATGTTTCTGTAGGGTCTGCAGGGACAAAAAAAGCAATAAAATGAGCAAAAAACAAAACAAAGTGAATGTTTGAATAACAGCTAAAATAAATGTGGGTAAAAACTATATTTAATAAAATGTACACAATATTTACACAAAATGACTCCAGAGTCAAGTGTCCTACATGGTCCCAGGGCTGAACCCTGAAGAAGAGAACTTGACTCTTTTAAAACTCTGTGTCAGGTCTGAGTCTGCTGGCGGTGCTGGTGATGTATCTGATGTGGGTCGAGGTCCTGGACACTCTGGAGCAGTTCGCCCTCCATCGCAGACTCTCCACCTGCCCCTCCTTCCACCTCAGCGTCCAGCACGGCCCCTCGTTCCTGCTGGCTCCGGTCGCTGTCTTCTTCTGCCTGCTGTCCGGGCTGCTCTTCATCCTGATTGGCCGCCGCGTTCAGGAGACACAGCTCGATAAAAGAGACGGACTTCCTGAACTTCCTGAACCTCCAGCATCTGACGCTTATCTGTGATGCAATGATGGGAATGACATGTGTCACCAAACTAATTGAACTTATAAAAATATGTATGTTGTCCTAAACTGAGGTTTAATGAGGCAAATAAGTGGAAAACAGCTTTTTTATATATATAATATATATTTTATGCATTCATACATATTTATTTATATATATTTATACATATATTTATACATATTTATATATATTATATTATATATATGTATATTTTTTATATATTTATATTTATTTATATGTGTATATATGTTTATATATATATATACACTATATATATATATATATATATATATATATATAAGTCTATTTTGCTAGTGTCTTGCTGACAATGCATCTTAAATACAGAAACTCTCTCCTTTTCTTTCTCTTTTGCACGTAAGAATGTTGTTGCTGTTTAACCCTAAATACATAAAGACCTGGGTAGTTGGCATCAACAGAAGTCAACAAACAAACTTCAGTGGAGAACCAGAGACAAAAAGACAGCAGTGGTCACAGAATGATTGACAGGTGGTCACTCAGGTCCTCCATCAGTGGGGATAATTGGAGTCCTTAATATGAAGCTGGACTTTATAAATGATTATTCTAGTCTATTAAACAGATCCAAATGTGATTAATACTCCAATACTCTCACTCTGCTTTTATTATAATTGATAAATCAATTTTGACAAAAGTGGAGGAAAGAGGCCTGCCCGGTGTGTACGCTGAAGGATGGAGTAGATTGAGTGTGACTGAGCCTGCCTATCATTAGGACATCAGGTTGAAGCTGTGAAATATTGGGTCAGAGAGGGATGGCGATAATAATAAATTAGACTGTCATAATCCATTTCCTGACGGGAAAGACGCCTCGCAAGCGTGTGTGTGTGAGACTCCCGACAGCCACTAGAGGACAGCGTTGTCTCAGGATAAGGTTGTAAACCACTGGAAGACCTTCCCACGATGTGCAAAGGCGAGACAGCGGAATGCAAAGCTGGCATCACATGAAGTCTGCAGAGGACAGAACCAGGGGAGACATTTGTAAGTGATAATTAAATCCCGTAACTTTCCCGAACAAACAAAAGAAAAGGATTTCTTTTCTTCAACATCAGTATAGTTAACATTATATTTGAAAGAGGGAGGGGGCGGGGGGGGCTCACAGTCACACCTTGATAATTGGAAAATGGCAAACAGAAGTGAGACGTTGATATGTTACAGTGACAAAAGGGAGCGAAGGGGAAGAGAAGGGGGGAGTGGGGGAGGACGGGGAGGAAGAGTTGACACTGCTCATCAGATATTCGTTGGTGTCTGACGCTCCCGTGCCTCTCCATCCCTTCTCCTCTTAATCTCCGCTGTGAACGAGGTGAGTATAATTACACCGGGGCATGTCACATTCACTCCTCCGCCTCGCCACCAACAGGCTGATCTCTCCGCTTTCTAATGAACGCCATGCAGATCCAGTCAAACCGCTCGCTTTCACTCCGTGAACGCGGGATCGTGGCAGATTCATTACTTTGTGGTCCAGGAGTGGACGTGGTGCTGTTGTAGCTGTCAGCCTCGGACCCACACACACACACACACACACTCTCCTAGTTTGTCCTTTACATCACATCATCACACCGGGTCTTTGTCCTCGGTAGATAGAAGTGTCCACAGTAATTACTCCGGGGGGCAACAGAGACGTCAGAAGAAGCAACTTAAGACAACTCGTGTCGTTCTTGCTTTTTAACCCATTTCACCGTCACGTTTATTTTAGTATTTGTGGATTTTCTGGCTGTTCGAGCGATTCTCTGTTTTGTGATCCAAAACTAAAAACACGAGAGCAACAGTGGATTTCACACGAGAACCATGCAGGCCTCTTACGGATTTATTTACTTATTCAAGACCCCGTTCACAAGATTCTCTTCAAAGTCAGGTGAAGTCTAGTTAAAGTGACCATGGAGGAAACATGAGCAACAACACCAGCAGCGGATGAAATGCCAGCGACAGTGTTGTGCTTCAGCTCGTTGTGTGGTCCCCAAAGTGGAACCAAAAATGTAATAAACAGTAAAAAGAAACGTGACTTCATTTCCACTTTGCCCAAATCCCAAAACTCAAACAATCTGTCCTATCTGGAGAGAGGACTAGATATTTTTGTCCACCTGCAGAGTGATTTTTGTAAATGTGAACATGTCTCGGTTGCATCTCCTGTGCTTCTTGCTCCATGCTTTGTTGTGCTATTGATGTTGCCTCCGTGTAACTATAATAAGACGGGCTCAGGTTAATGGATGCACATCACCGTGCGGTGTAGTGCCCACATAATGATGTGCGAGGGGGTTTTCACTTTGGTACCATAGAAACAAATATAACGAGCAGCCATTGAAAGCCGGACACAACGTTTTCCTGTGATCCCCCTCCCCGAACCTCCCCCCGTGCTCGCTCTCCACATTGGTACACTCTGCTCTACCGCCACATTACCCAGAGGCCAACCCAGGGGGCGCAATTATTCAGGCCTTTGCTCAGCCAAGTAGAAGAAATTAGCCTCTTCTCCTGAACCAAGACCTTCTAACCTGCACCAGGACCTCGGGCTGCCTCTCTGACTAGCACGACCCCCTGTGACTTCCCTCTCCAGACCTTGTTTTCCATACATATGAGCCCGAGCTGGCCGGAGCCACGCTTGGCTGCCATATGGGCTCTCCTTGCCCCGGCTGGCAGAGTGGGCCTGTGGAGCTGCGGGCTAAAAGATCCAACACCCCCCCCAACCACCCACCCCACACCTCCTCGCTCCCCTCCTGGAAGGATGCTGGTGTCCTCGGGCCGACGATGCGCTTTTTACAACAACTCAACAAAAAAAAAAAAACGGTGTCAGAAGACGAGCAGCTGGTCTGAGATGTGTCGTTACCGTGTGGCCCTCAAAAGCTGCGATTACAAAAGCAATATCAGAAGCTGAGTTTAGGAAGACTGGAAGTTACATTTCAGAGTTTTCAAAATGACTGCGAGTCAATACCGAAATGAGCAATTATGGAAAAGAAGAAAGATCTGTAATGAATTATAGTACGACAGAGAGTGATCTCAGGGCGTGAGGGCAAAGAATAAGAGCTCCTCTTCCTCCGTTTATTCTTCACTTAATCTTTCCTGTGATTTGCCCTCTTCTTTTCCTTCATTAAAATCACTTTGAATCACGTGTGATTCCTTTTCCCCGTGTCCGAGCTGACTGATCCTCCTCTCTTACCTTCCCCTCTTCCCCTCTTCCCCTCTTCCCCTCATGTCTGGCCTTTTTTCATTTTTTCTTCCCAGCTTCCATCTCATCTATTCAGACCAGCCAGTGGTGGGTAATGAGGTCTGCTCCCCGACGCTCACAGTGAGAGTTTGAAAAACGTTTAGCGGGTTGAATCACAAAAGTCTTCCCGCGACCTTGACTGCTGTTGAGTACGCAGAGTGATGAAAAGTCAGCGTGCCTTCTCCCAGAGCCCGGCATCCCTGAGAGGATAAAAAAAATAAAAAAAAATGTTAAAGGTTCTTTTATTTGATAATCACAGCATAAAAGGTTACAGCTGATAACGCTGCCCCGACCGGTGGAAGCCGCCGCCATGTTGAGAGCCGAGTGGAAGCAATCGATTTACTCTGAATTTAGCAATTTAGCACCTTTTTTGATTAAAACAATTTCAGTCGCGCATGATTCCTGGAATGATTCTTATAATGAATTCGATAAAATGCAAATGTGAGTTGGATAAACCACATTTTAAAATGTTCTTTCCATGTCGAAAAGAAAACAACAAACAGAAACGTGAGTCATCATGAAGGGAAATGTGGATGCAGCTTCTCTGACAGAGCCTGCAGTGAGGTCTGCTACGTCGACTTACCACTTTCTCTGGGCATTAGATCATTATTCCAGCAGCTGTTCATAATTAATTCCAATATGGCTGCGCAAATGTCTTTATTGCAGCCCCAGCTACTGAGCTCATTGGATGATATGGGTGTATTTTTACACTAAAACATTGACGATTGCAGCTGTAATACATATACAGTTTAATATCGGTGTGTCTGCTTCTCAGTGGATCTTTTATCAAAGCTCAGGCCCACCATGTCTGGCAAATGGGGGACATCAGGGGGATTGAACTCATTCATATGATGAGTGAATATCCCTCTTACAGCCTGCATCACTCCTGTCTGCTCTTAGTCCATTCTGTAGTCCCTCTATCTTCATGACAGGCTTTTACCTTGTGACTCCAGATACCTGAGAGCTGAGGGCCTAATCGGGGCCGAGGCAGAATGAGGCCCAGGACCAAACGATGGCTTTCTCTATCTTTGGCCGCTCTCCTCTCCCGGCCACCATTTCATCAGGCCGCTGTGTGTACTTTTCAGAGGGGTAAACTGCTTTTATTGAACTAGTCCACAACCCTCCCTCACCTGCTGGGCCTCGTGGCTTCAAATGGGCTTTACCCCTGTTTCTATTTCCTCCCCTCACTCCCATCACCCTCATTCCTCGCCCTTTCCCCCGAAGAAAGCGATCAACACAGTGTACTGGAAGAGAGAGTGAAAGACGGCGAGAGAGATTAAATCCAAGTTTCTTTCATCCATGAACGCTTTCATCTCTTTTTTTTCTTTTTTTTTTTTTCAAACAGAGGGAATTATCAGCGCCGCAACCGACACACAGGCTTTTGACGAGGGTGATGGCGGAGGAAGGGAGGGGAGGAGAAATGAGGGAGGAGCGGGAGATGAAGAGGAGGCGAGGGGCTGGGTGGGAAGTTAGGTGGTTCGATCGGAGAAAGGAATCCACTTCCCGTGCATCCTCAGTCTGTCGGGCTCCTGGGTTTATCTACAGAGGGCCAGGGTGCTCCTCTTTGTCTCACCTCACCATGTCCTCGACCTGAGGAGCGTTTGATATTGAATTACCGCGTGAGTGTTACAGTCGCTCTTAAAATACCATTAGGAGAGTCGCTGCACTCCTCAATATCTCAATCCGACTTATGGATTGAGTGCAGAAGAGTCAAAACAAGCGAGTAAGAGGTAGACCAACAGACTTCCGCAGTCGACGGTGCTAATCCACCCTTCCAAAAATGTACCAAAACTAAATAGATGATTCTCGTTCCCCTCCTCCCTTCTGTGACACTTGGCATGACGTCTAATCTCCACTGTTCCGAGTGTTTTTTCATTAAATTTATGTCAGGACTAATTTCGAGGGGAATGAATACAGACGTCAGGATGCCATCGAATCCCATCGCGGGGCCTTTAATGAGATAACAGGCTTTAGTAAAAGAATTAGCGCTATTGAAAAAAAAAAAAAAAGAAGAAAACTGAATGAGATTAGTTCAATGGGATGTGGATACAGAGTGGAACGGGGACTTTGGCTGTTCAGAGGGAGGGAGGGAGGGGAAGAAAGAGGGGAGACCAAGAGTCATATCAGACCTGCCCTGCCAAATCACAAATCTATTTCCGACACTGGTATTAATTATCAAACTAAAGCTGCTGTTGCATATTGATTCATCGGGGTGCGCACTTGTATTATCTCCTATTAAGCAGGAAAAAAAGGAGAGATTATATGAAGCCTTCGGGGGCGTTTTATGGATCCTGTGAGACTGTTAAACCATGTCACGGACTCCAAAGCAACAAGACGAGCTCCCTGTGTGTGTGTGTGTGTGTGTGTGTGTGTGTGTGTGTGTGTGTGTGTGTGTGTGTGTGTGTGCGTGTGTGTGTGTGTGTGTGCCCCGCTTCTTATGTGGGCTCCACTGCATTCTTAAGCTTTAAATTTGATTATTTTGGCGAACATTTTCAATTAGCCCCGACAATCTTGGCCTTTAATATATTTCCTGTGCACAGAAACACGTCTGCGTGCAAACATCTGAGACGCGAGTGCAGACGGTATTGTTCAGAGCACAGCGGGGCAGCTGCACTCGCACGGAGACGGAGACGAACGGCGATAAGTTGCAACTTTCGACATGAAGTCATGTAACCAAACTCCCGTCTGAGGCGCTCTCCGCATCAACGGGAAGAGAGGCACGGTGCTGTGCAGGTTGAAACACTTTCTGTGGTTGTGTCTTCACCCCTCGGGCCCAATGTGCACCGACTCCTTTCCATTCTCTTTGTGTGCACCCGTCCTGCACCTGACGCCGGCCTCGCCTTCTGTCTGGACGCACGGCGCTGTGTCCAGTTCACTTCCAATTGTGCAAACTGCACATTTTTAGATACAAATCTTTGAGTTTTGAACTAACGGTGGTTCAGCCTTCAGCAAGCCCAGTGTCGCTCTCCTGGAGACATGACGATGATCGAAGCAACAGCAGATGTGCTGCAGTCACCGAGTGGGAAGCTCGGGAGTCCACGTCTCTGAGTCAGGCTCGGATTCAAAGTGTGACTGTAGTGGGCAGTGAGGCGACACCACAGCAATTGTCATTTATTTCTCACCAAAAGACAACTGAAGAGCATGCAAGGTGTGAACCCCCCCTCCACCCCAAATGAGCAGCTCATCTGCTGCCGTCCAGTGGAATGACAACTCCATCCACTCTGACCAACGCGTTCCCCCTCGACGAAGGAAGCGTTTGTTTCGCACCTCGTATCGAACGAGGATTTGTTAGAAATAGAATCCGACGTGCGGCACGCTCCGCATGCAGAAGCCTCAGATTATCAGTGGAGGTATATTACATAGTCGCTGTGACCGGTGTGGGTGGTAGCCAAAGTGTTGAGACACACACTTCACAAATAATGAGACCTCCAACGGTGTGACACCCATTTCACACATGGATGGCGTCTGTGATTGGGAAACATATGTTTGTATTGATGTATAATTATGAACATTGAGTTCCTCTACTTCCTCTAAGTTGGTGGAAATGACTCTGTGGTGTGTATGATTGAGTGTGTGCGTGCGTGTGCGTGCGTGTGCGTGTGTGTGTGTGTGTGTGTGTGTGTGCGTGTGTGTATGATGGAGAGAAAGGCAAAAAGAGCAAGGGAGAGAAAATGTGATGGAGAAAGAGCATCAACACCCCGCTGACTGCACTCAATCACTGTCTTAATTATACAGCGAGAACACAAGTCGCTGTCTGTCCGGAACCGAAGTCACAAATTCGTTGCGAGATGTCATCTCCGTCGTCTGTGTCACCTCGTCACTTCCCACCGTCGACTGTTCAGGTGTTACGCAGGTAGCCGAGCTGGAAATATTCTGATTATACGAGAGGCGCGAAGATTGGCGTTGCGACCCGCCGTCGTGATTGGGTGCGAGCGACTCTGCGACTGCGGGTGTCCCTCTGTCGTCAGGAGGAGAAGGTGCGATAGAGACAGAGGAAAAAAAAAGAAAAAGGGAGAGCAGAGGTGGAAACCTGAAAGATTTACAAATTTGAGGGCAAAGTGGGATGGAAAACGGGAAGAGAGACAGAGAGATTGGAAAGGAGGAAGGGCGGCGGTTGGAAAGGGAGGAGGTGTGTGTGTGTGAGGGGAGGGGTTGCATGGGGAGGGGTTGCATGGGGAGGGGTTGCATGGGGAGGGAGGCATCGAGGAGGACGGAATGAGACCAAATTTTCTTTGGCAATCTCCGTGTTCCTGCTGCAGGTGCTGAGGCCATTTCACTAAAGCAGGGCCAGACGCGAATGTCATTAGTTCCTGAGCCCCAGGTGAATTTGCCACAGTTCCACATGATTAACCCAGATAATTGTGTGTTGATAGCGAGCATGGTCGATGGAATACAATTTTCGGGCCCAGATTCCTAAACAAACAGCTCAGCAGCAGCAGCCGGCGCCGCGGTGAGCCAAGGAGACGGGATAACGGCGGCGACTTGTGATGACTACCGCGTTCACGTACACGGGTTTACACAGAGAGAGAGGGAGGGGGGAAAGAGGGAGGTGGGAGAGGGGGGGAAGGGTTACAAAGGGAGGAATCTTCTTGAAGAGGTGGGAAAGAAGTCAGGGCCGTGGGTGTGACACTGAAAGGAAGTGGCCGTCATTTCACTCAGTTTCAGGTCACTCACTCCTGTCCTCTAACACATCAACTGCATGGTGACTTTACAGCAGGTCCAGATGCTGTGGTTCAAATCCCCTCTGCCCAAAAGACTTTAATCAAACACCAAAAGTTAAGTGTCTGGATTTTTGGTGTGGTGGAAAAACATCTCATTTATTTATTTGGGTTGATGCTAACGTCCGCTAGTGTCGGTGCAGCCTCTGTGTGGACTTCCGTGTACCGTGACTTGTCTGCGCGGCCTCTGTGTCACATGGTGGGAAGTGGCAGCGCAGCATTCTACTGCTCGTGTGTGGAACGTGTCCTCCGAGCAGACGGTGGACCGCTCGGTGTCTGCAGCTGTCCACAGCTGTCCCGTTTGGGACTACGACCGAGGCTTTACATCATAACTCTATCTGTTCTGTTCAGATTGTGGTGACAATAATTCTCAGCAAACAGTTGCCTGTTTACACATCCGGCAGATGCAGAGCAACATTAGCCACCGGCAGCTGATTGCAGGTGAAGCATTGACACAAAGCAAAGAAGAAGACTCTCATAGTGATTGCGTGGATTGTCGGATGTCTGTTTTATTTGGCTGTGTGCACTCACGCTCGCAATTTGCTTTCAAACTTGCTGAGCGAGCATGAAAGCCGTGATACCTGCCGTATATTCTCTGGCTTACGCGGCCCGATGTGCTGCTCTATGGAATTCATCAGCGGGGTGTGAGAATTAGCTGGAGGTGAGAGACAGAGCTGAGTAAACACACGGAGGATACACACATCTGAAAGGTGAAGATAGAAAGCTGGTGGTGTGAACATACAATATTATTTACTGTACGTCATAGCTCCAACGACACTGATGCACACACACGCACACGCACACGTACGCACGCACACGCACACGCACACGCACACCTACTGAGAGGTTTGGCTGAGGTTAGATGGATGGTGCATTCCTGAACCGTAATGTCATTTCCCACAGTGCCTTGGGGTTGATGGGACATGCAGTGGAATATTTACTTTGGTCAGAGACAATCAGTCTCTTTACTCTCTCCATGAGAGTGAGTGTGTTGCATTCTGTACACTACCTCTTGACCTCACACACCTTCAGTACCATACGTAATATTGTTTTGGTCTCTTTTAACATTTAAACACCATAAAACAGTGATATTCATCACCCATATACTTCCCCAAATGATCCTTTTGGGAATAAAATAGAAGAACAGGAAGCATGTTAAAGTGAGTCAGAATTGTGCAGCCGATGCATCCTGAAAAGAAACACTTTGCTTCCTTGTTCGTGGATGAGAGGCGTAAAATGAATAAATGTCTCTGTGAACGATCTCGTTGCCGCTTAACACCAGTCTCCACTTTCTTGTGAGGCACAAGAACAGGATTGCGTCAGGTGAGAAAAAAAAAGACAATTCAACCTGTGAGATGCTGACAACCCCCGTGTTACCAGAGGTATGCACCTTAATCTTGTTTTTAGGCACACGCATGCAGCCGCGAGTCCCAGGAAGACGGCTCTGGAGCCTGCCAAGTGAATTTGTAAAACACCATCAAAGAAGAGGATGAGGGGAAAGAATCACTGGGGTTTGTGTTCCCACCAGCAGAGAGATAAAACAAGTCAGGGAGCCAGGTATGGAGGAAGAGAGAGACTGGCAACACGGAGAGAGGAGTAAAGAAAGAAAAGAAAGCAGAGACAGCCAATCTCCCTGGTGCATTCTGGGAGTTGAACCTGGCAGGAGAAATTAGCGGCGTGCGCACTAAGTGCAAGGGATAATCCCTCTCTGATGGAGAGGAGAGGCAGGCAGCGCAGTGCACTGTGCAGCAATGATCCCTCCTGTTTTCCTGTGATTTTAGGTTCCAGGTTTATTTATTAAGAGGATAAGCCCTTCCTCTGTATGCAAACCTCACAGGCAAGAGGGGCTGCCGTCACTCTGCTGCCAAGGCGGCGTCGATTTGAGGGTCTTCTTGGAGCCACGATGCTGACTGCAGGCCCAGACGAGGCCTTCACTGGAGCGGAGTCTGGCTACAGGTGGAGTTGTGCAATGAAACTTCATGAAACATTTGATTACAGATCAGAACAACAACAAAAAAGCTGTTTCTTGGACACTTGATGATCGCCATGGTGATGCATCGATACCATGAGGACTATGAATTGAAAAGATTTGTGTCCAAACCAAAGAGCAGGCAGATAAAGAACTAGTTCTCTGAGTTAGCTACTGAATGGATGCACTCATTTTGCCTTTCCCTTTTAATCTGCCAGCGGTGATCTTTTCGTGTGATCTGTGAAGCGGCTTTTGTCTTACAAATAAAGAGGATGCCTCTCTGTTGCCTTTTCTTTACATGCACTTCAAGGTCAGTATTCACCAAATTAGCGTAGGAGCGCTAATCTTAAATCACACCCACTTCCAATATAATCTCGTTTAAGATGCACAAAGGTGAGGACTGAAGTCGCCACACGGAGAGCGGCAGTATTCCAAAGGTTTCATGTGAGATGAGCGTCAGTGACAAGGCAACCAGCTGTTCTGTTCCTCTCCAAAAGCCCCAAGAATGTCAGATTTGGACGGACTTAAAAGATAATAAAGTCCTTTACATGTGCATCCCACTGACTCGGTGTGCATTGAATAATATCAGAGATCAACCCACCTACACGCGCCTCAGAAATAGATCTCGCTCTCCAAAAGTACACACACGATGTGGCACGCCACTGTATAAATTACACGACGAGGGATAAATGAAAAGTGAACGCATTGCAGACACAGTCTCTTGAAACTGAAAGAGCGTATCGATTGTGTGAATGTGTTTCCTTGTCCTTCATTAGAGAGTAATGACATCACAAGTGTCTCGGGATGTGTCGGTGTACTCGTGTCCATCTGTCCATGTCTGCTCTCCGTCGCTACGGAGATCACGTCTGCTCTCGTACAAAGTTTGGGAATGTTGTGATCTGGCCAAGTGGAAACATTATTCAGTGGAAATTGTGTTGAAATAACAAATGATCACATAAAGGCTTCCTTCCCCTCGACTTCAGATACATATTCATGCTCTGACCGGCTCTCGCACCCCCCACCCCCCCCACACACACACACACACACACACACACACACTCTGTTGATGAAGCGATATTTAGTTTGTATGAACGCCTGCAAGCCAGCTCCACTCATGTGAAATGGCGAGTGAGTGAAAAAATATTGTTTTAATGAAATGCTTCATCACGAAAGTACAACCACTTTTTTTTTTGAAGGAAGAGCAATATCACAAAATACACTGCTCACATGTTAGCACACTAATACACTAAACTGATGGTAGACATGTTACATATTATACCAGATAAACATCCGCATGTGAGCATTGTTATTTTACGTTTAGCTGAAAGCAATATATGCCCAAGAGTGATTAATAAATAATATATGATAAATATTAATAATAATAATAATAATAATAATACATTTATAATAAATAAATAGCGTGATTCTGTGTGACGTTCTTCTTCTGTGGTTTTCCACCTGCAATGGAGAATTTTTGGTCCAAACCTGAAAAGCTATTGTAAAATATTGGGCTTAAACAATAAAAAACCGATGATTTAAATGCATGTCTTTATTGAAATAGGGCTAAAGACCCTGAGAGGACAGGCTGGGCCTGAAGGAGCTCCCACTTCTTGAGACAAGCAGGACTGCTGAATGCATTGGTATGTTTGTTTTAGTGCTCCTGTGTTTGCCCCGTCCACACATTCCTGTCCCCGTGTTCTAGGCCAATCTCTTTGTCGGAGCCAGCTCTCGCCGATGAACATCCCTGGGCTAACGAGCGCCTCATCGATTCGTTCAGGACAAGGAGAGATAAGAGAACAAACAGGGGGAGGAGTGGGAGGGGAGGGTGGAGGGAAGGAGGCAGAGAAGGAGAGCAGCAAAGAATCCAAACAGCCATGTTTGTAGAGCTGAAAGGTCTTCGCTTGGTTCCACCTGCAAACGGCCTCCGAAGCAGCTCCGGATGAAGAAACTTATTATATGTTAAATGTCAGGGCTGTGTCATTAACAGGATGCTCACTTGTATGACTGAATAATTATTCACCGGGCTGGAACTGTTCCTGGTGACACCTAAGTGTGGTGTCCGTGTCACATTACCACTGTACCTGTGAGGAGCATTCACGCTCAAGATCCTAATGATGTCATCGCTCTGTTAATCTGCAGGGAAGCCTCTCGCCAACAGCTGAAAGAGTCTGAAAGTGACAAAACTTTTTATTTCAACCGAAAGACGGTTGAACTCTCGACTTAAATGGCAACACACGTTGAAACTGTGCTGATTTCAGAGGCATCAAACGGCCTGAGAGTGAATGTGGTTTGGTCAGGAGACAGGAATTGATGTAAAAGGCAATTTGTTTTATCAAAATCTCACTTGTGTGCTTGTTTTAAATTCAAATGCTGGCCACATGTTATTGCACCTTTTATAGTAAATACTGTTCACGATTCAACGTGAGCTAATGCTTCCACGAACAGATCTTTTTCTATCAGACACTTCACGTTAATAATCATTATTGGATTATCTTAATAATAAAGATGTTACTGGGAAATTCTGCCTGATTTCTCGAGCTACAGAACACAGACAGCATGCAACACTTTATGTAAATGACATTTAGAAATTAACCCTTTTCAGCAAATTTCCATATCTCACAACTAAAAACAACCAACAAAATGAATCAAAACCGAACTATTTTGTCCTTTTCAGGTGGCTGTAAATGAATTAGTGCTGCGCCTTGTTGGAACATGTCGAACCTGATCCTTCCATCACGCCACACACATCCACAAAATGGAATTGAATCCTTTGTAAACATCGAACTAAGACCTCCCAGTCACAACAAGGCCTCTCCCGGATGGCGGTCGCACAAGCATGCGCTATCAAATGAGGCGGGTTGCTTGTTTGGGGGTGGTGGAAGGAGGGACTAGGATGAGGGCCAATTCTTCTTAGTGTCAGCGATAAAAATCCATCTGATTGAAATTGCAGGCCATTATGATATGAGGAGTAGAGTGGTGGAGAGATGGGTCGAGACGGGGGAGAGAGGGAAGAGTGGCTGCACAATTGCTGAGGTGCTCCTTTCTTTTCATTTTCAGATGAAAGCTAATTACGCTGTGTGGCGAGAAGACGGGGCGGCGTGCGCCGTGCAGGAAACGGGGAGCCGAGGTGGTTAATTGGGGTATGTGATTACACAGGGCTGTAGTTAGAGGGAATTAGGCAACAACACACTCTGCAGCACAGCTCATCATGGAGAGTGAAAGGAGCAGGCGATAACGCTGATATCCTCTGCACTCAGCAGACCTCGCCAGCAGTAGGCACTCTACGAGGCCCGCAGACGGAGATCTGACTTTTAGATTTGAAGTCTCCATATTCGTACTGTACCTCTCGGGGCTCGGTTTGAATAAAAAAATAAACTTGGCCTGTTCTTTAACGTCTTCTCTTGAATTTTCTTTTGTTTTCTTTCTTGTTAACAATTAGCCTCATTTTCCTCATATAAAAGTGACACTCCAGCGGTGGGGTCACAGGTTCAATTCCAGCCTTGGGACCTTTGTTGTCATATCTCTCTCTCTCTCTCTCTCCCTCTCTCCCCCTTGTTTTCCTAAGCTGGCATCTTTCTAATAAAGGTGCAAAATGAGCAAAGAATGAATCTGTAAAAAAGTGACTCTAAAATTTAAACATTAATTAGTTATTAATTACTAAACGTCACAGACACATCTCAACCTGTGAATAATATAAAGTTGCCTAACAATACATTACACATCTAAAAACACATCACTAATATTCTGTTTGAGAAGAAATGATAAACTCTCCTAAAAATAGAACTACACTTACCCCATTTCTGACATCATCTAATATATTTATTATTATTTATTTTATAGTCCAGTCCCCAAAGGAAAATGTTGGCACAAAGAGGAACACAAAGCCACGTTGACTTTATGGTGGTTATGTAACATTATGTAAGAAAGTCCGCTCAGGGCCGTCGTTATTTATTTACAGTATTTATGGTTGTTACGTTATTATTTTAACAAAATCCATGTTTTTTTTTCTTCCGAACCTCAAACAAAGTAGTTTTGTTGCCTGAACTTAACCAACATTAACATCATGTCATTGTGCTTTCTGCAAGCACGACACAAGGCTGATATGAAAAGTATTCATAGATCAGAGATGTAGACATTCCATGTATCCCGTGATTTGCAGAAACAAACTTCTGGCGACTGGGTTGTTATATTAACCCTCCAAAATAAGATGATATGTTGCCCGGTACCATGTAGTCATCTGCAACTTCAAAGGAACAAGAGAGCTTTTGCAACTCCTTGAAGGCTCTAATATTCACATTTCCCACCAAATTCATCCCACTTTCAAGATTTAAACCGTCAACCTTTCACTTCCAAAACGATCTGCTCGCGTTGAAGTTCCCACCGAGGTTTGAACCCCATCAAAGAAAACATTTGTACCGGCGACCTGACATGCCTCACCTTCACTCTTACGCGGTCACATGATCCGTAGTGGAGGATGACCTACAGCGTGAACCCTTTCTCACTATGAGCACTATCGATGACACTTCAACGACCCGCACTCTGAATCACCCAACATTACCTCCGTGCTAGATGGTCTTTATTGATCAGCTTGTTATTCAAAGTGTCTCACCGCCTCACCATGTAGAGCCTCCTCCTTTCATGTCGGAGAACAAAAGGGCCGGCCATGAAAAGATGTTGGAAGGGTGAGTTAAGGGCCGTTACCCTTCTGCTACAAAGCTAAAGGGAGCGTTCTGCCAGAGACAAGAAGGAATGGTGACACCAGCAAACATCCATCTCCCTGCGTCTTTATCTCTTTCCTTCAGTAGGTTGTGGGCATCACTCAACTCAGGTCAATACAGATCACCTGCTTGAGGAAAGGGTTACATACATAGAACGGGGGTTTGGATGGAAAGGCTACTGTAAAGCCAGGAAAAGCTTCATGTTCAATGCAAGAGTTAGGGAAAAGTTATTGAGACTCTACTTTCTTTTTTTTGGAGAGCTGCGTGTCGTCATAGACCTCCGTCATTGTGGCCAGAACGGGGGGTTAAATCACCCCGAGAGCGTTCTATTCTCTCGACAGCTACTGTACATGTTGTGTGATCTTTGCATGAATATGAATCGCTGCCACTTCCTGTTGTGTGACTCCTGAACCGCTCCTTTTCCCATGAGGCCCGCCGTGTCCGGTAAGCCCTCTCGACCAGGAGCAGTGACCTCTTGTATCAAAGCAGGAGAAGTAGCACACATCAAAGGTGCCGAGGCAAATGAAACAAAACTGTGTGTTGTCGCTGGACGGCCGTCCGCCTTTGAACCCCCTCCCCGCCGCCCCCCACGCCCCGATCTGCGTTACAAAGCTTCAATTAGCCCCGACATGGACAGCGGCGTTCCTCCTCCTCCTCCTGTGTCTCGTTCTTTGTTTTTGGTGAATTATTCCTGCCTAGTCAGCTGCTGTTATTGTTAATCAATCTTAACCACCCACGCAATGATGAAGGTAACTCGCACATGAGAGCAAACATAGGCAGATTAGGCTGAATGCATTAGAGGCGTTGGTGGATGTATGAAAGGGCGGTTAGCATTGGTGCTCAGTTGCCTTTAGATCATTTTAAAGTGTATTTCGGTTTGATTAGAAAGTGCAATGGGAATACGAAGGGTAAGAAACAGATGGATGGCACATGTGTCAGGTTCAAAACCTTGAAGTTGTGTTTTCCTGCGCAAGGAAACCCTGCAGCTGTTTGAAGGAGAACACGTGCTGAGATATACAGAGAGTAAAATACAACGATACAAAATGTCACCAATTGTTCCAAAGCATATAGGAAATGGTTGCAGGTTAAATCTTAAATTGCATTACCATGTTCCTGAGCCCTCAGAGGGAGGAGTTTCTCAGGGGGAACATCATTTTGAATACTTTATTCAAGAAACACAAATAATAATGCAGAAAACGGCCGAAAACTGGGCGTTAGTTGCGTTAGTTAGTAAATGTACACCTTGAACAGAGCTGCTGTGAACCTTGGACTACATGTGGGGTTGTGGTGTCATGAGACAAACGGCCACTAGATGTCACTCTAAGATGTGATAAAAATCTAAAGCTCGGCCTGCTGTGCATTTATACGCTAATGAAATACCAGAAAGTTGTAGAAGCAAAATAATAATGGGAACTTATTAAATACCAGGATTTCACACTTTTGTTTGAAAAGGGAAAAAAAGAAGCACAAGAATATAATTTTTTTTCAGTTATAACTAAATGTTGCTGTTTTTCATACTTGAATTAGATTGATTTGACTTTTTGGGTGATCATCCTACAATTCTTCAGCGATTTTTCTAAATATATAAAAAGCTGATATTCGAAATATATGTTTTTAGCCTTTTTAAACATTTAACATTAAAATATTGAGCGCTTTATACGAACTGTTGTTATTGCAACATTCCCAGATTAATAATTTAAGGTATAATTTAGCTGAAAAGTCAGTTTCTAAATTTTGGAAGGTTTTTTTTTGTCATTTTGTATTGCCACTTAAATAAATGGCTATAAAACCAGATGCCTTTATTATCCATATTTGCTGCGAACCACCTAGTGCTCACAGTAAGCCACCTCTCCTCAACAGATTGCCATTCAACCTAATTTATGCAGGGTAACCTTTTGTAAAATGTCCATATGCTTGATATGCCTCCCTTCACACAGGCGTGTGCTAAGCAGCTCACTGTTAACACAGATGGACCAAACTGCTGCAGAAATTGAGGTGAACATCTGTATGGAAGAGATCTAATGTGCCCTATTGCTATTATATTGCTGTCCCATATGGAAACAATCCTCAGTGTGTGTATGAAATAGAAGGCAGGCGCAGCGAGCGTTGAAGCACGGGACAGGAAATGTTATTCGCTTGTGCATGCAGTCAAAAAACTACATTTATCTTAAGAGCTCATTCATGAAAATAAATACATTTAAAAAGCACATTTTATTTAATCTGATAAGAAATTAAACAATTTTTTCCCCCCAACACTTTCAATACAGAAATGTATATTTTAATAATGTTCCCACTTGCATTGAATGAGGAGGGACTATTTTGTGTCTCTGCACAGGCAGCCAGAGATGATTGAGTTCAAACATCTTCCCCTCAGAAAGCTGACTCAAGGCGCACAAAGGCCACTGATGAGGTAAACGAGTTTCCCTCTCCCCTACAATCTCCTTGTTTTGCTGCCATTCTGAAAAAGACATTTGAGGGGCTCTTTCCCTCTCCATTCACTATTGCATTCACACCTTTTTACCTCGCTGAATGAGGATTCCTGTATTATAATTTGGCCAGAAAATTATTAGGCGATAGATTGCCGGCTATCAGGAGACACTGGGCCACTATGAATGGCAGAAATGGTATTATCTTGGCCTTTTCAAGGAGCTGCAGGTTTCAAACTGCCAGCTAATGAGTGAATTAATTCAACAAAAGCAAATGATGTTTCTCTCCGTCTCAATGGCGGTCTCGCTGGGAAAATTCAAAGAGCAATTCTTCAGGTGCCATGTCATCTTGGGGGAGAGAATGGTGGGTAAATAAAACAGAGGAAGGAAGCGTTTACAATTTAAATAGGCATTAGTAAGTCATAACCCTCGGAGCACGTCTCTCATCCTAGCTCCCGCAATCCATGTTTAGGATTCACCAAATTGAATATAATAAATGCACTGTTTATAAATTTAGATAAACCCATGTGACATTTAAGTGTAATTCTCATTTAAATGGGACACTTTGCCTCCAAGTAAGCAAAACGTGTTAGAATAACATGAAAATCTGCATTCTATTACACACACCGAGTGCCATTGAGAGCGTGTTTTACATAATTTCACTGACTGTCTGAGAAAATGAATAAACAAAGAATTATGTAAAATGTTGTGATCTGAATTACTGAAATAATGCACATGATTAAGATGCGTGTTCGGGGGTGTTGTGTTGGCGCTGTGCAGCGTGTCGGTGGAAGTACAGAAGCAACTGCACCAGTGGAAATTAAAACACCTATATTTCATAACTATTTTCAAGTTCCAGCAGTCACCCGCGATTTAGTGCACCGTTAATGACAAATTTGGATGATAAGCATCCAGGTCAGAGAGTGAGCGGGCTTGTAAAGCGTGTTGGGTTTAGTCAATTCACCTTTTTACTGACCTCCGAATTATTTGAACAAATTATACAAAACATCAACCAGATCACAACATCAGTATTTCTGTTTCACTTCTTCGTCTTCTGAGGAGAAATGTTTGCTCGAATTTTTCATAATTGACGTAATCCAAATAAATGTTGCTGCATCAGCGTTTTTTTTCTTTTTGAAATGGCTCCCTACCTGTGTGAAGTCTCTCTGTGGCAGCTGGAGGCGAGCTGAACTTGTTGTACTACATCAAGGCGATATCCAAAACAAGATGATTGAACTTTGCCATTGGCCCCTGCTGTTGTTTTAATGGTGATGCGTGGATTTTCTTTAACGTGCTGCCAAGAGACTCACATTAGCATGCCATTTAGAACCTGCATTCTTGCCTGAAATAACACTTATTGCATAATATCCCGATGAACAAGCTGCGGTAATACGGCACAATTAAGCTGGAAAGCGTTTTGCATCTGCCAACCCCTCCACTAGCCACAATTATTTGGCAGTAGGTACACAAAGGGTTATGGGCAGTCGTTTGATGGACACACAGGCCTTTTGATTTTTAATTGTAATTGTAATCCTCTCCACTTGAGGACTTGGAAATGCATCGTTTGAACCCCCCCCACTCTCCACACACATACACACCACCTCCCTCATCCCTCCTCCTCCTCCTGTGGTGGAGATGTGGAGTATTCAACGGCTGCCCACTTCTCGCCCGCGTGTAGCATTAAAAGGTGTAATCTCACTGAAATGTAAATCACAGTTCTTGAAAACAAATTACGCACAAAGATAACAGGGCCGGCGCTCTATCAATAAAGGAATCAGAAAGTGCCCTGAACAGTTTATGTGTGTGTCTGTTTTTTTTATTTTTATTATTTTTTTTAAATATATATATTTTCTTTGGGGTCCAAATTGCAGCAGACCTGTTATCAGGGGTAATGGTGAGCTGTCAACCAAGCCAGGTTGATTACAAGGTTATAGTAAACAATCCCGTCTAACTGCCGTGGACAGACTGAAGGAGGGGGGATGGGGGGTGGGGGGGGGGGGATATGAGGAGCACACATCACATTCATCAAGCAGATTTAAACGAACGCTCAGGGGTTCGATGGGCGCCATCACCGGCTCCCCGATCTCTCTAACTCATGATAATTGCCCCTATTTCTGCGTCTCCTCTGGTGATTTCTCTCGGCAGACCTTCACTTAGTTATCCCATCTCTCCATCACGCCGGTTGTGATATTAGGCGAGATGAAATTTGCGAAAAGTGACTGTCAATTTGTCAGCTGCTAGGTCTCAAAAAAGGATGTTGAATACAGGACAAAGCTGCGTCTGAGAGTGAAGGTAAAACCCGATGAGACAGAAAGGTGTAAACAGATGACGGCTGGGAAAGTACCACGTCTTTTGGAAGATTGATTCATTTGACATCTATTTTCCAGCAGTCATAGACGCTTATGATATACCTGAGAGGACATCTATTTCTCTGAGGGAAACCCAGC
The DNA here is from genome assembly GCA_016806645.1 of Ophiodon elongatus. NCBI lineage: Eukaryota > Metazoa > Chordata > Actinopteri > Perciformes > Hexagrammidae > Ophiodon > Ophiodon elongatus. The sequence continues at coordinate 316,039 of JACSYO010001808.1, read as the reverse complement.
TTTAGTCCATGTCTCCTCTTTAAAGATGTGTGTTGTCTTACAGAGAGAGAGAGAGAGACGGAGACGCAGCCCCGGGCCTCGCTCGGGCATTTCTGCCTTCAACGCTGCCATTATTGAGCTCAATCAGCTCCTTGTTAGTGCCAAAGTCATTCAATTAAAGGGAGCTGGAGAAACAAATTTGCTACAAATCGAGCTCGTTGATGTCCTGTGAAGTTGAGGGGGGGGGGGGGGGGGGGGGGGGGGGGGGGGGGGGGGGGGGGGGGGGGGGGGGGGGGGGGGGGGCAGCGGGAGGGTAACAGGGAGCGGGGGATTCATTTCGCTGAGGTTGCCCCCTGTCCTGAGCCGGAGTCCTGATAGTAAAGATACTTGGGCTTGCCAGGGTAAGAGGCCAGGCTTTCTTGGGCCTTCTCCATTAAGGGTTGGGTGGAACAATCGTCCCCTTTGTTCGGGCCGGGAAAGTGATGAGGTTGCAAATGGAATCCCGCTGAGGGAAACAAAAGAGGAGGAGATCGTTTAGTGCAACCGGACTCTCGGTCAGGTGCCCCTCTTAGACACGTTAATTGATCTCATTTGTTACATATACCTGTCCGATCAAGCTGCTATCATCGGTGGGTATCATTGCTACGCTATCATTGCTGAACCTTGTGGTGTCATGCAGAAATGATGAAAAAGACATGCCAAAGAAAGCAAAAGAAAAGGTGGAAAGTAGAGCAAATAAGCAAAGGACAGAGGTGAGAGGAGGGTATGAGGGACAAAGTGAAGAGAACGAGAGCAGAGGGCGAGCGAGAGGGCAGCCTCTCCTGCCAGTCAGACGCTCTAGTCTTACAGGCTTCATTTCACCGCAGCTCCAATGTGCCCTGAAACTGGACACTCCCAAATATCCCAATTACACCTGCACTTCTTGTCCTTTTGTAATGGGAATTCTGCTGTTTCCCCCTTCCCCTCCCCGAATCTCTGCGAACACAAAGTGGACAATTGTCCATCGTGGAGCTGAGACGACCTGCTCAAACATCCATGTCTGTTTTATTGGAGGCTGGCGGATCGGATGTGCTTTAATGGCCCTAATTGGACACTGTATTGGTCTGCAGTAATGTAAGTAATAAGTATTTAATTCACATTTTATACATTTTGAGAGGAAGTTCCTGCTGCCGTTTGTGTGAGCTCAGTGCTGTATGGTCTTTTCATTGGACAGCAGAGAAATTTGCATAAAAATGTGCATTTTTCCTGTAAAAAGCCACAAGAATCAGGGAACTCAGAAGTCACGACGTATTAAAACTCCAAAGGGTCAAAATAGTGAGAAAATAATGACAGATTTTCACTTTTAAATGTGACTTTTTGCACACCAACAATGCTCTGGGAGGGTCAATTTGTGGTTTCCTTTCCACGTTGCTAATCGTCTACGTTACTATTTCTGTAGTCCGACCTTTTTATTACCCATTGAAAGTGATGCACTGACAATGCACAGGCCAAGGAGGCAGAGAAAGTCGCTGAGGACTTCACCCCTAGTGTTTTCGTGAGCTGATTTGCTACCTTCTGGTTGAGCGCTGATGTGCGTATCCTCTTGCCCTCAGCGAGACAAAGTGCCAGTTTGTTTGTTCAAGGTCCCCGAAAAGTGAGCGTGCGATCTCTAGCTGTGCTCTTTTGTCTCGCCGTGTCTTTTGCAACTTCGCCCCCCTCCTGCCGGCATGTCTTCTGAGCTGGCATGGCAGGGTGAGAGCTCTCCAAGCTGCCCGCAGCTTCTCATGCATCCTGTGTGGCTGTCACAAGACGAGATGGGCGCCATTCAACCCAATTAGTGAAATCCACTCTGATGTTGGGAAGAGGGGGGAAAAAAAGAGAAAGAAATCAAATTTTTATTTCGCCCCCTGTCCGTCATCTGCCAATTTCACTGGAAGTAAGAGAGTGGCAGCAATTAATGACGGTGGGCCGGAGGCGGCACCAGCACTGGCACTAGAACAGCATGTTTCAAGCGTCGGGTGGCATCATGCAAGGCCTGCTTCTCTACCGACGCTAAAGCAAATGAAATGAGACTAATAGGGAGCTCGTTTCCAGCCACTGATTAAAAGGCCTGGGAGCTCCTGAGGCATCGCCCATGTCCAGGTCTAGGCCCGGCATCACGGGGCCTTCACATTGCTCCTGTAATGTCATTTTGGACATCAGCACGTCTGTCTCCCTGAGGTCATCCTTCTTCAGACTCTCTCATTTTGTTTGTTCTGCAGCAAAAGGCGGGCTTGGAAATCTACACTTTCCTTTGGGGTGTTAATTAAGGGGAGCATCCAAAATTAATCAGCAAATTCACTAGGGCGAAGGGCGATGTGTCTGAAGGCCTGGAAACAAAGTCCGTGAAGCGCCCGCGGAGAAAGGTGCCCTCGGCTATGGCCAGGCAGAAAAACAAGTGCACAGACGGCGATCTGACACAAAAATTCATGTAAGTATAAAATTTTACACTCATTTTCCCTGTCAGCTTGTCACAATTAATTATAAAGGTTGATTCGCTTATCTGGCTATGGGAGATCACACACGCCCGGTCATCTGAACACCATCATATGGTCAATGTCTGCTGCTGGAGACCTGTGCTAACCACCGAGCTAAAGCTACATTGCTCGGGCTGCAGTAGGTTGCTCACTTATTCCACTTGTTTCGATGATTCTCAACCAAAAGGGAACGGGCTGGTTCCAAATAATGCAGCAGCTACGGATTCAGACCGCTCCTTTTGTTCGGGTCTTCTACCTCCAGTAAAGACTTTTCTTTAGGAAGGTTCAGCCACTTCCTTTCTCCTTTCATTCACCTTATCCTCCACTTTCATTACACCAGCATACTTAGAAAACTCTCCATTTTTGTCTTTCAATTTATCTTTGGAGTTTTTTTTTTTTGCCACATTCTCTAATTAGCACAGTGCCTGCAGGCTATTTGTGACCTTTCCATATGTAAATAGATGGATGCCTCCTCTCCCTCTCCCCTCTCTCTCTCTCCCCCTTTGCCTCCCCGTCTCTGACTTGCAGTGACAAGATGAGTGCAGTCAGAGTGAGCCAGTGCTCATGTGTGGATGGATGACACCACTCAAGGCATGTTTGGCAGCGGCTCCGGCGATATCAGGGAGCGAGGTGTTCGGGAGTGCGGTGATTGACAGCTGCCAGGTGTGACACTGCCAGCCTGACACAGTGTGTAGCAACTGTCTCCTGTCACTTCCCCTCTCCTCATCGCCCCTCGCGCCGAGGCACGGCGCCACTCGCGCCGTCCTTTGAGCCCTCTCGCCCAGGGTGCTTCAGCTACCGTGCAGCTGGAGTGCACTAACTGCCGAGTGCACTTCGGAGAGGCCTCGCCGCTCAACAGTTATAGTTTCTTGATCCAGGACAGGAGTTTGTTTAATATGCCAGAGCAGTTATTTTTATGAAGTTGGTATTGACTAGCGGTGGGGAGAGGCCTCAGCTTGTGTTCTGTTTCTGTAAAGAACCAAAACTTTGGTCTGTCCTTGCTTGTATAAAGAACCGACGTCTTCGTAGATTCCTGCCACTTGTGATGAACACCAAGACATCAAAATTGGTAGAGAACCTTGAAGGCTCCCGATTCATCCAGTCAACCTCAAGCCAGATAAAGTGCAGACAGATCTACGTGCTGGGGTCGGCCAACGATGTTCAGCAATGGCCCAACGGTGGCCACAGCTGGCTAGCTGTGTCGAGACCTTAGAGAAGTATGATAGGTGGACAAGCAGCTGATATCTTTACTGTGCATCCGGTGCAGTGAATGAACGGTGTGAGTAGCCAACACTAGCTCCGCTGAGTTCGGGGTTGAACATTAATAGTTCCTCCTCAAATCTGAAGTCGAGTTACATGCGATTTAATGTAATTCAGCCTGTAAACTGGTGTCAGGACCCCGGTTTGAATAATGGGCTCTCTGGCTATTCACCAGGAGGCTCCGCTCTCAAAGACAACTTTGGGGAAACAATATGAAAAGAATACATATGAAGTTGGTGAGACACCCTGGCTGCTGGAGAACTTTTCTCGGCAACAAAAGTGGAACACGCTGCCGGTATGAATCCCAACACGGATTCTTATTCCTCAGAGACGATCCAAAGTGTTTTTACTCACATTAGCATATATTACAGAGGAGGCGGCTAGATTGCCAAACCAGATCACTTTAAAAGACAAATGCATATAGCGAATATGAAAGTGAACCCAGTTATTATGGCATATTAATTGATGATAATCTTTTGTGCCAGTTCACCACTTAGAAATGGCTGATCTCTGACCTGCGCTGGAGATAAATATAGATACGGAGCACGAGGGGCGGCGCACGCACACACACAGCAAATAACTTGGGAGAGTTGTCATCCTCTGTGCACACACGCCGCGCCGCAGACGAGACAAGACACAGCAAGTAAATAAAGCTGAAATATATGCGGCATAATTGTTTTACCCAGGCATTACATTTAATGCATGAATAATGTCTACAAATGGCAGGTCTCTTGCTTTCATTTTCCGGAGAGAAGTGTATTTACGGACTGCTGGTGGTCCCTGGAGGCCCCCTGTCCCCCCCCTCAGCTGTATTTAATACCTCTAAAGTGCATAATTGCTGATCAGAGAGTCTGCGATGCTCTGTTTGGTGTGTAAAGGACTTCTTTCAACGAGGACAGGAGAAGGGAAGGGGGAAGGAATGCTACACCTCTGGTATCATGTGCCATATTTGTTCACAGCGGCTGGTAGTAGCAGAGAGAAACAAGGGCAGAGTGGCTGCCTGGTGTCTCTTTACTGGGCTCTTTTTGTGCGAGGGGAACAGGCTTGGTTGTCGTGTAGCGCGAGCAAACCATCGGGTGCACAGAAAGCCACTTAATAAGTAAAGGCTCAGTGTGATTGTGATCTGGCATGGTGACCTCTAGAGAGGCACACCCACAGGCTCTCTGTGTCCCTTGGTGTCCATGTCCCCCCCAACCACAATGGATGGCGGGGACGTGACATCAACATTATTTCCTCCCATTCCCTAACCGAGCACCTGCTCAGCCGACATCCACCACCACCACCACCACCGACCCCCTCCCTCACAACCCCCAGAGTGGTGTCCCCGGCCGGGGCCAGGGCCACGGCACATTCCTGCCCGACACTGATGCGAGGTGACCGGACTGGCCGGTTCACACGGCCCCTCCAGTGGCGCCGGGGCCACAGCCAGAGCCGCACGCAGACAGCTGGAGGAGGCAGAGGAGGAGGAGGAGGACGCGGGGCACAAACAGCCATAAGAGAGAACAAGTAGAGTTAAAGTTGACAGGTTCAACAGAGCAGCTGAATGTCAGTAACAGCAGCCAAAGCACGGCTCCAAAGTGAACAGACAAAACTTGTTAGAGTGCAATCCGTGAGCTTTATGTGTTTATTTTGGTGTCGTACATATCTGCGGTGTTGAGTTTGCGTCGCACTTCCTGGTGATCGGTGGATCGTTTGTTGCTCGTGGAGAAAGGTTGAGTGTCTGTACCTGTCAGGTCGCTAAATACTCAGCTCTTTTCTTTGTCTGGAAATGAGTGCATCCAATGTGTTAAAGCTTTCGGGAATTCGCTGAGTGGATACATTCATGTACTATTAGGATTTAGCTATATTTAATTTTTCAAAGCTAAAATTAGCTTTGTTTTTAAAGATAAACAATCTTGAATGCACTCTCTATTTCGAGCTAAAATGCCAAACTTCCAGCTCTTTCTTTGTCCTTGTACTGTTGTAAAATTTAAATAAAAAAATAATAAAAATACAAAATTACAGTCATTCATTTATAAATATTGAAAATGTTGAGCAAATGTTTGTTTCTCTGATTTACTGTCGACTAAAGTCAGTTTTAAAGCTAAAGACTTAAAAGGCAAAAAAGACATTGAGCTAAATAACCAAATATTCGACTTTCTAAGAGCTGTCATGACTACAGGTTGACACGGTTTCAATGTATCATTAAATTCAATTAGTATTATTAGTTCAAAGCTAAATGTAGCTATAGATGCTAAACTCTTCATGTGTTTTGCTCCTGTTCTTTGTCTGGGAAAAAAATAAAGAAGAGGACAGATGTATTTTTTATTGCAAGTAATTCCCTTCACAGACATTGTGCTTGTGTCTCTCTGCTTGACTGTTGAATAAAGAGTTATTGACTCAAGAGGATAAAACATTGAGAAAGTGGTGCGTTAAAGTAGAACTGATTCAATGCTGCACTTAAATATTTTTTTATTAATTGTTTATAATAAAACACTGTTAATTTTGTTGTCACAAGTTTTACAATAAAAAACAAACTAAGAATAATTTATTTTGGTCCAGGTAAAATGACCATTTTATTGTAACATTTGAATAATTAACAATTAATTAAAAAATACTGGTGATACAAAAGAAATCCGAGCTCGGTGTCTTAATTAAATAGAACTGCTCTCAGGCATATTCTGTCACCCCGACAAATATTTCACTCCTTCTCGAAAGCGAAGATGGGTAGCTTGTGCTATCAGGAAAGTGTTAATTAATGAAAGACAAACCTTCTTCAGCTTGGTGCACATACACAGGCATAACCCCGGCTCTCGCCCCGCTCTCAGGCAGCCACTTATACACTCTCACACACACAGACACAACCTTATTAGCCGCCGTCCTTATGTGGGACCACTGTTAGTCGGTGAGCCGTTGCTCCACTTTTTTTTTTTTTTTTTTGAAGGGGAACCAGAGAATGAAAGAGAGAGGCCTGAAATAATTTGTTTAATTTGGAGCAGCTCCCAACTCAGCAGGTGAGAGGAAGGGGGGAGGAAGAGAGAGTGTGTTTTCTTTTTGTGTGCGGGTCTTCTCATCATACAGGGGGGGGGGGGGAGAGGGGGGGGGTTCGGTGGCAGATCAGGGTCTCACTTCACTTGCCCCAGCTGCAGACCCTCGGTTTGTTGGTTTGGGTCATGATGACATGTGGAAGGCAACTCCCTCCCCCCCCACACCCCCACATCGACCCTCCAGCAGCCCCCCTTCCTCCTCCCCGACCCCGCCACCACAAACCCAACTCCTAATTATCTCTGAATAGCAATTTTATTGAACCCTAATTTGTAGTAATGAATTGTGATAGGTGGCGAGGCACAGAGAAAGAAAAGAAAAACTTCACCCCCCCCTCTACTCTACACCACCGCACACACACACACACACACACACACACACACACCCCCCTTTGTTAATTGTTAGGGCACTCACTCACTCTCACCCGGAGCTGTTGCAGATAATCAGTGTTATTCTCTGTGTTTGACCCTCGCTGACCAGATAAGACGTTCAGACGATGTTCAGTTCAGGTTTAGTTACGTAATGTGAGGCAGGAGCTTCCTGGAAAACCTGCTGTTAATGCAACATAAGCACGAGTCAGAGAAGATCCAGGGATGCATGAGGGAATGACTGATGCTTTATACCCTTTGGAGGCTAGAATTCACAAGAAAACCCCTGCAATAAATATTTATTCCGCATTTTTGATGACAAGCTGCATGCAATAAAAAAAAAAACGAAACAGCAAACACGAATGTGACGCTTTGTCATCCGAGGGCACTCTGGATTCCGGATCTCCCTTTTAAGCAGAGCTCGGCCTCTTGAGCAGCAGCGAGTGAAGGGGTTGGAGGGCACTCGAGCCGCGGCCGCAGCCCGGGACGAGGCGGTGATTCAGCCGGCAGGGATCCCGCTGCAACAGGGGTTCTCCGTCGTCAACGGAAACGAGAGTTCTCGCCGGGGTCACGGGGGTCAGACCAGCCGGTCGCTGTGCAGATGAATCTCTCTGTCTGTCTCTTCGCTAATTCTGTCTGGGGGAGCAGCACGGGAGGGTGTATGCATATCCAAGAGAGGTCATTTACAAGGCTTAATACCTGCAGCTCAAACACATGGACGTATGGGGTTTGAAGAAATGAAAGGGGGGCTTTGTATTCAATTTTCTTCCACACAAATGTATAATCTTGTTTAATGAAGTTGTGGAGTTGATGCATCATGACATTCTGAAAAGTGGAACTGATTGTGAGTTCATGTGCAGGTCAGGTGGTCTGACAGGTTGGCCGTACAAATGCATGGGATCTCTGTGCTTTTAATTTTTGTAAAATCAAAGAAGGACGTGAAGAAATGACAAATAAGACAAATAAGACAAATAAGATCCAAGATAAACACCCGGGAAGTGAACGGTTCTCTACATGTCAACTGGTCATAATTAAGAATTTGCACCACTAAAGTGCAATATGGTGGTTTTAATACCTTTTTATTTTATTAGTTTAGATTCTGCTCACATGGTGCATATTCTTAAATCTGTGTGGTTAAATAATCATAAACCATGTGGTCCCAAACACAGTGTTAGATGCCTACATTTTGACTTAATTTGCAGTTTTGAGTTTAATTTTGAAAACAACCACCGCGTCTATTTGAAAACCATCTCCAAGAATGTTATCCCGAGCTAGGCAATATGTGAAAACAAAATAATGAAAACTGAGGCTTTAAGAGTGAAAAAAAAAGAAAAAAGGCAATAATTTAAAGAGTAGCTTTGTTTCCTTTTCTCTCTTTTCCTTACCCACCTCGAGCGAACAAAGCCCCAGCGTCGCCAACCTTCTCCTCATGATTGGAAGGGATCTCCAGCCTATATCTGCTCATACAAACACTGTTTGCTCTGAGCTTCCTGTCTGTGGACTTACATTACAATGTGTAGATTTAGAGATTGGGAAACTAAAGTCGCCAGGCTTTTCAGTTGGATAACAGCTTCCTCTCTCTCTCCCTCTCTCTCTCTCTCTCTCTCCCAGACCCCCCCCTCCCCCCCTTCCCTCCTTCTCCAGCCCTCTGTCTGTCACACCGTGGTCCAATACCAGATGGTAGGCGTTCAACACGGAGACCAGCACCGCTAAGCTAAAATACCTGATTACAATTCACCAATACAATTCAAATATCATGGGCAGGCTTAAGGATAATACCTCTGTAACAATATCATTTATTTTTTCCCCTGTTCCCTTTATCCTTGTTTTACTGGGAGAGGAGACTGCAAAGCCCTTCCTCAAACAGATAAAAGAAAAGATAACCTTTTTTATTTTTTTTCCCGTCTTCCTGTGTTCCTGAAGGGATTATTATTTTTTTCACTCCCCCCCCCTCCTGCGCTGTGATCTGATGCGCTTTTCATAAAGTGCCAATAAAAATGAAACCGATAAGAAAAATAATATTTAAACTTTGCTTTACTTTCACTCAATATTTCAGGGGAAAAAAAACGTCGACAAATAATTGAGGTGAAAATATTTATAGGATGTAAATTGTGCCCTGGCTGACATTTTGGAGCCATGATAATAATGAATTAAAATGTTATGCCAAATTCATATTTATGCTGTTTATTCATATTCAAGTGCAACACAGTCATACATATACATTGTGTTGTTGTGAATGCATGATGTCCACTGATAATTAAGCTTCACATTAGTGGTGACATATTAAATAAACCCAAGGGCAGTTTTAGTTTATGTAAAATAATGATAAATTTACAACATTCATATAATCTAACATTTTTATAATTTAATATAATCCGACCTAGAATTAGACACAACTCAACCGGAATCCATATAATACGGTGTTTGATTGAAAAGTAATAGTTTTTGTTTGTATTACTGCACCTTTAGACAAAATATGTCACGAAATTGAAAATACATATTATATTTATTTTCCTTAAATTTTTCTCTAAAGATTTTTCTATTCATTTTTTCTTTTTCCTCTCGTTTGACATGCTCTGCTAAGACTTGTTTATTAGAATAATTTACTCATAATGTAATACATAAAATGTACTTTAACAAACAATAAAATTCAACAGAATTAATGCATTATTTTTTGTACCATAGTTATACCACAAGCTAGCAAAACAATAGTGTTCTACAATACAAAAGGATTAAAATGCACTGTTTGCATTAAGTATACGTTTTAATAGTCGTGATAGTAGTTTAATAGTCAGTGTTACTTTGCTTTATGATAATACAAACTATTCTAATAAATGGACAACAATTATGTTAAAGATGGGGAAGTAGCTGATGATAATAATTAGATTTTCTTTTATAAAAGGCATAATATTGCTAGTTTCCAGTTATTAATAATGACAACCATAATGCAATTTTAGGAGGCTCAGGCAGGAATATAGTTAATGGTAAATCTATGTAAAGTTTTTTTTTTTTTGGATGGCCTTTCCTCTCGTTTATCAATATAAGTAATACCAAACGGGGAACCTTAAGTTTCTTTCAACCACAAATTAAAAGAAGAATACTTACACCATGATATCACTGGATATGAGCATTGCAATATGATTACCCTGCCATTGCTTAAATTATTCTCACAGTTGGGATTAAACTTTATGTCTAGACTGCACAGATGGAATTAATAATTCCTACATAAACCTGTATAGCTGTAAGCGTAACCTCGCTGCAGACCTTTTGTCCGGGCCTGAATTTAAATAGAACATTTAAAAAAATGCACATCTCCCAATCAATGTGACCCGCAACTTCTGCAGCGACTTTTTGCTTCTAGGAAACAACAACCTCAACTCTCCGTGTGAAGTAACTGCCTCATATGCATACGCAGTTATTCACAACACTGTACTTATGTGTCGCTGTGGTGCCGTGGAAACCTCGTACCTCCGAGAGAGAGAGAGAGAGAGAGAGAGAGAGAGAGAGAGAGAGAGAGAGAGAGAGAGAGAGAGAGGAAAAAAGAAACAGTTTTCAGTTTGACCCCGGCTTCATGTTTTTCACTTCATCCAGCTGGTTTTGGAAAATGTTTTATGAATTTAGGGGGTTGTATTTCCCGTCACCCAGAGGAGCATGCAAGCCTTCAACCAAACACACGAGAAAAAAAAACCTAAAAAAAAAAATCAAAATTGGAGTTGGGAGGTTTTTCAACTGACAGCGGCGAGAGAGGAAGCAGCGGTTGCTCACTGTTTGTTATTCTTCCTCGGCCAGAGAGTGTTTTTCTCTCGGTGTGATCTCTGGTGTGGGCAGAGGTGCGTCTAGCCGCCCACACCACTGGCACTGCTGCCCATGTAGCACCCATAACACCGAGCCATTAGTGGCATGGCGGTCTACCCACATCTCAACCAACCTTCATTAGTCATTCAGCTCCTTATTTTTGTTTGGTTTCCCCTCTGGCTCCTAATTAATGCTTAATCGAAACTGCTGAACTGAGCTGGTAGAAAATTCATGAATATTAAAATCGACCCTGACGTTTTTTCTCGCTTTCTCCTCTTTTTTTTTTCTTCTTTTTTTTTTTTTTTTTCTTCTTCTTCTTCTTCTTCTTTTTTTTGGCTTGTCTACAGTAGTAGCCAGGCGCCATTTATTTTTGTTGCTGTCAGAGATTTAAGGCGTCATGTTTCTTTCCCACTTTCCAGTGTAACAATGATGGGGGATCGTAAGCAACAGAGACGTATTTTGCCAATTTGAAGTGAGAGTTTTTTTTTTTTTTTTTGCGTCACTTTGATGTATGCTTTTTCAATAAAGGGGGGCACTTGAACGTAGTTTCACTTTGACAGAGGCCTGTAAGTGAAGCAGACGGAGAACTCATCTGGTTTAAGGCTTTCAAGATCCCCACAAAGGTAACGAGATGAACACCGTAACGTGATGAAGTCAAATCCCTTGATGCCTTTGATCTTCCCTTAATTCACAGAGGAAACTTGTTGGAGAAGTTTTGTTTCAAATTGCATCCTGTAAAATAGATTTCTATTGACCCGTGCTGACAGGGCTCTTTGCAGACTGGAAGCTGTACCAATATTTGTATCTTATAAGTTTTAAAGTGCAGACTCAGCATTATGGGATCACAGTTACTCTTTCCCATATCTCCTCCAATATTAGTTTCTGGATTGATCAGGTTCTGAAGACCACTCAGAGACTAAGGATGACGGGATTAAAGGAAGCCGTTCCATTCAGAGAATGAAAAAGGGGATGTTTTAATATTTAATATCATTTTTTTGAAAAGTTATAATGCAGTTTATTTTTGAAAAACGAAGGAAGACCTTTGTTTACGCGTAAGTTTAAAGTTTAGGTTTTTATTAATAAACTCTATAGTGATCTTAATTTGCATTGCAAACATTCCTGACTTTGATGGAAATTTACAAATTAGATATGTTTAACAAATTTACAATTATTCATGCGGCTTCCAGAAGATCACTTCGATATGTGTTTTCTTGTTACCTCTAATGGAACATGATTATTAATGTCTCCTCGGAGGACGCCCTGTCAACTCTCTTAGACGAGAGTTTGTGAGCAGAAAATAATTTAAAAATATACACTAACCACTGCTGTTTATCATATTTTATTAAAAGCTCTGGATATGGGATGAATTTATTCAACTGCACAACTTTTCGTTATTCCAAACCTTGCACAAGACGTACTTATATAATAATGTATGATTGTTGAGAAATGCTTCCCAGAACAACACAATCACATTGCCCTTTGTAAAGAAACATGTCTATATTTGTTCTGATTAAATTGATGGTGGCATCGCGGGCGAGCCAAATTGAAATCTTGTGACAATTTCTCTGAAGTTACTCAAATACAATTTGACTTCTGACAAGGGGATGCAATTTATGAAACAGAACATGCCATCAGTGAAGCCCGGCATTTGCATAATAAGGATACTTCCATTTCCGCCAGCAATGTTTTTGACAGCCTCTAACTAAAAGCCGTGGCGCGGAGGAGTGAGACATGTCGATACAAATAATCCAGAGGAGGCTGGAAGAGGGGCGATCAGGGCAGCCACCGGATCCATCAGGGGGCTGGCGAACAAAACAAATGGAGTTTGGCAAACAGAACAACAGTGTGCTCGAGCTGCAGTAATGCTAGGTGACCCTGGCAGAAACAGGGACGGAGGGGCCGTTCTGCCCTGAGCTACAGCCTTGACTTTGAACGCACCGGAGAGCAGTTGGACCGCAGGAGAAACGACTCCAGAGGTCGCTGTGATAGGTTGACAAATACGGCTGAACTGACGCTAATGCCATGTAGCTCTTTTGCTCTAATTGTTGATTCAATTTGCTAATGACTAATTTGATTTAAGTGGCAGGCACATCTCCATGTGTGCAGGACATGGAGAGGAGGAACGAAAGAAGAAAAAAAAAAAAAAAAAAAAAAAAAAAAGCATGGACTGGAGGTGGCGTGATGGCTTGTCACGCAAAGGCTGCTCGCCTATGAATATTCCATGAGAGTTCACACTTAATTGTTTCTGATTTGTTTATTTTTTTCAATACAGTGCTTTAGCGCACACTCCATCAGTCCCTGTGTTGACACCCCCGTGCACCCCCACCCTGTCTCCCCCCCACCCCCTCCCGCTCATGCCACCCTCTCCTCACCATCCCCCACGCTTTCACAAGTGGTGCTCAGATGTCCATCAAACACAGCAATGAAGGATCACTATAAGTTGTTGGAGCCTGTCAACAAAAGCACTCCACCACTTTGTCCCCCCCCCCATCACCCCCCTCCCACCCCCCCTCCTGTTCTCCCTTGTTGAGCCCGCTGGAGATCTCTGATGTGAAGGAGCAGATGAATTTCTAACCAGACATTTTCCGGGGGGCCCCTATTGAGCGCCCGCTACCTGTTGCCAATGCAAATGGACGCCGACTCCAAAGATCCAAAGGAAGCGCATTGTTCCCTTCCGCCGAGCGCTTTGAGTCCACTTGCGTGTTGGTTGCCTCTCGGAGTGGACGCGTTGCTTCGGCTCCATCCAGAATAAAGGTGGAGCGGTGACCCTGCGGTTGCACCCTGGCGCTGCGTTTTGGGGCGCGTACACAGGGAGCAAGCGGCAGCACATGGCAGTTCAAAGTGAGCCTCTCTCTCACAGTTTCCAGCAGGGCAGAGAGCCGGGGGTAAAAGGTTTCAACGGTGAAGATTGTTTGTGCAAATGTTGATCGAAACGCGTTCCAATATGGAGACATGTAACATGAGCAGAGTAGGAAGACGAGAGTACTTACCCAGATGAAAGCCACGAGGGACCTCAGCCCGAGCTGCTCTCCTCTCGCTCACTGGAAGCATCGCCGTCCATCCGTGTGTCTGTCGGCGCTCCGAGCCTGTTGAGTGTTCTCCTGTCGGTATTTCTTTTTTTATTATTTATTTAAATCCCTCTCTGCCCGGCTCTCCTATACCTTTGTACGTGCCTTGTTCTGGCCGGACTTGCAAAGACACAAATCTCTTTCCTTTTTGCCTTTTATCCTCTCCCCTTGACGGGTCTTCTGAGCTGCATGACTTGCAAATCACGCCGTGATATTGAATGGGATTGACATTTTCAGATGTAAATACATAGAATATTTCATAATGGCCAATGGAAAGTGGATGGAAGTCTAATTATTGTATAATGATATTTTTCCCTCTCAGATCTGCCAGGGCCGACGAATGTGTTGCTATGGAGATTATGAATAAATATGGCCATGTATTATTAATTCATCTTGTGTGTATATTTATCTGCCGTTTGCTCATGTATTCATTTATTAATTTATACATTTGGGTCGTTGTCTCGTCTGGACAAACGAGGCCGCTGTGATGCAAAGTGCTTCTCTCTGATCGTGTGTTTGAATCTCCGGAAGTTGGAGGGAAACGACCAATCGGATGAGACGACACGTGTTTTAGGAGTTCCCAGGAAAAAACTAAACAAAATGACAACAAAAACTATACAAAAAAGAAAAGTAATTTCTGTAAGTTTCTTCTTCTTCCTCCCGTTGGATGTGACTTAATGATGCAACGCCTGCAGAAACACGAGGCAGGTCACAGGAGAGTGACAGTTCAGGGCACTTTATATTAGTATTGATAAATAAACATTATTTAAAACATCTGTCAGGCCCAGTTAAATATCCTCAGCGTGGTTCAGTAGCTTCACCAACCCAGGGCATCGAATATTTAATTATTGTACTAACTGAATAATGAAAAAGTCAATTTCCAGACCGACGCCCTGTATGCAGAAGACAATTGCATTTCTAATATCTGCATGTGAAATCTTCCTCGCACACCCTCCCCTCGCTGTGTCCCGTCTCGATGCCTCACAGGGCTGCGGAGTCTCCTGCATTACCATAGCGCTCTTCCTGACTAAGTCTGTTCCTCATATTCACTTGTCGTGGCTAATTACGTGTTTAACCCGGTGCTGGCGAGCTTGTTTTACATTCAAATTTATGGGGACCTCGCTGATCTGAAGAAGCAGGAATGAGCGGGGACACGACGGCGAAGATCAGTCTTCTGGTAATTGATTATCCTCTTAGAAAAAGCGACAGCTGCCAGAGGGCTGCCGTCCTGGAGTTGTTGACCTTTGACCTCTGACACGGTTTGGAAATATGAAAAGCAAAGGTCACAGGTGGATCGGGGTGGGACACATATTAACTGTATTTACTTTTCCTAGTTTTTATATTTTTTCCCTTGTTTTTCTTACATTGTATGCTATTATTATTATTATTATTATTATTAATATTATTATTATTATTTGTTCTGTAATGTGATTTGCATTTTTACTTCCAGCAAATGCAAATATTTCTGTTTTCATATAAACACGATGCTGTAGCAATAATTTTCCGATCTTGTTGCTTGTGGAATAAATAATTATGCATATGTTGTCAATATTTACATTTCCACTGTTTAATTTAATTCTAATGGAAGTCCCTGGGCAATACGAGCCGCGGCTAATAGAAGAGAAATGATTAAAGCTTTCTCCATAATAACCCTGCTGAAACACAACTTGCCGTACCGTAATCTAATAGCATTTCACTGTTTTATAGACTACGGCAACTTTGATCACTTCTATTGTTGATTTAATTTCCCAATGTAATTTGTCAAACCCTCTTTAAGGGACATCTTCTCTGATAGGTTTTTCTAGTTTTGGAGACAAAATAAAAGCAATTGTTTGCGTGTGCTCCTGCATTGTAAATACACTCCTTTGGGTGTGTGCGTAAAAGCTTGGACTCGCTTTTTAATCATTACCACGCACACTCTCCTCTCTACAGTGGTTCCATTGTGCTGTAAGCACTGTGTGTTTGTGTATGTGTGTGTGTGTGTGTGTGTGTTTGGCATGCAGTACCAGGCTGGGTCAAAGCAGCTTAGTTCCGATCTGTTGGGTGACCTGCCCGAGCCTTGCCGGCCTCACTGACCCGCATGATTTCATTATAGAGAGGTGAGGCGCATGGCCTCTGCACACACTCACGGTCCCATACGCACACATGAAGTATAGCTATGTGCATAAATACAGTGGAGGCATATATACGTACACTTGGGCGAACATCTACTAAACAGGCATGCATATACATGTACTTTAAAACATTTTGAAAAAAAGTCATATGGCATTCTCTTCACAACGAGCCTTTCCATGTTGCTGCCTGAAGAAAGAACAAGTCCATTGTTGATGATTTTAATGTTACTTGAATCCAAGGACAATATTTTAAATAGATTAAATAGTCAATTCTGCATTGACAAAAAAAAAAAAATAAATAAATAAAAGATTGTGTTTCTGACATACTAAATATTATATAATAATAGTCAGAAGCTGTAACGGAATGAAACAACACCACACAGCAGCAATGCATTGACAAAACACGGTGCTTAAATCCTGAGCGTTTTTCAGAGTGATGACATGATACAACAACAAGCTACAGGATCTGGTCCGTTCAAAATTGCGTTGACAAAAAGAACAAAAATAGGGTCGTATTTCTGAAATCTTAGACATTTTGAAAATACAATACAAGAAGGACATTATACAAGAACCAACACAAGCAATAGTATGTGGTATATTGACAAAATGCTGATAAAAAGGTTGTAATAATGAAATCTTGGACATTTTTGAAGATAGAAAAAGCAGTAATGACATGACAAGAGCAAAAACAAGCAATCAGAATGCAAACAAATCTCACAGTTGCATTTGAGTTGCAACTGATGCGTCCATTGTTCATTTCCTAGAAAACCATTCCTGGAAATGAGTAATTTAACTGTCACCAGAAGCTGATTCTCAGTCCAACAGCGACTTTCCCCGATGAGATGACCATATAAATACACCTTTTTAAAAAAAAGAAAACAGGTTTTTATTGGTTACTGATTACAAACAACAACAAAAAAACCCGGCAAACAAAAGCTCTGCAATTACAACACACACTTCAACACAAAATACCTCAAACCCCAAACAGACATCCTGCTGATGGAGAACATTTCTTCGATCTGTTTTCCCCATGTGTGTGTGTGTGTGTGTGTGTGTGTGTTGAGGTGGATGGTGGTGTCAGAGGAGTTGTGCTGAACATGATCACTAGATGGCGATCTAGGTTAAAGCAGTGTGCCGCGGCCGGGTCTATGCCAGGAACACGAGGCTTGTCAGCGGTCTACGGTTCTGTGGCAAGTGATCCTCTTATTGGAGAGTACACACTCATGGCATGGAGAGCTGTGGAAGAGGATTTGGTTTCACTTTTTTTCTGGGATTGAGGGTTTTCTTACCTGCTTGCGAGGGATGCAAGTTCTGAGCCTGAGAGCACACAAACAACACCACATTGTACCCCCCCCCCCTAGGTGAGATCACACCACAGTATCTGATTCTTAATTAGGTAACATTGTTTTCTGACCCCAGCCAGCCCAATTAGGTTTATTATCATTGTTCGGAGTTTTGTTCAATTTGTTGATTTGTGATTTAAAAAAAGAAAGAAAACAGCGATATAAACCTGATTAAACGCATGTCGGAAAGATGGGCGACGTTAATGAATCTCAAGATTTAAGGGGTGGAAAAGTTCCGGTTAATCTCAGGAGATTTCATGCGATGCTTGAAAGTGTTCCCAGTCTGTGATGGTCAAACTGGGGCCCCTGCTCCAAAATCAAATGTTTAAATTGGAAATCAATATGTGCGTTAAAAGACAGCAGTGTCACTTTAAACACATGCAGCAGCGGGATGTTAATCCAAGCTACTTCCTCCCTGTTGATTTTAGAAGAAGCAAATGAAGGATGTGGCTGATAATGTCACCAACAGCACATTTCAGGGCAGATCTGCTGTAAATACATGGAAGAGAGTGGATACAAACTCCCTGTGGGGCAGACTTCTCGTTTCAAGTCTTCTTCAATACAGCATGATGTTCATTTAATAAATGATGGTCCATTAACAGTAAAATGGACCATAAAGCAAGGTATGCTTTTCTTTTAGGGCGGGGCTACCTTGTGATTGACAGGTCTCTCTCCCAGCGTTGTCCGGTCTGGGAGTTGTTTTGTTTTCAAACTTTAACCCTTTCACAGGTTGTCTTCAGTTCATGGAAGCAAACTGTTCGATTTTTGGTAGCATAAAAAAATGTCTTACTCTGTGTTTGGTGGTTGTACTTAGCTCCGCCCTCTCGTGTCACTTCCTGTTGCAAAAAACAAAAATGGCGACCGAAAGGCCAAAATGCTGAACTCAAGGCTTCAGAGCAGCAGAACGGCAGAACGGCCCAAACCAACGGGTGAAGTCACGGGAAGTACATTGTTTGTTTCAATAATTTAAACAAAAGTAAAACAAACTGTTTTTGCTGACATGACAAACATGCTTCAGCTTGTCTAACAAACACTGAAGCAGTAACTGAAGCAGATACTTTCAAGTTATCACCTAGTTTGACCCATGCTGCTTGTTGTTGTAGTATCTCACACTAGTCTTGGCCCTACTCCTTATATTCAAGCTCATATTTTTGACTTGTACATGTTTTCTTTTTCCTTGCGATGGTGGAAACTGACACTCAACAAACTGTTTGTCCTTATTGATGGCAAATACAATCCAGTTGTCTTTTCTTATATAATTTTTTTATAAAGTTTCACCGCATTTGAAAGTGCTGTTTGCCTGTGAATCTTCTATGCTTATATGTTAAAAGCAAGTTTCAAGTTTAGCTGAAAAAAACTTGAAAAAACTAAAATTGAAGGCACGAAACCGAGAGGGAGAGTTAAAGAAAAGAGAGGAACAAGAGGGAGACTATGTATAAGGCCAGAGAATCAAAGCCATTCTATTTGCATAACGGGCATGCCAGCATTTACAATGCACACACGCATACATCCCATCACTGTAGTACCTCATCACTTCTATCTCCGCCTCTTTCCAATCTTCCTCGCCTTCTTTACATCAACTCTTTTTTTTTTTTTTTCTTCCCTTGTGTCTCCTCCTGCTCTCTACCTATGCAAGTTGTCATTCTCTCACCATAATAGCGCTTCTGTGCCTTCATGTTGCTGGTTGTTTGCTTGAAACGTAATCTGCAGATGTAACAGAGGAAGAAATTGAGTCTAACAAATGGCTTGAAAGGCTCACGCGGCATATCAAGCCCAAACCAACAAAGGCAGACAAAACGCCCGTCTCTTTCCTCCCCTCAACATCTGAAGTTGATATTTTCAACAGAATAGCGCACGGCTGACGTTCCCTGAATAAAGAAGGCTGCGTTCGCCGCTGTTGTGTTGTGTTACGCTGTCATTCTGACTTGAATGGGGAAGTTGAGGCCCATTTGTTTGGTTTAGCTGTTGAGGAGAAATGGGTTTGTTTGATTAACATTTTGCTCGCGCATGTCAGTTTCAGCGGCGTCCTTTCTGAGAGGAGCTGAGACTGAGGCTGTGTAAACTGTACACATCTATCCATCTATCTATCCATCTATCTATCCATCCATCTATATATCTATCATAAAATAGCTTTTTGGTCAAAATGGCCATATCAAATATGGCTGAACAGCAACAGTGATTATGGCTATTACTGCAAACAATGACCCGCACATTACGATACATTACCTTAGTGTGTGTGTGTGTGTGCTGCTACAGGAGTCATCTCCCAGTTTCACTAATGTGCAGTGATGATGTTGTGTTTGCGTCGCCAGTTCAGGAAACTGGTGAGTACTGTCTGCCTTCTCTCCTCGTGTAGGAAGCTGCTACCACGGACTCTATCGCAGCCTCCAGGTTTTTAAAAGTGACGCCAATGCCGAAGGGCCTTACACTTGAGAGAGAGAGAGAGAGAGAGAGAGAGAGAGAGAGAGAGAGAGAGAGAGAGAGAGAGAGAGAGAGAGAGAGAGAGAGAGAGAGAGAGAGAGAGAGAGAGAGAGAGAGAGAGAGAGAGACTCTGTGCGTTGGCATCAGACGCTGAAGGACACTGACCTAACGTCGGTATTTGACAAGTCGCCGGTGAGGAGAAGCGGAGGCGTTAACGGGTGACATGACGGTGGCTACGTCCACTTCTTTTAAACAGTCTATAGGTGCTACTGACACGTGGCAGCATCTTCTTACCGCCGGGTTACAGTTTTCCTCTCACCGCGGTGCTTTACATTAAATGCCAGCTGTTTCTCTGACGGAGCCAAGTGTTGCCTTCGTCTCACTGTTTTTCTGTTTCCCAGCACTTGTTAAATGTCATCATCTACACATAAACTGTCTTCCCTTCCCTCTTACACCTATCTGATTAATTAGCCGTATTCTTAATCGGCGTTGCATGTTGTTTTGCGAGGCGAACCGGCATTGTTGTTGAGGGTTTTTTTTTTTAGAACTCTGTTGTTAACAAGCGGATTCTAGTTTGTTTACCATCTTAATGTCTGATTGCTTTTCTTATTTATTTTTTCCCGGGCAGGGGGAGTTGAGGCTTTAGATGTCTCTTGGGATCTCTTCTTGCAAGTGACAATAAGTCAGCTGGAATCCAGTAAAAAGTGGGAGAGACTCACTCTTTCTTTCTTTCTTGTTCGGTCCCACATACAAGGTGGTAGAAGAAGCACTCCGATCTTTTACTGAGGTAAAGTACCAATACTATCAATCAGAAATACCGTGTTACAAGTAAAAGTGGTGCATGCAAAGTTTTAGTACGATAGTAGCATCAGAATTTAAGTACCAAAATTATGCAAAATGGCTCATTGCAATATAAATGATGGTATTACATTATAAGTATTGATGCATCCGTATGTTCGCATCACTTTAGTGTTGCAGCTCCAGACACGGCTGAGCAGGTTGATGCATGATCATTTGTTAGTTGATTTATGTTTTATATTAATAATCTGTATCTCTAAAGTAACTAAATCTGTCAAATGAAGGGAATTGAAAAGTACAATATGTAATGCAGCAGAAGTACAAGATGTCATGAAATGGAAACACTTAAGTAAAGTATAAGTACCTTGAAATTCTACTGAAGTGCAGTATTGAGATCTCTCCACTGCGTATAGACATCAAACAGCTACAGCCACGAGTGAAGGATGAATTATGTAAAGGTGATAAGAAAAAAGACTATTACAGCTTCTTAAAAAAAACAATTCATGCTTTTCTTTCCTTCAGATATTCACATGTGTATTATGTTTTAATGCCATGAGTATTTATTTGCTCGAAACATGTTTGATTTCAAATTAAATCAGAGCATGCATTGTTATTTTATATAATTTCATATCCCCTACATGCAGCATGTCAGCCATTCTAAAAAAAAATAAAAAGAAAGGAAAAAAAATAGTTTCTGGTCCATTTCATAGCCATCAGTTTTCTCCCATCTGATAACATTTTGTTGAGCTGCTCCTTTGACCCGTGAATTTCAATAGCCAGTGGGATGGAGGATGCAGAATGCAGTCTTTAATGACTGGCTGACTGTGCAACAAGCAGAGTCTTAAGGGTTCACTTAAAGGTACAGTGCAGTGAGAACCGTGGGCTGGCTGTCTCTGCTTGGGAGCATTATTCTCTGAAAAATGACGGCTGTATTTTTTACAGACGGGAGGTATTCTAATGAGGTAAGCTGATTGCTTCTGCTTTCAAAGAATAAAGGAAAAAGTGACTTACTTGCTAATATTTGCTCCTTTTTAAAAAGGTGTCGGCCGTTCTCTGCATGGTTCAATCACACGCTCGCAAAACGTATTGTAAGACATCGCGAATAATTGCGTTTCTTCACTTTCTTGCATTCATTGCCTCGATGTGATGCTTCTCTAACTTAGAAATATATTAGCGTCACAGTGGAGTTCTGACTTGAATGGAGTTAATAGAAATACTTTATCAACTCTGTACCTCCCAGCTCTCTTCAGGGATCAATAAAGTTAATTTAATCTTCCAGTCTGATTTAGATGAAGTGTACACCCTCCTCCCCTCCCACACAGGAGCATGTTTAGCCCCTGTACCTTGTTTCCTTATCAAATACGCAATAATCTGTAAAATGGACCGCGACGTGACCCTCCCCTCCCGCCCTCAGGGCCCCTTGACCACCTCCCCCGCCCGCGGCACAGCGTGCGCGGTGGGGATCCGCTGCGGCCCTCCTCTCCTCATTAACCTCGTCTAATTAGATGGCAGGGAAGTCCATTGTTCGTCCTAATGAAGCCTCAATGGAAAGACAGGGCCTCGGCTGGCTCTTCTGACACTGCTGTGAAATTACAATCCCCTTTCCTCATCCCACCCCCCCCCCACCCCCCCACCCCCCCGACCTTCTCCCTTCTCTCTCTCCTCGTCTTCTTTCCGGGTTTCTTGGAGAGCCGCCTCTGAAGTTGGAGGTTGACTATCGGAGAGATCCAGAAACCAGCGAGCGGGGCAGATAATCCGCGCGATAGCGCCACACATTCCCATACAGCTAATGTTGCTCCAGCAGCAGAGCCCAGGGTAGCATTAGCTCTGCTTAGTGCCCCCAGTATGGATCCCATCCACTAATTACTTGAGCTGCCGTGGTTCGCTGAGATTTAAGTACCACCTCAATTCCATTATCTTCCATCCCTACAGCTAGCCCCTGTCGCCTGGGCCCTTTGTAGTGGAGGAGCGGGGGCTGCAGGGTTATTGATACGGGCCTGCCTCGCAGATAAGATCCACAGCGGTCTGAAGGTGGAGTGCTACTGTACCGTATGGATGTTAACGGAGGTGAATGGACTTGGATCGGCGCCGGAAGGGGAAACAAAGAGCTGAAGGGCTGAGGGAGTGTGTTCATACACCTATGTGAGAAACCAAAGGTGTGACAGGAGCACAAGGTGGTGATTGGGGGTTAAAATTGGATGGGTATATTATTTGCCCTGCAGTGTTTTTTTCTTTTCTTCCTTTTCTCTTTTTTTTTATTTTTTGGGAGGTGGGGGTTTCACTCTCTGCTCACCCCAGAGCGACTAATTACAATTCACATGTCACACACTCCCCACATAATAAGAGTTAGGAAACAGAATTAGAATATTCCAAAGGCCTGCAGGGGGTGTCATCTCGGGAGAAAGAGGGGAAAGTGTGTCTCTTTTTTTTTTGTGCGGGGCGGCGGGAATGGGGGGGGTCGGGGGGGTGAGGAATAGACTGTGTGCATGTGTTCATGTGCCAGTGCGTGGTGGTGGTGTTCGTAAGGGAGAGGTGGGTGAGTGGGTGGCTTGGGAGCAGAGGGGGCGATGGAGGGAGTGCGAAAAATCTGCAACGCTCCCACGCTGTGCATTCCTTGCCTGATGCCTACCCTCCCACCCCCACCTCGCCCCGTCGATGTGCCCCGCCACCCCCTCTCTCTTCACACGTCGGGTGTCGACCACTTGGCACGCCGGCGTGGCTGCCTGTTAGGGTGGCGGAGGGGTGGGCCGCGGTTGGAGCTTTCAGGGGAGGTGGAGGGCAATTGAGTGACATCTGCTCTTGCTGAGACGAGGGGCAGGCGGGCTCCTGGCATTGGCGGCCGCGGTGTCGGAGGCGCTGGCACGAGGCTGGCCGGGTGCAGCAGGGGCGGCGGCGCCGGCAGCAGGCGGTGGATGGCCTTCACGGAGAACCGTTTGCTCGAACAGCATGACATCTCCTGGAATGAAAGCACCGACACACACACACACACACACACACACACACACACACACACACACACACACACACACACCCGTCCAATGCCTCCCGTGCACACAGACTGGCACTCCGCCATCCTTCTCTTGCTCTGTCACTTCCCTCTACTTGACTATTTCTCACCTCACACTTCAGGTTTGCTCAAAGCCGCCATGTCCGGCTCAGAATTGCCGTTCAAAGGCGTTTTTCATCTGCAGTCGACTAACGTGGACGGTGTCGGGGCGACACCGGGGTTCATTTATGTTGCCAATTACTTTTCCCCCGCCGCCTAGTCGCTTCCATCTCTGCCTGTCTCCTCGTCTTTTATCCCCTTTCTCTCCGGCTTTCGCTCAACCAAACACCGTTAATGAACCATGAAGCTGACATCTGCAGGAAAAGCAACAACTACATTAATGTGAGCGGCGGCAACATCCCAAATCTCTGCCTTGTCACCTGCCACCTCCCCAAAGAGAATACATAAGTAAACGGGACACGAAGAGGGACGGGAAAGTGGAGGCACGTTGAAGGAATGAGGTTTAGTAACTTTCAGTGGGATGAGGATAAACATGTTGATAACTAGCTAGCGCTGCGCTTTGGTTGCTTTTAAAAGCTTCTCAATACATATAAAAGTTATTAGATAGTAATTTCCAGTGGAGGACGATGGATGCAGGTAACCTGGGGGTGACGGAAGCGAAAAAAACAAGATGAGTGACGTTTATTAGATTGTATCTAAACGGATCTACCACTCTCCTCCGTCTTTCTCTCAGAAGTTGTTTCCTTCCTCTTTCATATCGCTGCTGTTGTCGAAGGCACTGTGACGCTGATGCGGTGTAAATTGATTTCCCGGAAGATGTGATGGATGAATAGAGAACGAACATCTTCATCGCTGACCCCGGCGCCGATTGCTTCTCCCCCTGCCCGAGCCGATGATTGACAAGGCTGCTAACGAGTGCCGTCGCCGGTCGTGTTATAATTTCGCTGTGTTGAAAAAAAGAAAACAGCCGAGACTCGAAACCCCAAGGTAATGAGCTTCTGGAAGAGAGGGAGGAGAAAGGAGAGGAGAGGCTCACCCCGGGAGAGGTGAAGTAGAAGAGTGGGAGTAAATAAAAAAAGGTAGACAAAGCACATGAAAGTAGATTAGAAAGAAGTTGAGGTTATCATGGACTTGAGAGGGGCTGTTTCATTGTTTATCTGCTGTCTTGATGGATGTCTTTCAAGCCGGGCTTTCGAAGCCGGAATGTATTCAGTCCTCAATCGCTGAGAGGCAAAGAAATTTCAAACGCCGCCATAAAACGTGGTATTTGCATTAAAAGCATTTGATGTGAAAGTGCTGCGCGCTGCAGATTGTATCTGGGCGTGCACGCGCGCGGAGATATTCCAGCTTCTGCGTGTGCGTTGAAGCTAATTCTGCGCGTATCTGTGGGCAGGTATATGCGGTTGTGTGACTGTAATTGTTTGCATATGCATGTAGGCATGTGTAAGACTTGTGTGTGTGTGTGTGTGTGTGTGTGGATGTAATTTATTCCACCACGTCGGGGCTGAGGGCAGGTCTCTGTTTATTTGGATGATTAGGAGGTGACAATATGTTGCTGATGATCAGGTTTATAATCAGCTACCATCACAGATTATTCTAACCTTGATTAAAGACCTGCAGTCTCGCTATCATCTCCCAGCTCAGCCTAACAAGATAGGACGAGGCTCTGATTAATGCCGGAGAGCGACTAGTCTTGACACAAAGGACGGGCCTGCATCACCGCGGGAGGACTCGGGGAGACTGTCACGCATCATACTTTTGCCGTCTGTCTGATTTGTCTGCTCGATGCAGGACCTTTTGTCTTAATTATTTCTATTTTACAAATTAATCCGTGTGAGGCTGATTCAGTTTTCATTACCCGCAATAATAAGAAGGCCGCTGTTGACGTCTGCCGTGATTAGATATCAAAAGGGGACGTTGAGCCAGAATGCTTCTGCCGTGCATCCCGTCTGCCCCCCCCCTCCTCCCCCGTTCACAAGAACCAAACTCGTCAGCAAACTTTCTTTTTGTCTTCGCTGACTATCATTAGTGTGACTTGTGTGTGTGTGTGTGTGTGTGTGTGTGTGTTTATGCGGCGGTTCGTGTTTTCGAGTGTTTGATCCATCGTGCTGAGGTGTTGTTGAGGTCCCGGAGGTGTGTAGGAGAGGACTGACTGAATGAGTGGCTCTCACAGGTTGTCGGATGAAGGTGATGATGATGATGATGATGATGATGATGATGTCCAGGGTCTCTGGCAATCAGGCGGCTGGAGGTTTTGGCCTTTTTGGTTTGGTTTAGCAGTGAACAGCGTGCCCCCCCCGCCCCCCCCTTCCGGCCTCTCTCCTTCTCTGCAGCCCTCCTCCACCAGAGTGGGATCATCACGTACTGTTGGCCAAAACAAACCTCCAGTTTAGCAGCGGTGTCATGCGGAGGAGGAGGATCACAGATCCACTGTTGTTGGAAAAGTTGCTGACTATTGTAATTCCGGGAAGAAAGCAAAGGTCAAATGTTTCAGCTCACTATTTGACTTTGGGAAGGAGGATTTAATATTCCTGCATACAAAAGATTTAAGGATACATTTAATTTTTGTTGTGTGGGTCTAAACTTTTTCAAGTTGAATTCCAGCAAATGCAACAAAACTGTCCTTTACACACCGGGGCGTGATGAACAAACGGCAACACAACTATTCACACCCGCAGACAACAGTTGCAACACTCTTTCAATAAGCTACTGTTAGCTATTTTATTGGGGTCTCTTATAGCGGAATTCTCAGCGTTCGTTACCTCTGATAAACAGTCGTACATGTCGAGGGCTTTTATTGTGAAAGGTGAGAGCAGAAGGAGGGGATCTGGTCTGCGCTGCCTTATTGTCGCCGCATATTCATGTGGTGTGAGAATAAATCAACAAAGTGTGTAAAGTCCTTTAATCAGCTGTTGTGCATCAATTTGATTAAAGCAGCAAAATGTTTTGCTTGACTTTAACAGCTCAAATAAAACACACACACACACACACACACACACACACACACACACACACACACACACACACACACACACACACACACACACGCGCTTCATGATTTTTTTTCTAATATCATGACTGTTGCTTAGAAACATGATTTTTGAACTGATGTTTTTTCGAGGTCCGTTACAGAAAACGCCGCATTACTCACGCCTTCGAGACCTCAGACATTAAAACAGCAGCAGTGTTCTCGGTGCTTTTCACAGTAGCGTGCTCTATTTGTCCGGAGTGCTCTGGTGTCCAGGTGCTCTTTGGACAAGGTGCCTTATGTGGCGCCACACTGAGCCCCGGGACGGTCTAAATGGACGCGGTCCGGTCTCTGATTGTCTCTTTCCCTCTTTTGATATTAAAAGCGTTCTAGTGCGAATAATTTGTGTTTAGTGCCCTGCTGTGGGTAGAGCCGTCCTGTTTGACCAACGGAGCCGACCTAATTCATCCTCCCCGTGTGTGTGTGTGTGTGTGTGTGTGAGGGGTGTGTGAGGGGTGTGTGTGTGTGTGTGTGCACTTGCGTTTGTGCTAAATGCAGAATAGCTGTTGTGACTAGCTGGGTGCACACAGAGCCCTGTTGTTGTTGCTGAGAGAGCCTGTGTGTGCGTTTGAGGGCCACTGAGTACGTGACCTCTCCTCCAGCATCCCCAAAGCAGCGGCTCAGCGGGCGGGTAATTCATGCCAAAGCCCCGCCGCCCCGCCGCTCGGAGCACGTGCCCTCCCCGAGCGCCCCTCCCCTCCCCCGCACGCCCCCTGACCCATGTCTCCGTGGCGATGGGGTGTCCCGTCACAGGGAGCACCTGGCACCTGGCCACCCTCCCGGCCCCCTCCTTCTCTCCTTTCTCTCTCTCCATCTCCCCCCTCCCTCGCAAGCCTCGTTGGGGGGTCCGTAATGAAGTTTCACATCTTCATTCAGGGAGCAACAGGAAGTAGTCCGAGCCTGGAGCGCGGTCATGCTGCTGCAGTGACGCATGTTTGAAGGATATTGGAGTTGTAGGATTCGACCCTGGCAGGCAAAATGCTGCAGGAGAGCTTTCTTCTGCGGCCGTGTGCAGCAGAGGTTTAAAACATGTTGCTGAGTAGCAGCCTCCCCAACTACAGCTGTACGGAGCTACAGAAGCAAGAGTTTGTCTTTGTGCCGTCTTGCTGACAGTCGGATGAGAGGACGGACACCGCTAGCCTGGCTGCAAATAGTCAAACTAGTGAGTCATGTCGCGAGTCATGTCGCGAGTCATGTCGCGAGTCATATCGCGAGTCACATCGCGAGTCATATCGTGAGTCATATCGTGAGTCATGTCACTGCTGAATGGACAAACTGACAGTTGTCTGTATTTTCAGTAGTAAACGCGTGCTGTGGCGGTAAGAGGGAGTTCTTTTTGAAAACGACCACAATAGAAGACAAGACAATACTGTATTCTATCAACACATGGTGTTTATGAAAATATCAATATGGTCATGGCATTCTGAAAGAAGTGTGTGTGTGCTCCAAGATGCTGAGTCAGAAATAAGGATGTCCAGTATAGCGTTGACAGATTAATGCCAGCTGATTGTTTTCCCCCCTAAGAAGGAGCACATGTCCCCGTTCATCCTCCTGTCACCACTCCATTACTGTCTTTCTTCTTCCCCTTCTTTTTGCCTTGACATGACATCACACGGCCACTGACTCAGCGAATCACTCAGCTCCTCTCTCTCTCTCTCTCTCTCTCCTTATTACATGCCGATTAGCCGCACAAAGTGGTATAAAAAGGTGTCTAATGCAATTACCCTAGTTAGGACGTTTTAATAGTGTGCTGTGCCTCAGAGATGTATGTGCCAGCCAGCCGCTGACATTAAATCAATAATCAGCCCGTCACGCCTGCTTGTTAATTCAGCCCTTTGCATTTTATTCGCCAACATGGTAAGGTTGATTATTGGTAGCAGGGGTTTTGAAGTGGGGCAGGTTTTTTTTAATGATATGTGTAATGGAGTATGGGCTGCGTTGTTTTAATTTGCATGGTACCGACTGCGATTTCATCTGTGGGATGCTTGCAGCCTCCAATTTGTTCAGATGAATTGCTATATGAAAGAACAGTTTGAGTGAGTGTGTGATTGTTCAGGAGAATCGTGACTGTGAGAGCACTTCCTTTGTTTCTGTGTCTTTATTCTTACAGTCATAACGCATTACTCAGCACTCATTTTGAAATGATCTTACTTATGGCTAACTAAAAGCAGCCATTCATAATTAATTATTTCTCGTTTCTATTTCATCCTCAAAACTGATGACTGCACTTTCTTTCTTCTTCTTCAAAAAAGGGAGTGAAAGTCAATTACAGCTCTTTTTTTCCTTTCTGGTAACTGCATTGATTGGCCGAGTTCCTGTTCTACTTGATAAAATCGAAATATTGTGAATACCTCCATCTAGAAACTGTAATACCACTTGAAAAGTACAGTAAGACGCAGCAGATATACGTATATTTTTCTACCAAAAAGATGTGAGCAGGAAATTGTTCACTGGATAATTTTGTAAAAAATGTTTTTCCATTCGACAGTGGAAGTTTTAGCAATGTTTTAAATCACAATGTGACAAGGTTAAAGGGGTTAACACGTCAGTCTGACAGTCACATTTTTTGGGGGAATTTTCCAGATAAAATAAAGGGTCAAGTTTAATTTTATTCTATTCCTCAGGCTAAATAAACCATTTAAAACCCACTGGCTGAGCTGGATCGTCGGGCAGCTGACTGTATGTGTGTATTTCTTATTTTAATGTCTATAACATTGAACGGGTGAGGAAGGACGACAGACACGAGGTGAAGTAATCTCCACCCTTCTTGTGCTGGATGCTGATTGGTTGTTCAGTAAATGTCCGATTACCTAGCCAGGTGCAATGCCAGTTACCTTTAGGAGGATCACCTGTGTGTTGGCCATTTATAACAAGTGGCCATTAAGTGCATCTCCGCTGTCATTTTTGGGCACAAAAAGTGTCGTCTTCAAGCTGATATAATATTATATCCAGCAAAAAAAAAAAGTAGAGTACGCGAAGTGAAGAAAAAGTACAATGCAAATTTCTCAGAGAAAAATGTGCTTAAGTTAGATTCACCACTGCCATGTGGAATAAATGCAAAATACATCACTGAAAATCAAGCTGTAATTTACAACCCTACTGCATGGTAAACCCCACATGACCACCCAAATGTGCCCCCACCATATAGACTAATACACTTGCATATTTAAGTATAGTCCCTGAAGAAAGCCCGCCAACACTTTCCCACCTCCCAGAGGAGGTGTGAATCACCGGGCGCCCTGAGCAGACCTGCATCATTAGTCCAATTGGTCTTAATGAGGCCCCTGTAAGGAGAGTGACTCGGTATGACAAGACTCGTCAGCCAGCCACTGAGAACACATGATCCCTGGCCTCGTGGTCAGAGTGACCAGGCCTCGCAGGGAGACTCTGCCACACATCCGCAACAGTGCAAACTTCATTTGGATTCCATTTATGCAGAGGCACACCCCGGCATTCCCCAACAAACCCTCCCTCCGAGTCCAAAATCCCCAACATTTGTTGCTCGGCGTGTTCTCACTTCTCAAAAAGCTGAAAAGTTCAGAAAAAAAAAGTGTGCAAATGCACTCTTATCATTTATCACTTTTTAAAACTCACAAAACAACCCGCTCAACCTTGGAGGAGCAGCATGGAAATCAAGACTTTCGGCTTTCATGAATGCGACAAAGTCTCAACACTTTTCCCCCGATGCATAAAGTATAAGTTTCGCGCGTGCAATTCAAGGTTGTGAATAATGTGTTTTCACTAAACATTTTAATTAAAAAACATCCGTATATGGCGATTCAAAGAATTATGGTGCTGCTTTTTCATCCCCCCCCCCCTCTTCTAAGCCAAAGTAATTCTGCCGCGATGCAATGATGCCTCAGTTCCCTTCAAGGAGATGGCTGAAAGCCGTATTAATCATTGTCTGGTGCTGGCCCACCTTCTCTGGGTGTTTTGCATCCTGCGACATCACTTTCAAAGTCTACCTCCAAACCGGGGAGAGTGACAAAGTGGTTCTAAAAGATGAGCGGCGCCGAGCATATGGCAGGGGGACGGCCACACTCCAAAGCCAATCCTGCAAAGAAGATGAAGAAAAGGAGGACAAGGGGGAGGAAAGGAGAGTCGGGGGAAAAGGAGGAAGATTATCATCTAGAAGAAGCACCTCTTGTGTTTCACACTTCACTTTTTGCCCTCTGCCAACAACTCCACTAACTTCTGATTTGGTGGATGTGGACTACATTCACCCCACTTAAAAAAACTAATTTACTTCTGCAAAAAAAAACCGAAACAAAAGCAATTGCGCCTAATAATTCTATTTTCCACCGCTTTTCGTTGCAAGCGTAAGAATTGTCATAATAAAGCGCGGCGCCCTGACCTGCATACGCGCATTAATAAATCAAACATTGATTCGGCGCTAAGTACCTGGCGAGTGTTTGCCTCGCAAACAAATGAATGCCTCGCCATGTTCCCGTTTCCTGGCTGCCACTGATTGGTTCTGACAGATATTCAGGCTTTTGCTGGAGTAATTAGAGCGCCTCGGGGTGTGAGGCGAGGAGAGGCCTTCAGCGCTGGGTTGCTTCAGTCGTCCTCTCCCTCTCAGGTAATTGCTAGCAGCTGCACAGCCAGGGAGCTGAGCCTAAAAGAGCCTCACATCGATTCCCCTCTCACCCCCCACCCCCCTCCTCTTCCTCACCACCGCCGCCTCCCCGGTGCCTCAGATCCCGCAGACCACTCAGATGTACCTGATGCCGCAACAAGCCCGAGCCACCGCTGACAAGTACCCGGGTGACTGCAACCAAGTAAACATTACAAATGTTTGTTTACCTACAGTGTCCTGGAGGGGTAAAGGCACGGAGTTTAGAGAGGGAGGAAGACGCTGAAAAATGCATTCCCACCTCTTTCTCTCCGGAGAAAACAAGAGTGTGTCTGACCAAGCGTTCACCACCACCTACTGCTTCATCCAGGTCTGGAGCACTTATGCTCCCTGTCAGACTTCCCTCGCTTTCATGGTTCTATTTTAAACTTCGCCTTCGCCTTGTCCTAAATGTAGTAGCTCACATGGGCAAGTATCTCCAGTAGTCTAATGCGTAAGCACTCAGAGCGGCCTGAGCGGTGAGGAACAAGGCATTTCTGCTGCAGAAACACGACTGCAGCGCGTTAAAACGAGCTTTGGTTAAGGTTTGGCAGCTAGAACATTCTGTGACTGTTATCCTGAGCAAAATAAAAACACGTATTTACTCAAAGATTAGTTGTGCCGGGGCTGATCCATCCACCCTGTCCACCTCCACAACCTGCTTCCGTCTGCGGGGCCTCGGCGTCGACCGGCTTCCTGTTCACATCCCCTTCATGCGGTCCTCTTCTGGCGGGGGCACACAGCTTGTATTTCACACTCATTTCACGAGACGAGATCATTTTGCTGGTGGGCTCTTGTGTTTAGTAATATCTCTATTTCCAGGGAATGATTTCAGTGATTGTTCACTCTGCTTCGACAGGCCTTTCTTTTAAAGAGCCACCGAGGGAGGGCTATTTCGTGGTTGACATACTCATTTTCAAGGTAGTAATTAGACACACACACAAAGCTCAGAAATTTACCTAACGAGGAACAAAAAGGCAGTATGAGAACTGAATAGACTTTTCCTTTCACCCCGTAACTTTCCTGCGAGGCTGGAACCTGCCATTACTGTCCATCATGCTTTTGATTCAGCGTGTACTTTTAGCTGTTAGCAGGCCTGGACATAAAGGAAAAAGGTCAGAGTTTGATCAAATAATACCTTGAGAATATGGTATAATATTTTGTTAACCATAGAATAAAATGTGTCACACTGAAGAGCACAACTGAGAGGAAATCAGATTGTCCTAATTGTTGAGCTACTGTATCCACGCCGGCAAAAAAAATAAATAAATGCTAATAATCATTGAAATTGGCCCAGTTCTGTTTTCAGAGACGCAAGAGCTCCTTTCAGTGTCTTGTCATTTCGAGCAATCATTTTATTTGCATCATTGTCATATCAAAGTGAATCCATACAGTCTTTGTACTGCGATACATCAGGAAGACAAAATAATGATGATGATAAAGAGCGACAAAAAGAGACGGGGAGCTTGTGACAACATTAAACACCAAAGAAGTGTAAAAACAAACCCACCAAGGGACCATGGATGCTTGGACAGAATTGAATGGCAACCCATCCAATAGTTGTTGAGACATTTCAGTCTGGACCCAAGAAGAGAACCCAACATCCCCAGAGCTACGATGTAGGCACGGCTAAATCCTTCCAATCCACATGATGCACACCGACACGCCAGACACTATTTAACGGATTCAGGAAAGAAAAGATTAAAAGGTTAAAAAAAACCTACGTTTGTAACGTTAGTTCTTACATATCCGACATACGCTAATGCCAATTACGCTAATGTTCGGGTTTCACATTAGAGTTTGATCAAACTCTATTTTCTGTTTCTCCTGGGAATTGCTATGTCCACCACTATAATGGATCCAAATTGACTTAACAGTGGCATTGTTTCCGTGGTGGCGGCCCCTAATGCGATGAACTGACGTGCCGTAGTGTGAGGTCTCGGTTTTTCTGTGAGGTCTCGGTGCTTGAAATTTGCCTAGAAGTGTTGTAACAGCTCAGCATGCAGGCCGATCTTTAAATGGACTCGAGACGTATGCGAAGCAATCTTGTGAGAGTCATAAGTCCGGTGATTCCTCTGCATGGTGGGATAATGACCAAATGCTCGGAGAAGCTTTACAGGTGCACCCCGTGGTGCAAGTGCTTTTCATCCATGAAGTTTCCATATTTTAAGATGATAATGCGCCCGTTCACGCCGGCAAGCGGATTCCTGATCAGCAGGAGCAAGTCAAATGCGTTTCACGTCCCCCTGAATCATCACATCTAGACATTACTGACCCTCGAGAGAAACCGATTCCCACCACAGGTGAGCTGAAGCGTCTTCATAACGGTAAAAAGAAAATGCCAGAAAGTTGAGGAAACTGATACAGTTATGGAGAGACTGGTGTTTCTTTATTCTCTTCCCACACAAAGCTTGAGGAGAATATTCTGAGGAAAGCGTGGTACAGTTCGGAGACACTGAAGTCTGTCTCGATGTGTTCACCCTGCCAATGACAATAAGATGGAAAGTGACAGAATGCATGCCTGACATCCACCAACTCCCAAATACTTGAAGGCGAACGCTCAGATTGGCTTACAGTATTTACATGCTCAGTGATACAGCACATCAAAAATATAGAATTTCTCGACACGAAATAAAACAAACCCTAAGGGCCTTAAAACAATCACATATCATCTCCTTCAAAAAAGATGACAAGCAAAGACAAAGCCGCGTTGGATAAAGAGACTTAAACGACAACAACACATAGAGGATATACAGTAACGATAACAAAACGCTTAAATGACAAACAAAGGGAATAAAATGAAATGGTGTAACGCTTCACCTCACGTCACCACACAAGCTGGAATCCTTGTGGAGACGGCGGAGAAGTGACATTTCATTGTAAAGCGTGTTAATGAAGGACGATGTCCGATGCTCGGCTCAATGCAAACCCCGGACAGGGTTACTATGGATTCCTCTTCCCACACAAAAGATTATTGTTTTGTATCTGTGAAACATTGCTGAATGGACTCTTTCTCTTATTTTAATTAACATCACAGGCGCGTCATAATGTCTCCACTTTTCCTTTTGTCTCCCAAGCGGCACTCCTTCTCTCTGTCTAGAACAAATGTTTTTCCTCCGGCGGACCCTTGGCGGGGGAAGCCAGTGAAAGGCTGAGACGGGCGATTGTCAGGGAGGAAATATTGTAGTAAAATAACAGCAGGGGCAGGTGTTTTGTTTGAGCGGTCCTCTTTGGCATTTCTCAGCCACCGAAGAACACCACTGCAATTATAAGCCACAATGGCTGCAGACACACAGGTATAGATTCATTACCTTTAACAACCTCCGGCTCCTTTCCCCAGATCCTATCAGTCCATCCTTTCTTTTCATTTACTCCCCTTATTTTCTTTTTCATTCATGTCCGTTAAAGTATACACAGAACAACACGCAGCAGGATTGATGGCATGCTAGAAACGGCAGAGATGCATGCACACACACACACACACACACACACACTCAAACTCCTGTGCAACCATCTGTTAGCGACTATAAATCCATAAGAGACAGGAAGTCGTTTGGCAGCTCACATCCCAAGAAGACTTCATTGGCTTGTAGCAACAAGTTGAAACCAAATATGAATATTAATGCAAATATGCTATAATGCATAGAGCTGCAAAGACGACGTGTTTCTGTTGGCCAACCCCGGAAGATAGCATCGCACTGGTTCCCTTTGACAAAAAGCCAATGGGGATTTTTCCAAACTTGTAATTTGATTCTGTAGTCTCATGTAGCCACTCGTTAGCGACTACCTTCTTTAAGTGGGATATTTACTGACGTATATGATGTCAAAACATAAAAATCTCTGAAGCGTGTGTACACATTTCCGGGTGTTAGGACTCCCTCCTGCAGTACTCCGACAGCTTGTTAATCCGTCGCACTAAGCTGAACTTTCATTCATGTTTAAGACACATTTCGGAGTATTTTCTGTGTAGTTGGAGGTACATCCAAGGGTACAGACATTTAATGTGCCTCAATTGACCCCTGAACAGTCATTGTGGCAGTGCATTGTGGGGGGGAGAAAGAGCTGCAGACCATAAGCAGCCAGATAGCTCTTATCACAACCAACCTCAGTTCTCGGTGCCTTCCAGCTACCCAGAGGGCACTTTCAAAGGTGAAATGAGTTAAAATAAAATTAATTTCCACTACTCCCTTGATGTCTCTGACCTAAACACCGGAGGGTGTGTTTTTAGGGAATGGGATAGCAGGGAAAGGGGGGGTTGGATGATTCAGATCAGCGCCACAAGATGTCTGGAGAGGGCAATCACGGTGAAGAAATGACATGGCTCTGAGAGAGGACTAAGCTTTGTTGGGCCTGGAGCTGCACCGAGCGACCACTCTGTAACCCTCATTAAGCCGTTCACTCCATTTGTTCACTCCCAAAAAAAAGAAACCTGGGTCTTATCTGAGCCGGTGTCGGAAGAGGAGCGCTTCTCCTGAGAGCGAGAGCGTCTGACGGCGTCGAGAACAGCTGATTCTATTCTGAGAACACGTTTCTCTTTATCTCCGATGCTCGTCGCTGACAGACAGAGCGTTTGATTGGCAGACACACGGGCAGGTTGATACACTGTAACCCCCTAGTTACCACGGCTACGTAGTGCTGGATTCTGTTAGTCAATGCCGTCTGTATGAGTACAATCATTTATGCATCGTGTGTTTTTGTAAACATTTCCAATTCCAAGCTGTTCTTCAATCACCTCCACAATCTTTAAATTCTGCATCTCTGTCAGTTACTTACATAGTTTTTATTAATACATAGTTGTAAACTGCTTTGTTCTGGGAGACTAATGAGCGACGTCAATCAGCTCATCACATGCCATTTGAGATGATAGCGTTTGCTTCTACGGTGGCTCTGAGTGGTCAAAAAACTTTAATGATGGATGAAGGTTTCAGAGTCGATGTGTAAACGTGATTGAAACAACTTGAGGTTGTTTATTTAAATTTCTTTTATAAATAATGTACAATCATATATATATACACAATCATACATTATACTATCCATTTTTTATGTTTACTCTTCAATCTAATGTTTGATTTATTTAAGTAAATGATTCGAATACGTCTTTCACCACTGTTTAAAATGCTAAATGAAATTATAGAATTTAAAAAAACTACCACAACAAACGTGGACCCGGTGTGTAGGATGGATTTTAACATTAAAGCCGTGGTGGGTATATCTAATGCAAGCTAGCAGGCAGGCCAGCAGACAGACCATTAGGGCAACAGCCAGCCTTCTGTCTCTGTTTACCCTGGAAAGGCAACAAGACAATTGGAAGGTCAGAGGTCAAACGTCTGTCTGGGGTCAACCCTGCGTCTGGGCAGCGGCAATTCATTTTAACACCAGGAGGCAGTTTAAGACCCGCTTAGGGAAAAATGATATCTACTGAGGACCTTAAACTGCCCCTGGGGCCCCAACATTTGTGTGACAGGTAATTATTTTGACGTAAACAGACAAATCACGGGCCGACAATCTGTGGATAAGAAAGAAACTGTGTGAAAAAAAAAACCTGATACATGTTTAAATAGCACTGTAACACAATCAGCTGCCTTTTTTTGCTCTTAAATATACACAGGCCTGTACAATAGCATCGGCGAAATTATACTTCAGCCAAACAATACCTTAATGATTGCCACACATTTTCTCAAGCCGACATCCTCCAACAACAATCCATCACAATGTGAATAATCACATATTAGTATGCCCCCCCTCCGTGTTGACAGAAGTTAAGTGTTACCTTGTTAGGGACAAAGATTTAATAGGAAACAACAAACTGATCCTTAAAGTATTGTGAGATTCGATGGACTTAAAAACCAACTTTTAATGGAAATAACTTGAGTCCATTGTGCCCCGACACTATTCCCATGACCCTGAAATGCTCATATGTGTAACAGAGAAGAGCTACATGTGTGAACCAGACAGATACAGCAGTAGGCGAACCATCAGAGCTCAGACCTGGAGATCAGGAGGTCGGTGAGGGTGGCGAGGAGCAGCTGGTGGTTGTCAGAGGCGGCGGACGTCTCCAGGACACTGGTTCGTAGGATGGGTCACAGTTTTTATTCCAGAGCCGCGCTCGCCGATCTCACTTCTCACTTCCTCTTTTAAGCGTGGGAATCCTTGAGATAGTGTTGCTGTCATGTTGCGCTGGGATGAACATCTGCATGCAGCTGGGCTGTGATGGCACATGGTTAAAGTGTTACTCTCAGCAGTTTGAAAGTCAATCTTGTTTCCCATTAGGAAAAATAATGAAAATGTAAAGTAGAGCAAAAAAAAAAAAAAACGTAAAAGTTGAGATTACAAATAAAATGTGCACCATCTAAATACAGATTGAATGTTAAGTTTAAGAAAGTGGTCTTTGGATGCTGATTTTTTTTTTAAGTGTTGGCTTCTCAAAGGAGGACTGCGTGGGAGACCAAAATATAATTAGCTCAAAGAATGCTTCATCAGAGGGAATTAATGTGGTTATTGATACAGGTTTCAGGTCAAATACAAAGCTTGGACTTATATTTCTAGAAACACTAGTCAAGGATGGTGAAGACTGAGGGACGAGAGCGACAGCTTTCCTTGAAGGTGAAGAAGTTACAAACTAGTTAAGTATAGAGACACACACATCATGAAGTTTGGTGGATGTAGACAATCCAAGGTTAATGAAGATAGTTTAATGTCCTTTCATAGGACAGCTTTAAATAACACAACATTTTAATCCATCATAAATAGTCTTTCTCACTTGTTACACTACATCACTTTTACATTGCAGTCAATACAGACTACATGGCACGCAAACAGCAATAATGGTGCTGTTATGCATGCTAAATAACTTGCAAATTGTTGTGTCCTTCATACGCCAGGCTGGTCTTTTTTCCCTTCTAATCGTGATACTCTTGCTTTCCAAAGTCAGCAGGAAGCACAGTAGGGACTGTGGTGTCGGTGGATGTGTCAGGTCATGTTTGTGTGTCCTCAGCATGATGGGAAAAACACTCCCTGTGACCACTAACTGCACGAAATGAAAGCCTCGCTGACATTATTTGTTCTCGCCCGTGATTCCCACTGAATGTGGCGCCGGCAGCACAAGCAGCCCCGCTTGTAATCCAACTGTGCCTCTGCCAGGTATGGCAGGCGGAGTAGTGCTCGCGAAAGTTGACTTGAAGTACTGGAAGGCAGTCTCTCCGTGACAGCCTGTCAATCACTGCCTGCGGCGGGTTCCAACTGTTGTGTGCCACTATACGCTGTAGTTCGTCCTCGCACAGATATCTGTCATTTTTGCACGCGACCTGATCCTGTCGAACTTTTTATTTTCAGCTTCTCCTTGTTTATTAGCCCCCGCCGCCCTGTACATCTCTCTCTGTCTTCCTCCCAGACGCTCGGTGAAGCCAAACACCTTCTCAACTAACAACCCTGCAAAAACATCGAGCTGCACGCCGAGAAACCCTTCCTATCAATTACTATCAATCTTAGCGGGCCAATTACAACCCGATGACGCCATTATCACTTCAAAAAGAAACAAAAAGAGAATGAGAAAGGAGGGGATGGATGGAGGGGGGGGGGGTGGGGGGTAGAGGGGAGAGATCCAGCCTGTAATTAGTGGTCCTAACTGGAAGAGAGAACAGGGGGCCACATGGTTAGGGCATCTGTGGCCGAGCACACACACACACACACACACACACACACACACACACACACACACACACACACACACACACGGTCCCGCTGGCGTCTGGGGGTCCGGCAGTGTCAGCCCAACTCTGGGCCAGCGGCCAGCGCCTCTGTCCCTGTCATGTGGGCCCCTTAATGAGGAAGTCACATATGGACTAGGGACCCTCGTTAGGCAGGCGGGCAGGGAAACGCGCACACACACACACACACACACACACACACACACACACAGGATGTAATGTGGGAGGAAACACACTCGTATGAGTGATGCATACATGCACGCGCAGACACACAAACAGGTGCAGGTGAGGGCACACTCACAGATTGATGGACACGAGGCAACGCAAGCAAGCTGGGGGCACAGAAAGAACATGCTGTCACGGGGACATGAGGGCAGCACCAGACGGCCTCACACACACACACACACACACACACACACACACACACACACGCGCGCACACACTCCTGTAGGTCCATCTCATCAGCGCTCACTCAAACACACACAATTCTACAGGCCACCAACACAAGCTCCCCTTGTTAATGAACTGAACTGAGAGGGAGCCATGCTGAGAGCGGACCAGCCACTGTACTTTAGGGAGGGCAGTTGGATCAAGTAGCCGGCTACTGTGGAGCCTCGTTGAAATCCACCAAGCAAGTGAAAATGGTTCCGGATTACTCTAAATGACGGGTGAAGTCATAATCCTTGACATTTTTACCCACATAAATGTGTTATTTTGGTGCTTCAAAAGTGCATCAACCTGTACACGCAGCAAAGTGTTTATTTTTGCTGCTAAATGCAGTTTTGGTTTCATATGAATTAGACAAAAAGCTCATTGTTTAATCTTTCACTGAAAAGACCTAGATTGTGTGATTTATTTATTTATTTATTTTTTCAACCAGATTGCATGTTGTTCCATGCTGCAAAATAATCACTGCAGTATGCCTTTTAAATAAATCATCTTGTAAATGAGCAGTAAATGAAGAATTTAATTTTTTACAAAAAGATAGTTCCCGTTTATAAATACATTTTAACTTGAGCAGCACAGATACCTGCAGAAGCCCATCAGCAGACACTGTACTTCCCATGTGCTTTGATTGACGGGTGATTTCTGTGTGAAACGCTGCAGCGGTGACCGTGTAGAGCCACCAGAAACCAAATCACAGATTGACACCTCAAAATGGCAACTACCTGTTTCCCGCTCTGGGGCCGATCTCGGACTGTCCAAAGAGACTTCAAGGGTGGAAAGGACACGAGGGATGATGAGGCAGAGGCAGCTCAGCTGCTGCCCGGCCCGTCGGCCCTGCCTTAGCTGTGTGTGTGTGTGTGTGTGTGTGTGTGTGTGTGTGTCTGTGTGTGTGTGTGTGTGTGTGTGTGTTCGGCAAGAGGAGGGGTAGTGGAGGCATCATGTGGGCCAACGCTCTTTCACACGGGCCTCTCACCAGCTGTCACCCCCAGCACACCGCTGAATGGGGCCTGTCACTCCGCCGGCCCCATCGGGATTTCACCGGTCAAGAGAGGAGAGGAGAGGAAAGAGGGAGTGGAGGAGAGAAAAGAGGTTGGAGGGCGGGGAGGGGAGAGAAAAATGAAATACAAAAGCAGCTCAGAAAAAAAGCTGGAGAGCAGGGATTAGGGCGCACATGTGTAGAAGACACTAATGCATCTTACACTAACTTCAACCTCAGCCCCTTCCCCTTGCATCCCCCTCTCAAAGCCCAGGATTAGAGATCCGGGCGGGCAAAGGAGAAGCACACAGGCCCGGGTCTCCACGTACTCGGGGGTTATTATCCACCTAGCCCCTTTAGCTTATTACAGGCCTCATCCTGCTAGTTTTCATCCCTTTGTGTCACATTATTTTCTTCTGCCTTTGGAATACATTATATTTTCCTTAAGTTAAGATGCGGATCAGACGCTTTAAGAGACTCGGAGGGAGGAGGGGAGGGAGGGGGGGGGGGTTTGTGTTTGTAACATCAGCTCGCCGCCACCACAAGGGCAGACAACGCTGATGGCGAAGAGCTCAGAAGGAGAACACACGGGTCGCTTCGAAATCTGAACCTGCACAGCTAAATCTCTCCCCATGCTTTACTCTGTCCCTCCCTCCTCTCCCCCCTCTCTCACTCGCTCTCCCCCCTCTCTCACTCGCTCTCTCCCTCTCTCTCTTACACTTTCTCTTCCTGTGTCTACGCCTCTCGCTCGGCTGCTTTTTGTTTGGAGAGGATGATAGAATAGGAGCGGCAGGTTTCGGCTCAGGCAAAGTTCTCCTTTCTGAAGACCGGAGGGGGGAGGGGGGGAGGAGAGGGGGAGAAGAGGTGAGGGGAGGGGGGTTCTGTTTGCTGCTGATACTGCTGCTGTCACAATCCCCCCCTCTTGCTCTCACTGTCTTACATACACTCTGCTGTTCAAATTCAGGCTCAAATTTGCATGGCCAAAGTAAGTACTGCCAAATAATCAAGTAAAAATGTAACTAATACTACTAATTTCCTGTGGAGAAGTCATATTTTGAAGAAACTTAATACAACTACTGTGTTTTGTGTCTGAGTTTTGTTTGTGTAAAGAGCTGGTCTTCATGAAGAGTTGCTCTGGCTCTCCCTCTGGTTGGCAGAACCAGCAGTCTGTCTTTCTGGGGTTGCCAGGTTTGTCTGCACCAGTCTCAAAAAAGCCAGATTGTGGTCATTCAGTCTGTTTATGTCTTTATCAGTTGTTCATTGTGCCCACAAATATTTCCTTGGGTGTATATATTATCTGCTCAGTGCTAAATAACGCTGAAGTGTGTTCTGAGTTTTTGGAGGACATCTTTCCTTTCTGTTTCGATATGAATTGGTTGCTCCTGCATTCCTCCAGAATATAGAAACAGAGGAATCGAAAGTGGAGAACTCAGTCCCTTTGCGTACATTTTTCTTTTCAGAAATGTAGCATTGCTATCATATTTCTGGCGGAAAACCAGGGTGGAAGACTTTAACAAGAGGCAAGGAGCAGATTTTTCCATTTTTTCTTTTTCGAGTTTGGGGAGGATTTTCAATCTGGCTTTACGTGGCATGTGCGTGGCACTTTTTCATTTTTTTCAATGGGTTAGTGCAAATTCAGCCATGCACATCATGAATAGCCAAAAACCACAGCATCTTGCCCATAGGGGTCACTAGCACTTCACCAAATGACTGAGGATTTGCAATGGAAAAGAGCTGCTGGTGGATCGTCAGAGCGAAGCTATGAGTGCGCGTGGCCTATACACACACACACACACACACACACACACACACACACACACACACACACACACACACACACACACACACACACACACACACACACACACCCCATATGCTGCACTCCGTGCTAACCCACCAGCAGCTCTCACCTCTACACGTATGTAGCATTTTCCCAGCATGCCTCTCTCTCTCTCCGTAGCGTGCGCCATTATCTGCATTTCTTCACATGGTGTGGAAGGGAAACGGGGCCTCGGCTAGTTGGCCGCAGCTCAAACCGGCCCTGATTAGCGGGGGCTACATGGATGTGACACGTCCTCTCTGCCAGCCCGCGATTTCTCCCCCTCCATGCGCACACACACACACACACACACACACACACCAGTCTACTGCCTGGAAGAGTAGACAGGCCTCGAGCAAAATCCAACCACCCCTCCAAACCCCCACCCCATCACCCCACACACACCGCTAATGCAAATGAGCTCTCTGGTCAGCCAGGCTGAAAAGGCAAGAGAAGGCAGGAGCGTATGGCCAAACAGCGGGGCTACCACCCAATATCCCCCCCCCTCACCATCACTCACCCCCATGAACACACACACACACACACACACACACACACACGTAGAATCCCACATGAGCAACACAAACCAATACACAATATCTTCCTTGTCAACACACACCGAATCCCACCCTCTTCTCTCACTCACAGCCCCACCACACCGGCTCAGCCACACACACACACACACACACACACACACACACACACACACACACACACCTCTCCAATGTTCTTCCTGTGTGCTGCCTCATCCCTTACATGGACCTGCACTAAGAGTCGATCTTAAAAGATGAAACTGCATCTCAGCAGGACAGAGTTTTTGTTGAGGAGAAAGTTTAGTTTATTCGAATGATAAATCAATAAGTTGTGGGTATATGAGTCAGCGTTGCCGGTGCACTTGTCAGTACAAAGAACAAGCCGACACTGACTCCAACCTTTAACACTTTTCCAAACAGAATATATAGATAATATTATTATGTGCATTTAAATTTGTAATTTCACTAAGCGATTTACATTTTTTGAAAGTTGACCCTCTTAACTAAACACAGAAACACAATTCCTCTCATCCTGAGAGGGAAGTTCACTTTATCTTTTATATTTAGAAAAGTCACTTTCTACAAATATATTTTCAAGCCTCTAAACATTGTTTATATTTATTTGAAAGTGAAATCCACTGAGAAACCTTTGAAGAATACAAATTAATTATTTTGTCCGTAATGTCAAAATATCCCTATTAAATATAATATTTTGTGCAGAAGAGCCACAGGTTTGCAAACTGTAACCGAGCTCTCAGGTACGAGTCCCGGGACAATACAAGAGGCCTGCAGTGTGTTTGCTCGTGAGGTTGTGAAACAATGACACGCTGTAATAACGCAGCATTTTAGAGCGATATTACACATGAACGTTGGTGAAACTGCAAAAAGGATGAGAAAATAACACTTAGTTCTGGGTAAAGCTAATCCAGTACTCTGTGCCATCTTGACCCAAAGTCATTTTTAATGTGTATAATGCCATTATGAAAATGTTGAAGAACCGTTTCATCACCATGTCAATGTTTTTAAAATTCAGCCCAAGATCTCCATATGGGCATTGTGCTGTTCTTTATTTATTTTTCTTACTCTGATAGAAAAATAAATTGAAAAGTACCATCATTTTGCCTTATTGTTTATGCAGTTGGTGTTAGCCATAATATATTTACATGAAAGTATAAGCCCGCTGAAGTGGATGGCCTACTTCTTATTCTGCACCCCCCCCCCCCCTCCTCACTGCTCACCTTCTTACAGAGAGCTCTTCCTTTTTCTTGAAATACAATTAGAGCTTCACAATGTTTGTTCACGTAATTACAGATCTGCAAGTCAGCAATTATCACCGCGCGTGAGGTATCTCCAATTAATTTGAGGATGAAGCTACAATGTCATTGATTTTAAAAGAAAAGTAATATAGCGCGCACGTTATTGATGATGCAAAGAAATGTAGAGTAGGGGCGTGAGAAATGCACTGGTCGCCGAGGTTGAACTGAGGGGCGAGCACGAGTCCCTCAGAGGCCCCAAACACAAGATTCTAGCCGACGCACGAGCACACTATTAAATCTCTCTCTCTCTCTCTCTCTCTCTCTCTCTCTCTCTCTCTCTCTCTCTCTCTCTCTCTCTCTCTCTCTCTCTCTCTCTCTCTCTCTCTCTGGTCTGCTCTCATCAATCAACACTGCAGAGGAAGAGCAGAGATGCAAAGTTGAAGTCCAGAGATGTGGGGGGTGGGGGGGTGGAGGGGGTTGTTTGGTTCTCTGCGGTTAATCTTCCCAAACCAGACTTCATTAGATTCTCCGAGCATTCACTCCAACCTGTGCTGTCATGGAGACTTATCTTTCTTTATATATTTGATAACACTTGACTTGAGAGTGGCCTTATTTCACAGGGTGTACCTGCACAGTTTAACCCCGTATGTGTGTTGTTAATGTCGTTAAATACTTTAAACTTTATTAAGGCTGCTGCAAAGGGGTTTTGTTTTTCTATCAATGACAGCTCTTTCAAATCGTAGCTTTTTTGCAATACGTTG
Organism: Ophiodon elongatus; assembly: GCA_016806645.1. Taxonomy (NCBI): domain Eukaryota; kingdom Metazoa; phylum Chordata; class Actinopteri; order Perciformes; family Hexagrammidae; genus Ophiodon; species Ophiodon elongatus. Next base: position 271,229 of record JACSYO010001808.1, on the reverse strand, counting down.
ATGCATAAATACAGTTCAGACAACTGTTGGAACCATGAGTTTATAAATAGTTGATCAGAAGCATAATTTATTAAAAGTAATACAAACACGTTTTTGGTCATTTAATGCAACAAAAACAACAACACATTGATAAATCATTTAATTCAATAAATATTGTTTTGTGGGGAAAAAAAGCACACAAAGTGCATGTTTTGCAGCCTAACTCATTTAATAAACGTGTCTAAAAATGTGCAAAACTCCACGCAAACGAATACAGTTATTCTACAGAACAATGTCAAAGTCAAGATCAGAACTGCAAACACGCAAATAACAATAAACATGAAACATGTCACATCTACTTAACAATTGTTTCGACGTTCTGACAAAAGCAAGAGATCAAAACAAGACGTGCTGTTTATTGTGAGGCATGTGTACGCTGCCGCTCAATCCGGAGGAAAGACTATATAATTACACCCGGGGTCCGGGGGTCAACGATCCACATCTGAACTTGACCCCGAAAGCGGCGACCTCGGCGGTCCAGAGTAATACCTGGAACATTGTGTAGCGAGCACTTCCGCTCAATCTTCTGCCTCGTCCCACGAGCTACAGTACACGCACCGTCCAGCACCGCTCCGAGGTGTGCAGCCGCCCGGTGATAAAAATGTTACAGCAACATCAGGGCCTGTCAGGGAAGTAGACGGGAGCTGTGGGGGAGGAAGGGGTGGGGGGGGGGGGGGGGCATGGGCTGGGGAGGCTACGGGAGGTTTTCACTCAGCGGAGGAAAGAAAGGGGGCAGAGAAGAAGAAGAAGAGAAAAAAAAAACGAAAAAAAAAACACAATAACCGATGAAAAGATGAGATGTGAAGAGGGAAAAATGTTACTTCTGGAGGCATTTTCCTCAAACCAATGAGAACAGAGCTTTTCACCTTTGTGGTGCAAAGGTCAGGTTTCGCCTCAGGCCAAGTCAGCCCAGACTTAGATAAGCAACTTTCCCTTTTTTTTTTTCTCCATAGAGGGATAAAAGTGAGTGTGTGTGTGTGTGTGTGGGCGAGAGTCTGTCTGCATGTGTGTGTGTGTGAGTGTGAGTGTGTTGAAAGCCCAAACCGAGCTCATACAAAATAGACCCTGTACATTATCTTGCTGTTAATGGGGCTGTTAACGGCCACGGGGGAGTGTTTGCTCAAAGTGCCACCCAGACCCTTGCTCTTTGTCTCCTCAACCATCTCTTCTTCGTCTCCTTTTTTTTTTTTAACCAGTAGTTTTCCACTTGTAGGGCTGAAAAGACCACTGTACCTTTCAGTAGAAAAGGGGGAGATTGAAACATAAAAATAATCATATTATTGACTGAGCTATCGGAACCAGAGTGGGCCATTTAAAATCAATGTGCAGGATGAACTAACAGGTACATTCCAACTATTTCTTAGAAATAAATATCTGAAAAAAACCTATATTCCCCATTCAAAACTCCACTGTAAAAATCTGCATTTAAAAAATCAGGAACAATATTTAATATAATTTATGAAGTCTTTAATTTGATAGTGAAAAACAGCTCAACAGTCAAGCAGAAGCGTGGTTCCCAACCTCTGGTCTGTGGACTGAGAACAGGACCCAGAACATTTGATACCAGTTGTATTTAACCTGAATAGTAATTAGATAACTTAATGAGTTAACATTTCAGCTTTTTATGGGTTAAGAAAAATGGGTCCGTCTTCATTTTTGTGACGATGCATTTTTCACATAATCCTATTGGCTGTTCAAATATTTCTGAGCTAGAGAAGTATGATCATTTTCTCAACACGTAAAAGAATAATTAATCATTTAGTTTATCTATGTATTTGAAGTTATTGTAACTCCCTGTTATGTCCTCATGTAGAATTGTTTTGCTAGTTTAATGGGAAGTCAAGATGAAAAAATAAACTCCTGGAGTTTTCTGAGATATTTTGTTTATTTGATTTTTAGCAGAAACATACTGCATGTGTTTTTATCCCTATTTTATAACTTTTTAGATAATTTACTTGAGCAAAACTAACAATATAAATGTACTCCAATTCAAGTAAAAGTCCTGCATTCAAAATTGTATTCAAATGTACAGGTGTATTATCAGTAGAATGTACTGCAAATACTATGTTAAAAGGTTTAAAAGGAGCATAGTTCCTCTCATAGTTATCATATATAACTATATGATATACAGTAATACTGCATTATTAGAGTAGTAACATTTTTGACCACGTATACTTTTGAGTTTTTAAAAAACACTGCATCATATTGTATCAATTTAGGTAAAATCTTAATCTGTAAATAAAAAATAAAAACTTCAGCTGTCAGATAAATGTGGTGGAGTAGAAATACAATATTTCCCTCTGAGATGTAGCGGAGTACAACTCAACTTTCTACAGTCCAGAGGAAAACTGGAGCACATGGGTGGTTCCTACTTTTTATTAGATACAAGAACTTTTACATACAACATGATTATTATTATCAGAGTTACTGCAGCTCTCTCGTCCCCGTCCTCTCGCTCTCTTTTAACCAGCACATCTCTGCATGTCGGGCCGTAAAGACCAGCGTAGCTATCTGTGAGAAACGGGGGAACACTGACTAGCGGATGAATGGAGTAAAAGGAAGGAGAGGGTGAAAAGACGGAGAGAGAGAGAGAGAGTGGGGAGTGAAAAGGGAATGGGAAAAGGAGAGAGAGAAGTCTGATTAATAATTGCTAGGCTGCTAGGTGCCGATCTTCTGGCTTCTCACTTCAGTGGGCCGGCGCGGGGATCTCGCCTTCGGCCGTGTCGGTGGGGCTCATTAGGGAACCTCTAGGGACCTGACAGAAATTGTTAGCGGGATGTGATGGCCGAATCAGACCCCCCCTTCCCCCAGCTCCACCACCACCACCTCCACCACTATTCCCTCCACCCGTGCCTCTCCCCTAATTCCCACCACCCACCCACCAACATGCCCCTGATCCTAACGGGAAGAGGAGTGAAAGAAGGAGAAGGGGACCACCATTCCTCACTAAACACCATCCACTGGTCTCTAACAAGGCCCGCGCTACACCTGTGACCAAACTGCTCCCAAACAGCACCGGGGGAGCGCAACCAGCTCCAGGCCCCGCTCTGATTGGAGGCGACGGAGGACGAGGCGAGGAGCACCAGAGCCCCGATCCATAACTGATGTGTGTGCACAATTACAGGCCTCCAGACATCAGCAAAGTGTTGCACAAGCGCCTCAAGGATATAGTTGAATTTTGAACAAGCGTTGCATAAAAATCAAGGATCACTCCTTTCCTCCGACTGCCCCCCTCCCCTCCCACCCTCCGACCCCCCCTCCCTCACTACATCTTTCTCTTTCCTGAATTTTGATATTACTGTCCGTCCCGTGTGTGTGTATATATGTGTGTGTGTGTGTGTCTAAAATGTGCCAAGCCAGTATAATGGATGAGTGAATGTGGGCTCACTTCACTGGATATGCATACGATTTCTCCGTCTGGTGCATATTTTTGACTTTAAGGGTATTCATTTGCACTTGTCCACTCCCATGAGCTGCACACAGTTGATCTATTTATTTTCTGTGGACCACCGGCAGCAAAATCCTACAACCCCTGTTTACTAAGTTTGTTTCTTCGTGGTCTTGGCAAAGAAACCTATTAGAGTACAGCTTAAAGGGTTAAGGCCCGGACTGTGTCTCTTTTTAGTGGTACTTTTTATTTTCTCGCTACCAACTTGGTGGTCAGTGGCCCTCTGCGTCTGGTACCGACACACGAGGCAGCCTTCAGCATCCATACGAGGCTTTTATCCAACTCCAATGTAAACGCCTCCGCATTATTATGAGACATCAGAGCAGCTGACGTAGTATAAAGAGGCGAAAGTAAGACGGGGCAAATAAAATCACTGACTTTCACTTTTTAAATTTATTGTTTCATTCATTGTTTAGTTCATTGAGGCTTTTAAAGACTGCACAAAATAACTTGACTTGGCAGATTACACTAAATATCAATAATTTAAAGCGCTGTGGCTTGAAACAACACAGGAATAAGTTACAAAAAATATACAATAACACATTCTAAGGTTTAACTTTGTTTCATTTAGATTGTTTTACTGGTGTTTATGCTTTATTTGATCTCCACCAATGACCAAAAGTGTGAGAAACCAAAAAATTAATTAAAATATATAGAAATCACGTCATGCTTTAGAAAATGAATGCAAGTCTGTGCTTATTTAACCTCTGAAAATGATCAAAAATCGAGATTGTTCCTTCATAAAAAAGCTGTGTTTCAACTGATCTCAACTCCAGAGACAAAAGACTGAACAGCAGCCCGAAGCACAGACGTACATGAGAAGTGTTTTCTTATGTTCACCAAAGGGCCCGCCGGATAATTCCTCACAGAAATGAAAAGATTATTGATGATTAAGTCTCCGTACGCATGGGCGCTCCAACACTAATTTGTCAGTTCAGCGAAAAAAAGAAAAGTCTATTTGCTAAGTTTTTAAAAATAATTTACATAAACCCACATTTTTCAAGGAGGTGTGAACAGGAGTGGACTGAAGTGTGTGTGTGTGTGTGTGTGTTATTAAAAGCTTTAAATGGATAGATTTTGTGGCTCTAAAGTGCTTGAATTTAAAGGTTATATTAACCAAAATCAAACTACATAATTTGAGATATATTGATGCCTTTTTTCTTTTTCTTAAAGTGTTGAATCCCTCCGACAATAAATGCAACCTTCAGTTAAAATCATAATTATATATCTAATAAAGTAATTTTCCTAAATAAAACTAAATAAATACCAACATTTGGAGACACAATTGTGGTCCTTGTGATTGACATATTTATTCATTATAATTAATGCTTGAATCTGTTCCATTTAGTTTTGAACTTTCCACTGAAAGACCAACCCAGCAAAAAAACATAATCTGATTCTTGTTACTCAGTGTTGGACTGTTTAAAGAATAATGTTATGACGAATTAATGAGTTAAACTCTTGCATTTTGAATAAAAGAAATTCAACTTGTTCAGTAATCAGTTGATGACCTCGTGAGCTTTTTCACAATCAACAGCACACGTAAGTCACATCTTTTAGCTCGAATGTGCTCCTGTGTGGGAGGAGAGCAGGAGACAACCGCTCACATGCACAGATTCATGTATGCACACCAGGCTGACCCCGGACTTTAGGTGGTTGCATTTTTTACTTTGGAAATAAACCAAATAACTTCAGGAGCAAGCAGCCGAATCAACCCGCGTGAGCCGGCCAAACAAAAAAAAAAACTGAATCTGCATCTTCGCGTCCTCAGCGGAGAGAGAGAGAGAGACTTCCACCAAAACGAAGAGAGACAGAGATTGAGAGAAGAAGAAGAAGAAGAAGACGTATAGCCTTGCAGCTCACAGCGCTGAATCTAGTGTCTTCACCCTTGAGTGTCAACAGGTGAAAGTGGGCGATAACACTGTTTGATGTTGCCAGACAGAATTTCTACCACCCAACTTCACTTCTTCTTCTCCTAGACCTTTCAGCAGACTTCAAAGCCCCCCCTCCTCCCTCATCTATCTCTCTCTTCTCACTTTAATCCACTGCAGCAGAGCCCTTCAGTTCAAAGCGCTCAGGAACACCCCCCCTCCACACTCGGAAAAAACTGCAACCCAAACTTTTTTCTTCAACCCCCCCCCACCCTCCTCCTCCTCCTCTTCCTCCTCCTCCCTCTGCTGAGTAGCAATTACAGCTCTGCTAGCGCGCTGACCAGCTCCAGCTATTAATTAATCCCACAAAGAGCGTTCATTTCCTGGCTTTCTCAGATTGACAAGAGATGAAGGGGAGAGAGGGTGGGGGGGGGGGGGGGAGCAGAGATGCCTGTTTCAAAGGCAATTCAGTCTGACCAAGCCAAAGAGAGGAGAGTAAAAAGGGAGACGAGAAGAAAGACCTGCACTCCTAAAGTAGGTGGAGGTGGAGGGCGCATTTGATACAGGGCCCTACTTGAATGTGATTGAATGCTTTGTTGCTGAGGGCTCTTGCTAATCTTTACCTGCACAAAAATTCACAGCGCTAGAAAATGCCCCGCTGAAGGGCTTGTGAGTTGAGAGGCTTTGGCCTGGGTGGGCGAGACGGTTGGGAAGAGGTTTCATGTCCTGCCTGCGCGCCCTCTCTTCCCTTTTTCGCCCGTTGGACTTTCTTCTCCGCCAAAGAAAAGGAGCTCCTTTTCCTCTGACAGGCAGCCGGTCGGTCGGTCAGTCGGTTGGTTGGTTGGAGGGGGATGAAACCACGTTCTATGAAAAGGGAGAAAAAGGAGGTTGAGAGAGAGTGGAAGAGGGGCGGAGCTGGAGAGGAACGTCGCCAGGAAGAGGGGAGCCAATGACGGGGGAGGGATTCATTCATGGCCTGTGTGCTGTTATGTTTGAATGGTGTGACAGAATCTCATCACGGACAGAGGTATTACAACTATTCCCACGGCGGCTGTTACACATTTGGATGATACGCTCACTTCTGGGTCCAAAAAACTAAAATAACGACGGCCAAAATTCCTAAATCAAGGTTTCTAAATGGTGGTGCACAAACCAAACTGTTAATTAACGCCCGTTTCTGTACTCCGCCAAGAGCCTCCTCTCTGTAACAACACATAACAGAGAGTCCCACAGAGTGAGACCTCCTCTCTCCAGCTGATTATAGGAGTTGCATTCTCCTCCTTTTTAACTTTTACTCACATCATGTGACATTAAGCTCATAAATGGGAGTATTTGGATCGGGGGGGGGGGACAACTAAAGGAAATAATCACGTCTACTTTTCTTTATATCATGCGAGTGGATTTACTTTGGAAGAGAATTCATGACCTCCCTTGGCCTGATGTAGCATCAATAAGCCCTTCACTCACCTGATGAAGCATCAATATTTCACATAATCTATTTCTTTGAAGGCGGTTGATTGAGGGCCAGAAATTCATTTTGAGATGTTGCAGTCGATACATTTTTAAATATTAACGCATCGTCAGCTTCTCTTTGTTTTGCTGGATCCATGAGGTGTGCAGGCAAGAAGTTAAATACCATATTCTCATGAAGGCCATTCAAGAGAGAATATTTCTTATTGAACACTAGCAGAGTAAGAACGGTGTGGGGATTTCTGTTCTTCTGTTTGTGGATATTAAATGCTCAGTTCCTAATGGCTAGTGTGGAGCCTCCAGATGAAACCGTATCGAACCACTGCTGGCTTTGTTTACACTGTGATGCACATTTCTTCCACTCCAAAGTGTGTGAATACATTTCGGATTCATTAGATTCAACTGTGGCAGCGCAGAAACACCCGGACTCGTGAACGGAGCCTCTGATTGTGTCTTTGAAGCTCGCCAAGCGTGTACCTAACTGATGACGTTTGCCTTGTCCGCTGAGTGAAATCACATGTTAGCAGCAGATCGTGTTTCTTCATCCAGGGGCAAAGCACTGGCAGGTGTGAAGGGAGCAAAACTCTTCAATGGTAGAAATTTAAATATTCACCCAGAGGGTGGAAAGAAGGGGGCCATTTTCACTGACCCCAAATGTCTGCGGGGTCCAATACCGGCCCTTTCTTTAGGCAGTCCAGATGTTCTCGCGCATAGATCGGTGTGAACATGCAAACACACAAACCAGTGATCACAAAAAGGTGCCTGCACTGGGGCACTCTGGTTGTTTTTCTATCATTCATCACCCCGATGTCAGAAGTCATTATTGAGCAGTTGTTTTCATAAATGAAGGGCAGCAACAACCTTGGAAATTAATGGCCACGTCTGATTGGATGTGATCTCCGCTTCCTGTCGTATGTGTGGCCAGACCTTCCAGTTTGTTTTCTCTTTTATGAGGGGTTAAGACATTTTCTAATTTGGACTGGGATTTCTATACCTCGCCGAGGTCTACTTGTGAGTCAGACAATGACAAAGATATATTCCACGCGTGGTTGAGCTGCCAATTTACCAATAGCCTCGCTGCTTCCATGCTCGACGCTGTGTGGGTGTTTGCCCCTTCTGCAAAATATGAGCTGGCACTCTGCAAACACAGAGCTTCCTGCAGGATAATTTGGTCCTCAGGGATGGACTTATGAGCCATTAACAAACTTCCCTCTGCTGTTGCAACGGGCTGTGATTGTAAGAAAAACTAACACTTTAAAAACTGAATTTTCCCTCCTTGTTTGGTCGACCTGATTAGCAGACTGCTAATTCTCCTCCCTGGTGCAATTAATCACATTGACACCTGTACCCCCGGCTTCGTCACAGTCGTCATTCTCACCCTCTGCCAAGCGCCTTGTAACCGGTGCGCTGCAGGCAGGTCACAAACTGTTATCTTTGTCATCTCATTACAAGGGTTCAGAAAATAGCAAAGCAAAAGTCCAGAATGTTGGGGTTCTTGGAGTATTTTTCTCAAAGCAATGTGGAAAAAAAACCAGTTCCATCCTAAATGAAAAGACTGTTTGAGGGATAAAGAGAGCCTAAAGAAGCAAACCGGCAGCATTGTAAACTCACCTGAATTGCATTATCTGCTATCAAATGTAAGCTTGCTCGAGGCTATCTTGTTGACTGAATAAACCCAATAAATCTCATTAAAATGAAGATTTGAGTTATTTTCAGTTGCCTTGTTGACTTCTTCACACCTTTTAGAACACCCAACACCTGACGCAGTACTTTTCTGTCAGAGCCATCCAATTTATTTCATTCTATTGGGCCTGAAATGAGATGAAACTCTGAAATATAAACTTCGCTCTGCGTCTTGCCTTAACACCGTCCCTCAGATGCTCTGTAATCACTATAAACCACAGACTTTGGTGGCTTGCCAATAATCTTAAATGATAAACACTTAATTTAACTCGTCTTTTTATTGACTCTCAAATGAGAAAAAAACAGTACCATTCCACCCAGCATCTCTCACATATTTACTGCATTTTTACGAACTATGTACGGTTTACCCAACGCACCAACCCAGCTGCTTTCAAATAATGGTTGTTTGGACATCAAGGTACCAAAATTAATATCTGTAATCCATACTTCCATTCAGCTATGAATCAATCAGCAGCAGCTGTTGATGCAACTTATGCAACGCTGATCAAGGTCAAACGTATCTTCTGACAGTTCTTAAGCCTCGGCAGAGGCATTGCAACACTAGCTACGAGAAGGCCGTGTTGAATATGTGTTCGAGAGTCTGTGTGGTTTCCCGTTGCTTTTGGTACTCGTGGCGTTTTGTGTTCTTGCTCCACAAGCTGTAGATCCAGGTCAGAACGAGCCGTGGGGAAGGTGGGAGTGTTCTCGTCTTCACAGGTGCAACGAGATGTTAATCAAGCCCAGTCTGCTCTAATCAGCCCGAGTAAGTGAAAACACCTGTCGTCATATCTCAGGCACGAATGTGCCGACCTGACCAATAGTTCAGCTGAACGACGGACCACGTTTCTGTGTTATCCAAAACATTCTAATGGATATTATTTTTGAAGAAAAGTGATAAAGTCACAAAATTCCACTTTCTGTCTTGCATGTTAAGGACTGCCGACTTTCATATCTACATAGCTAAATCCTGCATACCTCACCTTTTTATGCTAAGTATCTTTTAAAAATCAATTGTCCAAAAAAAGAATGCTATGGGCAATTACTATTGTCATAGCCATCATCATCTCAGTAATGGCTGCTTTCTAAAGAGCAGTAATAACACTACATAATGCATAACAAGGACAAGCTTCCCTCAGATGCATTTATGTCCTCTGAATTAAAGTGTCAGACTTTGATGTCTAAAATGGACAAGTTGAAGGTTTTCTTCCATCAGGCATTGTTTTAGAAGAAGAAGAGAAGTTCTGAGGACTTTTACGGAACTAAACACATCTGAGACACATTTGCGTGGTCATCGAATTCAGCATGAACTTTCACTGGTAAAAAATCACAAATTCACAAATGCCACGTTCGCTCTCGATGCTACCCACGATGCTAATCTAGTCACTGTGGGAACAACTAGTGCAGCGACATCCGACTTTTCGTTCGCTATCACGACTTTTAGTTCGATTTTGGTGCGAACACGTCCAAAAGTCTGAGAACGACTTTTACAGATTTGTTTTGTGGCTTCTGAAACTCCCACCAAGGTTTTTTTTTTTTTTTTTTTTAATTGCGTCACCTTCCAGTCCTTCGAAATGGCAGGCCTGCTGTTGTTTGAGAGGTCAGGGGCCAATCTGGGCATCGGAATATCCTGGAAGCCTAATGTGACGGTGCACCTGCCTTGAATTTCGATCCTCACACCCTCAAACCTCGCACCAGACCTCGCCATCAAAGAGCTCGGCCCGCGCTGACTCACATTGCAGCAACAGCCAGGACATCTGTGGAGTGCTGGCAGCCCGCGTGTGTACATGTGTGCCCGTTCGCTTGTGTGTGTGTGTGTGTGTGTGTGTGTGTGTGTGTGTGTTTGCATCCAGACAGTGTGTGAGACCTCACCTCCCAGCCAACACTGAGTCTTACTCAGGCTGTGTTTGGCCGGCGAGCCTCTGGGAGCCGCGCCGCCTGTTACATGCGTCGACCATGTCGGAAGCGGAGGCCCCGTGGCTGTCTGCCGGGGAGTCACTTATTTTTTTTTACAGCATCCCGCAAAAATAAACTTACAGTACGCACACTTTTTTTTCTCTTTCTATCTTTGTCGCACTAAAAACAGGCCCACACGTAAATACTTCACACACAGGCGCCCTCCGCCGCATGAATATTCATTTGCAACTGTGATGAGCTGTGACATGCTTTCCTGGCAGGGCTCTGGGACCACATGGCCGGGGTGTTAGAGGAAGAGAAAGGCCGTGTCGGAGCGTGTTACTCAGGCCTGCCTCATTCAATTGGATCCAACCACGATGGTTGGATTTCTCAATCTGAGATGGATTCCAGACGTTCCCTTAAAGCCGCTCCTCCCCTCCCTTCACTCTTTGATTTCAAAAGAGGGACTTTGGTGCTTGTTAAGGCTGCAGGGCGAGGGGATATCTGTGTATGTGCGTGCGTGCGGAGTGCACATGTGGATGTTTTTAAGAGAAGAAAATGGAAACCATGTCGATGAAAAGGTGCACCTTACTCTACATGTCGGGCACCTTTCTCATATCTGAACCCAGTGCTTCTGGGTAAAAAAATTCAGCCCCTCTTTAACGAGATGTTGCTTTTGAGCGGCGGCGGCACGGGGAAGCTGGCATGGCCGATCATGGCGGGAACAATGCCTGCCTTTCCGCGGCTGCCCATTGTGCACAGATCTTTGCATTGTTCGCTCCCTCCTCGCCCCCTTCGCCGCTCGCACCCGGCCAGCTGGCACGGAGATGGCAGCGCCGTTGACAAGGTTCACAATACCCCCTCCAGTCCACGCCACAATAGAGGGACATGGACACAGGCACCTCTATGGCACACAAGAGGCTGAGGAGGGGATACTGGGGCCTCACAGGCAGGTGGTGCTGCCAACGTCTCCGTGATGTGTTGGTAGCTTTCAGCGCTGACAAGGGCCTGGCAGAGGGGTTTCTTCTTTTAAAACCCACATTGTTCACGGGGGAACTCTAGAGGATGAGTGTTTGTGTGCTGAATTTTATTTGTGTGCAGCTTAGTCTCCTCTTCACGCACATGCAGCAGAGAGAGAGACACCCGACACTCTACTCTACCATCCTCCTCTCTCTGTTAGGTCCCAGCTTATTGCATTATTGCACTCACTTTAGACTTTTTGTCAAAGCTTATCAATAACAGAAACGTGGCAGATTTCACATGTCTCGGCAAACTGGAGGGGAAGGAAAGGGGAGTTTTGTTTTCTCACGGAGGCAGAATGCTGAGGTGTTTCAAGTCTCGGGGAGTCTGAGTGACGGCTGGATGCCAGCGCGCCGCTCCTCAAGTCACGATACGGTGTTGGCGGCGGGTGTCGTATTTGTCTGCGTGCCTGAGCTGCCGGTTTGTCATTTCACGAGGAGCTTTAGTGTCTCTGGGAAGCTCCGACTCGGTTACACAAAGTTGAAGGGTGTGTGACGGCACTGTCAAGGTCCCCGAAGGTCACGTTCAAAATATTTCCCTGAAAATAGAATCCAATAATACAAAATAAAAGTTGTCGCAGCCGTTTTGCTTAAAGAACTGCAATGTATTTTTTTTCCTTCACGTTTATCGATGTTGAACAAATCAATATTTTCATTTCTTCCGGCTGTTTAAACGGTTGTTTTCTGTTGTTATTTATTTATTTCCCTTAACGGCAGGTTACGAGTTCGAACCTTTCCACCCGTGGACACACAATGTCAAATGTTAATGTATGTGCTCGCATAAATTCCAAACGGTTCTGTTGTCAGACGACGGCTGCGCGTGAATCTCATTACTGTCGGGAGGCAAACAGAAGGCCGGTGGCAGCGCCAAGATGGTTTTGATGTTGAGACGTTCCACTGCCTCGGGTTTTCCGCCTCGGCCATGTGGCTGCAGTGACATCGAGAGATACCTGATGGGGTAACGGTCGCCCTGAATCGTAAAGTGAAACAACAGTATTTTAATTCCTATTAGAAGCTTGTCTCCATATGTGGTGGTGTTACGAAGCTTTAGTTGGTTGGTACACCGCTTTGGTCACGGTTACAGGCACGTTTTGTTTCAGCAGGAGCAGACATTTCTACCTACTCTGCTTTTTTTCTGAGCCATAAATTCACATTCTGATTTGACAAATTTTGATTTATTATGATGCAAAGAGGACTAACAATGATTGTTTGTATGCTGTAGCCTATACCTGCCAGACACTGCCTCTCTGGTCCAGTTTAAACTTCTACTTCAGGTTTAATTTATTTTCTAATCAGTCCATCCCTGTGGACACCCCCCCCCCCCTCCCCCAATCTCACCCTCCTCTTTCCTCCCCCAACCCCACCCTAAAGGTTCTCCCCTTACTGCTGTCAGTTCAGCACTTTTAGGGGATTCGGTGCTCTTTGAAATGCATATTCTGCAAGGCCTGACGCGGGCATGTGTACACTGCTGAGTAATTGTGGAGGCCAAATGTTTAATTACACATGGCAGGCCAAGCAGCGGGAGGCCACGCCGCAGCGGGGCTCAAAAACAACGGCCTAGCTTCTCTTCTCTCAGTCGGACGCGCCAATAACAAACCCCCCCTTACCAAAAAACATACTGAGAGTACAGACGGCAGCCCGAGAGGAGGTGAAGGGAAGGGAGGGAGGGAAATTAGTTTTCATGTTTGTGTGTGTAAAAGCAGATTTAACTCTTAAACTCCCCTTCAGTTGATGTTCGATGTCGTTGAGGAGTGGATTGCGTGCCAAGACTTCACCGAGCAACGCTACAGCACAAGGTGCTCAAACACTCAGCCTGATGTGTTCTTCTGCTGAATGTGCTTAAGCTTTGCATTAGCCCGATGGTGGTCTTTGGTCTTCTCAGCAGGCCTGGGGTTTATCGTGGTTCTGCTAATGGATCAAAACTGGTCCTGGGGAGCTGGGTGGAGAGGGGGCGAGGATGGGGGAGGGCAGGGAGGCTGGGGCCCGACGTCTGTGACCCCCGGGTGGCGGGAGGAAGTGCAGAGCAGCAGGGGAAGTGGGAGCACCTGTGCAGGTCAGTGGCAGCCCGTCAAGCTTAACTAATTTTGAAATTGACCTCCGACCTGCATTCCCACGGTGCACCGGGGCACAGGCTGAGAAAGGTCTGGTCTCCTCCTCCAGCCTGACTCCTGTTTCTAATTACCGGCTAGAACAAAGTTGTTATCTGATTAAGCCTCCTTATAAAACCATATCATTGATTGTATCCTTTGCTCGGTGTCGGTACAAATTAGCCCATTAACACACAACAGGGATGTGGCAATTTAATAAAATGAAGCTAAAGCCGATAATGGCTGCAGTTCCTTGAGTGGTTGACCTACTGTGAGGGATTAGCAAGGCCTGCTCTCAGCCCTACACTGATACCGACGCTGCACACACACCTACCACGGAGCGGTTACCTGCTAGCAGCAGCAGTTGATGCTAAATTGGCTTAAAACGGCTTAAACATGATATTTTATGTATATTGTATTCATAAAATGACAGTGTTTACTTTGCCATCACCACCATATGGTTACAGTTGATGGATTTACAGCTCGGTGATTGGCTAATCTTGCATGTCAACATCAATGACGTGGTGAAATCAGTCTAATCAGTTTGCAAGAGCTGTTGAAACTTTCTGCCACATGCAGAAGCCTTCACGTACTGTACATGTGTGTGTCTGGGAACACCTGCGAACATGCATGCATGTGTGTGTGTGTGTGTCTATGCGCATTAAGGTCTGTACGAGTGTGTGTCTGCTGGTGTGGTCTATGTCTCTGTGCCTACAAGCTGTAACATGCTCAAGCAATCACATAACGATTAAACCGCAGCGGCCCCTCAATTTTCAGCCACACTGTGTGTCACGGGGAAAGCCGTCTGGTGGAAGGAGCACTGCCAGATGTCTGGATGATACAGTGGTTTCATATGGAGAGGAACAAAACACATTTACTCATGTACTTCTCAATAAATCCATTCTGTATATTAGCTGCTGTGGTCAGTTGTTTTTGAATCTAATGATTAATCAATGAATCATATAGTCAATACAATTCCTGTAAATAGGGAAACGGTTAAGGTGAAACTTCCAATTTTAATTGAAACCAAAAGATATTCAATATACATTCGAGAAGACATTTTTCTGTCAGCTTATCAGTTAATTTGGGTTTTAATTTGATTTTGAGTAAAATCATTTTTAAGCTGTGGAAGGATTTCTTTCTTGCTGTGGTGTTTATGTACCGCTCTTGCCAGCAACCACCTGTCAATCAAACAGTGGGGGCGTTTATGGGATGTCCTTATCCTTTTCACACTGCAGACTCTTCTTCGCTTGATTACATTTCAGACTACCTGCTTCAAACATTAAAAAAAAATGTTTAGATCTGCAAAGTGAACGGCTTCCTGAAACTGGCTGCAGGTTGACTCACAAATCAACCAGACCTGGTTGTTAAACATACATTTTTTACTCAAAGTGTCACCAGCCTCCCTCTAACTTCCATTCCTCTGCAGTGGAATGACAAGTATTAATTTCAAGACGTGATTTGGGGAGGTCGGGCCGGTTAGGGATTCCGTGGAGGGCAGCTGAAGGATGGCGGACAGCCGACCACACCACCGGACAGCAGGCTTATTTTTCATCCTAATTGTCGGAGCCCTTTGTCGGGCTGCAGGGGCGGCCAGAAACGTTTGGCATTCTTGACTTCCTGCCAACTCTCGGTATCTATCTTCCTCACTGGCTCTACCCGGCACTGTAATGAAATTTGTTTCCTTGCTTGGCGTTGCCATGGCGAAGGGATCAATGCCAGACGAGTTGTGTGTTGACACGTCTTCTGCTGTGCAATCGGAGATGCGAACGCCACAAAGCGAGGGAGGTTGGCGTCGGCAGATGGGCATTAAGGGTGTCTTGGAGGAGGGGGTGGAGGGAGGGGAGGCCTGATGATGACCTCTGACCCCTGATACACACATGCAGATGCAAAAACAAACAGTTGCAACGAAGCACTCGCATGTAAACGAAGACGCATCCACGCGATTGCACACAGATATACTCTCAATAATGTCGCATGCAAATTTCTTCCCCACTTGTTAACCTCTGTGCCCTTGCAGGTGTGGGCAGAACCGTTTATGTTGTTATGAGTTTTTCTTCAGAAATAGACCACAAAATCAACATTCAGCATGTCTCAAATATTAAAGATAAGCTTTCAGAGATTTTTCATAATATAAATAAACAATTGGTCTGGAGAAATTGGATGTCAGCCATCAGTTTTAGGACTTTAGGACTTGTGTAACGTCTGAGGGTCTTTAAAAGTCCAAATTATTTGTTGGAACAGAACAAATTCTTCACTTTTGCCATCTTTCATTTTCTGCCAAAAAGCGTAATGTTCTGACAACCTTCTTGTTGAAGAAAAAAATTTACCAGCAAGCTAAAGGCAAAGCTGTTGTTTGACATTTTGGAGGTTTTCACCCATCAGCGACACACACAAACAGACGCACTCACACGCACCTCCTTTTCTTCCCCACAACCATAACCCCTGAATCCCAGCATTCTGCCTCCATTGTTCCTCCGCTGCTAGTCATTACCATCATAAAGGCTGCGGGGATATGCATGGTTTCATTCACAAAATCATCTCCCAGTGTATGGGCGATGAAATCTAGGGAGGAGTAGGAAGAGGGGAAGAAAAAAACTGCCCCAGGAGCAACAACTAAATGAAAACAGCAGTCTCAACCCAAAGCGTGTTCACTCAAGCAGGAACTCCCGGAACAAAGGGGCTGTTGTGTGTTTTCAACAACCCTGGTGTTGTACGTGGGGCTTGACCTCGGCTGAGCTTGACCCTAACCTGTAAGAGAAGGGGTTGTTTGTTTGGAAATGACACATTACACCTCATGTGTCGGGCGACAAAGCTGCTGTCAGTCACAGCGCCGCGTGACATCTTTGATTCTGGGCGTCGCTGATTCTCATGAGCTGGTAAATTTAAACTTTGTGCCGTCGGGATGTTTTACCTCGTGAAAGCAACCATCCTTGGACACACAGACAAAAGTGGTGCGAGTCAGTTTTCCATCTACCTCCTTGTTTGTATATAGCAGAAAGAATTTGCCAAAAATATTATTAGTCAGCGGAGTAAGCTAAATATGACCTTCTGGTATATACAATTTCAAGAGAAGAAATTCTGCCTCTTTTATGATGCATATGATCAATGAAAACAATGAGCTCCCATCAAATGTCATTATATCAATGCAGGGAATATGTCAATGTGTCATCTTATCATCTCTGTGAGCCAAAAAAAGGCCATAAACGCCTTAATTATGGGAATAAAGAAAGCATGGTGGATCTTTCCCTTAGAATATAAGGGTAGTATTATTTCGTTATTTTTTCTTAGTCAATGAAAATAGCAAAATCAAAAAATTTGTTCTTCAGTCTGTCAATGTTTTCCAACTTTCCTACCCTGTCCCTTGGCATGCAGCTCCATGTTTTTAAAGCTCCTTCACAAATATATACAGTTTCATTTTTCATAACGCGATGTAGATTTTAGCCATCTTTACTCAAACAGGAGGAAATAGTGCTTTTGTCGGGGACTATTTTCAGCAGTGGAGTGATACACGTGGAGTATTTACAGCGGCCGGACGCCGCGTGTGGGATTGAATCCAAATAAACTACAGTGGCCGTGTTTAAGGAAGCCTCATGTTGGAGTAACCCCTGTGAACGATGTCGCATGGGGAGCTCGTGGCTCGGCTGGAACACACTTTGAATCAATTGTCCACAGTGAGTGGTCAGATGAACTGTAAATACCTTGCTTAGCCCCCCCCCCGCCCTGAAAGACCACGAACATGAGGCGGCACTCAGTGCATGCTGGGCCTTCAGGCCTGCTGGGAAACATAGTGAATTTGAACAATGCTTTCCCCGAGAGACTAAAAGCAGGCGCAGGGAGGATTTGAGCTGGACCTTCCCACCTTAAGAGTGGAATAAACTGCAAACAGCCAACGCTGTGGTCACTGCCAGGAAAAAAGAATTAAGTCGACAATGAGAGAATATGGGTGAAAAGGCTCTACTTATAAGAACACGTCCTGCTGGATAACCTGATTGTTCTGCGCAACGCCTATCAACGTCTACCTTAAAGAGTTTCAACATCAAGACGTTTATATGGACTGGCTCCTGCAAGCACTTAGACAAATGCAATTTCAGTTTATCGGGCAGAACATACTTTAGCAATCATCTCATTTTCCACTTGGTTTCCCTCTCACGTTCCCAATCTATATTATTTTCACATGCCAATATGGTGATCATACAGCTCATCCACCGGAGGGGAGAGGGATTTGCATACAGGTTCTCATTGTGAATGTTGAGACTGTGTTATCGGGGCGGGGGAATGAAAAACACACATGGACAGACATAATGTATGTGCATTTATACAGAAATACTTTTGTTTTAAATTGTTTCACCAACATGTGACTTCCACTTACCTGCAGAGGGATGTACAAGTAAATATGCAAAAATATATAGAGTGGACAAAACATTATTTTTACTGGTATACAGTATATACACTTAAACTTGCATGTAACAGAGATGTAACACAGTATACTGTAATATAAACATATATATATATATATATATATATAAAAAACACATACTGTACATTTTCACAATTTTGGAAGAAAATATGGATAAAATTGTCATTTAGAGCATAACTGCTCAGCAATTCAACCATTCATGGTTTTATTAAAGGGACAATACACTCGTTTTAAAAGTGAAGATCCTCTTCCTCGTCATGGTGAGCACGACTCAGCCTGTAACACCGTTGTTTAATGACTTCTGTTGCTCTGGAGGAGCTTTGTCCGAGTCTGGGAAACTAAGCCTGATGATGTCATAGTGATGTCATCAGGGTTACATAAGCATATTTTGAATAAGTCTGCGTTACAAACTGTGGGTGGAAATGTGAGCATTACAAGACACCATCGCACTGCATTATGGGAAATGTGCGTGAACCAAACTAAATTGCAAAAGTCAGAATGTCACAGCTTTTGTTGGATCAATTATTAATTAAATAAATGTCTTGCAGTCTCCAACTTTATGGAAGTGCAATACTGACATTGGTTTTTTTTAAGTTGTAAAAACTGCAAATGATCAGACACATATCTATAAACTACGCAAAAAAATATAGACATATTCATACATGGACACGTGTTAATGCATCAAGATATATCCTGCCAACCTATAGATATGCATATATTATAATCAAAGCACACACACTGACCGTAGGTATACACAAATATCAATTCATACTATAGCGATGCCCTCACAGATAATTCCACATAAGCAGAAAATTAAAACTCTCTTGCAATAATTAATGGAGAAATGCAGATAATTGCCTCCCACTTCTCTCCCAGCAGCTTCAGCAGGGCTCCTTCTGACAATCAAACCAGCCGGCTGAGCGTTTCAATATGTATGCTTGTTTAAATATTTCACTTGTGATATGTAATATGCAGGCGGAGTACAGCGGTGAAATAGCCCTCAGATGGCGAGCCTGATAATTGGCGGGTGCAGTTTTTCTCTCCCGTCCTCAGCCCTTCTCCCCTCCCACCCCTCCCCTCGGCTTTGCGCACCTTGCAGACCTGCGTTTACCGCTGACTTCTGAATGCCTTTGTTAAACAGCCATTTACACCAGCGTCCCGTGAATACATTTCCTCGGGGTGAATTCCATAATTTTTCATGTGCCAACGTGATGGATCGTCCCGATTTTAGATCCCAACTTTGACAAGCAGCCGAGGAGGGACCACACCACTGCGGAGTGGCCTTTGTTTTGCATTGCAACCCATTTGCTGATAGACAATAAATCTTCCCCATGCAAATTTGATCTCCCTTTAAGTGTATGATGCTTCCTGAAGGTTAACATGGATTGTGACGGAATTTAGCATTTTAGCCACAAAATGGTGTCCGCGCTTGTCCTCACGAGGAAATAAGCCATGCAGATAAACTGGCAATACAGTCGGGGATTAGTGACGATGAGTGATTTTATGTTGGTTGTTACAATTTGATGGCTCTTCTGCTGTAAATGCTTGAAATAAAACCCATTAAAGTTTTTAGTGTACACTGTCTCTACACTCTCCCCGTACTTTTACAAAACCATCCAAAATTGCCCCTTCAGGATTCCTCTGAGCCATTATGCGTTGTGTGTGCGTGTGCGCGTGATTTTAAAATGAACGCGCCAGCTTGAGTACCTGCAGCCGGCGAGCCCGCGCGCAGAAGGATGCACAACAAAAGCGGGCGGGCCATTCTCCCTCTGATAAACAGACATAATTCAAATGTCAGCATTTGAATGTCATCCTCAAAGAGCCCTCTCCATCAGCGCTCGAGTCATTACAGACGATAGGGGGGGAGAAAAAAAAGGAGGGGGACATTGTTTCATCTGTTTGAGCTTTCTACCCCTCTAATTATTAAAGCGCCTTTCTTCCTCTCCCCCCCACCCCCTTTTTGAAAATGCACAGAGGGAGAAAGAGATTAGAAGTATTGTTGCCTTTTGACAATTCTATTTCCCCCCCCCACCCCCCCACACCCTTCCTCCTCTCTATACAGGTTGAGTTTTAATTTGTGGCCGTTGAAGAAACAGAGCCCAGATGGCGAGGCACAACTCGTCATCCCTCTGTCTATCTTTCCGCTCTACCTTTCTCTGCCTTCAGAACCGGCACCGGATAACAAAGATATGCAGATGAGGCCGAGGCGGCGGGCCCTGGATCCACGCCAGAGAGATCGTCTCTCACAATAGCAGGGAACAAATTGATGTGTCCTGCAAACTGTGCCACAGTAGCAGCGGGCGACTCCGCGGCCTGCCAAAGCCGTCAGTCCACCGTGCCAGGCGGTGTGCCCCCGGTGGCAAAGTGAGGACATCAGCTGCTGAGCGATTGCCAGAGGCCCGTGACACAATATGTAGCATCAGTGTCAACGATGTCATTAGACACAGAGCGACGCTGCCAGCAAACTCATTAGCCCGAGTGGAAGTGACCCAACTCTTGGTATAGCCACAATACGAGCAACAAATGCACTTCTAGAGGATACTTTGAACGCTTTGATTGTTTTCAAGGGCTGCGGTTCCTCTCAGTGTGGGGGTCGCGGGGTCAGATTGATAAGATGAAGCTTGCATTATTGCACTATGGCGGCATCACGTGTTATGCCAAGTGGCGTGTCGACCATTAGATGTTGAAAGGTTCAGAAAAACAGGTGGCGCGATGCGAAAGCTTGGAGAACTAATCAGTACTTGTGTTGGCTTTTGTTCGACTGCAGCGTTGAGCTGCTGCTGACTTTCTGGTGAGCTGAACAGTGACGCCGTACGCTCACAGTGGAGAGGATATCTGGCAGCAGTCACAGAGATAAAAGTCCAGCGGCATGTAAAAAGACTATTTTGCTTCCCTAACCTGTCGTCTTACAGACTAGTGGAATGAAAACATCCAAAATACACATTTAAGTGTTTATTTGTCTATTTGCATCTGTAGATTTCTCCTAAATCCACCAAAAGTTACAATTACATAACGCCTCATTTGCGTATTTAAACATCACACTACGAAAACTTTCAAGGAAGTTTCATGGTGATATTAATTTGCACCCCGTTCACCCGCACTGTTGCCCCGGAAACAACTGTGCTAGTTGTTCCAGTGTGTCACTCGTGGATGTTTTGGTGGGGGAGCACTCATCCGGGGGTGAAGATCATCCGAGCTGCAGACCATGCCGGCCTGCAGAGACACCGCTCGGGCCCCTGGTGGGCTCCCTGTGTCTCTGCCTCCATCTCTGATGCGTAATGAGTCTCCCCGCTTTCTTACAATCGGCACAAATCAATATACATGCAACAAACATGCCTTATCCTCTTTCTGATGAATGTCCGGGGTTGGGGAGAGAGTAAGAGAATGTAGAGACAAGGGGAGGGGTGGAGATATGATTATCTCCGCCCTCAGTCAATAAGCCTACGCCTCATTACCAATGCATGAGGGAGTGCTGTGGGGGGGGGTGGGGGGTGGAGACAGTATGCACTCACATACTCATACTGTCATTACCTTAAAGTAGCAGCAGAGCAAGCTTAATGGTTAATGCTAACCCAACTTAATACTCTCTACTCTTGTATGACAACTGTCTGGTGTCATCCACACGTTGAGCTGCATTGGACATTTGTGGAAAAACTACCTTCATATACCAAAAAACTGCAACCTGCCCCTCTCATAGTGGTACAGTGAAGTCTGCCTGATGTTGGTGAAGTAGCTCTTCTGCAGGTTATTTGAGTCTGTTTTGAGATCTTGTTTCTTTTTGTGAATGTGAAAGTTTTGGGTACATATTTTCTTTTCCACTCTATCCACGTTTATTTAAAACATGTGATCAATCACACATAAAAAAACATCTTACAATATTATTGTCACATAACTAACAAATGCAGGGGGTCGCATGCTGTGCAGATTGTAAAGCCTTTCAAGCTAATTCGTGGTTTTGGGCATCATAAATAAAATTGACTTGACGTGACTTTTAAAGGGGGACGTGTTATGAAAAACTCACTTTCCCAGTGCTTGTGTACACACGTCTGGGTATCTGGAGAGCCTACCAACCCACAAACTGTGAAATAACACAATCCAGTCAGTTTTCTTTGTGAGCTGTCTAAATCAGAAAACATGTAATCCAACAAGTCAATCAGATTTGGCTCATTAGAACTACCTTTGACAAGGTGCACCATATTTTTCTCGCAAGCTAATCAGAGCAGACTGGGCTTTTTCCGGAGCAGAGCTTAAAGAGACAGGCACTAAAACAAAGGGTGACAGTACGTCTTTTTTTCAACATTAAAGTATGTAAACTTGTTCTAGAAGAAACCCAAAATACCACCTGAAAATTTGCATTATATGTCCCCTTTAATATCCGCTCACTAGACACCCAAATATTATTAGACTGAAATGACGCAGCATTTTGACTCCCTGAAAAGCTTAACATACACATCTTTCTTTTTAACTAGAATCATAACATGCATGACTTTCTCTGCACCAGATTTAGGAGGAGTCAGCATTTTGGGTAAAGAGGAGGTTCATTAGGCTTTCTCTTGCCAATATATTTTCCTCCACGGCCTCCATCCCTTCTAGCTTCTTCTCTGCCCTCTGCCTTGAACTACAGATCTTCCAAGATCTGGGTTTTTGGCTTTCACGGCTTTCAGGGGCCATCTCTCCCGAGGCTTTACAGGGGCCGCCAAGTCCCCCCCAAAGGGCCACTGATCCTTAAGGGTCTCCAGAGTTCACCTCCTTCAGCCAGATTGACAGATACTAATAGCACGGATGCCTCTCATCCCGTGGAGACGGCCTATTAGGGCAGAGAGCCGAGGGGAGAGCAGGAAACTAGCCAACTAGCGGCTGACTTATTAGACAGTTTGGCTGGTCTGCGCAGCGCGGTGGGATGCTGCGCCGATATGTAAATGTCACATCGTCCTCTCCTCCGTTCACTCCTCCCAGTCCTCCATCCATCGTCTATCTATCTTCCGTCCCACCCTTTGCTCCCTCCTCTTCCCTCCCTTCCTCACCTCCACCGCTCCTCTGCTTCACTTATACTCTCATCACTTCGTCTTCTCCCTCGCCCCCCATCACCCCCCCCCCCCTTCCCCCTGAAGGGCAGGTCCCCCTCCGAATTGATCCGTTGAGATTTCGGCAAACCTTCTTCCCTCTTTGCAGAGAGAGATGAGAGAGCAGAGATTAGAGGTGGGGAAAGGGGAGGAGGCAGGAAAGATGGATGTGTACTCTTTACGCCACTGCTGATACAGAAAGCCTACGATGCAACGCGGCCTTTATGTAAACAATGTGGAGAAAAAAAATTAATAAGAGTTCTGCTATGTTCTTCGCTTTTGATAAAGATATTTGCTTCCCGGGCCTTCTGACTGGAATTTGAACCGAACTCTCATTATAACAAGAGAAGAAGATGATTAAAGCTGCACTACAGTTAATAAACAAAAGAGGAAGAAGAGAAAGAAAGGAGATGAAAGACAAGAGGATGTCCCTGAACGGCTCTGGCTTTTGCCCCCTTAGAAACCGGCGAGGTGATAAGCGGAACCATTATCCGGGCGATCGATGACGGGGGGACCGTGATTAATGTCACCCCGAGCTTGCATGTCCCAGGGCTAGGCCACAGGGACTACTACTGTCCCCTCTCAATACACTGCTAGCAGTGGCTCATAACAGGCTTTATGGACAAGCCAATTACTGTACTGTTGCTTTATGAGCTTCCTCTTATGTCTTCACTCCGGCTCTTTAATGCTTCGCTCCTGTTTCTCCGTCTTGTAGGATTCTTTTCTAGTCAAAAGCAGATGTGAAATCACTCCCAACACACTTCTCCTCTTCAGTGTTTGCACTAAATGTCAGTGGGGTTTCGCCGAAATTGGACTTAATTTGGAATGTGGACCACAAACTTTATGAATACAAGCAATTATCCCATGGTATCACAATTAATTTGGCATTACGCCGAATGTGTAGAGATGTTAACCGTGAACCCACCTATCCGTCCACCCACTCCTCTTCTCTCCCACTCAGCCACCTTCGGTGTCACTCAGCCATCGGAGACCAGCTCTCTCCTCTCTTTTCCATGCAGCTATTATTTACAGGATTAGAGTGGAAGAGATCTTAGCAGGAACACTCCTCTACTGAGAGTGGAGAAAAAAGACAGGCAAATTACCAGCTAATGGACCACCGGGCACTAATATCTAAATCCCCAATCTGTCTGTAATTGCTGCAAAATGCTCTGGCTTGTGCTTTCTGGGAGACTTCTAAGCGACTCTCTCTCTCTTCCCCACTCCTTTCTCCTTCCTTGCCTTGCTTTATTAAAGCAACAAGGAACAGGGGAGGGAGAAAAAAAAAAAAAAAAAAAAAACGAGTAGTGCTCTCATTTTCCCTTTGAGTCCCTCCACTTTCCCCGGTGGAATCCCCAAGACATCATTAATGTCTCTGCTCTCTTTCATATCTCGACAGAAAGAGAGTGAAGTGACCGTCCCGCAGCTGGCAGCCTCCCTTTGCCGTCTTCCCCTCCGTCGAGGAGCGAGTGATTAATTTGCTTGTAAGGAGAGATACAGAGAGGGAGAGCTCTGTTTGAAAGGTGCTTTATTTGCATTAGCATTCATAATTACTTAATGACGAATCAGATATGGTTCATTGCGACTAAGTGCAGAAACAAGCTGTCGGAATCATGTGTTTCAATTAGAATACCACTAAAACATGGTCCTCCGTGACCGTCCAATATAAAGAGGACTTTATTTATTTAGCTGGGGAATTATTGTTGGAGGACGAGGAGGCCCCGTTTCATCCTTCGTCATCGTACTAGAACACACTGTTCTAATTACATGAAGCATTGAAGTCCTATTAGAATGTACAAATAATTAGAGATGAAGGGTGTCGGTTACAAGGCAGCCAAGAAGTTAGAGTAACATCTTTTCTCTCAGTATCCCAGTCGCATTTTTCCATCATGATATTTTACAGTATATCTTCACACATATATATATATATATATATATATCTATATCTATAGATCTATATATCTATATCTATATCTGTATATATACACATCGATATATCTATATAAATATCTATAAATAGATATAGATATATCTCTCTATCTATCTATCTATCTATATATATATATATATATATATATATATATTTTCAGTGTTTATAAATAAAACAATTTGGTGGGAACCAGTCATTGGAACCAGTGAGTCTGATATACTATTTTAACAAATAATGCTTGAATTATCTGTACTTTGTCTTAGAAATTGTACATTAAAAGGGACAAACGATATTGGTCACCGCCACCCACTCCCACCGACTGCTGCTGTGCTTTTTGACTTCCCCGGCGCTCTCCGTGGTCCTGAAACGAAGCGGAGGCGATCGATGGACAGACGGACGGAACGCGGCACCCGGTTCAGTTTCAGTCGTTCCGCTTTGTTTCTAACAACCTTGTGTGCACACATCTCACACACTCCGACAGTTGTAACCCTCTCAGTGTGAACTGCATTTCTAAAATGAAGATGAATACCGGGTTCTTCTCAAATAAAACATCATCTAAAATGACTTGAGTTGTGTCCGCAGTACATCCAGAAACATAATAACTTAACTTGGTGACATCTCTATCAAGACCTAATCATTGAATCTTTCTCCTACTGGAAGATGGACTACAGTAGGCGTGCTTTCCAAACAGGGCCCCATTTCCGATAGCATCTTTAGGTGGAACCGAGGAGCCCACAAAACTTGCAATATTTCAAAAAAAAGAAGGAGGAAAAGTCCTTCACAACTAAGTAACTTCCCTTGCTCCGATCACAGTGTGCTAAAAGTGCCACCTTAGCAATATCCCTTTTAATCAAGCCAAGCCACAATAGGAGACAGCAGGAAGTGTGTGTAAATAATGCATTAATAACCATCCCATCTACACTCCCGGAGGCTGTGCCGGCAAGTAGGGAGTTTAAATATCTCTAAGGGATACCTTCATCTGAAAAGTGCTCAGCTCTGTGCTCAGAGCCTCTGCTGGAAAGAAAGGGGGAAAAAAACCCTCAAACTAATTGTGAGGAGTTCAATGGCAGTTCAACATGGAGTGCACTTTCCAAGGCCTCGGCAGAGAGCGATGGAGGATGGCCGATCATGTCCGCATCGCCCTCATTGACAGCTGTTTCAGAGGGTGGCAACCTTTGATGATGAGCTATCGACAATGCTTTTCAAACTTTATCTTGCCCTCTCAATACTGACATTGACAGTGAGTGCAGGTTTAAAGCTACTTCTCTATATTTACTGCAGCTTTCTTTACGTGCAGAGACACTGAAGGCAACATGACCTTGTCAGTTTCTTCATAATAACCTCAGGATCAATTTTTGAAGATCATCAAAAATACATTTCCCACCCCAGGACATGTGTGCAGATTAGAAGCACTGCACCTTGTTTGCTTTTGATGTTTCTTGGTGTATTTTCATTGTATTCCCGTAGATATCTGGCCTCACATAACATGTAAACAAGTTCATTGGTAGACGTCATGATTTTGGTGTCCATCCCCCAGAGGGTCGAATGAAAAATTGGATTGCATTTTTTTATTAAAGAAACAGATATGCCAACTTCTTCTGAGAAAATTGTATTTATATTTGAGTTTAAATATAACAAACACTGTTTCACTGAGTCCTCATATAACCTTTTGTTTACACTCCTGTACAAGGAGTCAACTTTGCTTTCATACTGAATGACGTTTTCAACACTGAGTCCCACATAACATCAATCATGCTTTAGTTGCAGGGTGCAAATATTTGACATTTTACAACACTTTGCAAATACACTTATCGGTGTGTTATTGCAGGTATTCTCAATGCATGTGTCTGGAGACGAGGTCAGAGGTCATGGTAATGCTTTACCACCACGAGGGTTTAAACTTACCTGGTCACTACTTACTCTGCTACCCTGATGCCCTGCAGTTCTGTCCTGTCTCTGAATGGCAATGTGGTAGTTATGTTCCATAGTAAACAGCCACTGATGAAATATGCTATATGTGATTGGTCAAAAGATAGATAATAGGTGTAGTATACTCTCAATACAGAGAAACAGCTGTTAGGGCTCTCAATACGGTGTAAACAATATGCAAATCAGCTTAGTGAAAAAATATATATGCACCACTGTATTGGTTTAACAAATTAATAATTCACTGAATACTCTGTATTAGCCACACTGTGCATACCAAACACACTTGTTTTGGTGCTGAACCAAAGTGTGCTGGCCTTGCCTTTGCTCCGGGAGCCTTGATGAGGAGCCCAATCAATGTGATGAAACCTCAACCAGGGCTACTTCTAATCCAACACTGTTTACGTCTGCAGCAGTCGATAGTCTGTAACCTTGGACATGGGCGCACCTCGCCTCCACATCACCGTCACCGTGCAAAGAAAACCTCATGTGCGATTTTTTTCCTGTTTTCTTTTCACGTTTTTCACCTCAGCTGGAAGAGCACAGCCGTTGCTGCGGGTTGAGAGAAATCTCAAACATCTTGGGTTCGTGAAGCTCTCGCGAAGCCAAATCGGGCGATGTGGAAATCTCACTGTCATCGCGTTAAAAACCGAGGCTGTTTCCCCGAAGTTGCTGAAAAGTTGACGCTTTAAAAGTACAAGGTTTTTACCCTACAGCGATGATATAGTATCCTGCTGTGGAAGCCTGGTGTGTGAATGAGAACATCTGGTCGGAGGGGGAGAGTGTGTGTGTATGTGTTTGTGAACAGCTGCGTGTTCATGTACACAAAGACACACACTCACTCAATCCCTGCCAAATCTTTGGTATATGAAACCCCCATACAAGTCCCCCCAGTGGTCCCATTCAACACGGGGTGCAGCGGGCGCCTCGGCTCGCCACCAATGGAGACCCTCTGCCAGTGTTAAGCCCTTTTAATGACTGGATTTTCCTCCCGATTGCCAAGTTCCCTTGTAATTGCTTGATGGTCAGCCCGGTGCTGTGCCAGAGCCGGGGGGAGCGCTTGGCAGTCGGTTGGGTGTTGGCTTGGACAAGTTTGGGCAGAAATAGCTGCAGCGGAAGCTTTCGGAGTCGCTGTTCGGACAGTTACAGCCCAGGGTTTTCACACTGAGAGGGACCGGAATGAAACGGTGCCTTGTAGTCAGAGAAAAGAGGGGAGAATGGAGAGATTGTTTCTGTTTGCTGAACCCAATAAGGATTGTGTTCCCCCAAAAGCATCCCTTTACACACACACTGTGCTCCTCTCTTTTACTTACAGAGCTCCTTTTCTTGCAAAACCATTATCACTGCTGCTTTTAATCACCAGGCTTTTATATCGTCTGCACCAATTTCTGAAAATAGAAAATGCAGGTTAGCAGAATTAGGATAGATAAATAACACAGCGCAAGAAAAGACAAGAAATGTGCAAAAATGGAATTGACTCCACCGACCGTGTCTGCGGGCTGTCAGTCGCCTTTGAGCATGTCAACTACAAATGGGAATCGCTGGCCTTTACGCACATATCAGTGACCTTAAACCCACCACACTTGGACGCCTTTTGTCTCAGCACACAAAGATGCCCAGACTGTAGTTTTAAAAAAGCGAAGGAAGGGAAAAAAACAAAGTAGATGTATGGTAATGCGCTGACCGGCTGCACTGGCGCTGCCGCTGTGGCAAACAAAACACTCTCCAAAAGAGCCAAAGAGGGGGGAGAGGTAAGGAGATACATCAATCAATTAACAATTACCCCTGCTGCTAATCAGCTGTCCCCGGCCTGCGCCGGCCGGCCCTTTTGTAATCCCGTTGGCAGCATCAATTAAATTCTTAAGGTTAGTCTATTGAATTTTCCAGATAGTGGAAGATGGGGGTGGGGGGGAGTTCATGGGGAAGGACAAACTGTAGCCCAAACCTTCACCTCCTCTTTTTTTTCTTTTCTGCTCTCCTCGCATAGACATGTGGCTTCAGCAGCATCTAACCAACCCAGACCGACCTGAACTCAAATTGGAGTAGAATTAATAGAATCAGCCGGGAGAATAAGATGTAATAGGAACGGAGAGGCTAACGGTACAGTGCATGATAGAGGAGGGCAGGAGAAGCCGATAGAATACAATAAAGCATAATGCAACAAGACAGAGCAGGACAGTAGAACAGGGGCGGTGAAGTCTCAAGTGTAAAAGCACCGTCGGGCTGAAATAAAAGTGAACAGGGTGACGGTCTCGTAAGCTGAAGGGTAAGAGGGTGTGATTTAATGAAGCGAGGTAGTGAAGTGAGACCATGTAGCAGCAGTGCTGTTCAGTCTGTGGGTGTACTGCCATCTTTATGAGAGGAGGTTTGGACCTTGAAAAGTGAGGAGATCTTTTGGGAAGCAAGCAGATTTTAGTTTATTTTACTGGTAAGCCCAGAATAACTTACGGTGCTGTCAGACAGCCCTTTCCAAAGGGGAATGAAGCCGTTATATCGTTGTCTTCAGAGTAATTTGACCCCGTAGAACACGGGAGTTGCTGGTTTACTGCTGCATGTTCATGTTTTTGTGTTATTGTGTGACTTTCAGATCCAAACC
The DNA here is from genome assembly GCA_016806645.1 of Ophiodon elongatus. Classification (NCBI taxonomy): domain Eukaryota; kingdom Metazoa; phylum Chordata; class Actinopteri; order Perciformes; family Hexagrammidae; genus Ophiodon; species Ophiodon elongatus. Next base: position 241,787 of record JACSYO010001808.1, on the reverse strand, counting down.
TTATCATATATATAGATATATATAGATATATTTAGCAACGTCATCATGCAGAAAGTTACGTCAGCTTGCGTTGGGAAAACCTTTTTTAGAAGGCCTTGGGGAAATAGCTTTGTGATAAGACATGCAGACACAAGTTTAATGTTCAAATTTGTGTACATAAGGAACACGACTGTGAAGCTGAGGATGGTATAAAAAACCTCAAGCCCCCACATCCTCAAAAGTTAACATTGGGTGTTGATGATTCTGATTAGGGTTAGGCTCAGGGAATGCCTCATGTGTGTCAACCAAGGTCCTCACGAGACGAGAAGTACAAACATGTGTGTCTCCTTTAGGAAAGACAACACACACACACACACACACACACACAAACATACATGAAGCAAACAAGAGGTGGAGGATGTAGGTTTCTTCCATTTTTCTCCCTGCTGATAGGGTTTTTTAGGGGAGTTTTTCCTGAGTCGATGAGAGGTTCTGGGACAGAGGATGTCAGTGTGTACAGATTGTAAAGCCCTCTGAGGCAAATTTGTAATTTGTGATTTTGGGCTATACAAAAATAAATTGAATTGAACTGAATTGAGGAGAATCTCTGATCCGTCCATAATGACTCGTAGGGAAAACAAGAATCACATCATTATGTTGAAACAATCCCCCTCCCATACACATTTGCTGACCATACTAATTACCCATCACCTAATCAATACATTATTTAATCTTCCCCCCAGTAACACAAAGCTCTCTGGAAGAACCGAACAATTCCTTTTTTTTTTTTTTTTTTTCATCTTTTATTGCTTGCCGTTTATTGCTTGCTTCCTTAAAAAGCGATTTGTAATTTAAACCAGGATGCCTTGTGGACCTGGAAGGAGCGCAGCCTGCTGGAGGATGCTGACGGCGCTCTGATGTCCTCGAGTGAAACTTTATCTGGCTGACCCTCGGCAGCCTCTGGCGCCTCGCTGCACCGCTGCTGGGTGCGATTGATTCGGACGCTGAACTTATCATCGAGTGAGACGTGAGGAAGGAAATGAAGAATTCTGCCTCAGAATTAGACATCCAACTTTAAGTAAAGAAATCACTAGTGACAAAGAGTAACTCAATTGACGGAGGAAGATTAGGACGAGGTGGATGATTAAGTTGTTGACTAGAAGCCAATAATAACTTTGGTTCATCTTCCTTTTTTTCAACCAACCCCAAACTTTTTAATGATAGTCTCTCCGCACATCACTGTACCGCTTGATTCCTTTCCTTCATCTCTGCCTCTGTACTCTCCAATAACCACTAAAATCCTAAGCAATTAATCTCGTTAAAGTTTATTGCACTTTTAAAGCTACTACCAGGAACTTTTATTTTGTGTTTATGGCGGTCCCTGTGGACAAAAACGGTAGTGTTTCTAATCACCAGATTTCTTTTAGAAAACCTCTCATCTTTCGGCACCAGGGTCTGACAGGCCGCCCCACTTAGTCCTGGTTCTGGTTCTCCCGTGCCTCCCTTTCCTACCAACTCAAAATCAACTATGTTCAGTCCAGGAGTTCCCGGTCTGGGAGTTTGCAATATGGTAAACAGAAGGGGAAAGAAGAATGCCATATTTTTCTTGTGAATTACTGGGTCTTTTGACCTCCTCAGTCTGAAAATAAATAAATAAATAAAGCCCTTCATTTTAACTAGTCATCACAGAAATACATCATTTGTATAAAGGGGTATGAGTAGTTTATTTTAAGGTGTTGCCAGCTAAAACACTTGAGAACCACTGTTTTACTTCATATTTTTTTGGGGGGTGGTGTAGCTTGTTTTTTGTTGTTTGCATCTCATCAAACAGACGGTAAGTAAGCGTGATCGTCATTCTTCACCACAGATATTTGACACGGTTCGTGTTTGTTTGAAGCAGTCATCTCCATAAAGTCTAAAGTCTCTCTTAAAAACAAAGAAACTGCGGGTCAGTCGGGTGAAGACAAAAGACGAGGGCGCTCACTGTGCAGGTATTCAAACGCCGCGGCTGCACGGTAGCTGCTGTGGTGAAAGACTCCAAAAAACAAAAAGCAGAGGATGCGTGTTCCTTCTGCAACATCTCCCCATCACTCGCCCCTCCATCAGCGCGTCTGGCTGCGCGCCGGAGCGTGAACGGGCAGATTTTCCGGTAGCACAAGCCTGAGATGGGCTCCTGCGTCTCGGTATAGTTTCACCGGGGCCTCCCGCCGAGTCCCCCTACTGCCGCTGCACAGACTCGAGACTCTGCAGCCCCAGGACACAGTCACCACGGGGGGAAGAGGAGATATAAGAGGGGGGATATAGGAGGGGGGGTAGAAACGGAGGGAGGGAAGAGAGATGGGAGGGTGGGTGAGCTGCATGAAGGGTAGGGGCAGATAATGAGAGGTAGAGAAGATGAAGGGACAGAGATGAGAAAGAAGGCGGCGAGGGGAGGGGAAGCCGAAAGAGGTAAACAGAAAGCAAGGAGAAGTCGACAAACACGGAGCGAGACGGAGGGGGGGGGGAAGGAGAAGGAGAGAGTGATTGCTCGCGGCTCATTTCTCCACACATGAGCCCATCTGTACAGCGCCCAGGGTGGGACGGCACCGCTGCTCTGTCTGAAATGACTGAGCGAGCCAAAGACACCCCAGCACCACAGGAAGCCAAATGCAATCCCATGAATCCCGGGCTCGCCTATTATTCTGCAGAAAGCCCTTTTTAAAGTGCCATTTTTTTTCTCGCTGGTGGTGCCTTGTTGATTTACTTTCTGTTCCATCATGACTTAAGATGACCGTAATGTGTTTGAAAGAGGTTCATGGTTAAATGTCATGTTTGAGAATATTTTGGCCTTGCACATTTGTGTTATATTATATAAATACTGTACATACTTAGATGTGTGTGTGTGTGTGTGTGTGTGTATGTATATATATATATATATATATATATATATAAAATATATGTATGTGTGTGTGTGTGTGTGTGTATATATGTACTGTATACACAGTGAATTTCTCCCTTGGTTCCTGGTTCCATCTTGCCTCCATCAACATAGCAGCACCACAGGGGTAAAAAAAGGAGAAATTGACTGGCAGAGAGCAAGAAATGGTGTTTGCAGTGAGCATCTTGTGGTATTGTAATATTTACTGTTAGCACCTCAGGCTACATGATACGCTCCACTGTCACCATCAAACAAGCAGCTCTCTGAAGGAGGGAGCACATCTGTTGTCACCCCTCCCTCCCGCTCCCTTCCCTGTCTCGGGAGTGAGCAAAAAAAAAAAATAGAGTAAGAAGAGAGAAAAGCAAAGGAAGAGAACCCTGGAGTTACAAAATACATAACTTTCTGACCCCCTTTCTCCTCTTACTCACACACAGACACACCTACACACACACAAACCTACACCTACACGCACACACACCTACACACACCCTTCCTCTTCCTCTGACCATGGCTTAGGATGCAGCCGATTCAAATTGATCATTCCTCTGACCAATAATTCATTGTGATGGAGCAGACGTGGTGTGTGCATGGCGAGCGCCCGGCCGCGCAATGGCCCCTGCATACTAAACGGCCCCGCCGGCCAATCGTGCCGCGGCGGCCTCGGTCAGGTGACCCGCTGTTTATCCTCTGATAAATGGCAGGTCAAGTCGGGTGGCGCTCACCGCCACATCCCTCAGCGCCATGTCAACCGCACTCCCGAGCGCTCATCAAACCCCCCTCGCTCCTTCTCCTCAGACCCCTCTCGGCCCCCTCCCCCTCTCCCCCCTTAAATCCCTTCTGCAATCACCCACCGCCCCCACCAACCCCCCGCCCCCCAGTATTTGCCCCGCATGCATCCATTATTCTCCACGCTCACTGCACCGTCAGCACAGTCATGATTGCTGACTTCTCCTTCCACTGCCAGCCTCCACTTTGAACACAATTAACTTAGTAATTGCATTTGTTTTAGGAGTATGGGAGTGATTATCAAAGCCACCTATGATCCTCCAAGCATACACACTCGCTGCTTTGCCTGTCTGTTGATGGGCGCCTGTGCAGGCGAGACCACGGGGGGGTGCACAGATATGGCTGGGAGCACTTCAAAGCAAACCTCGCTTCCTTGCTCAACCTCATATACCTTATTAGAATCCCCTGATTGCCAAACCCCTCTGTTGCTTTTGTTTATCTGTTTGTTTCTTGGGCGGCCAAGCCACCGAGGCTTTTGAAATCCAGGGGGTCATTTTCAGCACAGCTGCCACTAACAATGCAAAATACATGGAGAGATTGAGCGGTGGAAATGGCCCACACCTACACTGCCGTTCTGATTTGAATTTGAAGAGGCTGGTGTGAAAATGTGTGTTTAGGGTGAAGTGGTTTGCTTTTAAGTCCGTCTTCTGTCGCAATCAAAGTAAGGATTGGTCTGTATGCTGCGTCAAATATAATTTAGAGTTATAGTAAGTGTAGTTCAGATGCTATAAATTGGTTCCCAGCAAAGGCTTGTATTTAGTTTAAAAAAAATAAAAGCTCACACAATATAAGGTCATGAACTCCCCATCAAATTTTCTTTCATAGCGTTCGTTAAAAACGTCACTATTCAGGCGTGAACACGCCTTTACATTGAAATACTGCAACCCTGCATTATGAGTCCAAACACAAGCCTGTGTGATGTCCCGGCATTGTTACACTATACACAAAATACTCTATTCTGGCTGCATTTTGTGGATCCTTCTTACGACATTGACTTTGAATAAAAGACCAGTATTGCAGCCCTTTTTTAATTGAAATGCAAACTACATCAACGGCCGGGCCGCGGAATTGGCAATACTCTCCTGGCGGCGTGATAAAGGCTTTTTTGCTGTTTCTGTGGCTATCGACTTGGTCATGTGTGTAATTGCCTAAAGCGTCTCTGAAGCCTCCGATGCACCAATGTAAATATTAAAGAGAGCGCTCAGCTTAATAAAATGCTGTTCAAACAATATGGGGCCCAAGTTATCTCCGCCTGTCCGTTTTCAGCGGGGCCCGGGAGTGGAGGGGTTCTGCACGGGAGACGGGGTCAGTATCAAGATGAGAACTGCTCCTTCATAAGAGCCGGAGAAAACGAAGGGGAGCGAGGCGACAACCGATTAAATGAATCCGCTAAAGAGTGAATAGGGCTGAGGTAAGAAAAAGGAAGTGAAAATAGGAGATATTATAGTCACTGAGAACTGGAGGAGGAGGAGGAGGAGGAGGGGGAGGAGGTGGAGGTGGAGGAGGAGGAGGAGGAGGAGGAGGGAGACAGACAGACAGACAGACAGACAGCAGGAGGGAGGGGGGTGATGGATCAGACGGATTCTCTAATGGTATTGATCCTGGCCAAGGCCACGGTGGAGATGAAGGCCTCCCTGCACAGATACCCTGCTGTCACCTTGACCTTGGGCCAATCCCTGACCTCTGACCCCGTGACCCCTTCCAGCCTTGCCTTTGCTGACCCCTCCCCCCCCCATCCCCTCCCCTGCTGGTCCCCTCCGCCACCGCCCCACCTTTCCAAATGAGAATTGACTTTGCTGGTGCATGCGAGGTGGAAATGCGGGTTAAAGTGTGTCAATAATGTTTCACGGGAACAGTTTCTCCGGCGGGTTTTCGGGGGCGGCGCAACGTTCTGACATTCGCTCGCTGTGTGGACGCTGTAGCGTGTCCTGAGAGGCAGTTGAAGGGAGTTACGAGGCCGCTAACTGCCTTCAGCTATTGATCCGTCGGTTAAATTGCATGCACACAGAGCAAACGGAGAGGGAGCACTGAGAGTCAGCCACTAGGGCGACGCACACGCGGCTCACGATAGCCACAATCTAATGGTAATTGCTTTCGATCTGTCCCCACAGACACACGATTTACAGCAGGTCTTCTCCCGAATAGGTGACACCAAATATTAAGTGTGTATGGTGTGTGTGTGTGTGGGCAAGGGAGGATAAATGTATCACAGTTTGCTCTCACGCTCAGGTAGTTGAGGAGCTGTACCAGAAAGAAAGAGGCCAGAAAGAAAAACACGAGTTCATCGACATCAGGACGAAGGAGAAAAGAACAACGGTCGTGCAAACATGATAGTTGATCATCTCTAAAATGGACACTTGGCTTTCTCCTCACCCTGCACTTCATCACCGTGTCGCCGCTGAATGGTGTTTAGGGAGCGGCGGGGGGGTGGGCAACGCTTCTCGTGCGGCCCCCAGGTGATTACGCTGAATGGATTACAGCGGGAAACGGCTGTCCTTCTTTCAAACTGCCAGGTGGCGTCCATTTTTCTCCCGGTCCTCATTGTTGGGCTCTGTGTACAGGACAGATTTAGACGGCCCAATAAAGTCCCAGCTTTAGACGAGACAGCTTGATGCAGCACCCTCTGATCTCAATGGGGATACAGTAGATCAACTGCCTCGGTGTTAACTTGATGCGCAAAAGACAAAGGTAGAGCCTGAAATGATGTTCTAAGCTTGTGCTCGCCTGGAAATCCTCCATAAGCCGTTAAAACTGACCCGCTGGACATTTTCCAAACTAATCAATCTTGTGCCCATTCACTCGTCCCTCAACTTCTTTTTTTCCTCTGCTCATCTCTTCTCCCTTGTTGCAAACAGCCGAGTTCATTAGCTGGTATTTGCATCAGTCCATTCCCTGCGGAGCGGGGAGCTGTTTGTATCCCTTGTAGCCTGCTACCTGCCAATGCTAATCCTGTTTACAGTAGCACTAAAACACAACTTAGTGGGCCATCCATCCCAAACATCCTCTCCACCTGTCAATAGGCTTAACACATCTACCAAATTTATGTCGGAGTCATCGCAGAGGATTATGTCAGCCATTTGTCCCACTTATCCTGCCATTTGCTCGCTGATAACAAACAAATCACTGCAGTTGAGATAAACCTTGTGTTTCCAAGTCAAAAGACTCCAGAAACTTCTCAGTCTTACTTCTGCTTCTCACTCTGAGTAATGCGATCCGACATAAAAACACAATTTTCTGTCATATTTAGAAGAGGTTTCTTTATTTCACAGGAGAGATTTCTGCATTTGACTCTGCACTTTTCTCACTGCGTGGTATGAAGTGGGTGGGGCTTAAGCTGGAAAAGGGGACCATGCACCAATCTGGATTTACCTACATTTGAGAATGAATCTGATGACAGTTGGTGGGTTGTTTGGTCACTGTAAATCATACTTCATCTAACCACCACACTTCATATAGTGTCCAGTCGAGATAAAACGAGCCCGGACTGATGAAGTTTATTCAGGTTTATATTCACTTCATCGACCAACTTTAGAGCTAAACGGAAGTTTAACAAATAAAAGGCAAAACAATACATGAAACTCTGTTAGAATCACTTACAGAAAGTTATCAAATGCACAAATAAAAAAAATAAAAATAAAAAAACGTATTAATTATTATCTTCCGTGTTTATCTCAGCGTTAATGACACTGTCATTTCCTTCTGTTACCTGTGTCTCATGTCTTTTCAAAATAAAAGCACTTCAGTGATAATGAGAAATGACAAAAAACTAAAAGCAATACAACAAATACATTGCAAACAACTGAAACCACAGTGTGTGCACTTTGGGTCCGCAGAGGAACAAGAGGCACAACAACAGGAACAAACAACAGACCTGCTTAAGTTGTGAGGTTTTCACCCAGCAACAACAAAATAATGAGCTTGACAATTAGTCTGCTGCTCTCAGAGGGTGGCTTGTTATCTATCATCCTTTTAAACTTGGATATGAGGCAGCTTGGAAGCAGCAGTATTTTAAAGCAACTCAATACTGGATCTCATTTAAATCCATTTCTCCTGTTTGGATGTGGCCCTTAGTGCTGTCGCTGGCTTTATAAGGACCTGATGTGTCCTAAATCTTTGATTCACCCGCAGCTGATGTTAAAATGGAATCCTGGAAGTTTTCCAGCGCTGTTTTGTCCTCGCCTTTGTTACCGTTGGAGTATTGTGTATGATAGAGGGACCGCTGGGACTGTTTGTCACACTGATCCTCTTATACCGCCTCTATCCCTTTGTTTAAAGCAACAATTAAAACTGTTAAGCCACCGACTGTTGTATTTTTTCCCTCTAAGAGCATTTTTTTTTTATCACTTCACAGAGTTTAAGAGCCTTGATAAAAATACCATATTTTGAACAGCACTTGTTTTTATGTGAGCAAATATCATCACTTTATATTATAAGCAGGGGTAGAGGACGGCTGTAGGTAGAAAGGTGCACATGAAATGTTTGTGCCTTTATTTTAGACTGGGCTGTACACATTTGTGGCCTGCTCCACATGAAATAAAAAATATTTACAAGTTGCAACTTATTAATAATATAACTGTCAAGTTTCCCACAGTTGTGGTTCATAATGGCTCCCTCAGCTTGTGGGATTTCCAAATATCCAGTCAGAATCCAGTGATAACTCCCTCATAATGAAGTCATTTTCATTTTTTGGAGTTTCCTTGGCCTTGCTCCAGGTTCCCTCAGATGGCGACCAGATGTCGAGATGTATCTCTAAAGACTCTCGACACTTCAACATTTCATTTTTTGGGGGGATTCTTCTCTCGACATGTCACACATGAGGGCAGAAAAGCATGGAATCAGTTTTAAACTCAAGCTTATGTCTTTCTTTTTTTCTCCTCGGCAGAATCTCTTTCGACTTAAATATTGATCGGCATCCATAAATCTTCTGAGTGAGAGGGTCTGATTGTTGGCAAAACAGTTAAACATGCAATGTGGCTGTATCTACCACTCTCATTAAGCCACTGCACACGGCTGAATTTAAAGCAATGACAAGTTAGTGTTGAGTGTAAACAGGCAGGATGTGCTTGCCAGCAGAGGGAAGTGTGTTAGTAAGAGGTCTAGGGAGCAAGAAATAGTCTTGAAATATTTATAGGGTTTGACTTGGATCCCTCCCCGAGGATCGAGCGTTGAAAACTTGCAATCTGTGGATCGCCAAAGGCAAACTGACGCAGAGGTCAAGCCTATAGGTTTTTCTTTACATGAAAACAACTCGTAAAAGGGGGAAAAGACAGAGCAAGGGGAGAGAATAATATATTCTGAACCCGGGAGCAGGATTTTAGCTTGAGAGGGATATGGATTTTTTTTTTTTTTTTTTTACTCCTTTCCATTTTTTTTTGTTGTTACAGACATCTCCCCTCATTTTCCCGGGATCAAAAATCCATTTTGGATCATCCATTCAATATTAAATCTGGCAGGTACTTGTACACACAACAAACTCAATTTGCCGAGGCGATTTTGAGATCTTTCATGGATGTGTCAATGACAGACAACAAAGATCCTGTCTTTCATTTTTGATGTGGCTGCGGCAGGTCCAGTGACATCTGATCATGGCAATGGGGACACTTTCCTCATTGCCATGCAGATATTTATGTGAATATTGAAAATTCTCTCCATGTCATATCGTCTATGAAATGGGGACCTTATCGCACATTCTTTTTAAAGACACTCAAATCCATTTCATATCAAAACAGAGACCACTCCAGTGAACTGCCACCCGTGACTCCTACCAAAACAGAGAGAGGTCGGCTCCTCATTTCCTCATGGTTACCCAGGCAATGAGGCCAGGAAATTGGACAGTAGGAGGCATCCTCTCAGTGCTCCATATGACATGCCTCAAATCACTCTTAAGGAGTCCTTTTAGAGAAGCCAAAAATATGCCTGATTACTTTTGCCATCTTTATTTCAGCCTCTCCTTCTAATCTGAAATATCACCAAAATCTGTGGAAACCAATTATTTTCCATTCCAGCTGCAAGAACTCTGTCTGCAGATGTGTAATCTCCTGAAATGAGGCGAGACATGCGTCCTGTGGTCTCGAGTGCTCTTGTGCAATATCAGGGCAGCCAAATTGCTGTTACGTGGATCCAAACACAACCCGTGAAGTAATTACGAGGCAACAATCACCCAGGCGAGGCCAGACGTAATCAATAGGCCATCAGACAGACGGGTCAGGGGCCAAATGTCAGGGGTCAAAGTTTAGCTTCACTCTAACTCTGCCCGTATATGTGTGCATTGTTGTTTTTTTTGGTCCTCTGGAGGAAGAGGATGCTGATTCATAACTAGCAGGGGGATGGACAGTGAGGTGGAGTCCAGCTGTAGCTCCATCTATTCTTCTGGAGGCGCTGAGTATTGATTAGAATCTACCACATTATTACAGCCCTGAGGAGAGGCAATCCAAACAGCTGGGATAACACTCGAGGTCCCTCCTCCAACTCACCTGGGGAATGATACAGTGTAACTGATAACATCACAAATGCCGTACAATGGTTGCACCTCGGAGAGAGCATCCATTTTCCATGAGGTGACCTGATTTTGTGCTTCAAAAAAATCTAAAACAAGCCCCTGAAATTTAAACAAAAAAGAAAGAAAGAAAAAAAAAGTCTTAAAGAAGCATTTACCGGCGGATGTCGGCTGCTCAACCTGAAGGATAAACTTCACAATTGTGCTTCATTTTGCTAATTCCTCGTATGTAATTTTCTTTAAAATGACCAGCGTCTGGGCCTGTGACGTCGTCGTCCTAATTGATGTAACCAGGCAATCAGCAGGCACACCTGGTGTGAATTAGCTGTCCATCTCTACCAACTGATGGTGGCTAAACATGCTGGAAAGCAACTCAATTGTTTGGTGTAACTTTATACAGTTGGATAACAGCGTGTCGTGTGAAACCTGCTTAAAGGTGAGATCATTTGTTCCATGTTTCGCTATTTTTCTGAGCAGTTTGGTGTGAAATGTGTTGCTGCTGTAGGTTTTTGGAGTCATCAGTGCAAAATGAGGCCTTGGAGTTGACACATTTTAGACGTCTAGTTTGCGTTTTTGTTCTCAATCTCATCATCTCCTGATTTATTAGAAACGTCGTTTGCATTAATGTGAAACATTTTGCTGTACGCCGTTAAGGAAAATGCTTCTTGTGCTGACCCTTGACCTCTCCGTTGATGGTGCTCCAAGCGTTTGAGCTGGGAAGAGAAGAAGTTGGTGATCGTTGCTTGAAAAAGATGCAGGAAAAGACGTAGGATTTAAGTGACAGTGAGATCCCCCACAATGGTGGCAGATTTATTGATTATTAGTCGCTCCTGTGCCATGACCTCTGTGTCTTCGAACGCTGTGTCCAAACTGTCAGGTGACATCAAACTGTATCAGCTTTAGAGCAGCAAGCGGCTGGACCAAATGATCCAGAACCTTCTGTTGTAAAGCCTGCGATGCACGGGAGGAAGAGATACAGTCCATCATCAGCCTCCTTTTGTGTGAGACCCCTCCTCCCCTCCCTGCTCCTACTGTCACCCCTCCCTCCCCCTCCAGCAGGGATGTAGCCATGAAATATGTGCAACTTCCCGTTGAAATTAGAGGGCCCTGAACCATGAAAGGCACCACAGGTATTGGCTGTACGGCGAGCAGCGGCAGCCCCGCTACATGCCCGGCCTCTGTGTTGTAAAGCTCCGACAGCAGAAAGACACACGGCCACTCGTCTGTAACATATTAAAATACGAGGGAAATATATTACCCTCGTACTCTGATGAATTATGAGTTGTGTCTCAGGAGCTGGAAACGCTTTAGCGGTCTCCTTTGGAATATGGAGAGCATCACCTCTAGACTCCTAAAATCCTGGTTAATTACTACTCTTAGCTTAACGGCACCATTTCTCAACAATGGGACGATGCTCATTAAACCAAACCGAATCTTTTTATTTTCTGCAACTTCAATTATTTGTTATAGATGTATCCACAATACACATTTTGGAAATCCAAGTGAATTGTTTTTAGTGCCATATGTGTCAAAATAAAGCATTGCAATTTGTCAGGCTTTATGAAACGATGCATCTCAAGAAGCCAACGATACAGACCTCAGAAGCTCTGCTGGCTCCCACCAGAGTCAACAGGAGGACCGAGAGCCAGGCTGCAGCTTTAAATTAATACCAAATGAGAGTTTCTCCTCTGCTCTCTTAAAAAGCACTATTGATTCATATTTTGGTAAACTTTTGCTCAGTCATAGCTCGAAAGTGCATGTGGTAAGCCATGCTCTCTGCTGGTTGTTGTTTTTTTATTTAAAGGAGCAAATCTAACTTTGAGATTATTCATAGCAAGAGGAAATATATGTAATACATTGATGTTTTGAGGGTAATTTGGCGATACTGGCAGTCAGCTTAGTCACACATTCATGTTTACACATCTACAGTCAGTCCATATTTTTCTGTTGCTCAATCAATATGAGCTTCTATGATAGATGGAGAACCCCCCCCCCACCCCACCCCCTCCTCCGCCTCTGCATCATTGGTGCTCAGTAGCTTGTGAGACAATGCAAAGCAATGTTGTTATTAACTTAGAACAGTAACTGTGTAGGAGGAGAAATCTATAGGAGACTATTGAGTGTAGGCCACGGGCAACACAGTAAATATTTGTGTGTGTGAGTTAATAAATCCAATCCATTGTCCGATTCAATTAAGAGGAAGCCTTATTGCAGCCTCGCTCCCATTGGTTTCCTTGCCCGGCACGGTGCAGCTCGGATCATCTCCCCTGCTCCAGGAACTCTGGGAGCGCACCGCTTTCTGGAACCAAAGCTTATCCGTGTATTTGAGGGCACCTCTGACAAGACGGGCATCCATCTCCGCAGCATTTAAAGGTGAACAACTTTATCTCGCGCCACTTTAAAGAACATCACCTCTGTGCAATCTCAGAAGATTGATACTGTCAGAAGTGAAACATTGTTGAGCCACATGACTGATGGGCCGCTCAGAGGGAAAGTGGAGCGCTTGATGAGATATTAATCAGGCAGCGGCGGGAGGGGTGGAGCAGCGTGGATCCTAAATGCGCGGAGTGATGGAGATGTTGGAGATCTGAGGTGTCTTTGGCGAGGCGGAGCTTGTTGGAGGGGAATAATGAATCGGGCCATTAGCATATTGTCACTGGTTGTCTTGTTTACTCCGAGGTGTTTGCCAAGCAGCTCTCCCCAAGGAGAAACGGCCGCTTCACAGTAACTTCTGGAGTAAACAGTGATATGCTAATGCTCATGCAAATACACACACACATGCCCGCACACACGTACTGTACGCTCACAGACGGCAAACACACAATAAACTTTGCTTTTAACAACCTGTGACGGGGCGATGGCTCACGTTCTTTGTCAATATTTATTGCAAAGAGGGAGGATGGGAGGGCTCAACATGGAAATGCAAGGCCTCCTGCTTCTCATCTGCTTGTTGTGTGGAATCAAAGGGTACAAAACAGCCAAGTTTACCCACAGCAAACATCCGAGCTGCGCTTCCAGATGCCTATATTATCCACACGGGCAAAACAATCCAGAACAATAGCGTTTCTGAAGCTATTCTCATTGACGTTTCCATCACCGCTCATGACCCGTACATGCCTGTATCATCATTTACTGTTGATTACACTTGTATTTGCAAGAGGGGCTGGGATGTTCAGGATCAGGCGCAGCTCTGTCAGTTCATTCTGTCATATTTTTTTTTTCCCCACCTTTCTCTTTCTCCAGCATCTCTTTGTCTGTCTACATCCTTCTCCCTCCTAAACTCTCTCCGTCGGCGCTCGCTCAGGCTCTCGTAATTGCTGGTAGTCTGCTTAACAGTCACAATGCCTTACTGTAATCAAAGAACTGACAAAAGACCTCTTTCATTTCACTGCCTGCCTCTGTGTACAGTATAATAAGCTTCCGTCTTGCTCACATGTCGAGAAGCCAAGGACCCCAGCGCAGTAATTTTGCATTGAATGAGATGAAGGTGATCAAAGTCCGCATAGTCTTTTTGATTCTCTAGAATAGCCAGGCCCTCCCTCTGCTATGCCTTTTGAACATCTTAAGATTCCTTCGCAAAAAAAAAGGAGGACAAAAAAAAATGCTATTCCTGCATTCTTCTTGTAGATATTCCCACTACACTCCTGCCTGGGAAGCTGGCTCCCCAGCGTTTTTTGGGGGAAACTTTGAAGGAAAGGAAAGGACAAGCAGCTTCTGGCGGAATGAAACCCAGACTTTGTCTGTGCGTTTGTTCAAGTGCAATATGTACAGCGGTGATGAGAGGGCCGGGATTTACTTTGTCTGTTTTTAAATGCTCATTTCTGGAGCATTAAACCCTGAAAGGAACCATGTTTCGATCAATATATATGAGACTCTTCTTTTTTTGGTCCAGTGGTTTTAGATTTTCAAAATCTCAGCTGGAATCTTGCTTCTGGTGCTTTTTCCATCCGAGATGAACAGGTCAATGTATAAGAATGAATGGATGCATGACACGTGTTTTTTTTTCTTCTTTTTTTTTTCTTGAAACACAAATGCAAGTTCTCGAAGTTTTGAATAACAAGTAGAATCCCCCTGAGACAACCCTTCCCTCTAAATTCCTTTCACTGTCCTTTCACATCGCCTCCTTCTCTGATTTTGTTTCTTGTTTAATCAGTTTTTCAACGCGAGTGTCGGGCTCATGCGTCTCGTGTGTTGTGGCGGTAGGTGGTGTCTGGGAGGCGGGGAGGTTGATCCAAGTTTGGGGAAACCCGCAGAGCCGCACCGCACGCTCCTCCATTCAATTAGAGGATTTCTCAGGTGATACGGCCAGCCAGCGGGGCGATATCCTGGGGCTCCTGGCCGTCCCCTCTCCTCCTGTCCCTCCATCCGTCAGGGGCTCCAAAACCATTGTCAGAATTATGGCGAGCAGTTCAATAATTCAGATTAGAGCTCATGTTTATTAATGTCCTACATCTGTGCAAACAACGTGTCAAGCCGAGAGTTTATTGTAATTGCCTGAGCAAACAAAACCTGAAAGAAGCAATTTCCAGTTACAATGTGCTATGACAAGTAATGAGGCCATTGGCATTCCGCTCCCATCGCCGCCGCTGCTTCTTTTCATCGCCCCAGTATTGTGTGTGATAGATATTTTTATAAGGAATGAAGGTGCTGGATAATGTGGTGGCGCCACTAGAGGCAGGTTAGTGATTAAAGATAATCATCATTTTTTTTTTTTTTCCTCCTGCAAGATCTTATTAGGTTTCCCTTAGCATTACTTACTTTGACTTCCACGTGGGAATGAACGGCGGCGCGGCCGTCCCCACAATGACCGCGACTGGATGACAACTATTAATTTGCATTCTTGGAAGGAGGAAAAAAATTATAATATTGCCTTGTGCCACCTGAGGGATGCACACTGCCTCACAGTCGCACTGTTGTGAAAATAGCTGTTGCATAATCTGCCAAAGCAGCTTTAAAGGAGAGCTCCGAATAATTGGAATTGACACAGGATATCAACCCTGAGTTTCCTATCGGTGTCTAACATATGAGCCATCTCTGGAAATTAGCTAGTATTGCCTAATGGAATTGTTGCCGCCAAATGTTTAATTATATGGCAGTTGTAGGTTTATTGAATTCACCCTGTATTTGTATAATGGCCGAGACCTGTGAGCAGATTATGGAAAGTGCTGTGGCTTGATACATTTTCTCTTCCCTCTATGGCGTTTTAATGTGATCACAGTCTTTGTTTTCAGTCACAGATGGTTGAGAGCAACCAGGGGCTTGTTCCGCAGTAGACAACCATGCTGTTACACTGGAGCTGATGGACCCATGAGGACTCAGGATGCCGATTGATGTCTCTACTTAGTATTGTGCGATGTACCTAAACTCATCTCTTCTGGGTTAAAGAGAGCTATATGCTGCTGGAATGTGCTGCTGAAGACATTTATCTTGTCGGCGCCTCTCGTATCTGGAGAATCAATGAAATATGTTTTTGGCTTTTATACACTCCAATTAATCTCATATAATTTCAGTTTTAATAGAAAACACCAGGACAGATGCTATTTGGCTAGATTTATGTTTGGGAAGTGTTACATAATATCCCCATTCATTAATAGTTCCCCATAGGTTTTGAACTGTCATAAGAGGTTATCCACACTGTTCTATTACTTTACTTCAGGAAAGAACCAGAAAGGCCAAGCTACCAACTGGAACCATTCACAGACGGTTCTAGGTATAACCATTTATGTTGGCTTCTTTGTAGAACCCTTAAGTGAAACTTTTATACAAGGTTCTACAAGGAACTAAAATGGGTTCTAAGATGGGTACAACCTGTGTGGTTTTGGTTAGCACATTTATGTCTAAAAGTTGGCTAGAACAATTTCCTCTTCAAATTTTCTCCATTGTTGAACTTCAGGGATCCCACGAGGACTAAATACTGACCGTTATCCGGCCTTTTTGCCTCCTTGGTGTTACCTGAGAGGGAATGGAGACAGAAACATGCTAAAAAAGATCCTTTGCTGACTACAGTACCACTCTGAAAGCGATTGTGCCTCTGTGTGTAGCAACCTGGAGGCTGCTCTGTCGCTCAAAGTGCTGTGTTGTTAACTATACGCTAAGTGTGTGTTTACAGCAAATGGGGGGGGCCGCTCATTCTGTGACAAAGTGTTTAGGTTGCAACTCTGCCTGATGGCTCGGGGATTAGAAAATCCCTCTTATGATTGATAGATTTATTTGTCACTGCTGTCTGGACGCGAGCGGCTTACACCCCGCCAAAGCCGGGGACCATTAATCAGAGTAAATAACGCTCTTCTTATACACATATCAGGAGTCCGTACGTGGAGACGTCTGACACGGGGGAACGGCGGCGAAGCATATTTGTAGCAAATAGGCGTGTGACCGGATGATCAGAAAAGTGGCGTGCGGATGTTGGCGAGGAGCTGACTCGCTGCTCGTGGAGGGCTGCTGACGCAAATCAAGAGGAAATTGGTATTTTTTTTATTTATTTTCTGCTGTGGGGCTCAGGTTGTGGAGTTTGGGACAGTAGGGTGTGATTTGATTAATGGCTCTAGCGTATGTCCTGCTATTGAAGAGGGCGTCTTAGTTTCTGAAAATATCGATGAATATGATTTAGCTTGTGATACAGAATTGCAGCTAAAATAGTTGCCCTGCCGTTTGTGTGAAAGTTGCAGATAAGTTTGTCTCCGGAATCAAATTTCAATCAGCCCTGAAAATGCCACACAATTCCCCCTTTGTATGTTTCATGATATCCGGGTGATTATACTTCTAATAATTATCATTCATGGCAAATACACATTGTGATGATTATCACATATGTTTAATGCCCTGTATAACAATGGTTAAACATGTCCGCTGGATGCATTTAATCTCAGTCCATTGTTGTCCAAAGAAAAAATCTGATTGAGCAACTTCTCCAGGGTATCACCTCACCCAAGGTTTGCTATTATCTTTGCATAAATGCATACCTTGTCATTATTTATTGCTTAATTAGCACGCTGCTTAATTAAATCGGCATTAATCAAGGAGACAGAGGTGGTGCTTGGGGAGCGCTTTACACGTGTTACCGATACTGTACTTTATTATCCAAGGAGACATAAATCAAGCATCCCTCGCTGGAATTAACTGATAACAGTTGATTGTTAGTGGGGGGAAAAAAGGTTTCTGTGTTCTCCAGGTATCACCACAGTGTGGATAAAGGTTTGTCATGGAAGTGTAGAGTGGGCGAGTTGGCAACAAAGGAGACGTTATCGCCTCATTTCTTCCTTTCAATACAAAGAAAATGAAGTCTTGTGCCGCTGTATGGGCCAAAGGACAGTTGGGAAGAGGCGATAACATTAACAACTCTGTTGTTTCTCATCATTTCCAAGAGGGATAAAAACCCAGTCGATGTCATTCTGTGACACCTGATCTGAAACATCGTGCCACACATTCACGGTTTTGTCCAAAGTTTGTCCAAATTTGTTCATAGCAAAACCCCAAATACATGTTTTTATTAAGCCATTCGCACATAGACAAGCATGCTCCAACACATGAATCATTTTTAATTTGCTTCACGGATCAACAATTTGTCATGTCTATGAAAAAAAGAAGAAGTGTGTGAAAAGACATTTGAAGCTGAAAATGGTATTTGCTCCCCGCTGCATGTGTGGAAGTGGTACACTCTGCAGGCTGCTCTCCCCTCACTCTCTCAATCTTAATGGAGAGGAGACAAGGAGTGCTCCCCTGTGGAGCAAGAGAGATAGGCGGGGGGGGGGAGTGTGAGTCTGAGGAGACGTGGAGGGGGACTGGAGGAGTCATCTCTGTGTAATTAAAGCTGTTTTAATGGGAGGTACCAGGCAGCGAAAGAGGGAGGTCAGTCCCGACGGAGACGAGCCCCAGAACAACCGGCCCCGTGCCCCCATTGTCCCGCGAGGCGAGGTGGGCGCAAACTCTTCTTTTAGCCCTCTGCCACTAAGAGGATTTCACCGCCGGCTCTCATGGGGAAGGGTGCTTGGGTTAGAGGGGAAGGGGGATACGAATGGGAGCCCCTGCTATGGCACCATGGAAAGCCTTGATTAACTCTCTCCGCCAGTCCAAAACCCCGCCATGCAAATGAAGGCAGCCCCAACGCTTTCATGAGGGGGGGGGGAGCGCTTGTCAGTCAGGCTTGGCCGTCCCTTGATGTGCTTCCATTGTAATTCTAGGTGTGCTGGTTGTACCGTCTTAGATAGCAGCGCAAGGTTGATTCATCCCCATAGGATTGTTAAAAGGTGGATCCTCTAAGTTTTCAAAGTGACTCAAATGGGGGAAGGAGAGGGGCGGCTGGCACTCTCTTGTCAGCTCTTTCTTAGCCCATCACAGACATTGGTTTTGAAGATTTTGCTGTCTGACTTTGTGATAATACATAATGGGGATTCTTTGACAGTACAGTCGTCCCCTGAGGACCGGAGATATGCTTGCACCCTGAAGGTATGGTCTTCACTGTCTGTGCATCATTCACAGTCATTTAAGTGCTCTATTGAGCGATGCTTTTCCCTTTCCATTAAGTGTTTTCATTTGGAGGCAGATCCTTCACACTGTTAATTACCAAAGAGGTCACTTGGAAATTGTGCACCTCTGTGTTTAATGGAATACAAATAAAATATATCAGGGCCTTTTTAAATACATAAGCGCAGCAAGTGCTGCCAAAGAAATCTTTGGGGTCAGGGATTCAAATTTTTCAACCAGATGTTGGTTCTGTTCTATCTAATTTGGAGATTTACTTAACCCTCCAAGCAACCTGTGAAAACCAGAGTGGGAGGGAAAAGAAAAAGCAATCCTTATAGGAAAGCAGGCCTCTGTAAATTAGGGCTGCGAGGTATGTTACAGTTTTCTGGGGTCACACACATCATTTTTCTCGTCCTATTCAGGTTTCTCTGCCTGTCACCGATTGTAGCTTAGCAACCTCTATAATGAGCCCTGCATGACCTTGACAGGGCTTTTCCCTCTGCTACGTCTTCCTCTTAATCACTCCCAATTCCCTCCAAATTTGACCATCATTAGTGGGAATATGGAAGCTGGATTTTGCCTCTACATTTTCCATTTTTCTGACATCTTCAGAAAAATATGAGCATTATCTTACATCGGAGAATCAGATGATCTACTATTTAGACTTTCTTCATCTACTTCCTGACCCCGCTCACTAACAGTCATTTGTTAGAGTGAATTAGATCTGAAAAGAGAAACATGTGCCCTTCCTCTCCCCTGGCAGAGCACTGCAGTCTTAATTTTAGGAGAGGAAAAGGACCGAGTTGAAATGAATGGATGGCAACTCTCCCATCTCCCGTATTTGTCATTCGCTAACACACTTGACCTCATAATCAGACTGCCGGCGCAACAAGGCAGCAAACAAGTTATGTCATGTTATCAATTTATCCAACATGACAAAGTAATAACAGCAATAAATGAACATGTACTTTGGAACGGCGGCGTTGCAAATTGAAATGCCGAAGTGTGAGATGTGCTTCTCGCCAAAAGAAGGAGCAATGAAGATGATGGAAAATCTAATATGAAGGAAGACAAGTGTTTACATTGCAGCTCTGTGCGTTTTACATCCTAAGTACTCTCCATCTCTTTGTTAGCATCCCCAGGGCTGTTCGCACTCTTAGCAAGGCATATGCATAGAAACACAGTTTCTCCACAAGGAGAGGAGCCCTGTGAATGTAACAAATAAAACACGCACACCGCCTGATGTGGTGAATCAATACTGCAAATTGATTAATGTGGGTTGTATGTGGTTGATTTTGCAAAGCCTGTTGGGTGTTTTTCTTTCTCTTTTTTTCACAATGGGCAGTTCAGTTGGTTCCAGTTTGAGAGTCTAAATCAATCCATCATTCACAGAAGAAAATGATTTCAAAGACAGTTGGACTCAAGCTGGAATACATCTCGATACATATTTCATGCACCTGACCAACCTCAGAAGTCACTCTCATTTGACATCAATTCTCTGTGCAGACCACAAAGGCCTCTGGCAGTTCTCCTGCACGCAGGGCAGGCTGGCCGGTCCACATACCGTCAAGTCCTTTCTTTATTTTCGGTGCCCCGGGCACTTCACAGTTCAGCGGCTCTGCACACCAAACAGCACATCAGCTCGACAAATACAGAAAACCGAGGAAGCCTTGTGTTCTCCGCCGTGTTTATTCACAGCTGCAAGAGAGCAACAGGCCCGCAAGACCACATGGAGGAGCCACTCGGAATCATGAAGGGAGGCATCAGGGGAACTAATAGCCAGATGAAATCCACAGTACACCTGCATGTCTGGGGTCAGATCAGGCCAGAGACCTCTGCTCTACTTTCCTGCGTGTCTTTTGTCAAGAAAAAAAGTAGACTGATGGAAACGATCAAAGGAGTGTCTCTTCGTCATCTTTCGAACGTTACATAAGAAGCAACATGTTGTTGCCTATTCTAAAGCTAAATGCGTCAATCTGGTGAGAACAAAATTCAGAGTCTAGATCTATAGACATCTATATAACAAGAGCGTCATTGGGAAGGGGAATGCTGCACAATCATCATTTTATCTCCGTTATCTTCTTTTCGTCATCGTTGGAAGCCAAATTCGTCGTTGAAAAAAAAATTGTATTTAAAAACCCAGCTACTGTACATACAGTTTGTGTGTATTTCTATGTGCTACTTTGACCAAGTATCTGTCATTCTTGACTTTAAGGCTGATAGCATACAGTTACCATTGTGATTACAAAATGTACTTCATAGTTGAGAGAACACGGCCGAACACGGATTGATTCGGAGCCTGTAATCCAGCGTTCCAACTCCGGTCGGGGTGAAAACCTCAGGGTGAAAGTTCTTTTATTGAGATTTTCTTCAACACTTGCACTGATTTATACGATGTTTTCCTGACAAGTGACTGCCTTTTCCCACAACCATTAAACATTGGTTCTAACCACGACCATGATCTCTCCCCAAGATCTGTTTTCGTCGTCTAAACCTAATCAAACCAAAGAGGTGGCAGATCAGAATCCTGATATGAACCTAATTTTGTTATTGAGGATGGAAAACAGTGTTTGAGTTGTAAGTTCTCTTGAAACAGTTTAGCTATCATGGCAGATTAAAATATAAGTGCTTACTTCAATTCACTCTTCTTTGCAAATAGATGATCTGGACCACAGTTTGTAGTTGGTTAAGAAGAGGAGGATCAGGTGTAAAACAAAAAAAACTGCTACACAGCTTTCATCCTACAGGTAGAAATATGAAGTCTCGCTTGTAAAAAAATAAATAAAAAAATATATTTTTTAATTAGCTTCCGCTGTCGTCCGCATTGCAGTTCTTTCTGTTGGGGAAGAGTTCCTGGAAACGGACTTATTACCTCTTAATCTGATTGGCTGTCAATGGGAATTGAAAGCTTTAATTATACAGCAGCTAGTGTGTGAGGGGCGGGGTTTCTGTTAAAAACGTCTAAAAGTACAATAACGATGACAACACTGATGACCAGCCACTATGACCAATAGGTATTTGCATGTCATTTAACACCTGCTCTCTCCCAACTTCCATCCCCAGCTTGGAACAGGATCTGAAGCTAAAAGTATACCCTGTCATCTTTAGCTTGTAATTGCTCGACTTGCAGTTGCCCCTTCGTTCTCCCAGGCTTCAGCAATTACAGGAAATACAATGTGGCTTGGCTTTTCTCGCGGGGTGTAGAATGTATATACTAATTCGCAATAAAGTGCTACAGCTGTCAGTGCATTTTCTGCTCGGTTACTTCAATAAATTGGAACTCCGAGTAGGGAGAAAACGTGAATATTGTATTATGTGCTTCCCACACTAGACGTGGGGACTCCTCTCGCAAACACAATTTGAAGAATTCCATTTTCCTCAGATGAGAAAATGTGACTTGTCGTTACAGAGATAGACAAACGCTGATGCCTCGGCGCCCTAATAATGGATTTCACTTTTCAGGAAACAATTATTACGGACTAGAAATAAAACGCTGCATTTCTGATAGGTTTTATTTTCAAATTATGTAAATTGTCAGGAACAAAAGTGCTTGATTACAGTTGGTGACCTTCTTCTTTGTCTCTTTTGAAGTGACCCGCTTCACCTTGTTACATACATTGTGAAAAGAAACTGAGGCTCTGTTGCTGTGTGATCCGTCCTGTGGCTTGACCCTTATCCACGGTGCTTAGAACAGCTTCCTCATTGTTTAGTATCAATGATGGCCAGGGCCAGCTGGAGGGTCACAGTCGCTTCCAGAT
This sequence comes from Ophiodon elongatus, assembly GCA_016806645.1. Lineage (NCBI taxonomy): Eukaryota > Metazoa > Chordata > Actinopteri > Perciformes > Hexagrammidae > Ophiodon > Ophiodon elongatus. The sequence goes on along the minus strand of JACSYO010001808.1, from coordinate 219,388 downwards.
GATTAGCCACCCCCCCCCGCCCCCTCTCCCCGATCGCTGCGATCTCTCTTTCAGTCTCCCTTTCTCTGTATTTCTCAGAGCTGCTGTCATTCACATCTGTTCCCAATGGCTCATTCAGCTCGTCTTGGAATCCGAGCCGGCCAGCACCCGGAAGCGTCGCGGCCGCAATCCAGAAACGGTGCCGGAAGCGTCTGAAATCAAGGCTCTAATGATGCCACTGCATAATGCAGGATCTGCAGGGTGACGATGATGCAGGGAGGAGGCAAGGGAAAGGGGGGGAGGAGGTTACGAAAAGGGGGGAAGAAGAGGAAAGAGGGGGTACCCAGCAGCCAAATGAAAGCAGAAGGACTGAGAGAGAAGTGGAGCCAGAGTCGGTGTTAGCTGTGTTGTTCTGTACTGTAACTGCATGGCGTTAACAGCTGCCCCTGCCATTAACACAATGGGAGAGAGAAATAGAGAGCTCCTTGTTAGGGATCATTTATTAACTGAGATCATCTTTTCGTTAGCCTTGGGGTAATGACTAATGTCAATGGCAAATTTCACAGTTGTCTAGAGAAATGAATTAGATTTGCAATAAAAGGCCCCTTGGCTTGTTGTACATGCTCATTTGCTGGAGTTGGTGAACTTGGAGAACTGTAAAGAGACCAAGGTTCCTGGCTTCGTACCCTCTCGCTTTCCCCCTCCTCCCCTCGCCAGACGCTGACCTTTTTCTCTCATTATGAGAGGGAGAAAAAAGCAGCGCGAAGGGATGTAGAAAAAGAAGCGTTACAGTGTGCGCCATGCTGCTGGTAACATCATTACGACGCGTTCAGCAATGCAAATGAGACCTATGGATTGTAGTGTAACCATCGATGTTAGCGTTTAGCGAAACACACACACACACACACACACACACACACACACACACACACACACACACACACACACACACACACACACACACAAGCTGCGTGGGACCCGACCCCGACCGACTCAATTCATTTGTGTGTGTGTGTGCGTGCATGTGTGCGTGCAGTTCAAAGATTAAGACTCAGGCGTATTCTTTAATCCGCCCATTGAGCAGTAGCAGAGTGTGGAGACAGAATGGAGTGGGCACAATGACCCCCCGCCGGTGGCGACTCACGCCATCGCCGACGCTGCCGACGCCGCCACAAAACTGGCCCTCACCTACTCGCACCCTCCCCGCCGCTCCCTCCTCTCCTCTCCAACCCGAACCCCCCATACAAAAGAACCTGTCAGGATGGGACCCCCCCCCTTCCCTCCCTGCACACACACACACACACACAGACACAGAAACAAACCTTCCACCCTACACTGCTGTCATCGCCCCTGGGGGTACCCGGCTAAGAATAGTGGACCCCCAAAAAACAGCACTCTTTCTCCCTCTCTGTGCCTCGTTCCCCTTTCTCCCCACTCTTTTCTTTACAGGACAGCTGACACAATGCGGTGATTCACACGGGGCTGGGCACTCATATACTGTAGGCAGCCCTCTATTGGCCCATGTGTAGCTGGCTCGCAGCGTGGGGTTAATTGCGAGTGAGGTTAACAAAATAGGAGACAAAAATCAGTTTCAGAAGAGGCCAGGGACCCAGGAGGCCGCACTGAGATGAAGTGGAGCCCAAAAAGTGTGTGTGTGTGTGTGTGTGTGTGTGTGTGTGTGTGTGTGTGTGTGTGTGTGTGTGTGTGTGTGTGTGTGTGTGTGTGTGTGTGTGTGTGTTGGCGCAGGCGCACAAACCTGGGTCGAATATTATATCCACAAATAATTATTTCTGTTTATCTCAACAGTCAGTGGTGTGGTTGCCTATTCTCATATCCCACAAACACATTGCTATTTAGTTATTTATGTTTATGTCCATCTGACCAGACTCTATTTATTCTCTTATTGTTGCTCTGTTTTTGGTCTCCACCAGCGATCTCATCGCTTCTTTAGCGGCTAAATGCTCCAGTTTGTTCAGCAGCTAGTCGCTAGCTTGTAATTTTGTTGTAGCAGCTAACATGCAGCTGGTTTTTCAGAGGTTTTTTGTAGACTTGCAGAAGGGATGATATTCACAGTCATTTCATCCATTGGAAATATAGAAATATTGTGCAGTGCTGCTTTATGTTATTAATCAAGTCAAAATGAGAAAATATAAGCTTTTTTTGCCAGTTTTATTTAATTGGTAAATTGAATATCTTTGGGTTTTAAACGGTAAAAGCAATTTGAAGATATTACCTTGGACTCCAGCAAATTGTGATGGGCACAATTTAGTCAGCGCTATGTATGTTCAATAAATTTGCTTTTATTTTTTCACATTCATTTATGCAGGTTCGTCTCAAGATTGAGAGTCTTGGTCCAGATGGAAGCATAGTCATACCATCCTCAGATAGAAGAAGAGTAAAATGAGGATTAAAACTATGGTCACAAATTATTCTACAAATCTGGGGTAAAAAACCTGACTTGGTTTGCATGAGTGAATAAAGTAGACTAAGTATTTGCATCCCACCAACATGGCGTGCAGCATATGTACAGTACACTGCCATAAAGCCTCAGCTGTGGGTTATTAGGGAGCATTATAGCAGTCAGTCACTTACTGTACAATTTCTCCACAATTGCATTTTTGAAAATGGCTGTAACATTTAGCTGTTAATACCAGCTGCTGGAGTGTTCGTCTTCAGATGATTTAATTGCCCAGCAATTTTCTCCTGTCAAAAAAAAGCAATGTGCACCTCGGATGAAAACGAGCAAACGCAAGTGGGAGAGTTAATTAGCGACCTCGTTAGGGACCTGGAAGTGTCTGGTGGGGCCTCTGTGTGCGTCTGTGTGTGTCAGTGTCATCGGTGTGTGTTAGCTGATGACTGGGAAACCGGAGAAGGCGCCTAGTAAGGGCCTAATCTCTCATTGAGTGTATACATGACCAGCTTACCCTGTGTGACTGGCAGGATGTTCACACTGTCAGCCAATTGGTTGGTATGTACGTACTGATGCACCGCGGGTGGTGGAAGAGGTTGCTATAAATCTATGTGCAGCTAAATCCATCTCTGTATTTATAAAGATATACATACATTTTTGATTTTCTTTGGGATATTTATGCCTCTGATATGTCAAACATAGCCAGATGAGATACTAATTAAGTCCTACGTGTAACGCACAGAAACCAATCACACCGAGTCCGATGGGTTTCATTTTCATGTGTTGCAAAAATTCTCAGTATGAGACAAAGTTAAATGAATAAATTACGTGGGAGCATAGTGCTAGTTTCGAACGGGGCTAATGAATAAATGACGTTAGCAGGAAGCTAGCGTTTAGCTGCCTAGAGGACAATGCTGTCTAATCTTTCATGAGGTTGTATGTATTTTTAAATGTGTGATACAAAAATAGGGACTTGGTGTGCCGTTTGGTGAAGTGTCTGGATCGGACAAAATCAAGGGATGAGCTTGGATCAGTTCATGTTATTTCATTCAGTCAGCATTTGTAAATTTGAATGTAGTAATGGAAGATGCTCTCGTGGTTATACTTTTGAATCCTCCAGGAACACAAAAAGTATGCACACATTGGTACGTGCGTTCCATCTCTAAGCATATACCAGTGGGAAAACGCAAGTACATAATGGGCCTTAGTAATCATAAAATGCTGAGATGTGCACACGCCGGGTGGATGCAGAGGGAAAACTGCCTTCACCGTTTGGTTTATCAATGAGGGCGTTCGTCCTGTAGCTTCTGTTGTGGATCACACAAACCTACAATCCAGAAAGGAAACGCAGAAGCAGAGTTGAGACCTGCGTGGTGAACCTCTCCAACAGATCAGTGAAGCTTCCTCACCAGCTCTTCAAGTCAGGAAACACTTATCTTATCTAATCTCCCAATATAAGAGATCACAGTGGGTTCTCTCGGGCTGATTTGCCGAGACGCGTCTCGCTTTCAAAAACTTATTGAATTACGCTTGAGATTTAGCGCCTCGCAAAAAAAGTGTCACCATCATATTCCAAGGGCATGTCGGCGAGTGGATGAACGGGCTGCGTGTGGCGCTCTGGCTGAGTGAACTCTGTTGGTTTGGGGAGCGGCGCCGTAATTTGTTAAGACTGGCTCCCTGAATTATTAAAAAGGCATATGAGGGTAAATAATTCACTGATCACCAAACAGCATGACAGGCCATTCATCAGCATGTCTCGTGTACGTGTTGACGGCGTGTGTGTGTGTGTGTGTGTGTGTGTGTGTGTGTGTGTGTGGGGGGTGGAGAGTGGGAGGTGGAGGTTGCAGGTTATGGCTTGAGGTTTGGAAGATGAAGCTGGCCTTGTTTCTTTTTTTTTTTTTTTGCATGCACACTAAGTTTTGCCTTCCCTGTTTTGCTACTAAGATGAATTTCTGCACCAGTGTACCTTAATTACACTTCTACAAGTTAGCATATTACTAACAGGAAAGGATGAGCATGAGGAAGAACTCCCTGTATGTCCGTTTTTTGCACTTTTGTGGAATTATCTGAATGAAAGTGCTTCATCATAACCTGCTTTGAATTTTTATTCCCGGGAATCTAGCCTTGCACTGCCGACTTTTTTTTCTTTTTTTGAAACTGTGTCTTCTCAATGGCAAAGCGCGTATGTGGTGACAAATTGCCATAAACGGGCGGAAAGCATGCAAATGCAGCGAGGAGACAAATGTCCAACCTTGTGTTTAGTCGGAAGCTAAGGTCATCCACCCTCCCATCTATCACTGTTCTAATCAGCTCCACGCAGCCCCAATGCATAGCTCAGTACCTGCTGCATAGATAACACGGAGGGAGGGAGGGAGATAAAAACAAAACTGATAAAAGATTCAACAAGTAAACATTCATATTGCTCCGGAGCAGCTTGTGTTTTGTTCGGAGGTTTATGCTCCGTTCCATTTTTATTTATTTTTTTCTCTGGCTGTTTTTGTGCGTTTGCTCTCCACCACCATCAACCGCCCCCTTACACACTCGTATTGTAGTGTCTGCATGCTCCTAAACTGTGGCGTGTTTGTTTTGCTCGTCAGGTGTAGACAGAGGGGATTGACCAGGGATCGCAGACCTGTATTTGAAGGTGATTGGAGATGAGTTGTACTGAAACGCTTTTTTCTTCTTTTTTTTTTTTCTGTCAGAGGTTTCAGGGGCGGAGGACAAGACAAATCCAGATGTCTGGCTCGGTTGTAATTGCAGTTGCACTTGTCTTTTCAGACTGCAACACCCAGGTGCATAATTGAAAAGATAGAGACTGTCTATGTTTTTGGTCTGACTTCTTACCACTTGTTCTTTTACATAAATTGAAACCCAAACTGCCTGCTATTTGATATATCTCCTTCTCTTTCTGTCTTTCTTTCTGTCTTTGTGCCCCCGATGAGTGTTTCGGTTGCCCCCGTCAAGCGATCCAGAGATAGTTGAATTAGAGCCTTGCCCCGCGCAATTAAAATCGTATTATTGCTCGAGTGTGACCCGGCCTAATTTAATTGCTCTACATGCTCAAAAATGATTAATAGATACAGTTTGTAAATAGCCTGGGCAATGATGATAACGCCAAAGATATGGTTAGTTGAGTGCATTATTTCTTGCTAAAATAAACATTTGGAAAACACATTTGGCTCGGCACATTGGATTCCTGAGATGTTAGTGGCGGCGGCGTCTGATTGTAATAACTCTAAATGAAAGATCAAAGGCAGCGGCCTCCCGAGGGAGGAAGTTTACCCGAACCAGGGAAAAGAAGAGTTGTGTCTCATGCATAGAGCCTATTGATCATTCAGCTTGCCTACCGCTATTACTCGCACACTTGTCTCCCTTTTGTCAGCCTGTTATTCTGCCCGGCCGACACTGCGCTGGATATCTGTGATGAGACATTTTGTCCCCCAGACAGAAAGCGAGTCTTGCCAAACACCTTGCTGGGCAGATTGAGGTGGAGTGTGTGTGCATGTGCCTGCATGTAAGAGTGGACTGGTGTGTGGCTGAATGTCCTCACAAGGATAGATAAAACACAAACCGTTTGGACTTAAGAGAGTAGTTTTGGTCAATAGCAAAGTCCTCACAAGTATTAGCGTTTAAATCTAAGCATGTGATTTTGTCCTTGTGTCTTTGTGTCTCGCGCTGTCCAGCGGTGCAAGGTAAATGGGTGTGTGCTCATTAATCTCCGAGTGTGTGATGGAGCAGAGTGGTCGGCCAAGCTGCTGAATGTCTAAGCAGGGCGCTGTGCGTGTGATTTATCGGGAGGAGCGTGCATTAGGGCCCATTCGTAGCCATTAGCCTGGACAGCTAAGAACGCTGCCACCTCCTGCTCCAGCCACGGGGACGGGGGACGAGGGGGGGACAAGGGGGGGGGCTGTGGTGAACAGCTCGGTACATTTCGTCCAGGATGTATTGAGAGCTACAAATGGCTTGTCAATAAGTGTTTTGATTAAGTGGTGTGGTTTTAATGTTCCTGACAGCATTGTTGCTATAGGCATGTGGTCTTTGTTGGACTGCACTTCCCAGAGATCATCTGTCAATCAAACAGCATGCACGCTTTCTCTCTGGATTTGTTGGTACAGTTGGCGCTCTTTTCTTCATGCCCGATTTACACAGACTTCCGTCTCATGCAGATAAAACCATCACAACAGGTGTTTATAACTCCTCCGGTTCTTGAACTGGCTGCAGGTTGATGGAGAACCTATAAGATTAAGGAGAAACAAAGATGTACTGCATGTCTGCATGAGATGAGATATTTGACTCCCAAAATAAGGGTATACCTGTGCTAAAACACTGCGGTGCTCATGGTGCAGCAAGGTTTTCTTAATGGCCCGCCTACATATATTTGAATGAATTTGAACCATTCTACCATCTATGAGCACAAGTATCATCACAATCTCAATCCTAACTGTGTAATTAATTTGAGCTGTGTCTTATTTGTGACCGGAGTGCAGACAAAACAGACTATTAAAATGCAAAATAGAATAAGAAAATGTACTTTCTGTAAAGTATCACATAGACTATATAAACAAATGTAAGCATATTGATAGTAAGCTACCTCTCAGAAGAGACCAGGGTCATGAATGTGATCGAAACAGATCAAGAACAGTGACCATCACTTTTAAGCTTTTGCCCAAAAAAAGGAGTGAGGGGTGCGGTTACTCCAAAACTGGAACACACAGAGCTTGAATATTATGTTTAATGCTCCTTTGCAAACAAACGCATTCACTGAATTGATGGCCTCGCAGAAGTTCAATTTATGGTTTGACCAGAAAATATCACTTTCTGAATATTTAGATAAAAAATGCTTTTGCTTCTCACGTATTGTGTAGCCTTGGACACTTTGTTTAGATGTGTGTGTGTGTGTGTGTGTGTGTGTGTGTGTGTGTGTGTGTGTGTGTGTGTGTGTGTGTGTGCTATATCATCCAATGTCAGTCCGTGTCACTGGCTGTGTGAATAAGCGAGGTGGGCGGGTGGGGTTATGAGGGGTGGCGGGGGGAGGCAGTGGGAAGGGGGGGTCACTCTATTTTGGCTGAGGTAATCCATCCATTGTGTTGAACTTCTTCATCTGTATCAATTCATTGAAAACACACCGGCCCTGTGGAGTGAAACTGAGCCTGCCCGGTCCTTTCTTGACGAGAGAGAGAGAGAGAGCAAGAGAGAGAGAGAGAGAGAGAGACACCACAGGGTGGGGGGGCTGGTTCTGGGGGTTTGGGTGGGGGTCTGTGAGGGGAAACTTCGGAGGGGGGGAAAAAGGGGGTAGCGGACCATGGGAAAAACACAATCCCTGGCCCCTCTATAGCACTTGTTCCACCCCACTTCACCCGCACACCCACCCTGTGTGTGCCACTTGTCACTGACCCCTGCAACCCCCTTCTCATTCTCCCCAAAGCCTTTGAGCCTTCCTCTCTCACTGGGCTGCAGATGTATGTCAGCCTCCCCCATCCCCATCCCCAACCCACCACACCCGCTCATCCCTCCTCCTGAGACCTGCGGACCGCCACACTCTAAGGCCTCTACCTCTACCTCGCATGCCCGGGGATGGTGAAGCGTGGTGGGGCAGAGGCTGTGCCCGGACCCCCGTATCCAGTCCCAGCGAAGAATGGACCAAAGGAATAAAGAATAACAGAGAGGATCCCTTTTCTTTGTGTTTGCACAAAGGGGACGCAGGCTGGGGCACGCAATGGGGGGAAAAAACGAAGAAAAAAAATGTGTGTGAGTTTGCGGTATTGTGCACATACACATGTTGGAGCCGTGTGTATTAAGTATACTGTGTATATGTCTCATCTCTGGGCCGTGGAATGAGGGGGCGATTATTGCTGCAACATGCGCCCTCAGTGACAGTGTAGTAATTGGCGTAAGGCATCCGTTCCCTTTAGCACCACAGCGACAATCCAAGCTTTCATTAAAACATACGGCAGAAATACTTATGAAATGAATCATTACCACGGACCATTAGCCCGTCTACTTTCAATAATTGAATTTGTCAGCAGTATCCTTTTCAGCCGCCATCATATTCTGATGATGAAGGCGATCACTAATACCAGCTACAGGAATATCTGTATCCCCTCATTATTCCCTTCCTTCTTCTTCAGCCTGTCAATCACTGTTGTTGATGAACCTGAGTCAGATGATTAAGCATCAACGCTGACGTTACAAGATTGATTTAATCTGTGACGAGGCGTTATCAATATCATTGATTAATTGTTAACATGTGCCATTTGGATGCTTTAATCTGGAGTAATTACAGTGGAATGTAGCCGTGTTTAGTGGCCCTGTGGCAGTGTTACTGCCACACTTTCAACATTCAGATATGCAAGATGTTAAGTAGCATTTGATGCTCCTGTGCCATGTAAAATGTAAAAATAATGGTAATTGCAGCAGCGCCGAGGGATTTCTGCGTTTCCCAAACTCATGACACAGCACTTGCACGAAATGCAAATATGCATTACGGCATCGCCGGCTTTTTTCCTTATGTTAAGCTCTTCTCAGGCAGTAATGCCAGAGCAAGCCCATGAGAGTGTTTAGAGGAAGGAGGAAAAAGAGAGGCAGCCAGCAGGGGGAGGTAAGACAAAGGGAAAAGTAAAGGAGAGTGGGAGAGGGGAAGTGGGAGAGGACAGGGGAGGGTAAACAGAGGAAGATGGGAGAGGAGAAGAGGACGAGGGGGGGGGGGGCTCTCTGCTGGGGCTCCTATCGATCCCATTGGCTTTTGGTCGTACATCAAGCGCGCCCCCAGCTGAGTGGCAGCCCGGCCGGACCTCCCCCTTTGGTGGCCCGGGGAGAGGAGGGCAGCGTGGCGGCGGCGCTTTGGCCTTTCCTGGGTCCAGCTGTGTGCTCTGCAGGGAGTACACTACAGTATTTTAGATCTGACCGACGGGAAAAACAAACAGCCTACTGTACTCTTACACCACTGACCTTTTGAAGGAGGAAGGAGGGAGGCTGAGGAAAGGAATCACATGCGTTTACTTTGATTTAAATATTGCTGCTAACTTGTATTAATCAAAAAGGAAATGCACTTTCAATGTCACCTGCTAAATTGACATTATTTCCGCAGTCTGAGGACGGCTGCATGACTTCAATAATATTACATAGTGAGATACTTTCACGAGTGTCGGTATGTTTCAGTTGATATTAGTGAGCGCCACCGAGACGAGGAGGCTGCTGGAGCCCTGGGGTCGTGTTTCAGGAGACATCGGTGGATTTTCTCAATGGACTTTCCCAAAGAGGAGTTCTGTGTGATGTAGTGATGCATAAATGTCCCCCAAAAAAATGACAATTGAGTGTTATTTGTCTCCTCAAACAGACCGACTACCTTTCTTTCTAAGCACACAGACAGCATTTAGGGACAAAGCTCTATAAGTCGAGCAGCGTTCACCTCTAAGCGGTGTGTTGGCTGTTATAAATAATATATCACTTAGTTCATTTTCAGTATCTAAGAGTTTAAGTTCACAGTCTATTTTCAGGGTGTCACTGCTCTGAAGTTTTCCCTTTGCAAGAGTCTCACTCGAACCGACGTGCTGCTCAGCTGCAGTTTTCTCTATAAGAGGAGGAGAGAGAGGTGTTCATGCATGTGTGTGTGTGTGTGTGTGTGTGCTGTTCCTCCACCTGTACTGCCACAGCAGTATAGCAACTTAGTCTTACGGTTCAGCAAATTCTTGATAGTTTCTCAGTTTTGGACAGGTATTTGTTGTGCGAAGGGATAATTTTAATTAAAAAAATTGTCTTTTCTAAATTTAGAAAAACTGTTTGGATACTAGTGTTTTCTAAAGTTCTCTTCCATACTCCTTTCTTTGCCATCCTGATGGTCCAAATTGTAATTTTACTATGTCCCCTCCACTGTTTCTCTTCCTGAGGTTTCTTTAATTTTCTTTTCCATGTTTAAGGACTTTTTTCGAAAGTTTTTCCTCCTCCAAATTGAGGGTGTGAGGATGAAGGGTGTGGACTGTTGAACACATTGTAAAACCCCTTGAGGTAACTTTGAGTTTGTGATTTCGGGTCGTGTAGCTAAAATGAGAACTAGGACTTTGTCCAATATTAAAACAAGCCGCTTGATATTATTCAGTATTATCCGGCATTATTGATGGCTGCAAGGTTTTCTGTTTTATCAACAATTCCAGTGTACCGACTTGGATGTTTTCACATCAGTGCACGCATTACTTTACATGCTGCTTGCTGTCAATCATCTGACACCCACAGGAAGAAACTGAAGCTTCCTCCAGGAAATAATCCTTCAGAAACATGCTGCTTTACAAACTGTACTGTCACATCCAGGTCTTTTTATTTAGAAAGTCTTTGTTAGCCGGGACAGCAGTTACTTTTAGGCTCCAAACAAGAGCAAAAACAAAACACAACATGAAGGTGTTCAGCAAATGACAATATGGCCAGAGGTGAGTCATGCTTGTTGCCTGAGTGAGAGGTGTTAACGGTGACAGTGGAGATGATCAGGGAAAGTGTGCAAGAGCCCTCCAGTTTGCTCCAAACGCCTGGAGCTGCCTCTGTGCGTGCATGAGCCTCATTTCTCTGAGACGAGGGGAAAAAAATAAAGGATGTGGGGTTCGAGGGGGATGGAGGAAGAAGAGGAGAGGTTGGTGAAGAGGGAGAGGAGGGTGGGGGGGGGGGGGCGTTGCTATAGCTGTCCGGTGAGATCCGCTCACAGCTGCCTTCCCTCCTCAAACGGCTCCTCCGGTGAAAAGGGCCCTGAGTGGCGAGCGGATCCATTTCAGCGTGGAAACCCCACACACACAAAGCTCTGAAAGCTGCTCTTATGCCACGTCTTGGTATCTCTTACCTGTTAGCCCGATTAATTATTCCCCCAAGTACAGGAGCCAGGGAAAGGAGACACCGCGGATGGGCCAGCGAGATAGGGCTGCACTCTCTCAACTGAACGAGAGAGGCCAGATAAAGAGAGTGGGTGGTGGGGTAAGGGGGGAGGAAGAAGAGGGGGAGAGCTCTGAAGTCTCTCCTTTTCTCCCCCCCTCTCAGCCTACAGTACGAACCTTCAATCTCCAGCTCTCTGGCTAATGTACTAGAAAGTTGGTCTTACAATGCTCCCACACTTTCTTAGTCACAGTACAGTGGGTCGAAGGAGCCGCAGCTTTTTTTTTGCATCCCCCCCAACGGTCTATCGGCTCAAGCAGCAGCATGCAGGACACGAGAGAGACCCCGCATCCCTTCAGTAAAAAAAACAAGGAAGTTGTGTTGTTTCTGCTGCTGGGGCTGCGCACCCTGGAGCATGACGTGTGGATGGCGTTTTCTGGCAGGGAAACCACTGACGCAGTGACCAGGAACTCCATTAACGCCCTGCACGCCCTGATTGCTCTGATCAGCAGGCAGCGGTGTGTCTGTGTGGGGGGCGAATGGTCAGCTCTGAGATGGAGAAATCAGCTGATTTCCCTTTTTCCTTCAAGAAAGGGCAACATTTCTAAGACCAAAAAAAAAGTATAAAAAATTTAAAGACAAGAAGAAATTAAACGACAACAGTCCCAGCGGCGCTCTCGGTCAACTTCCTGACGACGTCCGCTCGCCTCAGGTCCGAGCATCCAATCGCTTCCCAGCACTTCCTGGTTATGCAGAGCAGGGGTTTCCATGGCTATCAATCAGCCAATAGCGGCGCAGCTCCTCAGAGCAGCGTGTTGAGAGCGGGGGTCTCTGGGGCCGCCTGTCTTTTTAAACAAGGCCAGACACTTCACAGACAGGGAGAGGGCCAATTAATTCTGCCGGGGGCAACACTCCTAGGTTAGCATTTGCTTATAGTGATAAATTGGCGCTTTGTATCCACAGTAAACTACCTAGGCTCCCCCTGTTTTGGCTGGCTTGGCAGGTCCAGGAGTGATGTCATGGGGTTCAGGCTGATTAGTCTTGTGTGCCTCGTCCTTTTTCACAGGGTCACTGCACTACTGTCTGTGTAAAATTAATTAAAAGCTGGCTGGGGTTAGTGTGTGCACTAATTCCAGCTAGTCGCTAACATCTGCTGAGGTGGAAAATGAGGGAGCTTCAGTGAGGATGCAAAGTGAAAGAGAAACCTTGGAATTCCCCATTCTGGTGAGCTGAAGATGATCTTCATTTTGCACATTTGTACGACCACTTTCAGCTGAACATTTGAGTAAGACAAAGAAAAGGACATTTATCTCAAATAAAGCAGTGAAGTAGAAACCGGCCCAACGAGCTTTCCCAGTGAAACTTGACAACAGTCTCTGTGAGGACAATAAGTATGAATAACAGCGTCTCCGTATAAACACTGTACCAGTTCCATACCGTGACTAGAAGTAGCCTCTGGTGACTCCACTTGTACAGCCATGTGGCCATGTGGTCTGAATTTAGCCATCCTTTATCTTCCTCTCCCATCCGACTTCCTTTCCTTACTCTCAGTCTTTGCTAAGTGGTTGCATACGTATGTGTCTTCAGAGTCCAGCGAACTCCACAGCAGCAATATTGCAAACCCAACGGAGGCGGAAGGAGGGAGATATTTACTTATTATTTAAATACTTCCTCCCAATGCCTCATTATTTCTTGAGCCACAGTGTATGTCAAACAACCTTGTAGCGTTCCCTTTAAAATCTCCCCCAAGGTGAGAAAGGTTGATAGTTTCTTTCTCTCTTTCATGCGAGCGGCGTGAAACAAAAGTCACGGACAATTTCCTTTTTAACATGGACACGGGGAAAAAACAACAAGTACGAGAGCAACACAACAGCCTTCAGTTGCCGAGCGGGATCTTTGATTTGGCATATCAAAGGGGAGCGCGATCCCTAGGTTGCCGTGGCTCCCAAGGTCGGAACACACAGACCTACTTCGCCTGATCGTGATTGGTTGGTGGTTCAATGCTGCTGCACATTTACCTGAATGGCTGTAGGTAGAAAATGTATCTTTCCGCTACACAAATAAGCAAAGTGCTTCAATTAATTAATTTGGAGGTGTTGATGAAATAGTATGCAATCCCTTAACTATCTTTTTCTTTGTTTATCACATTGTTGTCAATTGATTCCATCCACAAAATCATGAACTTACATATTGCACATGTTGCAACATATGCATTGTCAGGAAAAGGTTTGGAGCAAAAAGAGCACAAAAAGGCCAAATATCATATAGAAACTTGTAAAACTTTAAAAAACACTTTAAACAAAAAACATGGGGAAGCCATGCATTAAGCTTTAAGTACGAGCAGGCGAGCAAAAGCAAATGTACTAAATGACAAATATTACATACACATAGTTGTTTTCTAAGTACCTGTCAAGCTACAATGCCCCCCCCCCCCCCCCCTTCCTCCCTCCACCTCCATAACACACATTACCTCGAGAGCCGACTGGTTCACCAGAGCCGTGCAGGGGGAGGCGGCCGCTGATCCTCGGGCGGATTGACAAGGGAAAGTTGATATCATCCCCACTGTCGGCTGAGCAGGACACGCAGGGTTCCCCTAACGGGGGGGTGGGGGGGGGAGTCCTGAGAATGTCACTCCCATACAGGAGAGACCCCTCTTCCTCTTTTCTGCCATTTTATTCACCTACTTTATCTCCAAATGTCACTGGGAGGATTTATCAGGAGGCTCTTCTAGGTGCTTGATGGAAAGATGTAAACCTGCAAAAGTGATTTTTAGCTCCATGTACTTTATGATACATTTATCAAACACGAGCTGAGTATTCGGTTCTATTATAAAGTGTAAATGTTTCTTATAAGCTCAGAACCTCTGTATGAGGTATTGGAAGTATAATGAAACATTTTATTTGTAATAACAGTTATTGTATCATCCCCTACCCAAGTGAAAGATATATAGTTATATTAACATATATATATATTAGAACAAATAGGCCTGGGGTTAGAAACAAACATATTATTAATTTAAGTCCTTTCATATGATTTGTTGGTAATAAGAAAAGTATCCAATATATCCAGATATGACCAGGTATGATTTCAACTGAGAGGTGGATGTTTTCATGAGGATGGCAGCCTCATGTGTATTAATCTCGTATATAATTACAATTTGCTAATAATGCCACAACATAATCTGTTTTTACTATATAAATTAGTTTTATAATCTTCTACAATATGGTGTCATTAACAAAAGAATTATCAATAAGGTGGCCAACCCGTGATAGATGCTCTTGACCATAATGTAAAGGTACAATATCCCTGTGCTTTGGCCTACTGTACATGGGAATGCAGAATGTACGCTGTACTGCAAGTACATCTTCCCGTGTTCGTGAACAGAAATGAAGCCACAATCCTGCTTTTCTCCAATTGAATCTCAGGAAATTCATTAATATGCTCATAGCTTTTTAAACATGTTAATTTAGGATACGTGCACATTTGATTGGGCCTGCGTCCCAGCTCTAAGTGCAACTACTGTCAGTGTTCCCTCTGTTGGCCCGCCTCATTATAACTGCAGCTTTATGAAATGTGACACGTGAATAGTGCAAAGTTTTTTTTTTTGCAGGAGTTCAATTGGAGCAGTTGGATATGACGGAGTCTACAAACACCTGGTGGTTATGGGTTTGGACAGCAGACATGTCATATTGACGGCTCCCCCCCACTTCAGCAGCACCCCAAGCTCCGGCTTTTGTGGAATTTTTTTTTTTAACACTCTGAAATTGTCAATCGAGTCAGTGGCCTGGACAAGCTCTTTCTTTGTGACGCTGGGGCTTTAAGATGGTGCCAACCAAGCAGCATGGACGAAGGATTTGAAAAAGGCACAATGAACTGGAAAAGAAAAAAAAAAAATCCTAGCTACCTGAGAAACAAAACCAGGGGCAGGCGAGAAAATGTGGAAGAAAGAGAAAAGAGGGGTGGGGAGGGGGGGACCCTCACTCCCCTCTATTCCCAAGCCAATTCTGTATCCTCGGAGTAAGCGGCGGGCATTTCTAGTCTTGAGAGGAGTGACAGAGAGAAAGGCAGGGACAAAAAAAAAAAGAGAGAAAGAAAGTGAGAGCCTGTCCGAAAGAGGGGGAGAACAAGAGAGAAGAGAGTGGCAAGGGGGAGGGATGGAAGTAGAGCAACTTGAATCGTTGTCATCAGCTCCGTCACGTTGAATAGGCCTAATGAATGCAAGTGAGTGTTGAGGAGCCCTGGCCAGCTCTATCAAGGCAGGTAATACCGCCCAGATTTAATTGGGAGCAGGTATTGGAAGGGCTGTATTACTTTAATTGGGTAGGGGTTCTCTAAATGGAAAAGACAAAGTATAATGGCCAAATTGTGGCGCACAATAGCACTTAGCCTGGGATTGTATGCATTCGCTAATCTGCCCTGGAATGAGGCAATTCTGAACAATTTTCTCAGTGAAACCAGCTGCAGAAAGCTTGTCCCCCTTTTTTCTTTTTTTTTTTTTGTTCCCCCTTGGGAAAAGTGTAAGATTGAAACAGAAAATACCTTTACCCGGGCAATCATTTGCCACGTGTGGAAAGCGGATACAGCAGTGAGTGGTGGAAAGAAAGAAAAGAAAGGGAGAGCGAAAGGGGAATCTTTGTAGCGGGGAGAATGGAAGGCAAAGGAGATAAAGCGGGGCTCAAAGTGGGGCCTGTCACGGTCGCCAACGAGAGAATAAAGTGATGACATTTACAGTGACAGATGAGACTGCAAGGGAGAACTGCCCACTGTTTAGAGGGAGGAATCTGATATTTAACAGACACGGCCTCTGATAATTAACAGTGGACATGTATTTAGTGGTGGGCCTTGTCATTATTAATGACAGGCAGAGATACTGATATCCGCCCGATCTTAATGAAGCACATGCAGCCGCGCCGGTATCGGTGGACGGGCCGTGCACACATGGATGTTTGTGAGAAAGTTGCATTTCATCCTTTTGGAGTTACTTCTCATACTAACGCACTCTCAGTTCATCTGAAAGGAGCGAGGAAAACCAAACCAAAACCGCTGCAGCTATAACCCCTGCACTTGCTGTGGACAGGAAGTGCTTAGCAGCACGCTGACACATTATCCCAGCATGCACCGTGCCAGTGCGCTCAGTCTTGTGTGTCTTATCACCGAGGGAAATGGAGGGAAGAAGAGCAAGCGGCAGCGAAGTTGAAGCCATGTTCGTATCAAAAGAAGTCTTTTTTTGCATCGCTCCTCTACTCTCACTTTCTTGCCGGCATGTGGAGGGGGGAGGGAGAGAGAGAGAGAGGGAGGGAGGGAGGGAGGCAGGGCTGCTAAGTTGTACAGTAATTGTGCTGGTGAAGTGAGAATGATTGCTTTTTATTGTCCATTGTCCCCACAGGTTAGTGCGAGGAAGGTATTGTGTATCCTCACGGTGGAGAGGGAGGCAGGGAAAGGGGGGTGAGTGGGGGAGACAAAGCATGCAGTGGCAAGGGCCTCTCCTTTAGCCCAGGTGGGTTTCGCATTTAGCCTGAAAGCCGGCTGAGATGAGTGATAGGAGCCGGACACTATGCTCACTAAAAGGACACCCTGCTGGGTCGTCGCCGCTCCGACATCCAGAACATTCCCCTGAAAGCACACATGCTCACATTCACATGGACTCACAGTTTCTGAGGCGACTCTCTCTCTCTCTCTCTCTCTCTCTCTCTCTCTCTCTCTCTCTTCATTCTGTCGTCATCAAGTCCAAACTGTAATGAACTATATCCCATATTCTGCATTGTGACGAGAGAAAAAAAACACAAAAAAACACAAACCCAACAGCAGTATTGTCCCGAGGAAGCAAACCTTGGCATATTGTTTGAAGGCTAAATTGCTCCCCGCGAAATGCACCCTCTGCTTTATTGCAGGCGTCTCTCCCATTAACCGCGTGGGTATTGTGTATGGATTACAATAGCTAAGAGGAACCCAGGGACAGCTTAACCATTCAGAGAGAGAGGGAGAGAGAGAGTCTATAAAAAGCAGCGAGTGGGGTTTTGTCGGGAGACGCATGCCTGCCTCCCCACCTGGTGAGGTGAGGAGAGGCTTTTTAGTGAAGAACTCACCGTCATGAATATTACATGCGGAGGAGGAAGTAGCCACCTCCAGAATAAGCATGCCTGTATATTAGATTACAGTAAAAGGGATTCCTTCGAGGGAAACTCTTGATTAACTTGTACCAAGTGTGTCTCGCAATTAGTTACCCTCTGCAGTGGGTAATCCATTGGTATCAGGATGACTTAGTAATGATATGTAATTAAAAGATGAATGAATATGCTCCTCACGTGTAATACAAATTGGATCTCGAGCGCACTTTGAAAATACGCTGGACTCAAATTTATGAGATTAGTACCACAATGTATCAAATCCTTAATTTCACCTGTCAGCCTAATCAGTCCGGCTTTTGTCGAGCAACTTCGAAACAACCTGAAGCCATTTTCCGTATTCTTTTCTTCATTACGCTGGTCATGAGATGGATTTTCTCATCAGTTGCATCACCACAGAGCTACTAAAGTCCTGTTTACTGGCGCGATTATCTGAAGTTGTGTTTTGTTGTGCAGTTTTATAGCTCCGCTGACTGAAAACATGTGGGGAAACAGCCGCAGAGCTCTTCATTTCAGTGGAGAAAGACGTGCTGCAAGGGCGGTTCATTTTCAGTTTCCAATGTTAAAATGTTCAGCACCATAAGGGAGGGTACTGTAAGAGTTGTTACCTAGGAGAGAGCAGTGGAGCTTGTTCACCTGTCACCTGTGAGAGCTTTAAGCCTGACGTAAGCCGGTTGCTTGTGCTTTAGTATCTTATTTCTAAACAACAATGGCGGCTCCTGAAGACGATGGCTTCGGTGTTTCGTTGAAACACGAGCAAAGAACGGCGAAGAAGACTTTGATTGACAGATGGCTCATCCTATCTCCTGCCAAGTATTTTTTTTTCATAAATGTCTGCCCTTTTCCAACGACGTATTCTCAGATGGTTCTGGTCAGACGAACCATCTGGTGTATTCAGGTCAGCAGCTAACCGTCGTGTTGTGTTGGTCATCGACTCACGGTTACAAGATGGAACCAACAGGAGTTAATTCTGCTGTAAGAGGATAGATTATATTTATATACTTATAGAGAGTGAACAGCTTCATTTCGGTACCGTACCGTTTGTGTGCATGCGGACACAGATGTGGAGAAGAATCTGTGCGATGTCTCTCTCTCTCTCTCTCGCTCGCTTGACTTCTCGGGTTTCAAAGGAAAAACCTCCGAATTCTCTCACCATCTACATCACACATGTCATCCTAGCACATGTTGCTTTCACTGACTGCTTCAGAAATCAGGTATTTGTCACATTTAATGAACATTACTTCACACCTGGCACCGGGACAATCTGCCGTGCAGATGTACGGCGTTTCAGCGCCGCCGCAGCCGGCGTTTGGACCGGAGATTCAAAAAGGTGTTATTTTGTTGGAGCAGGATATATTTTTAACACCAACAGACCATCAAAAAGCTGAAGATGTAAGAGGAGTGGATGGGAAGAAAACAGTTACTGTATCAGATTCATTGGATGGAAACGTAATTAACTGCAAATGAACTGAAGCCCGATACTTCAAAATACAACCAAAGCAGCACTTTGAAATTCTTACTTTGTTATCTGCCATCTTTTCTGCTGATTATTCATTTAAAAAACTATTCATTCAATTCATCTTTAAAAAGACAAAACATTTTCTTTTCAATACACATATTTTTAACTGATATCAACATCTGATTGAAGCAACAGAAAAACATGTCAACAACAAAACAGACCTCGATTGTCCTACTTTATGGCTCATTTTTCCAATTAAGGAGAAATTATTTCACTCTATTGTTTTTTGTTTTTTTCATTACAGTCGGGTGAACTTTTTAACCACACTAGTGAGATATCTAACAAGTATTGGATGCATTGCCGTACAATTTTGTAGTGATATTAATTAGAATGAATCCAAATAACTTTATTGACCTCTTTATTTTTAAAGCACCGCGGTAACGTTGACATTTTGGCTTTTTTTGTGGCATATCAATGGATTGATAATTCTGTACAAATATTTATATTCAAACAAACCTTGGACCTCAACTTTGATCCATTTCTCAATTTGTTTTTCTCCGTTATGAGAATTGTGGCCTGTATAAATCCACTAGCATGGCTCTAGACTTAACTACTCCAATTTAGGATCAATTATTGCACTGTTCATAATTTTATTTTTTTTGTAGGTGAACATTCGAGGCAAACTAAAAACCTTGTCCAGAGCCACAGCCGTGTCCACCAGCGCTCAAAGCCCACTGTGTGTTGGGCACGGGGAGTTTCCTCTTCTGAAACCAGAGGCGGAATATAAACAGCGGCCATCCATCCATCAGTGTTGAGCAGATGAATCGCTCCGATTCTGCTGAAGGATAGGAGGTGGCGAGAGCCGGGCCTGAGATTCTTTGATAACGTATGACCGGCAGATTAAAACAAATAGAACCAAATGAGTAATCAGGCCCTCGCTTCCCCCTCCCCCTCCACCCCCATCCTCCCCCTTTTACGTCCCTC
Source organism: Ophiodon elongatus (assembly GCA_016806645.1). Classification (NCBI taxonomy): domain Eukaryota; kingdom Metazoa; phylum Chordata; class Actinopteri; order Perciformes; family Hexagrammidae; genus Ophiodon; species Ophiodon elongatus. The sequence goes on along the minus strand of JACSYO010001808.1, from coordinate 199,581 downwards.
ACAGAAGCACTGTTCCGCTGAGTGTGTGCAGACACGATAGTCTGGTTGTGAGGTAATGCGAGCTTGTTTTGGGGCGGGGGGGGTCGGCGGGGGGTGGGCTGGCAGTGTAATTTGTTCTGTCTGGCGGAGGTATGTCGTGTTGATGAGGATGGAGGCCTTTGTACACTTGCTCCCAGTATGATTCCAGTCTGGGGTTGCAGGGCCCCGGGTGGCCGTAACATACCCACATCCCTCCCCCCTGTGAGCAGACGGAGGCCTCCACCGGTCCTGGGTGTGAGATGCATAGATAAAACACACACACACACACACACACACACACACACACACACACACACACACACACACACCCCTAGCAAACAATGTTGCCTTCACTCACAGTTAAACATTTTTTGTGACAAGTCAGAGAGGCATTTCCCCCCCCCCCCCCCTCTTCGCCTCTGCAACCTGGGCTATTTTCTCAAACCGCCTCCCCGCAGCCGGCCTCGGCCCTGGACGGTGTCAGTTATTTCATGGTGACAGGGAGCGTTAGGCCGACATGTGGTAGCGCCGAACCCTTCCTGCAGTGGAGCCTGGCGGAGCTGCAGCTGATGAGAACCGACAGCCAGGTAGAGTCACGGGCACGATGGAAGTCAGCGGAGGATTTCTAGGCTTCTCGAAGGGTTTCATCAGTGGAGGATTTCTGGGTCCCTCAAAGTGTTACATCACTCCCGCTGCAGTGATGTACAGTAATAGATTGTGTGCCTGTGTGGAGGTGAAGCCCTGAAAACGTGAACGCTGTATCCGTTAAATGTACAGGGTTTATGCAGTTTGTGGTGCAGCAGCATGTTTTACAATTATTTAAATCTCTAATTTAAAATCTTTAACATTGTCACTCATTTTTCTATTGTTTATTTTTGCTCAGCACACAAATGTGAAAAGGCTTTCATTGATGCATGTTGATACGGCTAACAGTTGCCTATTGCATGTAGAGAATGGAGCAACATTATCATTCATTTAGAGTCGTGGTTGTGTCCCCTCTTTTGCTCCGTTTTGGTCTCCACCAGCAGTTAAATTGTTGCTGATGGTTGTGGAAATAAAACATTTCTTTTGCTGCCGGTGATCTGTGAATAAGGTCGTGCAGCAGCATGAACACATTATGTTTCCTCTGTAACATGAAGTAGCTTCTATGGTTTTACCAGTGGTGGAATAACTAGCTCACTCAAATATTTTATTCAAATAAATGTAGCAATACTACAGTGGAGAAAAAAAAAATATATATACTCTATTACATTTAAAATCACTGCATTCAAAAGCATAGGCAACAAAAGTATCAGCATCAAAATATATATTAAAGTACCAACAGTAAAAGTACTCATTATACAGAATGGCCCATTACAGAATAATGTATTGTTGCAATATTTATAATAATATTTATTGATATTTATTGAAGGTGAACACAACTTTAATGTTTCAGCTGGTAAAGGTGGAGCTTATTTATACTACTTTATATACTGCTGGGTAGCATAATCCTCAATAATGCCTCATAATGTATCAATGGACTTTTAGTTTGTATTAATAATCTGTAAAAAACTACTAACTAAAGCTAGTTTAGTAGCACTCAATGGATGTACTCAAGTAAAGTACAAGTACCTCAGAATTGGCCTTAAACACAGTACTTATGTCCTGTAGAGTAAATTACTGACACTACTGGGATTAAAGGGCAGTTTCTCCTCCTGCTGGAATACTACTGGATTCATTTTTATTTGAACAATACTTGTTTCTTTTGTTAATGAAAAGAAAAAAAAACAGTTTCCTTCAGTGGATGCCAAGCTTCTATTTACTTTTTCTTTCAAGAAACATAAAACTGTGAAGACAATAAAAGAGCCCACGACACAGCTTTAACTTTTTAATGTAACTAGTATTTTCCTGTATATAAGTAACGTTCCCCATCACTGGCGCTGGTTGGCTCCACTTCCCTTCTGCACATATTCCTGGTGAGCCAGTCTCTCGACTCCCCCCTCTGCCCCTGTTCTCCTTCACAGAGGAATGAAATGATCCTGTCAGCAGAGAATAATCAGACTCATGTTTGTATACATTTCAGCGAGCGTGCACGTTTCATAGCTCGTTGCTTCTCCTTCCCCGTTGTTATACGAGTCACTGCTGCTCAGTAAAATGTCTTGCAAGCGGGTACATTTTGGGATGCAAGGAGGGCTTGTGGTTGGAATGGGAAGCCTGCAGGTGTGAACTCAAAGCAGGGCTTTTTGCTGGGGGAAAGTTCAGTTTGACTTTCCCCGGGTAAATAAAGGTTAAAAAAGAAGTGACGTGTGTGTTGGTGCACTTTGTCTGTTTGATGCACGGCCTCAATGGGTCCCGGGGTCCTGGGGTGGGAGGCAGCATGGACCGGGTTAAGTGCAGCTTTTACACACACACAGAGGGCAGCGGTGGCGGCCCGGTACCTAGGATGAACTGAAATGTGTGCGTGTGCGTGTGTGTGTGTGTGTGTGTGTGTGTGGGGGGGGGGGTTTGTAGCCAGCAGCAAGGTTAATGCAGAGATCCTCTCACACACAGCTGCCCTGCTTTTCTTTGTCTATCTGTCTCAAAGAGGTAGATGTAAAGACACACACACACACACACACACACACACACACACACACACACACACCATAGGTTCAAAGCTGAATCTTGTATTTGAAGTGAAGGCCATATTCCCGGCTTCATTAGGCTGGACATTCAGTTTTCACAGCAGTGAGCAGCCTTTGTTACTTCAAAACTTGACTGATCGGATGTAGTGTCCATTTTGTCATGTACGTTCGCAAGAGCAAAAGCAAAACATTCACACAGAGACAGCTCTTTCATGATAAACAAATTCATAAATGTATTTTATCTTGTTTTCAATGTCCATATCTAGTTTGCATTACCATACCACTCCACGACAGCTGATCAAAACTTGCTTTCAGCTTTTCTTCGCTGCGCAAGTTAAAGTGACAAAAAAAAGAAAGAAGGGAGAAGAATCCCACACTTATTGTTACATCTCATCAACATGCAACATTTATCACGTTAGTAATAGGCAGGATTGTCTAATGGCGTACAACAGGAGGTCCTACAGGAAATGACTTCCATCATCCCTTCTTGTCGTTAACAGCCGTTCGCCGTGAAGTCCGCGCGCCGCCTCGGAGATGACACGGTCTTGATTGTCCCTGTGATTTGTGATATCGTCGCTCCCGATGTCTCATCCTGCACCCTGTGTGTGTGTGTGTGTGTGTGTGTGTGTGTGTGTGTGTGTGTGTGTGTGTGTGTGTGTGTGTGTGTGTGTGTGTGTGTGTGTGTGTGTGTGTGTGTGTGTGTGTGTGTGTGAGAGAGAGCTGTTGTTGGTGCCGTTTGTGTCTGGATCCAATTAGTTGTGTATTTCTCTTATTTCCGTGGAGATCGGGACGGATGATGTGACATCAGTTTTGGGTTTTCGGTGTTAAGAGCTCATGCCCGAACTCCAATCGGGCCTTTTTCTAATGGATTCGCTGCAATCACTCATTCAATGCTCGGGGAGGCAAAGTAAATGTGCTGAGTCTTCAAGTCGAGTTCCATTTAGGTGTTTTTTGACACATAAATTTGACCCTTTTAACAACTGGAGTCCGCGGAGGCTATCTTAAATGTTTCGCAATATTCCACACTTTTTGATATCCCTGCTTTGGCATTTTGCCGTTATTTGATAATGCAGACAGGAAATGGAGGGAAAGATGGAGGGGAGGGGGGGGGTTAAGGGTTGGGGTTACATGCAGCAAAGGTCTCCAGCCGGAATCAAACGGGGGGATGTTGCGGTTTGTGCATCTTGTTTGAATTAAGTTTGTTAACTTACTGTCTGGTTTGTGCAAATATTCACTATGTCACCAAGTTTCCACCACTTCCTATTTTACCGTTTGTCTGACTGGACATTTTTTTTTCTTTCCCTCAAGTGAAAAAAGCTTCTCTTACTCTGCTTGCTGTCTGTCTTCTGTTACAGCGGTCGTCATTTCCATCCCGAGCTGAATGGGACGTCTGTGCTCTGGATGTTCTTTGAAGGCCTTCCCGTGAACAAAGTAGGAAACCCCAACATGATACAAAACATGTCACAGAAAAAAACATCTTTTAATATTGATGTACTTGTGCGACTTTATTATACAGCGTTAGCCATATATTATTTCCCTTCCAGTCCCTTCTTCTTCATCTCTTGTGCGGCATTAAAGAACATCAAGAGTCTGTTGTGAACGCGTGATTCTCTAGAGCTCGTGGCGCTTGTTGACGAGCAGCGTTTTGATGCCTCGCCACACACCGCGTGTGTCTGATGGTCCCGGCCTGCGTTCGTCCTCCTGAATCAGACGGGACGCCGCAGGGAGCTCCGACACTCGGCGGCTCTCTGCGACGCCACCGGTCACCTCGGTCAGGGTGTCAGTTTTTACACCTACTGATGAGATCCTGGAGCACAGTCGGCATCGCCCTAGTGTGTACCGTGGACGCCTTGCTCAACGCTGAGGCGCCACACACTTGACCTCGGAGACTTGAGGCCTTTAGGTGAACAGAAAACGCCTATTAGGGGTGTTTAAAGAGGGCATGTCTCTTTAAGGGCTAAAAAACACCTGACTTCAAGGTTAAGCTGCTCCTCTCAGTGAGGGATGGTTAGAAGATTTATATCAATCTAAAATATTAAAAAAGGGACAAACAACAAGTGGAATAAGGAAATAAACAGCGCTGATGCAATGCACACATTTACAATCAACCTTGGCCTTGATGCGTCTTGTTTAGACAGCGCTTTTAGTAAGATTTGTGTCCTTTATGGATGTTCTTTTCAAGGAGATCAATTTTCCCACAAAGGCCTTTTATTTAGCCATTCGGCTGGATTATGAAAAATGTATTAATTACAATAAGAGCCTTCCGGATGGCATCGCGTCACTTAAACAGATCAGAACATAATATTTATTGGTGACGCTCGCACAGAGCGGAGAAGATAAAGTCGATCTCGCATAACCTTGATTGCAGGCGAAAACTCAAACAGATAAAGTTTGTGAGTTATGATCAAAGTCCTGATGGCGCCGCCATCAATCAGTGAACCGACGGCTTCGCTTTCTGTCACCGGCACAGCTGATGAGATGCTGACGTATGGGCATCAAGGTGAGCGCTTGGCACAGACGGAGACTGGTGTTTTTACGTGTCTGCAGTTGTGTATTTTATGTGTGACTCAGACGGATATAAGCTGGTGGGGGAAAAAAGGAGGTTAAAAGCTCTATTTTTTTTCATATTATACTTCAGGCTGAAATCTTTAAGATGTAGAGAAATCATCTTTCATCTTCCCCGTCTGTTTGATTAGCAACTTAAGAGAGCTTCAACTTCAGCAGGAGATGTGTTTTCATACACAACAAGACTGAATCCTTTTCAGTCCAACAACACACACACACACACACACACACACACACACTTTCCTGTCCACCACTGGAGCAGCAGGTTTACTCGGAGCAGCGCCAAGCCCTCGTCTCGTTCACAATGATTGATTAACGTTACAATTAAAATTCCGAGCCGAGATTGTTTTTGATTAATATTCCCTCCTCGTCTTGAGATTCCAAACCACCCATGATGACATGGAAATAAATAAATAAACACACACACACACACACACACACACACACACACACACACACACACCGGATCACGGGCAGAATTCTCCGAGAGACGAGCAACGAGGATCTACCCAGGATCTTTGGCGAGAGAGAGAGAGAGAGAGAGAGAGAGAGGGAGAAGGAGAAGGAGAAGGAGAGAGGGGGGGAGAGGGAGGGAGAGGGAGCACTTCCCATATTTCTGCCGCTGATTGACAAGGCTGACATATGGAATAGTTCACCTATTCCCCAGTGACGGGGAGATGGGGGAGAGCGCGGGGAGAGGCGGGTAAACTTGCCTGCGAGGCTGAGCACATTTTTTTTCCCTTTTTTTTTCTTCTTTTTTCTAGATTCAGTGCTACTGATCAAAAGGACTCATATCTCCCCTACTAAATTTAGCACCAGTGGCAATTAGTGGCGGAGTCACACAGCCACTCCAGGAGCAGCTGACAAATGGTACCTTAACAAGTCGGAGATGTACGCCGCAGTTTGATGGATTTGTGTGTGTACAGCTGAGGGGAACTTACTGCGTTGTTTCTTTCTGTGTGCGTGTGCGTGTGCGTGTGCATGCGCGTGCGTGTGCGTGCGTGTGCGTGCGTGTGCGTGTGACGCACACAGTGTGTTAGTGGGATGAGCGGCGGAAACGCTCATGAGCTTCAGACAGGACGTGCCATCCACGTTTGTAGCGAAATATATTTTAATGTACGTTTTGATGTAGAATGAAGTGATTTGACAATAGGCGGAATATTGATCCGCAATTTAGATGAATGCATTTAGATAGTTAATCAGGGATGTTATGATTTTGAGGGCCGAAATAGAAAGTGAGCTGAGGGAGGGGGATTATATTTAGAACTTTCCAGATTAAAGGTTGAATTTAAAAAAAGAAAAAGTTATATATTCTCAAAGATTGAATTGGTAAATTAACGAGAATTGGAATATTATCAGAGATTACAAAGTCATATGTTTTGCCACCGTCTGAATAGTGTTGCTCCTGTGACGTTTTCTGTCTTGTTCTTTTATCGACATGAATAAATACTACTGCAATTGATACGTTTGCACTCGGCGGCTCATGTTACTGGCGTCTCTTCCAACCTTGTAAAGTAAAGCAATGTGGTTCCTTGCCAAAAAAAACCCACTTTCTTTCTCGTATATTTGTGATTTTATAATCTCAGAATATTCAGGGTTTTTTTTCTCTATACCCCCCCCCTCATCCGTCTCGATAATAATGATTACAGGCCCTAATATGCCATCGTACTTTAGTGGTATGAACACTTAAGAGTTGCCATGACGATCCTGCTATTCCTTTCTAAATGTGGACACAGCATAATGTCCTGAAGAAAAATAAATGTGATTCCTGCTTCATGAATCTCAACCGCAACAAGTAAATGTTGATTTAAAAAAAATAAAACTGCATATTTGCTAGGCATAAAAAAAAAAGAACCTGAGCCAGCATATGCACACCTGCGTCGTCACTTCATAATTACAACAAATTACGCGACTGTCAAAACACACAGAGCTGATCACTTGAAATGGACCGGAACAGAAGGAAGGCCAGACAGACAGAGCGACACACTGAGAGACAGACGGCTGAATCAGACACCATATTGCTGACAGAAAGGATGCAATGACATCACGGCTCATTTGAGTCACGTCCCAGTTAATGCAGAGACGTGGTGATATCAACAAAGCAGCGTTTCCTGTAAATTAACAAAACAACCACAAGTATCAACAGAGAACCGGGGGATGGATAACGCTGCAGGAATTCACTCCCACGGTCTCTGCGGTGAAATCTTTGTACTTGTTATGCATGTGATTTAAATGTGTATTCCCTCTGTTGTCTACCTGTACGTCTGTGAGAGCAACTAAACCCTTTTTTTGAGAACAGCTCTGTGTTACCGCCGCATGAAGAGAAGTCGATGAACTGTTCTTACATCATCCTCACTTACTCAGGGGAGTCTGCTGTCTCCAACACACACACACACACACACACACACACACACACACACACACACACACACACACATGCTTCACATGGCTAGCCAACCTCCTGAGAAAGAGAAGTCAGCTAACCGTCTCAGTAGAGGAAATGAGCTATCTGCTCCACTTCTCTGAGACACACACACTTTCCTCAACACACACACACACACACACACACACACACACACACACACACACACACACATGCATTTCCCCCTGACATTTTTAGGCAATCTGTACTTCTTGCAGATCTTTTGCTAGTTTGTATCTGTTCGTGTGTGTGTGTGTGTGTGTGTGTGTGTGTGTGTGTGTGTGTTTTGTGTGAGCATCCCGAGCGTTGAGTGAGTTTGACCTTAAGCTTCTCCTCCCTGTTTACAGTCTCGGCTCTTGTGTACGTTTCCTGGGCCCCCAAGATATGAGAGGGGAAAATATCTGCCGACAGCCCATCACAGTTCACGGCTCTTTGTTTATCCATTAATAATTGAGCATAGCTGAAGACAATACAAGGTGTGTGCTTGTGAGAGCGTGCGCCTTTTGTGAGCAGGTATGTTTTTGCTGCAATGGAGAAGGGTGTCACCGAGGGAAACGCACGGCTCGCTTCGCACTTTGGGCTAAACGGCAAGTTTTCTCTTTGAGGTGTGAGTGGACTGAGTATGCATGTGTGTTACTGCCGTTTGCCAGAAGATAATGTGAAATAAATTGGGACATGTAAATCGTGGGTTAGCATCTAGACATAACCCACCATTTAAAGACGTTATTTGTTTTTGGCCACTTGGGGGCAGCAAAACAAGCTGTAAACAAACACTGACATATTATCGCTGTGTGTATATATAGTGGATATGGCTAATGTGTTAGCGAACATTTATACATCCTGCAGAAGACAGACGTAAAAACATTAGCATTCATTTGGAGTCATATGTGATGCATGTAAGTCCAATATTCACTCTCATTTAGCTCTTTTTTTTACATATCTAACTGGCTGTCTAAACCGCTTTTTAATCCTTTTTTAAATCTTCTATTAGATGTTCTTTGTTTTTTTTACAATCATAATAATACATTTTCTTTACTTTAACCTTATTGTATCTCCTGGAGGAAATGTGCTGCACCACTAGCAGCTAGTGTCTAACTTTGTGTTTTTGTTGTTTGTTGCTAAGCAGCGTGGTGGCTTTTTATCTGAAAATGAGGCTGGGGAGAGTGATGTGACTGAACAACTAATTTGTGGGTTGTAACAGCAAAACAGTCCCAGCGCACCCTGCAGGTAATAATTCTCTGTGGGTTCGTCACTACGAGCAACTCTTGTTAATATAAGAATATTGATTAGTGGAACTTAAAATTCAGTAAGTGTGTGGGTGCAGTCTCCTCCCCTGTCCTCCACTCAGCTCCAAAAGCTTTAGTGCATCACACCGCCTGACTATTCCATAACGTAATCAATTGAGTCGACTGATAGCAGACGCACCTGACGCGACTAAAAACATGAGAAGTCGAGCTACAGAAGTCGGGACGAGCCGATCTGATGAGTGGATGTGATAAAAATGCTGCTTTTTGGGGTTTTGATCCTGAAAAAAGGACGGTGTTTTAAAAGGGTATTCCAGGGTCACGGTTGAATATAGGACCCTACTCTTCCCATCATGCAACATCGATATTGTTCCCGCTCGAACGTAATTGGTCGATCCCTCTCGGACGATGAACAGAAATCAGATCACTTCAGAGACCAAAATCTTGTTCCGTTGCCTACAGATTCTGCATATGTATGCAAAACCCAATCTAACCCAAGCTAATGCCAATGACATCATTATGACGTCATCAGGGTTATTTTCTCAGACTCTGTAAATCTCCTTCATAGCCACAGAATACATTTAAATAAAGAAATTTAAATAAATGAGTGGTAGCCTTCACGTAGTGACTCATCTTCACGTGTAAAGTCTCTGCACTGTCCCTTTTAATACCATTTTCCCAAAAAGCCACACCTCTGAGATGTCCAATAGGATGTCAGCAATCCTTTGCAAGACTTTTGCAGGAGAGCAAAAAGTCAATTGAGAACCATTCAGGAAACAATTTTTGGTTTAGCTTTCTTGAGGACCATGAACCACGCGTTTCCCCACCTCACCCCAAATGAACTGAACACATTGGGAAAGCAGAACGTTTGCGGGGTGTTGACATCGATACCTGGCAGTGAAAAGTGATGCAGACTTGATTTACTACTTCGAGTTCCAATCTAAAGCAGGGTTTGTCTTTACTTCTCGCTCCCTCCTCTAATTATGTGGGTCTTTTAGACATTTCCCCCACAGAGAGCTCAACGCCAGAACAAAGTCTAAACTGTTTCCCCCTCTGAGGCGGCCCTCGAGTGAGAGTCTCCCGACGAGAGGCGAAGACTCCGGTCCTCTGGGGGCTTTCAGAAAAGCAGGCGGCTCTAACGGGATGTAAATTTACAAAAAAAAGTGTGAGGGGAAAAAAAAGAAGCACAGAAAGAAAGGATAGTAATGAACGAGAGATTGCTGGGGATGCCATCACTCCATATGTTGTGGCGCGTATGATGGGAGAGTCAAATTAAAAATGTAGGCTTGTGATCAGAAGATAACACCGGGAGTGAATTCCCTCTGGTGCTGAAAACGAGCATTTTGGTCCCAGAAAGCGAGCCCCCCCCAAACCCCCCTCTTCTGCTTCCTGACAAGTAGGTAAAGTGTTGATTAGCATATCGCACTTAGGTTGAGAACGTCTGCTCTATTAAAGAAAACTCTGCACATACCTCGACCAAACAACAAATCATTCCCCCAGAAGTCATCCGTCAGTCGGTCTGGTCACATACGAGCCAAGCAGATGTGTGAGAGGGTATAGGATTAAGACTTTAAAGCCATCGGTAGACCAGATCGTCTCTGGGCAGCACGAGATTGAGCGACAGGTCTTATGGCAGCTATAACGTTGAATCCATATCGGCTGATAATCAAACAGCAGCAGGTCGTGGGGATACCGTGGTCACACTTCTAGAAACTCTCTTTGGTTTATCATGCTGTGGTATTATTCTGCCACATTGAACTAGGGCTGCCCAATAATGGCCAAAATGATAATCATCAACTTAATGTTTTGGGCACAGAATGTAAAGCACTGCTTTAACTTCCATGTTGTGCTACATTCCTGCTGCTCTACAAATCTTTGCATCAACATAAGATAAAAAAAGAAGCTTCTTCACCTGAGCTGACCTGTGCGCGCAGCAACATGACGGCCCCCCAAAAAGTGAAGTCAAAAGGTCTCGATCGTTGGCTGGTGACGAGCCGTTAGTTTAGGAAGCGCTTGATTTGATACGCAGGAGAACGTCAGTCTGACATATGTCCATGTTCAGCTCCCGTATGAGGCCTTTCACAAACACTGATATCGGTTCGGCTCTACATGAGAGGTGACGCCTAAAGCACACGGATAACGTTGAGAAATCCTCGGGTTGTAAAGCAACTCTCCTCTCTTTTTCCAGCTACTGTTGAGCAGGGAGTTTAAAGATGAGCTGCTACAATGAAGCTGCTGCTGAGCGTGTCAACAATTGTGCGCGTAAGTATCTATGTCAGTAAGACACACAAAGACACTGTGAAGTAAATGTGACTGAAAGGATGTATAGTTGAGAAAGTAATGCATTCTTTCATCTGAAATGTGTTCCTATAAGTCTTTCCTTAACGAACATGCCTACATTTATTATAATGCAATGTCATTTTGTCTGCATGGCTTTTTCTGTTCTGTTTATTCGTCTGTCTCTGAGTGTTCACCGTCTAATTCTCTCTCTTCCTCTGTGGCAGCTTCTCCGACCGTCTCTCCACGTCCGTCACGTGTCTACAGAAGTCCACCCTCCTGCTCACCCATCAACATGCCATCAGACAGCCGTGGATGCCACTTCCTTTGATATGGTAAAGCAATATTGCACTTCATCTCTCTTTTTTATTTGCCCACTTACGAATGAGATGCCATTAGCAGTGTATTGTCCTCCTCTGGTGCGGGTGGGGGGAAAAAATAAAAAACATCTCCAAAAGGATAGTCGGCGGCTGCTCGCATCCTGCAACGCCTCATTAGTGCATTGCCTTCGAACAAACGTATCAACAATGTTCTGAGCTAATAAGCTTTTATATTCCCGGGCTATATGATGTAGAAAGAGGCAGAGCTGAAGGTCACGGGTGCGTTTGAACGCATCAAGTGGCTCCGCGAGGGAATGATTTATCTGGAATTATTGCTGTGCTTTGCTCCGGAGAGTTGGCTATTGATGTGTGCGGTTGAAATGGCTTCTTGAAGAGGGGAGATAGGGAGCTGTCATCAGCTGGACACAGGCGTCTCCCTATTCTGCTTCAGACAGGGAGCACACACATGGGTGGCGAGGCAGCGTATACATGAGAGAAAACTGTCCTGTAACCAAAACACTGTGGGATTGGCTTCTACAGCGGTCAAGGTGTACTTTAAAGGAACAATACGCCCCTAAAAACAACTATGCAAAAGTGTATGAACTTGCATTGCACTATACAGACAATGTCACTTTGAGACATCTACAATGGAGGATTATTTTATCTATGAAAAATGCCATTAGATTTAGATCAAACTTCCCTTTTTAGTATTAAAGCGCAAGGACACCTTTGGCCATTTTCCAGTGATGTTGAACTATTATAAAGGCAATAATCCATCATGGAGGAGGAAGCGTTACCAGTCTCACCGTCAGCCGTCCATAATTAAATCCAGCCACAGCACATGTTGCATTTTGACAGTGCAGCGCCTGGAAAAAACGTGCATCGCTTTCGCTCTCCCCGCCTACGCATTTAACCCCCGAGCCGAATGCAACAAGTCTATGTCCCTTCTCTGGAAGTTGTTGAAAGGCGCGCTGGAAAATGTAGAAAATCATGAACCGGAGTAGAATTAGATATTTCACCAGGATGAGGGAAAATCCGGCTCAGGAAATGCAAATTGTTTGACAAAATAACTCTTGGAATACGTTCAACACGCCCAGTAACTCTTCTGGAAAACAAAATGCTCACAGGATTAAACCGCATTAATCTACGTTGTTCGAATAAGTTCCTGTAACTTTACCTCCTCGCCAAAATCTAAATGTCTAAAATGCAAGAAGCCATGTGCAGAGACACAGAGGCACACATGTACATAACAAACATGCATGCAGCATCTCACGCCTCCCCTCCTGATCATTTGGAATCCACATTAAAATGCAATAACGAGCGAGGTAACAAACTAATTATCCCAATTAGCTCACTGCTCATGCAAGCGAGCTCAACTGTATTTGTTATCAACCCACTATTCCAAAGGCGTCCTCTGGGGAGCGCAGACTGCTCGTGCACACACCCCACACAGTCATGACCACTTTCCCGCAAAAACATCCGGCCAGGCACGGAGGGACGCCAAAATGTGATTGTTTTATTTTTATTCTCTGTCTTTATAGTTTTGAGATTTTTACCTCGGCGCTCGCTTCTCTGCTACCACGAGCTCTCTTTTCTTGAAGTTGTGTCGGGCTTTCAGGCATTTTTTTCCCCCCCTTGTGTTGATTTGAGTGTTTGAATGTGTAGTCCTGGTGGGATTGTGGGAGTCGGAGTACTGTCAGGTCTAATTGCCGTGTGGTGTTTGGTAGGGAGACGGGCCTGATTAGGGAGGAGGTGAGGGAAAACATCATGTCCCCACTCTCTTCTCTCTGTGTCTCACCCGTTTTCTGTCTTCCCAGCTCTTTTTTCCCCCCTATTCTCCGCTCTCTCTGACTCTCTACATGGCTACGCCGAATGATGGCAGTCCTGCATGGCTCATTAACTGGCAGAGAGAGACGGACAGACACAAAAGGATAGGAAAAGAGAGAGGGGATGTAGAGAGGGCAGCTCACAGACTTCTCAAACACAGGTTACCACGGTGCTCGCCTGGCGTCTGCCGACTACATCAAAGCCTTTAGATGCCAGTCGAGGGGCAACACGAGCTGCCAAATGAGCTCGGAATAGAGAGGGATCAATGGGAGGAAGTACTCGCAAGGACTAAATGAGTTTTATATGTTTCATTTCTTCTGATCCTTTAAACCTTTTGTCTGTTTTACAGCCTCTGCTTTTAATTTTCTAAATTAATGTCATGATCATAGTCGATGTGATATTTTAGCATCATGACATCACCAGTGGACTTTGAGCCAGCATCACCAGATTTACAATGGTTGAAATATAATGACGTAGGCTATATTGACATATATTTACTCAATTATTTATCATTATTTTATCACTATTTGCCAGTGTTTTGTTACAGCCCAGTTGTTCTCTGTTCATCTGGTACAGTAAACTAATAATGGAAAGCTAGCGTTGTTACCAAAACATCACTTCCTGAAGATGTTTTACAATAAATTAGAAAAACCTTTTGACTAGTAACAATTAGTTGTGAAACCTCAACTAGTAACCATCATGTTATTCTATGCAGACGATACTACATTGGTGTTAAGCGTGATCCATATTGAAAGGCTGCTGATAGTTGTTCAATAGGCTTCAAGGTAAGGGTGCTCCGTAGAGAAGAGGCAGCTCCCTGTTCAGTGCTTTGTAAACCTCTTCCTAGATGAGAAGAAGCAAGAAAACCCGCGAAGATGATATCAGCACACTTGTGAAATAATCATCACAAGATCTTTTCCTTGTTCTGAGTCATGGGGTGGAGGATAACGAGAGACAAACAGAGAGGGAGAGGAGAGTGAAGACGGATAGGTGCAAGAGAGGGAGTAAAAAAGAGAGAGAGAGAGAGAGAGAGAAAGAGAGAGAGAGAGCGCAAGGCTGCAGGGACCAAGGGTGAAAGTCTAAATCTTTCATCCTCTCTCTGGGTTCAGAACGAGAGGAGAATTGTAGGTTGGATTATTGATGCTAAGCCGCAGAAAGAGCTTAACTTCAGCTCTTTTCCTATGTCCTGAAGACAGCCAGGCTATCTACCTGACTCACCGCCAGACGGAAGAATCTGCAGTCATGACTCACTGGCCTCTGAATGGAGTTATTGTGGACCCGAGGGTCATCTAATTTGCCATTTAATTTTCTCCTTGAATATAATAATACTGTGTCAATTCCTCCTGATAGCCAACAGCATCAGCACCATCATCATTGCTATCTCAAAGCAACGATAACCGCAGTCAGACAAGCATTTGTAGAAGTTGCTAATCAGATTTTTTTTTGTGCAGTTATCTGGAGACGGTTGCGTGTACATTCCAACTGGCTGCCATCTCCGCTCCTTCAGCCCCTTCACGTCTACGCCGGCCTGTTATTCAGTCGGGAGATTCAACACGAGTCCCGGAGAAAACACTTGAAACGCTATTAAGCCTGTAGTGGGTCTTGTGTGTGCCAGTTGTAAGCCTCCTCTTGTCAACACGACTGTAGGATGCAGACAAGTGCACTGACTGGATGGAGAGGGAGATACTCTGCAAAAAATACCAGTTCCAACAAGCTGTTTAGTCACACATTCAGTCTTCAAATCCGATTTTCCTTCAATTGAGTGAGAAATTGTGGCAATATTTTCTCTTCTTACCACTGACAATTAAATTCTTTATTTTTTGGAGAGAAAAATGTGTAGTTTTAGGGCAATAATGTTCAATGACATCATTAAAAAAGCAGATTGTTACACTATTATCAAGATATTTTCACTTTCTTGAAAATATAAAGTTTAAACATTTGCAAAAAAAGTGACATTTGCTCACTTTGTCGGCAGGTTTCCTGCTAGTTTTGAAGAAAATCCTGACTCTGTTACCCAATGCTGGATGAAATAATTGCGACGATGGATATTTCTTGCAGTGGTGGTGGGTGAGATTGAGTTAGAGATTGCTTGTCAGGGCCCTGATTTCACCGTTCTCCGCTGATGACGATAATAATAACCATTCGCAGGAGTGGCAGCAAATGGGGAAGAGAGAGCATGGACGTCTTTTTAAAGAGGCGTACACGCAGTTACTTTCTGCAATCAAAACACAGATTTCTGAAGACGAGTTGGAGCAGAAAGCACGCACACACACACACACACACACACACACACACACACACACACACACACACACACACACATACGCAGAACTCAGCCATAGATTGCAGTGCACACATCCTGTTGTTTGCCATCGACAGAGAATATTAGCCTGGTATTTGTGCACAGTAATCAGTAGGCCCTTGACAGACTAGTCTCTGAACAGAGACATCTGAGGAAAGATTGTCTGGTAATCAGGCTATGCGGTTTCAGGCGGGGAACTTGTGGAGTAAAACCTCGTAACTCCAATTATGGCGATCGTTGTGTTTTTAGTGTTGTGAGGTGAAGCAGTCAGCAGTTGGGGGAAACCTTTTTAAAAAAGATACATCTAAAAATGTTTAAGACTTTTGGTTTCTATGCGGCAACAGTGATATGCAATTACCTGCCAGGAAGGTGGTATATAGTGTGCTGTTTACTTTTTCCCTCCCCTCTCTGTGCAGTCCATATGTCACCAATCATCATGTTGTCTGGTGAAGGGAAACAACACCCTGTTATTATCTGTCAAGCAGCAAAGAATGTTGGTTTATACCTGTGTTTGCTGTTTTGCATGCGTGTGTTTTCATGTCCAGTATGTGCATCTAAATGTGTGTCCACACAAACTGCATTTTTCCCTTTACGCTGTTGCCTTCAGATACCCAACCCCCCTTATCATCCTCCTCCTCCTCCTCCTCCTCCTCCTCATCATCCTCTCTTGATTTTTATTTTTTTCTTCCCCCAACTTGTCATATGCGTGAACACTCCCTCCCCCTCTCTCCTCCTCACTCTGCATCCCTCTCCTCCCACTATTCCCCCTCGACGCTTTTAATCTTGGGTTGATGATACTTGGTGGAAGCACTTAAGTTTCTGTGCCAGGTGTCTCCCCGTGCTTAACATCCCGGGCTTAGCTCCTCGTTTCTACGGCTCTTCGGCTCCTTCCCCTGGCTCCTGAACACACACACACACACACACACACACACACACACACATACACACACACACACACACACACACACGACTGGTTGTCTGCTCCATAGACACAAACATTCACTGCAGATACAGCACACTTTCTGTGCACACTTTCTAAAACACACTTATATCTCTGAAATATTGTCATATTCAAGTATTTAAATTGTATAACACCCACATCGTGTATAATTTAGTTTTTAATAAAACAAATGGAGAAGAAAAAAAAACTGCCAGTGCTGTAGAACCATTACAACCTGTATCCAACTGAAAAAGAAAAAAATTCTCAATTAGTGTCTGAATCTTGAAAGAAGAGTCAGGTTGCATGAGCTGATTTGAGAAAATACTTAAAAACTGGATGAAATATTGTTACTCTAGTGTCAGAGATTGTTTTTTAGGATACAAAGGGCTCAATGACACAAAACATGACTTGATAAGGAGATTTTTTTTAGTGTAGGAATCTTGAGGGTGTCTTTATAAACACACTATTCTCAAAGTTCAGCTGCACGTTGTCGCGTTAGTAATTACAGTGCAGTGGATGAATCAAATCCCCCAGCTACAGTAACGCTTGCTGAGTCATATGGATCTTGATTTGCATCAACTGTACAAAATGCTGTTTACAGCCAACATATCGTTATTGAGATTTAAGCAATGTGTGGGGAACTTGTGTGCCGAAAGAGTTTGCTTAGCGTTGCTTTGTTCTTTAAAGACACAAGAGAAGGGGAAGGAGACGGAGGAACGAAAATGGGAGAGAAACAGAGGAGGCGAGGAGAGGCAGAAAGATAAAGAGAGATAGCTCTCATGTGTTTATCATATGTTTGTTTGTGTTGCCGCGGGGACCTCCTTTCTTCACCCCCCGTTTCCTCTCCCTCATCCTTTTTTTTTTTTTTTTTTTTTTTAGTCACCGTCTGAATGTTTTTTTCTCTTTCCGTCATGTATCTGCCGCCTGTCCAGGCAGCGCTCTCTGTTTCACTCTCGTCTGATGTCTCAATTAAAATTAATGTGTTCAGTCTGCTCAGATAAAGAAGAAAGAGGAGGAAAAAGCCTTTCCAGGAACAATGGCAGCTTCTTGCATATTGGTAACCAATCCTTCCTTGTCTGGGCCCACGCTAATGCTTCACAATATTGACAGCTCTAATGGCGCAGCTCCTCCAAAGGGGTATTTTTTGAAGCCAGAGGCCAAAGGCATCACGGCGTGCGTATTGGATTGCATACCGATTTCAGGTGGCTTTTATTGTGAAGGGGATTGCCTGAAGTTTTACTCAGTTCTGAGGGAGACGCACCATCCCCTTCCTCAGTTTTGGCTAGTCAGACAGACAGACAGACCCCCCCCCCCATTCTCCCCCCATGCTCCCCCCTCCTTCCCATGTTTCCTTGTCCTTGAGACGTCTTCATCTTGGGCTTAGCGGTGGCGCTCCTCGGCCCCTTCATCAGGACAGAATGCTGGTGTCAGCACTGCCGTTCCCTTCCTCCTCCCCCTCTTCCTTCCCCGACCTCCTCCACCTTTGCCTTTATCTGTCGCTTCTTCTGAAGATGCTCTCTCCATCCCCGGTACCCGAGGGGTCAACTTGGTGGAAAAACGGGGGGGGAGGAGAGAGGAGGTGAATGGAGGATGGGTGAGGAAGTGGGGGAAGGGAGAAAAAAAAGAGAGGAGGGAGGGGAGCACCTGACTCGAAGGCAGAAAGATAATTTCGGCCGGGCGGCTCTGTTTAAGGTTAAAGCCTGATTTGCATTTCAAAAGCGGCGGCCGGCCGTGTTGCCACCTCAGGGACGCCATCGGACCAACCAGCGTGTCATTTAATGTCAGCAGGCACCGGGGCCTTGATGAAATTAATAGAGCAGCCTGTGATTGATAACGGCACCGCTCGTCAACGCCGCCGTCATGACTGTCCACCCGTCCCCTCCACGCCCCCCCCCCCTGTCCTCCTGTCGTCTCCCACAAGCCCCGGTGTCCACCACAGCACTTTCAAAGATCCTATCAGTTGCAGCCCTTCGCCTCTCACGTCGCCTTCATCTGAATCTCCCAGCGCCGTCTCAGTGGAGAGATCAACTTCTTCTGTTCCCCGACAGGACAATGAGAAAAAATAAATATCTGAGTACCGTGGTGCTTTAAGGTAACCAGGGTAACCTCAGCAGCTGTCATGGCTGGATTACCGACAGTGGATGAAGCAAATGTGCCTTAAGGCACCAGATGACCATGAGCCCTGAAAGCTCCAGCTTTGCATGGGAAGAAATGTTTAAAATCTCACTGGACAGAGAAAACGATGTGACTCCAGAGAACACCGTGCAAACTCACACTGATACGCAACAGACACATTGGACAGTTTAAGTCTATGATAATGTGAGTTATGGACCTTTTATGATTCTGTACCCACTGAACTATTTTAGGTTTCACTTGATGACCATTAGGAGCCCCAAGGGTGATGAGCCAGGTGCAGTTTCTCGTCACTCCATGAGCTCAGGGCAAAGGTCAAAGGACCAAAACAATATCTCGGTGTCGTCTGTAGGTAAAACAAAATGAACAAATAAATGCATACAGAGATATAAATGTATTGAACTGTTATCCTACACCAGCGACTTGGTAAAAACCCTAGAATTACAACTCAAGTGTGAATCTCTTTAATGCGTCAAGTTTGTCAGAACTTATACAGGAATTAACATTCCAGTATTTAATGTATATAGTATATAAACATAGAATTTAATGAAAACGATCTGCCCCATTGTCACGATACCCGATCCAGCTATATCCAACTACATTTTCCTAATAAAAAATCTCTGCTTTGATCTGAGATATCTATTTTGACATTTGATTAAAAAAGAGTAGCCGGACTTATTTGAATGCAATAAGAAACTGAACTTGGACATAAGGCGACTAGTTGAATAGTACTTTCGAGATTTATTTCGAACTCTGCTTGCATACTCGCATTAAAATAAAAAGTAAACGGAATAAAAAACACAATGCAAGCCCAAACAACTCATATCTGTGCAGTCACTTAAAAACGTCCAGCTGTGATCGGATGATAAGTCACATTGAAATGACAAGAATCACTTTAACCTATAACTACAGCCAAACCCCGTCATTCTGGATGTCAGCCACAACAGTGTCTCCTGCAGCCGAGCGTCCCCCCCCCCCACACACACACCCCGCCCCCCCCCCCACCCGTTCCCCCCCGCCCCCCCTTCCACAGAGTGTTTTGCAGCGATAAAGACATGAACCTGAAGCCCAGAGAGTTGCGATCCGAGGCCGTCAGGAAAATGGGGGAGTCGGAGATAGAGAGGCCCAGCGGGAGGTGTCGGTGCTGGGCAGCAATGAAGCCGTTAGCTCCCGCTAATGGATGTCCTGATCCTGGAGCTTGGTGGTCACTGGGGTCAGACTCGGCACACATTACACCTTGAAGGCAAGCCTCCCAGGCCTCCGAGTGTGGACAGAAGACAGACAAATGAAGAGAGAGTGGGTGAGATGAAAGAAGACAAATAGAAAGGCAAGACTGGGAGACATAAAAAAAGACATAAAGAGCAGAGAGAGAAAAGCTGGACTGAGCGGAAAGAGGCAGTAAGAGAAGAGTGTTTTCTAAAGAAAGGCCCAGGGAAGAGAGATGAGAGTGAGAGATCTGCTTGTCCTGAAATGACTTGATATGTTCTTGTCAGTCTTAATCTCTGGGTGTTGTGGAGGAGCGGGTGCGAGGGAGGGGTTGAGGCGCACAGTAATCTCCTTCACAAGCAAACGGACAGAGCTCGCCGTTTCCCAGCCCGCATTCAATCCCACAGTCATTTCCAATCCACTTCATAAGAGCACGTTATTTTGCACACATCTCTTTTCTAAAGCAGCCGTGTGCACTTGAAAAGACAAAACAAGAAGCAGACGAAAAGGGTGATTCACATCCTCTTTTTCTGCTTTCTCTCTCTTCCCTTTTCTCTCATTCACTCATTTACATCAGCCATTATCTGTGTATATTGAAAGCGGCGAGATAAAGAGAAGGGGAGAAAAAAAAAACAAGTGCCAGGAGAGAGAAAAAAAAAAGAACAATAAAAGGAGGCAGAGGAGGCGCAGCGACGTTTGAATCAATTACATCCTAAAGAATCTTTCATTTGCATCCGTATCTGTTCAAAACCTGAACAAATGCCAGATGCCTTTGTGTGTCCAGTTATTTATAGTGGGTGTTTTTTTTCCTCTCGTAATTGTGCAGGAAATATCAAATTTGCATAGAGTGATTATTGTTGATTGTTTATCTAGCCGTCAGGACGTTTCAATATTCGAAGGCTGACAGGTTGTCAAGTACTTAAAACTCATTTATTTGGGGGAAATTTGCATGTAATTTGGCGGTAATGAGGGGGATGTCTGTGGTCATGGATTAGATGCCGGAGATGCTGCAGGGAGAAGAGGGATTCTGGCTGACTGGCATTCCTCCACTTGAAACACACGCTTTATCCTCGGCTCGGCTGCCGGGGTGATGCTAACGCTACCTAGCGCTGCACACCCAAACAACAGAGGATTGTGTACTAACGCTTCTTGGCATAGCTGTGGACTTAATAACAGAAGCAGGAGCGAGCCAGCAGTACAAGAAGAATTGTGTTCAGTGCTGTTCTGTCACCCTGCAGGCCCGCTGTCTCCGGCGAATACAACATGCTTGTAAACAGAGTACTTACAGTATTTCTCAGCATAGCAGATGCTAACTTGTCTTGCTCATGCATATATTTTCTTATACTGTTAATGCTGAAATTAAAGGCTTTTTCAAAATAAAGGCAGAGTCTCAAATAAAAAAAAAAACCTAAGAACAGCCAGGTAAAATACATTAATGGTTAGTGGATTTACCTCTACTGAAATGGTGCACATTCAGGATAATATGCAAATACAGGATACTCTGTTTTCTCCCACTAAATGATTACAATTGGTTCTACTTTGACATTTCTTTTTTCAATCTGTGTTGGTCTACTGTTAACACTTTCCCCTCAGATGTTTCAAACTAAAAGCCGACCAGGATAGGTAGGCGTATGCCCTCTGGGCTTCTGGAAGACTTTTAATGTGAAATGTGTGCAGGAAGTGTTGCGTTTCATTGACAGTATCTTAGTACTGAATAACAGACAAATGGAGTTGGTTGGGCGGCGTATTGGCGAGAATCTGGCGAGTACTACTATTATGTTATGTACTAGTATGTTGTTACACTGTAAGCAAGGCGATGTAATTGCAATTTAAAAAATCAAATTTTAAGGAAACGGTCATAAAGAACAGACCAACATATGCATAAAGTCTGAAAAACAAAGTAATCAGTGATCTGAATTTGCTTTTATCACAGTCGCTGTAACATCCAACATCATAGCACTACTTTGAGAGGACAAATACACTGAGAGGATTCATATCTTTGCAACTGAAATAAAGTATTGCATGTCAGCTAAATATCACTACAGATACCTAACTTAAGCAAGTTTCCAATAACACCATGGTTCTGAGGTAAATACATTTGAGAATTTACGATGTTCAACAAAAAAGTCCAAAACAAAATCCTACGTTTCCATGTTGCAGATATTGTTTTGGTAATTGCGATGATTCACAGCTTGGATGGACATATCACCAAAATTGACACAAATCCCGCCGAAACAGTTGGTCTCCCCCAAACCGCCCACCTGATCCCATTTAAAAGTCTGATTAATGGTGTTTTAATAGCGACCGCAGAGCAGATACCACCCATTCCAGCGACGTGGACCAGAGAAATGGGCTCCCAGTGGGGATTTGTGTGCGCTGTTTGTTGCCGTTAACTGCATTGTCTTTCATTATCAGTCCTTGGCTTCATCTTTCATCTAGCAAGGTACCGGACGCGGCGAGCTAATGAGTAAACATAGCTGGGGGCGACCAGGAAACACAAACACAGAAACACGACTTTGATGAGTCGCTTGTTTGTTTATCTCCGCTTGAAATTCCAAATTCCACCGGTCTATTTCACCTGTCACAGAGAAGTTCAGACCTTGAGAGGACTGGCTTTAGCAGCGGGCAGTCTCTGGCTGGGATGAGATATGAGGCTTCACGCCACACCGCGGAGCATGAAACTTTGAGCGTGTGTTAAAACATTCAGCGCGTTTTACCTTGAGCTCAAGGTCATCTTCAGAAAGAAGACTCGGCAAAGCGATCCCTTAGTTCTCAGCTCACAGACTGACTGGCTGACTCACTGGCAGAGAAAATCCAGCAGAACGCGCTCGTCGGCACCCACAAAAGCAACTCCCACACCTCTGTGACTCACTCAAAGTCACCTCAACTCCAAGGTTAAACGCTCACTGTATCCCCCTCTTAAATATAGATCTGTCCCTGAGTCGGGGCTGTAGCCTCTGCGAACACGAGCCACTTGACGGATGTATCTTCTGTATGCATGCGTGTGTATGTGTGCCACTCTCTCACTCTCTAATGCGTTTATATCTCTATGTGAGTGAGTGTGTATGTGTGTTCCTGTGACTTTTTTTAAAAGGGTGAGTGAGGATAATCGGCCCCCCGCGCACCGGACTAAAAGGCCGGGTCAGAGTTTTAAAGAGAAGCTATGTATTTCCCATCCCTGGATAACGGCGATGAAGTGGGCCCTTGTGACTCAACCTGAGAGCATGAAAAGGGCCTCAGAGGGGACCCGCCATCGCCGGCCCTCTCTTTATTGTCCTAACGGCTGCCTGAGCTCTCTTCCCCGACCGCAGCAAGCGGGGAGAGAGAAAGAGTGGAGCGGTGGAGGGCTCTCAGTGCGTTACCTACCGAGCAGCCACTCTCCGCCATGAAAGCCCAGGTAATGTCCCCTGTTTGGCGTGGTAACATTTCAAAGAACACCAACCTTGGTGTGTGTGTGTGTGTGTGTGTGTGCATGTGTGTGTGTGAGTGAGTGAGAGAGAATGAGAGAGAGACCTGTTATGTGCTGAAATCATTGCATGTAGTTTAAGACCGGGCGGCAACCTAACTGAAAAGTGAATCCAACGTGGAAGTGTCTTAAACCTTCAGTGTAGCTAATGACCATCAGGGGGCGACTCCTCTGGTTGTATAGACGTCTATGAGAAAATGACTCTACTTCTGTCTTGATTTATTCCCTCAGTAAACATGAGTTTATGGTTTCAAGTCTTCTTCAATACAGCATGATGTTCGTTTTGGTCCCATTGAGAGCCAAATACTCCACAAAGGGCTACCACAGCGGTGTCATGTCTGGGAGCCGTTACTTACTTTGACACGTTCAGTGGGTTGAGCTAAGGTTGCATGAAGACTTTGTTTCTGTCTTGTAACTGTCCAAAAGAACAGTGGATGATGGAAATAAGAGTGTTTGTGTTTACCGTAAGCTTATTTGCCAGTGCAGGTCCAGGCGTCTGTGTCTTTGCTGTGAAACTGTTGCTCACGATCTAATCCCGCTGCTATTTGTGTTTGTGAGAAGTTTATGGTAAAATAATAATTGTGTTTGGATTGGCTTTCTTCTTAATCTGCTTGTCATCTGGCGAGTCCCATTAAATCGTATTTCAGCACCAGGAGCTGTCCACAGTATGAACTGTTAATCACCACACAGGGCTTTAAATGGGTTTAACATTGTAATACTATATCAGTCTTTCCAGAAAAGGTAACAATTCTAACTCAAGGAGCCAATTGTTTTTGTAAAGGACATGATTTGGCTCATGTGGCTATTTACCATTTACTCAGGCAAATGCTTCATAGTGGTGTGTTTTTTTTTTTTTTTTTACAAGTCTTTTTATAAAATGTGATTATTGTCAGTCAATTTCAGTTTTCCTTTCTTGTCCTATAAACGCACACGCCGGCTATCTGGGCTCTCGTGGGACAGTCAGCCGAGTCAGTGAATGTGGCTACCGGTCCGTCTCAGCGCTTGTCAGCATTACAGCGTTATTAATTCTCATCGCTGTATAGTGTGTTGACAGCAGAGACAGCAAAATATGTAAAAGTTGACATGGCTGACATCGTGACAGGCTGACAGAAATATGAAGTCGAGGTTTATATGTGCTTCACAGATGATCTATAAATAAGTGGTTTGGATGGGATCTATAAAGAGTGTGTACCCCATTAGTTTTTTCCCTCTTTTTCTTATTTTCTGGGTTCTGCCTTGCTATTTATTGTATCACCTCTTCTCATTCTTTTTTTTTTTTTGACTACACCTCCCTCCCTCTCTCCCTCCCTCCCTCTCCAGCATCTATCTCTCTCTCTGGATGGCTGCCTACCTCTGTGCCTGTGTCTGGGAGTTGGCTGGGGCAGAAATAAACCACAGTAATGGCTTTGCTTTGCTGCTAATCTTGTCATAAGAAGGTGCGGCCCTGAGAGGATAGCTCCTCGCGTGTGATATCCTAATTTAAACATCAAAAGATTCCATCATTAGGAAGCATGCGTCTAGCCCCAGTTTTCAAGGGAAATTATTACATATTCCCGCCGCAAAAGTGTAATGCAGGAAGACATTTCTGTCAAGCAGACACACATACACATACATACACATACACACACACACACACACACGCACACGCACACACAAACCTCACCGGACTTGATGTTTGTGCACTTGAAGAAAAACATCATCATTAGCAGCTTTCTCTTGTGATAGACGGAGCGATGGCTTTTTGTGTCACAGCCCACCGTGGGCTCTGAAGATAGCCTTCATTTGGAGCCGCCTGCCGTTTGAGAGTTGAGACGGGGATGGGATCCGCTAAGTGGGATCCGGTCCGCCGTCTGACAGCTCCTCTGGTGGGTCTCCCTGTGCTTCAGAGCCATCACGCTGAATCTGATGTACATCGTGCAACACGGGAGCATCGGGAACTACCACAGCTGCTTCATTTTGTCATATACTTCGTGGCAGGTGCAAATCCACACAGGACGTGTGTGTGTGTGTGTGTGTGTGTGTGTGTGTGTGTGTGTGTGTGTGTGTGTGTGTGTGTGTGTGTGTGTGTGTGTGTGTGTGTGTGTGTGTGTGTGTGTGTGTGTGTGTAGACACAGCATACATGCATAGCTATAAATGTATACTTTGGAACCGGTGGCGCAGCTACCATTAAAGACACTGAGGTCATGACCTTGGAGTTGTTTATGGGACATGGGTGGAGTTCACGGGCGACAGTAAAAAGGTGTATATTTTAAGCGCTGATTACAGTATTTCTTCAGACTTGACTTTAGCATTTCTTGGCTTATAGTTTTGTTTTTGCTGCATGTAACTTTAAAGTTTCCTGCACCTAACATTAAACAGTGCACTGACAAAGTTAGCAACTAATTAGTGTACACACGGTGGAGCATATGAATATAGTATTTTCCTATTTAGGTAATGGAGACCAAATACTTAAACGTACAAAACACCTTTAGTAAGTCACGTAACAAAGTATTGTAACATAAGTCACCGTTGACTTTTGGTTTCACATGTGATGAAATATCGTCCGTAGGCCTGGGCTTTTAAAAAACTGCCAGTTTACGATGTTACCAGTTGTTTTTGTAGCAACAGCAAACCCCTCTAATACCGAGTGCTTTAGCGTCACATGTTGGAGAATGAGTTGTTCCAGTAAGGATTAAAACATTTATACTCTCTGAAAAGAACCCACACGCTCTCACTTTTAACAAGCTTTTCTTTCACACAGTTTCCACCAAATAGGAGCGGCCCCACCATATCAAACGTAATCTGTTAATTTGAGACGTTCTCGCAATAAAAACGGCACTTTGAATCAAAGTCTGGAGTTGGTTAATAGGCTCTCCAACTGTTTGGCTCCCGTAATTTGAGTGTTCACAGGGGACGGCGCCTGGTGTATGTGATCTATTGCTTCACAGCAGCACTTACGTCGAGTTATTAGCTTGACTGATGATGGATTTAAGAGTGAATCAAGAAATACCATGTTCCATAAGAGAGTGCCATCAAAAGACCAAAGAGGTGTTTGCTCTTTCCGTTTCACTTTCAACTCGCTTTAAGTCTCTCGCGCTCCTCGGCGCCGCCTCTGCGTCTTTGTCTCTCTCTCTCTCTCTCCCTCTCTCTCTCTCTTTCTCTCCCTTCCTCTTCAGGAACAGCACTACAGTAGGTTTCAGTTGCTGTATGATTTATTCATTGTTGTGTTTTTTTCCCCTTCTCCTTGAATGTTTGGTGGAGAGGACAGGAAACTTTGAACCAGAGTACAAAGCAATGTATATTTGGGTCACACATTTTTCACATTTCTTCTGAGCTGTGTGCGTGTGCGTGAGTGTGTGTGTGTGTGTGTGTGTGTGTGTGTGTGTGTGTGTGTGTGCGTGCTTGTGCGCGTATACTCTCTCCCTCCTTACTTTGTCTCCCTCCCTCTCTTGTCTGGTGACTGGGTCGACTCCTCTCCTCTCCGCCACGTTCGTCCTTGAAGTGAGAATCAGCGGGGTGCCCCGATCCGAGGGGAGGCTTGCAGCGAGGGAGGGGCTGGGGGAGGTGGGGGTGTGTGGGAGGAGGAGGAGGGGGAAGGAAGGCGAACAGGGCAGAGAGGTTGGGAGCTAAATAATGGATGATTTCTTATTGAAATAAGGCCTGGTGAAAACAGAGGGAGCGAGCGTGTCATTACCGGGGAAACGGAGCTGAATGCTTAATCCAGGGAACCGGGCCGCGGCGGAGCCCTGCGTGGTTCACTGGCGCCGTCCCAGAGATGTGAGAATCGGAGCCTGTTTGTTAGGTGTCATCACAAGCAATGCAACACCTAATAGCGCTACGTCATTACGTCAGCGTGAAAGACTGAGCCCAGCCCGAGCAGCATGGCCGCCCCCTCCCTTTTATGTTCCCCCCCCAATCACACACACCGTGACTTTGACCTAACACCATCTCGGCTTGCGCTGATTGACTCAGCAGTCATTACCCCCCCCCCCCACTCCCCTCCCGCCCCCTCCGCCACACCCAGACAAAACTTGTCTGGCCCTCAGCCAAGCTGGTAAAATATGAGGCGACACTGAACCCATGACACCACTTCTTCCCAGATACATTAGCAGCACTTCCCCGAG
Organism: Ophiodon elongatus; assembly: GCA_016806645.1. Lineage (NCBI taxonomy): Eukaryota > Metazoa > Chordata > Actinopteri > Perciformes > Hexagrammidae > Ophiodon > Ophiodon elongatus. Next base: position 172,155 of record JACSYO010001808.1, on the reverse strand, counting down.
CCTCACCTTCACCGCGGACGGCCCCCGCAACACAGCCTGCTTTTCAAATCTCGTGCACATAATCAACATATATTAACACCTGGGGAAGCTGCGTGTATTTTTCTCAGGTGTGAAAGTTGATAAACAGCAAATCCGAGTGTCAAGGAGGTCAAATGAAATCTCACGTCGCGGCAGCATCAGAATCGAACTGTTTTGCCAAAAGCTAACGAAGGCTTCTTTTCGAATTTATGCTGTTCCAGTGTCAAAAGTGTGAATTCTTCCCGTGTGCTAGACTCTCGCAATGACTTAATTATTCAAGCCCCACATTTCCGATGGTATTTTGAATTATGAAGTCAGAAAAAAAGCAGGAAACAGCAAAACAAAATCAGGCTAACGATGTTAGCTGTAATTAAAATGGAGAAGTAGCAGGCTGCCACGCTATTGGCTTGGAGAGAGATGTATTAGCTAGGCATATGGTTATGATAATTAATCCCAGGACTACAGAGAAACAAATAAACACACGCTAAACAAACAGGGGGGACCAGCTGAGGGCTGCAGGAATTGGTACTTCTGGGGAGGAACCCAAAAAGAAAAAAAGGAAAGAAAAGCAGATCCTTATCGTCATTGCAAGAGCATGAGTCACACACACACACACACACACACACACACACACACACACACACACACACATGCAAGAGAAGAGGGGCATGATGGAGCAGAAAGAGGAGGAGGAAAGAGACAGGGCATGAAGACCACGAGATCACCCCCTTAAGGAACGTCCTCGCATTAGAATTCATCTCACAGTTGCTGTTTTCCCAAAAATACAAAACTCCTGGACGACACTGTGCACAACGTTTATCTCTTAAGCTGTAGCAGGAAACTTAACCTTTGCAATCGCATGCTACTTTACACCAACAGCATATCATTGAGTCACTAATATGAAGCTATCAGTGTTGACGGCATTATCCCTGTTTTTGTTTTCCACAATACAAACGAGCACAAAAGAACCTCATCTTCTTACAGGCTCTGAAATTAACAGCCAACCCTTTTGAATGGGCTTATAAATAACTGGAAATGCTTCCTTTCCTCTCCCCCCACCCCCCGTCTTCTTATTGTGATTCAGGACTAAGACTGTGAAAGAGGAGGAAGGGAGAGTAGACGGAGAAGCGGGGCCATCCAGGCCCAGTGGCGTGTGAATAGACATGGCGAGGGTTTGTGGCGAAGCGGGAGAAGAGACGCTGGGATAATGCTCTCTCTTTGCCTCCTATCTGCTCCCAGTTGGAGGATGAGGGAGACAGAAGGGAATAGCTGCTAATAAGGCGTTGGGTGAAAGGCTTTGGGAAAGCTCCCCGTGGTGCTGGTCTGTAATGGAGATAAGCGTTGCCGTGTTGTTGTCTCACAAAAATCAACAAAGGGAACATGCGATGGGAGATTTGCGGCCGCGTCCCCAGTGAAAAGCGGGGCTTTCACGGCGCCGCAATGTTTAGCGGCATTAGAAATCATTAGGCCCGACACCGAGGGGAGAGCGTGCCAGACGCCCGTGCCCCAGTTAACGCTGCTTTCCAAAGCCGCCCCTAATCCATTCCTTAAACTTGCTTCGCCCCATTCACCTTCAGATGTGGGCAAATCTGATGGGAGAAAAAAAAAAAAGGACTAGCTCTCTGTGTTTGTTTGTTTGTTTGTTTTAGCTGAAGATTTAGCCAATCTACATCCCCGCGCCTTGTGATCTGCGGAGGCGATAAGGCCGCGGCCAGGCTTTCGTTAGACTAGCAGCAGGTGCCTTGCCAGGCAGTGGGGGGATACAGAGGATGCTGATAAATGGGGCCAGTTTCCCCGCATAAAGCGCGGCGCCCTACGGAGGGAGGAGAGATAATGTATGCAGAGTTCACAGGCGCTGTGGGTTGCTGCTGCAGGGCGGGCGGACATCTTTGGAGCAAAATGATGGCTGCATAGAGATGAGGAGGCTTCCAGGAGGTTATTTCGGCCGAGTTGTGCACTCGCTGGAAACGGGGAATGGACTCCTGTGATCTGCAGTGCCATGACTGCACGTTTTGCTCTCCTCTTATGAGAGGAGGCGTAACGACACAGGTGTGGTCAGGAATACTAGCAATTTTCTGTTTGTCAAACTACAGCTCTATATAATATTTAAAGGCCAGTATTGGAGTGGGGTCCTAAAGGAGGTCATTGGCGGACCGATTGCAGTTAAGGAGTGGAAGCTATCTCTTCAGTATGTCAGCTTTCTAGCGACTACGAATACTTGACTCCATCTTTTTATGGTTGCAACATTTCATAATGGAGATAACTTAGATGTCTGGTGCACTGCTGCATACTCATGAACCTGAAATGTTGCTATCTTTGGACAATATTTGGGTGTAAATCATGAGTTTGTGATGACCGACGCACTGGAAAACATGCTTAGAACCATCTTTGTCTATCTACATACACTGTTGTCTATTATCCAAATAATATGTTGCTCAGTGCAGTTTTCATTGTTTCAACAGCAGCAAATCTCAAGTGCAGCTAACGGAGGTCTTTATGTGGCCCCGTTAAGCAGACTTTCACCTCCGACAGTTAACTAGCCAGAGCTAGCCATGCTAGCCCTAGCTGCTAACCAGCTGATAATGAATGCACTGAGCCTGTGAGGTCAAGCCTGGTCGTCTGGGGACCCATTAGCGAGGCGAGTGAGCACCCCCCCAGCCCCGCGCTCTCTCCTTCCCTCCCTGCACGGGCCCTCTGTCCTGCAGGCTCCAGCAGGCAACGCAGCCCCAGTACAGCGCCAGAGGCCAGGCCAAGCTCTGCCCAGGGACCCCACCTCCGTGAACTGTCATTTGTCTCGGCCATCCTGCCAGCACCACGGGCTACATTAAGCCTTGATCTATGGGGCGGGCCAGACTACTTGGCCCTGGGATTCAGACGCTGTATCTGCTGCAAAACCTGCACCGAGTCGAGCTCGGGTTTGGTAGTATCTTCTGCATGGTGTATGAATCTGGACTTGTTTAGAAAAATACCACTTTTTTTTTCTCCCTAATCACAGTCATTTTTCATAAAAGCGCTACGCTACATTTCACCCTCGGCACAACAGTATCTTGTGAATCTGACAAAGCTGTCGAGTGAAGGCCTTTCTCTGCCTGCTGGTTCCTGTATCTCTGATCTACTGTGTGCTGGCTCTGGTGTTAAGTGTCTTTCCAAAGGGTCTGTGTTGCTGTCAGCACTCACACGTTCACTTTTCAGCGCCGGACTCCTTCAGATGGCCTCCTCGCTCTCCCTCCCCTTTCGCCTCCTCACAGGGTTTCTTAACACGGCTGTTAAGCTGTTTGTGATGAAATGAGATCCAGGATCTGGCCCGGCTTGGCCGCACCCCTTTTCTTGAGTTCTCAGCGGTGACTGCTTTGTTTTCCCGTACCTGGACCGCGGCGGTGTAAACGTCTCTTCCCGCACAGCGTCCCTGGAGCCCGGCCAATCGCCAGGCCTCGACGAGAGCTGTCAAACCCAATTCTGCCAATGGCAGGGTGTTGAAAGCTGGCATGGTAGACATTGAAGAAAAGCCGGCGTGCTGCTGTCACATTACTCCTCAGTTGTGTGTGAGTGGGGGGAAGTTGCAAGCGAGATCATTTTGCAGAAACACTATGAAGCCACATCGTGACGAGGGACCACGGTTTCTGGCTCCCGAGCCCCGTTTCTGGAAATAGGCAGTGGGCATTTGCATCTTTCTTTCTAAGGCAGTCTATTCATTAGATTAGTGTTGCGCTAATGTGAAGACTAGCCAGACTTAAATGCAGGATGTCATAAATCATAATGTTCATTTTAAGCTCATCCGCACACAAATACTCCAGCGCACACACGCAATAATCGCACACTCACGCAATTACACACTTAAAACGAGCCCAGTGTTTGTGTTCAGCACATGTCGGAGGTGGACATCTTCCCGTCTCTCCAGCTTTTTGTGGGGCTCCCATGAATCATTGCCTCTTATTCCTTTCTCAGCGCGGGGGAAATCACATTAAGTGGAGCGCCGTGTTTGGCTCACACCAGTCTTGTCTTAATAGCTGTAATTTGGAGAGAAGAGAAAGAAAGGGAAAGAATGGAGAAGAAAGCTCGCTCACAACACTAATTCCAGTCAACAAAAACACCCCTCTCCAATCCCACCACATTAATTTGCATTAAAATATCCAACAGCTAAATATGTAAAGACAAAATAGTGGCATACTATTTATACCCAGGCACATCTCCTGCCATGTGTGCTGTGGCAGCAGCTGTGTGTGTGTGTGTGTGTGTGTGTGTGTGTGTGTGTGTGTGTGTGTGTGTGTGTGTGTGTGTGTACAACATCCTGCTACTGAAGCATGCTGAACAGACCTCCCACACCAACATGGTTTACCATTCCACCTTCGCACAAGTTTACAGGAGTGAGAAATGGATGCATGTGGAAAGGGAAAAAAACAGAGTGCGCGCAATATTACGGCCACCTGTTCTGTCTATGAAAGGAATTGTCCAGCTGAATTTGGGCTAACGGCTGGTTACTTGGCAATGTTCATCAATGAATATGACTTGAATTGCAAAGAATGGATGGAGGATAAAGATCAGATCTATTTTGTTTAATGCTTTGTGTTTCTGCAGCGATCTTCTGAAGCCTTCTCCTCTTCTGTCTCTTCAGCCACGATTTAATGTACGTGTTCGAGACTTGAGGGGCAACTAGAGCGTCATAGTTTGAAGCACAGTGCCAGTGCCCAAGCATCGGTATTTGACAACTTGTGTTGGAATAGTGAAACGGCGCCGACTCTTACAAATGCCTTCACCTTCCCTCCTCCCATCATTAACATTCATTCATCAGCATCTGTGATGACAGTAGGCTGGGTGCACTCACACAGAACAGCTGACTTCATGTGTGACCAATAGATATCACATATACTAACACCTATAGGAATCGTTTTTTTTTTTTTTTTAAAAAACACCATCTTAGGATGTGTTTTGTATTCCAACTGTTCCTGAAACCACAATGAAAATATGGGGGTTTAATGTGAAATTTCTGGAGGGGGAGAGTGTTGTCTGGTGCTGCCATGTTTCTTCAGCGCGGTGAGACAAGACGCGTTTGAACATCCTTTGTTAAATACCTGTTTACCCGACAAGACACGAAAACGTGATGACTTATAATTCGAAGATTTACCGTCAAGTTTGATTCTCCGCAGCGCCTTTCTATATCTGGATCTCATCTCTTTGGGTATAATGCAATGATTTTATGGCGATTCTCCGCTGCTGAATCCGTGGAATTATCCATGCTAATGCTTCTTTCTATCATACTGATAATAGCATTATCTAATCCTGCCGGTGAGCATTTGCACCTCTAGCTGTTGCAGCCGTGATCCACATAATTCCACTAACTAATGCGCCAGTCACTCCTCACACTTCCCAACTGCTCCACTGCACAGATGAGCACCTCTCCTGACCTCAAGCCTCCCAGAGCACCTAAATCAATATCCAGGCCCTGGTCGTGGTCTGGCTACAGGGCATTCTCTGTTTATTTCCCCCCCAAAAAAAGTATGAAATGCATAGCTACAAAAGATGGAACAGAACACAAAAAGTACAAACAAATCAAAATCAATGACACTGCAACGAAAAATTTTTCCAGTTGCAGGTTGAAATGTGCAAACTGGTGTATAATCATAATGGTTTTAGTCAGTTTTAATTATTGAATAGTAGAGTCGTACAAGAAAGAAAACATTTAGCAAAGACGAGTACAAAATGGTAATGTACAAGCAGTGCATTAACTTACACTTTTTCACTTTGGGAAATAAAAAAGCACTGCAATCCTGCCCTAAGTTCAACCCTCAAACTAAATTAGTCATATGGTCATTAATATTAATGTCACAAAGTGAGTTTGGAGCAAACGTATTATACAATGTGTGGGCTCGGGAACACATGAAATCCAATGGGAACATTCGGTACCATAACTGGCACAGTGGTTCGTTTATAGCACATGCATGCGTACAGTAACTATTCTCTGTCCTCTCTAACCTTCGCTCCCCTGCGATTGCCACCCACTTCTAGCATTTCCATGGTGGCTGCAGTAATCGTTGGCTTCCCTCCTCTGCGGTCGGCTGTGCAAACAGCACAATCTTGGACAGAGGCTCCCTCTCTCTCATTTACGGAGGTGAGGGAAGGTGAGAGAGATGGGTGGGATTGGAGAGGAGCGGGTCTGGACACATTTTGGAGAGGAGGGCTGCATGCCACAGAAAAGCGATGTCCTGTTGAGAATTAACTCGGGCAGCTAAATTAACACACACTTGTTTGACTCTGTCGAGGCGAAGCACCTTCAGGACAATATTCGTAATATTGGGTGGCCCACGAGGAAAACAGAATCTTCAGTTTTCTCTTGCTGAGGCATTGAATGCAACACTTTTGTAGAGATTTCCTTGGCCTTGTTTGGAGCAAACACAACACTGGCTGATTGTTAGTCCTCATTTTTAACTCTGGATATTCATGTATTTTAAACCTGCTGCTGATTCAATACATTCTAGCTCATCATGTTTTATAGATGATATCGAAGGATAGAAAAAGAAAAAAAAATCCAGAACTTCAAACTCTTTTGATTCTTGAGATAATAATCCTTGGTATGTAGTTCCTGATTAACTCCATACTGATGATGTTACCAATTTTAATAGATTTTCTATGGCAACATTAATGCCCTGATATGGATACTTGGCTACGTAATACCCTAAGAAAATCCCATCTAGACATCTAGACTAGATTGAGTGGAGTTAAACTTTAGTGACGATCCCTAATACTGATTCCTGTTAAATCCATTTAGGAGATGTCCTTTCAATACAAAAAGGCCTCTATAGTCACGCAGGACGCCTGGGGACTGCATGGAGAAATCCTTCCACTCTGCCAACCCTAGATTCATGGCCCTACGTGTTTGGCTAGCCATTTCCTGGTGCAGCACTTGCTATTTTATTTGGCCCGCTTCAGCCCCAAGGATAGGGGGACAGTTGTCTACCCCCGCTGCTGAGCCCGGAGAATTTCCTTGCTTACTTTTCCTCTGCTCTGTGGGAGGAGAAAGTAAAAATGAGGGAAAATGGATGGCGGCCCTGTTTTGAGTTATTAGTGAAGAGTGGGAGGCAGGGAGGGATGAGCAGGGGACTAGAAAAAAAGGAAAAGAGGGATAGAGGCTGAAAGAGAGGGAACTGCCTCGTGTTTGGAGTTTGTTCCTATTTTCTCTCCGCTGCACACCGAGTTCTCACCTCTCAATGCTTCTTGGACTGGCAGCAATTGGCTGACACCAGCTCTCCATCCCAAAAAGGCACCATTGACCGACCTGCCTCAATCTAAACGGAGCCATATACGCAATGTTTACCCACAATGCTTTCTATGCAGCAGCATTGGATGGGAAGACAAGCTGAAAGCAATTGCAGGTTGAAGGACAGAACTATCTTGGAGGGGGAGGGGATGGAGAGGGGGGGGGCACACACTGAAGGAGGCTCTGTTTGCAGGTGGAATTACAAGGCAGAAAGGCGTCGGGGCCCAAAACACATTTTCACATTATGCTCAGGTGTTTATTTGCTTTTGGCCCTGGACGAGTAAAGTGTGAGTAATTTCTTTGCTCTTCAGCCTGTGGGACATTCACAGTGATGGTTTGGCTGAGTTCCCTCCAGGTGCCGTGCTATAGGTTGAGAGACAGCGAGGCAAAGAGGGACAAACGCAAAGACATAGAGGGAGAGATGCACCTGGCTCTCCACACACCTGGGAGGAGAGTGGGATGTTGTGGGCTAATGATGTGGTTTTAAAGCTTGCTAAACACTGCGAGCAGCTCTGTCCCTAGATGGCCTGCGGTTGGCTCGTCCACATTACAGAATATTCCAGAGACGCTGCTCCCCTTTCCCGCCTTCGTCTCTTCCACTGGAATGACACTTTTATATGCACACACATTCCCAGACATTTGAAAGTGTTGCATGGAGAATTTTAACCCCAATTAATAAAAAAGAAAAAAAAAAAACATGCATTTTTGGGACATCAGTCCACAAAGTGTTACCCTCTCTCAGCCTTTACACCGACATTTACTTTGTGAACCACCGAGTTGTTTTTTGCTTTGTGGAAGAAGAGAGAAAGAGGGCACTGTTCTCCCAGAGCATGCTGAGCTAAAGTCATTGAGAAAGTAACAGCTAGTGAAATGTTCTTTTCAAAATAAGATCCTCTTACAGCAGGGTCTGTGGGAAATGTAGTGCTAAATTTCACGGTTTTAAAAGTCTAAACTACGGTCTCATTTGTTCCAACGTGTCTCATGAATGGATATTAGAAGATGAATTGAAGAAGATACATTTAAATTAAGCAAAACCTCTCAATATTAAACCTTAACAAGTGCAACAATTCCAACACATTGCCATCTGCTAGTAACTAAGTTAGGTAATTATTTCCTTCTGTCAACACTAATCAGATTGCTACAACACTTTGAGGAATTATATATTTCATAAGTTGTAACACTTAAAATCAGACAAGATGCTACTTTGTTTCTTTATTTATCCTTGTTACACCACGGGTCAGACTTTAATGAAAACTCAGGAACTAAGACATGATCGTTCCTCCGATTGCATTGATTGATCCAAGGGGGACGCCACAGTGAGAGGTCAAACAAGGTGACGTACTGTGCGTGTTACTCTCAGGATAAATGGGGGATTACAGGAGGGTCGACCACAATAGATAGGGGAAGTCCTGACATCACATCCAGGCTAGCTTTCTCATTAATGTACAATATTTGCACATGGCAGCTACAGTGACGTCTGCTGTAGGGCGATGCAGGGTAAGATCATGGCTCCAAACTAGTCTCATGCGTGAAGGTCCTTATTTTCTGCCTCACTACAGTTCAGACTACTTTCTGCATTGACTCTGAACTATATATGTAATTCCTAATGAAACTGGGCTGGCGGTGGACTCTCTCATTGAGTGTTTCTTTCATTAATCTTCATGAACAAGTGAAAGATGCAAGATACATTGGTATCTCGGATGGCATTAGAATCCTTCATGAATTCAACAATGTTAATCAGAGATTCATTTGTTGGACTGAAAAAGCTGCCGCTCCCCTTTTCAGTCCATCAAGCTGTTGATGTTTACTTTGTCCTTAGGCTTCTGGGAGATGGTGTATTTTTGAAGAATGCTATACAAAGAAACATCCATGTGCATTATAACCAATACCAATGTGATTTTGAATGAAGCTGGCACTTCATGAGATCCAAGGTAGTTTTTTTTTTTTTACAAAATTCTCGTGACGAAATTGTGGACTGTAACGTTATCAGCAGAGGGAATCCAGGACCGAGATGTCACGCGGAACTGCCCACTGCTGTTTGATTGACACGCGATCGGAGCACGATGCCGCTAAAAAGCTTAGCACTCGGCACCAAAGATGTCAACACCCACTGGAATCCTACAAATGATCACTCTAAAAGTCAAATTTAGCAATAAAAGCCTTTCCATTTCGTGCGTAAGTCCATTTTACACATTTGTGCTTTTTATAAGTAGGCAGTGTACAGTAGCTTCTTCTCTCCTCACCCTCATCCAGCTTTACCACAGCATTCCTTATCCCTGTCTAATGTAGCTGATCCCTCCACACTCCCTCTCCCTCTCCCTCACTCCATCCTTCCTCCCTGGCTTTTGTGAGAAGGAGAGGTGAGGGGATATGTGTCTTTAACTGAGCTGGAGCTCTGCTGCAGCTTACCTCTTACTGCTAAGATAGGATATGTGCTGTGCTTTGTTACTGCTAACCTGCTTGTTTGGGGGGTGAGATCAGTGTATTTGTGCGTGTGTGTGTGTGTGTGTGTGAGCAGAGTAGGAGTACTGAGAAATCCCATTATGGAGCCAAGTTGCTGCCACGCTTTCCCCGTGCACACTGCGAACCCGGTGTAATCCACTCACACACTCACCATGCTTCCTTGTTTGTGTGTGTGTGTGTGTGTGTGTGTGTGCGCTCACACAAACACATTTCCCCTCTAGACTCTGCGGTGAGCTGTGTATCCCTATGCACTGTTGTGTTACCCACCGTGAAACATGACAGCTAATGATATCGAAGGCTTTTTAAAGGTGTGTTTGTGTTGGTGTGTGTGTGAGAGGGAGAGCTGGATTTCTTCCAGACTGACATCGATTAGCAGCGAAAGAGCATTGGCTCAGAGTGAAAGCTACAAAGTTAAAAGCTATGCCTTCATGTATTAAATTAATTGAATTTTTTCCTCGCTTATACCTATGTTACTTTTCAAGCAAAATCCATCCAGTGAAAGCTCATATTTCCTGGTATATCTGATCATTTTCTGTGGTAGAATCTATCCAATAAGCATGAATTCGGTCATTTGCAGATTAACTTATGTCCACTGTTATGTAATAAGGTTACACAGCAAACATAATTATTGTTTCAACATGATTTCAGTGTTTCATTCATTTGCTGTGAGGACTTACAACATTTAAAGAGATTTTACAGCAATAAACTTTTGCAGTTTCCATGGAGACAGTTTGTCATACCTGCCGTAAGAGTCTTGGATTTCTTCATCATACAAGCTAATACAAACTAAAGGTATTTCAAGTAAAAAGGGGAGACTTGGGGCTGTTGTATGTTCAGGCGTTGAAACAATGATGATATTTCACCAAATAGATGTGTCAAACAATTTACTTTTCCTGTATATGAGCCAAAACAAGCAAAGTCTGTGTTTGTAATGAAGCAACTTGTTACTAAGCAGTGTGGCTCATATGTGTTAAATTATTTTTTTTGACAACAGCAGTGTTGAGATTAGGAATGATCAGGATTTTACTGTCGAGACAATACTTGTCAGTAGCATCAATTCTCTGTGAAAGATAAATGCTGTTGAAACAATGGTCACATGTAGCCTGTAATAAGTAGAGCCATACGCTATATGTATTGTATATATCTGACTAAAGATTATGTGGCTTTGTCCCCGTTTTTTTTCTTCAAATTTCTTAAAAAAGAAAAAAGTCATGCTGTTAATCTCATTATAGGTGAACACAAGTGCACCCACTGAGGGGTTTCCGCTCTTCTCCTATAACTTCCTCCAGGCCGAGCATAGGGGGCGCTGCACACACTGCATTGCACCTGTGAGACGGGCACAGAGGGGAGCCTATTTGTCACCGGCTCTCTGCCTTCCCATTGAGTGCTCACTCACTGTGTGTGTGTGTGTGTGTGTGTGTGTGTGTGTGTGTGTGTGTCTGTGTGACACACGTACACTCACTCTCTCCATCCTGTCCTCCTCGACTCTCTCCTTCTCTCTCCCCCCTGACCCCAGCGCCATCTTCTCTGTCTCATCCTTTATGCATACTGACAGCGAGCCCCTCCGTTTATGGCACTGCATAACGTTCCCTCATTACCGCCCAGGACTCAGAAACCCAAACGAAGCAAGAAGGGGGAGGGTGGGAGGGGGGGTTTGGGTGGCGGAGGGGAGGGGAGTGATATAGAGAGGTGGAGGAAGACGGGAGAAGTACCAATGATGACATTCGCTTTGGCTAATATTAATCTGATTCATTTGGCATGCCAGGAAGCATCACTTTAACTGTGTCTTTGCTGCTGGGCCGCTTCTCCATGCACACTGATGATTTTGTGTGTGTGTGTGTGTGTGTGCATGTGCGTGTGTGTGTGTGTGTGTCAGGAAAGAGGGCACACATGCAACCTGCAATTAAAAGAATACACTCCGAGATAGAAAGCAGATGCAGACAAACAGAAAAAGATGCAGTCATCGAGCAATTTGTTGCACAAAATAGGCATACATTTGACATGTGCACACAGATGCGTGATTACACACTACGTGCCCACGTGTTGCGGTACTTAAATATATGCACACACACACATGCACACGCAGGATACATTTATTATGTTATCAATGCAAACACATAATTACACGCACACACGTCACTTAGTCTCCCGATACATAAATCCCTCCAGTACACACACGGAGCTCTGATACACACATCAGCTGGTGCAGAGAGCGGGCAGGGCGCAGCAGCTTGTGTTGGCTGTAAACAGCAGTGTAGTCAGCGTGGAGAGCGGCGGCCGTGTGAGCACCGGGCCGGCCAGCCAATCAACCCCTCGATCTCCTGTCCCTGCCCTTCCATTGATCCCCATTAAAATGCTTAGCAGATGCTTGGCTTGAGAGAGACAAGCACGTTTTTTTTTTTCTTTTTCTGCTGCTATTTTCATTTGTATGCTCCTTACCGCCGGCCAGCAGTCTGGAATAGTCATTTTGCCAACTGGGAGACTGGCCCACTCGAGACAGTACAGTAGCATCCATTCAGACATAGCGCACTGTGCTAAACTAGCTAACGTTTCAATGTTGATTGGACGTTGTCGGGGCGGCCTGCTCCAGGTTCAAAGCAGTTCTGTGCCAAACTAACCATCTGTGGTGATGCAGGCAGTTACACACCTGAGTTGTTTTCATAAATGATTTGTTTTTAAATGGAATTCTTGTGAAAATGTGCAGTTTGATTCCCGTTTCATACAATTTGGATCTCGTCTTTGCAGTTTTAGCCATCATTAATATTGGTATTAAGAACATTATAGTCGTCGAGTCCATTGCAAGACAAGTTTCATCCTCACTGGGTCTTCTGTAATCAAACTGTTAACCAAACTGTTTGTGATAAACATTATTAGTCTACAGACTGACTGGATGGTTCAGTTCTGACCTACTTTTCCTGTCGTATTGTGCTTTTCTTGCCCTGTCATGACGTCTTTTTCTCTCTTGAAGTCGATCAGAATATCGATCTAAACTAACTAACGAACTAAAATCAACTGTTTCGACAACTTTAGTGTTTTTCTGGCGATTTGGTGTTTAATAATGGCTGGTGAGGCACATTGACGTAACACGACTGTAAACTATTCCCCCTCTCGCTCATCCTTGTACACACACACACACACACACACACACACACACACACACACACACACGCTATAAACATCTCATGTGTGACATAATCCTGTAAGCAGCGCGTGTCTGACGCATGTGGGGCAAAGCATACCAGGATCAGGACTGGCTTGTGTTATGCCAGTCAGTCAAAGAAAGCAGCTATTGTGTGTGTGTGTGTGTGTGTGTGTGTGTGTGTGTGTGTGTGTGTGTGTGTGTGTGTGTGTGTGTGTGTGTGTGTGTGTGTGTGTGTGTGTGTGTTCATGTATGTTTGTATCCAACGTGCATGCTCATACTCTACAGCATGTGTTTGTTTTGTGTACGTGGGCAGTGTAGAGGACGCACGTTAGCATCTTTGTTTTTTGCGTGTGCGCTCGGACGTTGCGTGTTTTTATTTTTTGCAAGAACCCGCGCGGTAACTGAGCCCGCTGTCTTCCTGTTACTGTGTCTGTGTGTGGCACTCTCCTCTGAGTACAGGCGGCGTACACTAGCGGGCTTTGTCTAACCAGGGGGGGGGGCTGACGTGAGTCCGTGGAAGAAGCCCTCCGCTTCGGGCCGCGGCTATGAAAGAGAGGCTCTGTTCTCGCGGCCTGCCAATCACTCGCCGGCTTGTCGAAGGGGAGGAGAGGATGTCCAGGGCTCCTTAAACTTCTTCAAGCGTGGAGAAAATGCAGATTTTCTGTCCCGACCTGTCTCGTGTGATGACAAAGCAGGACGGAGCGAAAGAAGGGAGAAACCGCACCACTTTGGTTCAGGAAACGGACTGGAAAGTTGGATTAGGAAGGATTTGAAGGATTGGTTGTACGTCATGAAAACGATCTGACGTAATGTCAATACCATCCATCCATCCATCCATCCATCCATCCACCCAGGCCCAAGGGGTGCCAAGACAGCAGAGGGGCTGAGAAATGTTTAACTAGGAAAGAAATGGAGAACATTTTCAGATTTTTCTCAAATCATGTGAAATTCATAAGTTTGACATCTGAAAACTATTGATATGAAATCTTGTGAAAAGGGAGTGAAGTGCTCACAGCCACAAGCAGTGAGATGGACGAGAGCAACAGAGACTTGAAGCACCACACAGCCGGCAGTTCACATGAAAAATGCAGACCACATACAAATCTCATCAAGAAAAGCTGAAACAACTACAGCAAAATAAATGAAACTGGTTGGGAACAAAGAATGGAAGCTGTGACTTTAAAGTAATCTTACAGGCAAATTTAATTAATTTTTCAACGAACCTAACAAACAATTAATGAATAAAATCCCCCTGAATGAAATAAGTGTCCTATAAAACCTCCTCTGCCTTACCTTGGCAAACACACACACACACAAATACAATGCAAGTAAATGTGAGCATCGAAACACACACACACACACACACACACACACATTCTCACTTCTCTGTTCCCATAACCGTCACAGTGAAGAGACACATTGACAGCGCTCCATTTAGTCGACAGGACACCTCTGACAACAACAGCTCGAAACGGTGCGCTGGGAGTTGCAGAGACACACAGAAGATACGATAAGGGGTGAGGAATGCTCGGTGAGGAGAGGGGAGGTGTGAGGGGGGTGGGGGGGTGGGGAGAGGGAGGGGAGAGAGGGAGGGGAGGGTACAGGAGCTGAATTTGCGATGTCATGCGGCCGATTAGGCAGCTAGTCTATCTCGCCGGCGTCAGGGGGCCCCTGACGGCAGCTACGCCGTCCCGCCAGCACATCGTATCCATCACCCTCCCTCCACACACACACACACACACACACACACACACCTTCCCTGTTCGCGTTAGGATACATCATTCCCTTCTATGTCACCTGCTCGGACCAGGAGCATGAAAAATGGCTGTCACGCCGACGCCCCAAAATGATTGCTGAAAACAAGAGGAGAGGGAAAATGAAAGTGGAGGGAAAGCGGGCGAGGATGAGGCGGCGGGGAAGGTGAAATTGGAGGAAACTCTCGCCAGATTAGGTGCGGGTTAAAAGAATATTGATCTGTGTGCCGAGGACTGTTGATCTCTCTTAGCAGCACAAGACAAATGGCAGCAAACAGAAAATCGAGCGCTCGCCTCCTCTCCAAGGACGGGCTGTGCCTCTCCCTGCCGTTCTCCTCTTCTCGCCACTTTCCCTCCCGATTCGGAGCACTCCTTTATGAAAACATCCAGCGTCCCAGAACATGAGAATGAAATGTTTAAATGAAGTATCACATTTTGCCGGGCCAATCGCAGATGATCTACAAAACTAATGACAACATCTTTGCGTGTGATTTAAATTCAGCGGGGGCTTTTCCTCTCCGCCTGTAATCTGTCTCTTCTAGCACCAGCACACAACCTTGTTACGGAACCAAACGCACACCTAAGCTGCGCGGTACGAAGCGGGAGTTTGTGTCAATGTTGGATGCCGCTGAGTGATTCTGAAGGTTGCCTCGATAATTAGTCTTTTTCTCCCATTTGGAGTGTACGAGGGGGTCCGTGGAGGCACTGTGTTTGATTAGGGCCACAGCCTTGGCCCGGCACCCAGCCAGGGTGTTTGATGATGGGGAGCGAACTCTGGGCGGGGGCTGAGGTTCATCCGCGCCGGCTCAACATCAAACAGCCGGGAGCAAAGGACCTCAGCCCTGGGGGAACCCTCCAGCACTGCTGCCTGGATAGGTAGATACACTCCCAGTCGGATAGGGCGGGGAAGGGGGGGAGGGAAGGTAAAAAAAATCAAGAAAGGGAAAGGGGGTCGGGGGAGGGGGGGTGGATGCAGAGGTAGATGAAAAAGAGGAATATGGAGGTAGGGAGAAGTTGCAATGTATCACAATGAAAAATCTGAGAGGAAACTGCAAAATCCAAGTATTTCCTCAAAAGTTTGTATTCCTCAAATATTTTTGTCTGTAATGCAAAAACAAGATATTTTTCATTTAAGCTCACTGTCTGTGCAAAAATGCAGACTCATTTCTGTGTCTTGTACTCATTCCTGCAGCACTCTATCATCGCTTTCACCTTTCAACCCACTTCCTCTCCTGCTCTGACGTTCTCCATCTGTCGGAGGTAGGAGGTAGTTGATGCTCCTTCCTCCAGTTTCCAGTCCGGGGGTGGGGGGGGGGATGTTGTTGGGGGTGTTCACCCTTCACCCTTCACCAGTCATGTTTCATTACAAGGCCTCTGTCTTTGCCCTGTCTGCCTGTCTATCTCACTGTGTGTGATGCTACAAGGTCAACGTGGGCAGGGCGTCCTGAGATGCGGCACTTAAAGGGTTAAACTGTATCATTCTGATTAGGGGGTTCAGAGGAAAATCTTCATGTCATGTGGCAACACACACACCACTCCAGCTGCAAAGTCCTCCTCTCCGTCTCTCTTTGTCCTACACGAATGTCGTACATCTCCTTTTTAAAACCCTGAGCTCTAACAGCCTCTGCTCTTCTAGGGAGACTCTCTGCACAATTTTTGGGAACTTGGCTGCAGGGATTTAGTCCCATTCAGCCAAAAGAACATTTTTAGTGAGGTCCAACACTGGCTTGTAGTCAGCGTGTCGGCTCATCCCAAAGGTGTCAGATGGGGTGAGGGCTCGGTGCCAGCCAGTAAAGTTCTTCCACACCAAACTTTAGTTGGAAAGCCATTTCGTCACGTGCCTTCCTTAGAACCTTGTCATGAAGTTAGAAGGACGTAGGTGGCCCAAACCATGAATAAAACAACCCCAAAGCCATGCACACAAATGTATGTGGACATACTTTTGTCCATCTAGTGGATCACTTTCATATCTCTAATTTCAATATTCTAAGATGTTTTGGCGATCTTAGTTTTATTCCCTTCATCAAAGAACAAAAAGCACAAAATAAAATCAATACTGGCAGCGATATGCTGCAGCTAATACAGTAGCCCACATAATAATATGCACCAGGCTGAAGGCTCCTCAATTAGCAGAGCAAAACTCGGGAGGATATTTACAGTAATCAATGTACAATCGTCAAGTCAACATTTTTTAATTAATTCTCTTCAGCAATTAACTCCCTCAATGAAAAGAACACCCACAAAAAAAGACCTCTCTTTGTGACATTAAACTTATTGCCGGAGCGGGCTGTCTCATTACCCTTCTTGGCTGAAACAAACGAGTTTGTGTTTTCAGTCTGTCGGGAAAACAAACACACACACACACACACACACAGACACACACACACACACACACACACACGCACACTTGTGGCTAAAAAACAACTTTTCTCTTGGTTTTATTTTCGCTTCCCGCGGATGGATTTCTGAGATAAAATGGGTCAAGCTCAATATTAAGTTTTTCGACTGCAGGGATTGCGTCGCCTACCTCTCCTCCCACCATCCATATGGGCTCATGCATATGCATACTCTGGACAGGTACGCCAAAAAATTGGATTTTTGCTATTTTTCTGTTTTTGTTATCCTTGATTCACCGTTTTGTGGCGACGACTGGTTTGCAAGCTGTCTTTTGACTCCTTTTAACGGGCTCATGCGGTAATGAATTCCGCAGGCGGAGACGTGGCGTTCTGCACGAAGCGCACGCTATACTGCGGACGGCGAAACAAATGGAGTGGTTCATATCAGTCAGAGGAAAACAATAATCCGGGGCGAGATTTGTCGTCGGCCGTAAACGATCGTGGCAATTACGCTCACATTGTGAGGCAAGCAAACAGAATTACAGTGAGATTTTCTCTGTGATTGGGGTGTCACCCCCCCCATTATTGTTGTGCCTCCTGATTGATCCTCTCCCTCTCTCTCTCTCTCAATCACTCTCCTCTCCCTTCCACTGCCTGTCTTGTTTCATCTTTTCCTTTGTCTCACTCTCTCCCTCCACCTCTTTCTCTCTCCGGCTCGTTCTCCAGCCTAATGAATCTAAAGCTGGGGGGAATAGTCTGGCCCGGTGAGACCTCCAGCCTGCTCGGGCCTTATTTCCTCCTCCACGCTGTCTTCACAGCCTGGTCAGCCGGGGGAATACAGCTGTCCATCACTCTTCCTCAGGTCTCGGCTAACACTTTTACTACCTTTTAAATTAGCCGCTGTCACCGCCAACCATGCCTTGGCGTCACGCGTATCCAGATGTTGCGGGCTGCTTTTTTTTCCAAGGCTGCCGCTGTAAATCTTTCCTTGGAAAGTGGGAAGGCAGGCGAGAATGGCCTGGAGGACGAGCACAGCTCACCTCCTCCCATCTGTTGGCTCAGGCAGCCATCGCAAAAAGTCTCCTTCTTTATGCGGTGGGCTCGTGTGGACACGTTTTCAGCTTTGCATCAGACGATCCTCATGTACGGTGGATTAAACCGCCACCCAGCATCGGCATGTTGTTGTAGTTCAGTTAATATAATATGACACCAGTTGGGATATCGCGGAGTTCTCCAACACTTGTTGTCTTGTAGAAGATGGCAACGCAAACCAGACTTGACAATTCGACAAACCAAAAGATATAAGACAGAAGTTGAATGCTAGCTTTGATCCGCAGATGCTACAGAAGAACCAATGATATCTGACAGAAATCTGCTTGTTAAACTCTCCCCATCACTGCAGCTTTACTCCACCGGTGCGCCCGACATCGAGCAGGTCTGTCTCTGTGTGCATGTGTGACACCTGGTCTCCTGACTTCTGGTGCACTTCTGACCAAACATCACCACCGGAGACGTCCTTATTCCTGTTTACGATCATATACACAATGTGTTAAGACATGGAGAACTGAGAGAATCGGTAATAGGTGATGGTATGTGCTGGTGAACCTAAATGGAAAAAGTTAGACTCACCAGTGCAACCAAAACAAAAGTTGGTCTGGAGCCCTGCCAGGTTCTTGTTCCTTGAGCCTGCTACATCCCAACTTTCATTATCTGTGCTGCCTCATTTGTTTTCTGCCAAAATAAGTTTAATAAACCGATTCTTAGGAAACGAAAGCTTCATCTCTTCCACGGCGAGGATGGATTGTGACCTGATTGCTCCTCGGACAGATATCCACCTACTAGTGTTCTTGGTTGGAGGCCGGTTCATAGGTTATCCCACGCCTCGACGCTGTATTAGGAGCTGCAGCTACAGCTACAGCTGCATTGGGAGATTTTTGGCAGTGAACATGATGTACCACCACGATGGATGGCGGTGAGGGTCAAAACACCACCACACGTTAAAGCCATGCCGTTGGGGCTGCTTTTCCAGATCCAGCGGATCAGCTGGGCAGTTCCCACTTGTTGCTGCAACGCTGCCATGTTCTTCAGAGATGAAGCCATCAACACAACGTGTGAGTATCGCCGTGAGCACCCAACATTAGGTCAGCGTCTGTACGTACTGCAGGGAGCGTGGTGTTTCTCACGTGCTTTCTAAATGACTCATCCCAGGACGCGGAGAAGATCAGAATCAACTTTTCATTAATGTGTTCTGTATCGTTGTTGTTGGGCTTCGAAATGGAAACTGCTCAGCGACGATCTGTTTTCAGAAAAATGGGCTGTTTGTGGCCAATGTTCATCATCTGAAACCACCAAATTTAAAGCGCTAACCTCTGTCAAAGTCTTATTATCTCAATAGAAAATGACTATTTTAAACCTGGAGTGAATTAAACGAGCGTGTATGGGCAGCATTAAGAGAACGGGGTTAAAATAAACCAAGTAATAACGCTCATCTGTATCTCCTTTTCTTCCTTATCTTTCTTATCTCCTTTCCTTCTCCCTTTATCCTCACTGTTCTCCTTCTCTTCCGTCCTCATGTTCCTCTCTCCCTCTCTCTCTCTCTCTCTCTCCTCTGAAGCTCCTTCCCTCCCCTGCGTCCATTCATCCAATTAACAACAGCCCTTCAGTTTTGTGTAATTTAGAACAGAACACAGCGGTTGTGGATGTTATTAGAAGCAGCATCAATCAGTCCGGGGACAGTAAGGAGACATCCCTAATGCCCCGTCACATAGCTCGGCTCCTGTATTTACGACCAGGGGCCTCTACTGCACGGCTGGCATCACCCAGCCATCATATAATAAAATAAATCAAAACATAAGAGTTTTGTCTATTTGCAATTTCCTTTCGGGGTCTTCGAATGTGAAACCAGATGTTTCCGGTATCCTAAAGATTCTTTTCATCTGCCCTTCTTTTCCTTTCTTTTCTCTGTCTTTCTCTGTCTCTTGCTCTCAACTCTCTGTACCCTCTCTGCCTCCCCTCTGCTTTCAAAATTAATGTAAGCCCACAAAAAAAAAAAAGGGAGGCTTATAAAAAAAAAAAAGTGAAATGTCCTCTTTGCCCAAGGAAGTAGTCTGTTTTGCATTGATAGAGAGGCACAGGCAGCCCCTGGCCATCTGAGCCTGAGCCTGTTTTTCCTCTGCGATATCCTGCCGCCACATCTCTGCCTCTCGAGTGCGCCTCCAAGTAAAGCGGGCGGGTCAAAGCAATAGCGTTCAGCCCCCCCCGCCCCCCCTCCCTCCCTCCCTCCCTCCGCCTTCCCACCCCCCCCACTTTCTCCAATCCTCTAATTGGAGGTGCTCAGGTTAAAGAATGTCCTGGTTATCGCAAAGCCAGCAGAGAAACACAATTCAGCACTATAATTCCGCTGATGAGTGACTTGCATTTTCAAACATTTAGCGTGGCTGTTTACACAAGCCGTGTGTCATTATCTCATTCATGCACATTCAAACGTTGACATGAGTTTATACAGGAGAATTAATTCCCAAGTCAACCCGAATGGGATTTTTTTAATAGATTCCGGTTCCATGTATGGGAATTCGCGAGCGTCTCCTAAGCACAGACATTGATACTGTGTTTGTGTAATTCTCTCGGCGCAGCAAGTGTGGTCCCAGTCATCTCCCGTGTATTAAGAGGTTGTCTGTGTTATGCTTCTGGCCTCTGTTCGTTTTGACAAACCGAGCATGCTTTTCTGCCAGTCACTTCCAGGCAACCACAGTTACAATAAACAACAGCCATTTTTTTTTCTTCTCCAGCTCGAGGTCCAGGTTTGATGCCGTGCAGAACCCCAGCCAGCTCACTTCCTCCTGGGGCTTGAAAAGAGGGGCCAAGCCCAAACAAACAGGAACTCCAACATACACGGCAGCTCACCGTGAGCCCTGCACCTGCACAGTGTTACACTGGTCTGAACGGCTCCGGCGTTTATGTTTGCAAGCTCGGTGCTGCTAAAAGTCGCAGACGAGCGGCAAAAGGTTCCCCCAACCGAGGAGGGCCCCGACCGAGGAGGGCCCCCACCGAGATGATTTACAGGCTAACGATGCGGGGATTCTGCTGCTTTTTGAATTATTTTTTTAAGAGAACTCCAGGTAGCTGTCCCAGCAGAAACAGTCCTTAATAAAAAGGAGCTCCGCTGTATTCTTTTAATCTTTTGCGATGGTATCTTGACTGCCACCCCAGGCGGGAGGGAAGAGAAAGGACTTTGATTAGGAACAATCCTTAGTGCCTCATTTGCTGTGCGAGTAGGTCTTAAAAGCCTTGACATTTCCACTCGGCTACTAAAGGCGACAAAAATACCCCTTAAGTCTACAGAAGTGAAAAGAAATCCCTCCTTTTCAGGGAACACAAAAATGTAACCGCTGACAACTAACAGCATTTTACGCCTACTGTTAAATACACAAGTCCAATTACGGTTGTCCTCGTTAACGTGACAGGATGTCAAACAAGCACTTCCTGTTAACTGCCTCTTATCTTAATTGGTCTCGTCTCTGCGCTGGCTATGGCCACGGAGTCTGCCTCTCGTCTGGCTCAACCCAACACGGTCTCATTTTGTTGTCATCAAAAGCACTTCGAAATGTCTAACTTCATCCCAAGTGCCATGTGCACAATCATCAGGGGGTATCTGTGTCGGACTTTTTATTTTAACTGCAGGAAAAGTCGAATCCTTTTCCGACTGATGGATGCTGCGGCACATAACGTAATGACGTTGAACAATTACTCATTAAAAATAGTCTAAATTCAGGGGTTACAGTAGCAGAAGCCTTCCTCTTCTCCGTCCATTGCTAACTGTCACTCAGACGTCCAAGCCTCGCCTCCTCTTTGGGGTTCTTTACTACGACCGAGCGCCGCACTCTTAATAAAACCCAAATGCAATCTCCCTCTAACCCCAATGAGATGGCGGGGCTGCTCAGCTCTTCCATAATGCACTATTCATGCTTTTTATTAATCTCCTTTTCCTCCAGCCGTTTTTCAAATCACTTCTTTTGTTTACTCATGAATATTTGTCTGCCTTGTAGAGAGGTGTAGGAATGGCCTGGTGGCGCTCCATCTGTGGGTAATTTGTGGCAGGGAAGCCTTGTATTTCATCATGGGATAATCTAACCTTAGAGGTGTTTTACAGACTGCCTCCGAGCCCAAAATAGGTCACTTAAGCAGGCTTAGCAGGCGAGGCCAGCCTGATACGAGGGCCCTGCACCCCAGGGACACCTAGCCACGGTAATTGGTGGTTATGGCCCAGGGTTTTTATAGGCGATGAACAGAGTTGGCCATCTAATGTCACATTTAGGACAACGGCGTGCTCACGCCACCAGCCATAGCGTGGGCTCATTAACAAGCTCCTGATTAGACAGTGAGTGGGGAAGACTGTATGGAAAACCACTCATTTCATCCTTTTTTTGGGCAGATTTGCAGCCCCTCACTCTGTGTGTTTGATGCAAAGGGGGGAAGTGATCATATTAGGCAGTCTACAAAAGGTACCCAGCATTAGGCTAATCTGTCACCCATTTCCATTTTTTCTCATTTTTTTTCGGATCCGACGTGAGAGGGAAAGTGTGAGGTTGTGTGAGCAGGGGAGGGGAGGCGTAATGAAAAGGGCCTAAATGACAGTGGGTTGACAGTGGGATTGGCTGGTAAATGACTGCGGAGTGGCTTGCCTGCGGAGAGGGGATGGAGGAGGCTCCCAGTAGGCCTGATTAATTCCACTCTTGCCGGCTGCCAGGGGAGAGCCGGGGTTAGCGGCTGCTGGAAGAGGAGCCTATTACCAGTCCGCCGCTGAAACTGATATAATCAGCTACACAGCGACCCGGCCTTCCCCGAGACAAACTTTTCTAGGGCTCGCTCCACCATTCGTTCCACACGGGGACTTAAATACAACTGTGGGGGGGGTGAGCGGGGGGTTGAGGTGAGGGAGGGCGTCAGGTTTGGATGAGGGGTACAAAGGATTTTCTTTTTGAGAGATGGTTAGAGGAGCTTTGTAAGAAATCCTCTCTGCTGTTCTGACTCCACTCTCTCTCACTCTTGACTGTACCCCTGTATCTCTTCATCCCTATCTCTCTCCCTCTCCGGCTGATTTCCTGCAGCTTTGATAGCGACAGACCCTCCCCTGTGGCAGCAGCTTTAAGTCTGGTCAGATATGAATATGTCACAGCTCTTAATCCCAGACGCTTCTCTCTCGCGGCTCCACACACCGCAGCGAGCACGGCGCGTTTTATCTGATGCGGGCTTCACAGTGTGAGGCGCCCCCCCCCCCCACCCCCTCACGTTCTCCTGAACCCTGCTCCTTCTGTTTTCTGTGGGATTGACCTAGAATATAAATTGGGAGAGCAGAACATCATCCAAGTGACATGTATTCATCTATGTTACAGGTATGCCTCACACTACAGCAGGAGCTCCAGCTTTCCAAATGACATGCCCAGTGAGGATTAAAGGATTTGTGAGAGGTGTTTGCTTGCATTCTCTGACTGTGTTCTGACTTTGAAAGATTCCAAATTTACCAAAAACACATTTCCTCAGCTTACCTCTTGTGTTATTAGCTTTCAAAATATCTCTGCCTCCAACCAGATACAATTGGGGGCAAGTTGGATTTTGGTTGTTGTGCTCAAAGCATTGTGTCTTTCTAGGAAAGTCTTCTGATATTACATGGACCTCACTGCATTGGAACTACTTTCTACCAAAGAAGTAGTCCCTCTGAAAGCTGCAAGGCTATGGATTATGCAGAGCAGTGTTTGGGTTACGCTACGGTTGGACACTTAATTAAAGTTGCTTCATGGAACAGACAACAACCAACATGCAGCCGATGTAAACAATAGTTTCCAACATACTTTATCTCTTTCTCTTCATACTTTCATTCTACTTTGTGTCATGCATTTGCCATTTTACGTTTTCTGAGCATTTTGAGGCTACGGCCATCGCCATTTTTCATTGTGTGCAGTTACCATGGTTACAGGTGTTGCTCTTGTGTGATGCAAGGTTAACAGAAAAGGCACTGTTTGCTTACTCACACACACGCAGCTCGATTCACAAATGTTAGCTGTTCCATGTCGTACAGAGGGAGAATGTTGTGTCTCTTTTTGGATTGCGACAGAGCAGATGTGGTCAGAAGACGCTGACCAATCAGAGCGAAAATATATTTGAACATTAAAACATGTAAACATGTTCTAGCAGAAAGTATGAACCTGAAAAGTGACAGTCCAGCCTTATATATATTACTTAACACATCCTGCCACATGTCTAGATCACACATGTACGTTACTAAACAGGCGAGAGAATGGATATTGGAACTATTTATTAATTTTTATAAATATTTCCATCATTTAATATTAACGTGGGGTCGCCGACAGATATCTGAGAGGCAGAAATCTCAAAACCTGGACAACTAAGAAAGATCTGCTGACTAGACACTGTGTGAGGTGTTGGATGTGAGAGAATATGTTGGTTTTGTTGTAATTTGGGTCCACTGCCTCTTGGCCCGTGGACGTGCTGCTGCAGTCGAGGATGCAGCCACTCTCTCACTCACTCACACACACACACACACACACACACACACACACACACCATTTTCATTTGTGTCCATTACACAGTCCTATTCATGTCCCAGATGGAGCAGGCCTCGGTCTGAAAAATGTCAGCCCTCTCCTCCATACAGCCGCCCGTTCTTGCCTCCCTCCATGCTGATAAAGGTCGTGAATAATACATATAAAGCACTGTACTGAAGGCCGTAACCGTACTGTTAAAATATTGATCTTGTCCAATCATAATAAAGAGAAATTACTGAAAGCGATCCATCACCATAAGCCAAGTGTCTGCTCCGACTCCAGGCTTAACTTGCTCAATTTCCCCCCTCTGTGTAGCGCCACATTATGGCTCAATAATAATAAAGATGATATCAGCGCTGCAATTGCCGCTGTGTGCGCAGCGAAAGGTAGTGTGTTGTCATGCAAATTAAGCGACAACAAATCCATAACGCCACTAAATATATTTGGAGGATTACGTCTCGCTCATCTGTGGAGAGAAATAAATACTTTCAATATTTGCCAGTGCTCGCTCATCTCTGCTCTCCAGAATCCAAATGGTGCATGACATTTGGGTTGGGACGTGTGTGTGTCTGTGTGTGTATGTTGGATGTGCACGAGGAGGATTGTTTGTGTGTGTGTGTGTGTGTGTGTGGAAGGAATTTGCAAGTAATTCCTCACACTGCATGAAGATGTTGTATCGTACACGCAGACACAAAACCACTGTGTGTCCTTGCTCGTGTGAGAGTGTGTGAAGAGGGATTTTTTTATGTTTGCGTACACGCGTGTGATTCCAGATTGTGTATAATATTGCACTGAGTAAGCCGTGTGTCAGGAGTGTCTGTTTATATATACGGTATGTGTGTGATTCCAAATAGTGCACGATGTTTGAGTTGAATGCACGTCTGCAGTAGGTTTCTTGCACAGGCTCGTGTGTGTATTTAAGTGTGTACGTGGGATTCCTGTGTGTGTGTGTAGGCGAGTAAGAGAATGTTTTTTGTTTTTTTTTTCATGATGAAAAGCCGCAAGCTGGAGGTTGGAGTCAACTCAAAAGCAGCTCTGATCAGATGAGCCGCTCCACCTCCAACCTCCAACTCCCGCTGACATTTCACATGGCCATTAATAGCACCTAAAGGTGAACATACAAGGCCGCCTGCCCGAC
The DNA here is from genome assembly GCA_016806645.1 of Ophiodon elongatus. NCBI lineage: Eukaryota > Metazoa > Chordata > Actinopteri > Perciformes > Hexagrammidae > Ophiodon > Ophiodon elongatus. Next base: position 146,490 of record JACSYO010001808.1, on the reverse strand, counting down.
CAAGCCAGACGTTCCCACACTTAATGAGTTCTTAAATATTAAAAGCAGCACACATCGTCGTCACTATTGTGAGCTCTTAATTTACCAAGCAATTAGGCGCGGGCCCTCATTTATCAGCGTGCGTTCATTCGCTGAAAACCTAGTCACTTTTTATTAATCGATGCCACAGAAAACGGCGAGGTGAAATTAATGTGCGCCCAGCGGAGGTCATGCCAGCCGTGCTAGCTTGCTGCGGCTCAGTGAGACGGGAGATAAATAGGAAGTGGGCTCCACTGGTTACACCGGAGATGTGCCGAGGCGCCGGCGCGCTCCGCCGGGGGACCGGCCTCTGCAGCGGGAGAGACGGGGAGAAACGCTGCTTGGCTTTTCTGTGACCATCTGTTTTTTTTTTTTATATATATATTCCATGCCGGAGGAAAATTAACCAAATGCCTTTTAAAGGAAAAACAATTATAGTTTTAACCTCACTGCTTCGGTGATTTCCCTGCTTCATTTTCACTCTACCGGGATGCTACTTGCTATTCAGATAGAAAAGTGGGAATGAATCAAAAATATGTTCTTTTTTCTGTATTTTTATGGAGAGCCTGGTCTCATACTGACACCATGCTCCATCCTATATATTTATGTCTAATGGCTGCTGATACTCCATTCAACACATGCAGTATTACCACATACTCATAACTCTTCTCCAGAGTTCAGCACACAGGTTAATACTAGGCCTTTGTAAAGGAAAAATGTTAGCCAGCCTCTTAACAGAGATATATATATATATATATATATATATATATATATATATATATATATATATATCGTCTCACTTAAACACAATCAAAGCGCGGCCACTGGTAATGTCTGATGAGACACCTGCTCGGCTCACGTTTACAGCGACATGCTAATGTTAGCTCCGCCGTGGGATGGCTATCCGCTGTGATGTGCGCAGGTGTTGTTTGCCGCGCGGCCCCCGCTGCCGTGCCGCCTGTCAGACCGGCCGATGTAGGATTCCTTAATCTCGCCGCAGCCGCGGGAGTGAGCAAACGCACTGTACGCCTGCGAGATAATTCCACGGTAAACCAAGCGGCGTTTGTGTAGCCGGGCGCTCTCATCTGGTCTGTTCTCGCATTGACGCCTTGCTATGCCGCATCCCAAGAAGAGGGATGCACTGTTTTGGGCCATAGATGTTAGTCGGACACGGACGGTACATGGTATAGTTTCTACATCAAATTTGGTCAGCATAATAATGTTGAAATGGGTAGGCTCATATTTGAGTTTACGCATCAGAACTCTCGTTTGGCCTCGGGCTGCAAGTATTCTCATTAGCAATTAATCTAGTATATTCATTATCACAATAATAAACTACCAGGTTTGAGAGGTCGACTGCACAGGAAACACCTCCCACCGACCTGAGTCACTTCAAACCGTGACTGTGAGCCTGTGAAAGCTAGTTTACAAATGAGCGGAGAAGTAGAATGAGACAGTTCTACTTCTGTAGGTGTAGTAAGAATAGTGTTGAATAGCTTCAAAGTTGACAAATGTCTCGGCGTAAACTTTTTCAACGGCTCAGAAAAGATTCTGAATTCATAATCATGTGGCGATGCCGTCTTTGTGGATAAATCTGGATTCCTTTACCCACATTCCCGCCATCTCCACCATCACTGTAGACCCCCTCACCACCCACCCCCACTCCCCATCCCTGTGTGCCCCTGATCCACGACCCCCAAGGGTGTTTGCAGCAGACTGTGATGCGGCTGTGCCAGGTTGTTGCTGCTGCAGCCTCGGCCCCAGCCCCGTCCCAGGCCCGGGCCCGGCACCGCGCTAATATGCTCCCATTCCTCATCCAGACAGTCCGTAAAGCACTGGGGCAAAATATTCTGTCTCCCTGAGCAGCTCCTAATAAATTGTCCTTTCATCGACGCGCAAGACAAATTTTGCCTTCTCTCTCCCCCCCCACCCCCCACCCACCCACCCACTCCCTCCCTCCCTCCCTCACTACACCTTCTCACTTTCACTACATGCTCTGGAGCTCCCTCTCTCCCAGCTCCTCTGCTCCCTGTGGTTTAGTGAAACTGGCACACTCACTCTACCTCTCAATAAACTACACGGGTGCAGCTCAGTTGCCCAGAGCCCTCTGCAAAAAAGGGTGATGGAAAGGAAGAGAGGGAGAGGAGGCAGCATAGGGGGAGGCAGAGAGGATTAACAAGGTAGAGGAAAAAGATAAAAAAAAGACCTAAAGAGAGAGGGATATTATTGTGCCCAATCCTCTCCTCCTCTCTTTGCTTCCCTGTCTCTGTCCTCCCCACGCTGCCACAACGCGGTACCGCTTCCGCTTTGTAATTGCGCAATTAGTGCCACAGCCTGGTTTTCATATATCACAAATGGCTAGCTGCTGCTATTAAAGCAGCCCCAGCGCCGGGCTAGGGGGCATGGCTAGCCGAGGTGCATTAAGGGCAGCGTTTTGTAAAATGTGAGCCAATTTATCATGATCTGTTTTTCGCTCCCACCCACTGCTAAAACGCCCCTACTCCCTTGTCTTTGAGCCTGACCTTGTGCTGGGCTTGTGTGTGTGTGTGTGTGTGTGTGTGTGTGTGTGTGTGTGTGTGTGTGTGTGTGTGTGTGTGTGTGTCAGCATGCGGAGGTTCAATTTGCTCATTGTTACTTGCTTGCATAATTCCAGGCGGCTGGCTCGGCACAGAGCCTCACACTGAGCCACACACACGCCCCGCATGCAGTTGCGCACACAAACGCGCCGTCCGCGTGCACAAAGCGCATGCACACACACCTCCGCAAAACACGCCGGCCACTGATTGCTTGCGCCGCCACTTTGCCTTCCTCTGTCTCTCATTCCACTACTCTCTTTTTCGTTCCCTTTCCCTCTCCAAGCAAAATCCACTCATTTATATGCCGAGGCTAAACGGTATTCATTTGTAAGATGGCAAGCGGTATAACACTGGTAATTCCTCCTCACCAATTTCCAGCGCACTTTCCCCTTTAGCTGTCATAAGCAGTGCATTAAGTGAGTGAGGCAAATCCGCTCCCCGTCCTGCGCCATCTCTCCCTCTCTCTCCTTCTTCCATCACCCACTCGTCACCCTCCCTTCTCCACGGTTGCATGTTGCTGCTGTGAAGATTTACAACGCGCCTATTCACTCAGCCATCCCCCCCTCTCCCTCTCCCCTCTCTCCTTCTCTCTCTCTCTCTCATTCCTTTCATTTCGCCGGGTTGGTGGAAGCTGAAGATGACACCCTGAGCTCATCAGAACCCTGCCGGCTTTTCACCCCGGAGAGCCGCCCTGAGCGCCAGGCGCAGCACGCTGCACTGCAGATACCTGCCCCACCCCCTGCTGGGTAGCCCGTAGCCCAGGGAGAGGCTGAGCCAGAGGGGGGATGAGGCTCGGGGTGGGGCTGGAGGAGGCTGGATGAAGGGATTTGAAGGTGGGGTTAAAGCTGGGGAAGGGAGCGGATGAAGGTTGGGGGAACGGAGCTGGAAGAGTTGGAGTGGTTTTGAGGCTGGAGGTGCGGAAGTGCAGTCAGATGGACTTACTCCAGGGTGGATTGCGGGTTAGCCGGAATTAGCCACGGTGTGCACCGAAACAGGGAACACATTCTTGAATTTGTGTTGCTTTGGCTTCAATAGGAGGTGTAAGGCCTGGAGAAGGAGTCGGGGTGCTGGAAGTTCAGTTGGTTTGAGAGGGCTGGAGGCAAGAAGAGGTCTGTCTCTTCCTCCCCTCTACTTTCCTTCCGTCTGTCACTCTAACACTCATCACCACTCCTGGGTTTTCTTCCTCCTCTTTTATCCTCGACCTTGTTCTCTGAGCTTGTCCTGAAGGCCCTTGCTCCCCGGACGAGGATGGAGGGCAGAACCCGCTCGCCCCTCGAGGCCAGAGTACACGAAATCCTACCCACCTCCCCAGCTGTGGTTCCTGCTGTGAGCTGGTCCTAATCACCCCACCGTGACGGCGTCCAGCTCGACCAACTGAATAAACAAACGCTGTGCTGACAGCCCCTCCATCATGTCATCTAAACTCCCCAAGCCGTTTCACTGTCTCTATTTTTGTGGGTGAAAGAACACAATTGTGGTGTTGCTGACAGCGTAATTATCAGGTAGTTAGTGTTATTTGCAGATAACAGGTTTTAAAGTTGTCAGATGAACACATTTCCCTGGGCTTTACGTGCATTTTTCAACAAACAGCCAGGATGAAAAGCAACATTTTTGCAAAAAACAGGCTGAAACACGTGCTGACCGACCCTCTGCCACTGAGCTACCGTTTCTCCCACCTTGGCGTTAATGCGTTTGCCGCTACTTGTCAAACACCCACTTGTTTTGAATTTTCCACAAGAGTCTTGGCACCGCTGCCGCGTAGCACCGGCAATACGGACAAGAGAGCAATCATTGTTTTGTTGTTTAGAGTGCCACACGAGCTGCTAACTTTTTTTGGAGGGCTTGGCAATGGTCCCTTTTTTTTTTTTTTGCCTCACCCCCCATTTTGATGATAAGTGGCCAACTACCAGCTCCGAACGAGGTCAACGCAGGCTAACGGACTCAACCATGTGCCCCCTCATACAGGGGTGCAAATGGAACAAATGTAGCTGGTGCACCCATACATGTACTCTCGGATCCAAATTGATTCCAAACTTGATTTACATGCAGGGAACATGAAGGCCAATTATCTGTTTGTCCTCTATAATGTCCAACAACAGACAGAGCTCAGTCTCCGTGGTCTCGTCATGTGTGCCGGAGCGGTTTCATGAATGGGTGTTCGGCTCCACCACGCATGGTTTTTTGAGACTAATAGCAATAATTATGCGATTGCAATGTTTTTGTTGGTATTCCAGATCTTAAAATTGGATTATTTCTATCAGGCCTGGGAAAGTCTCTGAGCACTGAGAATATTTAGACTTTATGAGACGATGAAATCAGAAACATTATCCTGAAGGAATCAGCATTCCGGCCATTGGTTTTTGGACCTGACATTGTCGTGTTGAAACAGGAAAACTATTGTCTAAAACGCTGCACGTTGTAGCATTACGGTTTGGAACAAACCATTAAAAACAGCCCCCCGACATGAAGGTACACAAATGATGACACCTCCTGATAAATATTCAATAGAACTTTTGTTTGATGTATCGTTGCTTCCACACGACCCGTGTAAGTGAATCTATACAGACGGCGGTGAGTCCCTCACCCTGACCTGTCGGACGACAAGGCATCATTATTCTGCTCTCGTTCTTTTCCACCGGGAGAGCTGAGGTCAGCCTTCGGACCGGTCGCCCCGCTAAACACCCTTCCATGCTGGGACTGACTTTATCTGTCTGTGGGTGAACTGTGGAAATTGTTATTGTGTCGCTCTGCGCCGGTCAATCTGTCACAGGCGTTTCCACATGTGGACGTCACATCGAAGGGCTTTTCAATTACTTTCAAGGTCCTGTTGAGTGGCATTTAATTACTCAAGTTCAGTTGAGTTTTGCACTAAATTTAGCCTCACTGATATGAATGGGGTGGACAGAATAATAGAAACGCCTGTCTCAAGGTACACATTAGTTTAATCTAGGTGTACCTAACAAATTGGCAACTGAGTGGATTACGGAATGTTTGTATAGGAAAAATATATAGTTTCTCCCCAGACATCCTTCACATTTTGATTATTGTTTGTGCCTGAATAAATTGTACTGCATCATATAATGTCAGTGCCACAGGCTGTTGTGCATATTGACAAAATGTGACATTTTCTCCTTTCAAATCAAATGTTTGACCCTTTATTTTTACACACGGATTTTCCCGTCTTTCTGTTTTGTCAATGACTAAGTGTTCCTGCATCAATAACCCTACACTGATGAAGCTACAGCCCTTTAAAACCCATGAGACAAACCCGGAAAACAATACATGCTGGTCAAACTAAGAATACGTTGCTTTAGTTCAGAAAAAAGGTTTCATTTCGGAGACGCGAACCAAACGACTGTGCTTGTTGGTTTGTACGATTGTGTCCAGAAACAAACAGAAACACACAAACACTGTACACAAGGCTGATAAACGACTTCAAACCTCTCGTATACCTGCAACAAATGCAAGAAACACACCTCAAAGAGTGACACAGCAGATAATTGAAATGTATTCCCAATTATACCACACAACAAACAACCCTCCCCGATGTGTGTGTGTTTTCTCCTCTAGTCCTCACAGTGGAGGAGCGCCGATAGCAGCACTGCTCTCCTCTGGGAGGACTCGTGCTTCGGCACTGGGGTGTAATAGCGGAGAGAGTTAATGTAGCTTACACAGCCAAACTAATTGTCCCTGTCTCTGTCATATTTGTCTAGTCGAACACTCCTAAATACCACGGCGATTAATTACCTCGCAGCCAGGTATGGGGAGACAGTCTATTCTCACCCTCAGCTCTTTGTGTGTGTGTGGGTACGCTATACGTCTGTGTGTGTGTGTGTGTGTGTGTACGTCTGTGTGTGTACGTGTGTGTGTGTACGTGTGTGTGTGTGTACACTGATGTGTGTGCATCTCAAGCCAAGTGTAGTCAGGGGAATGTCTGTCCCTCCTCACCACGCACATTAATGTGATGGCTTGTTTTTTAAGTCAGAGGGGATGTTTGACCGAGCTTCCCTCGTTCTGATTCTTGCTTTAAATTGAAGAGGATGTTTAGAGAGCCCGAGTCGTGACATCACTTCCTGTCGAGCATCCGTTCCACTACATTCTGTAAATCAATCTAATCTCTCATTTAGGATTTTGTTCATCTGTCTTTCTGAACATTGTTGTGGCCCCTCTAGTTGATGTCCAAAAATTCATTGTGAACAATAATTCAAACAATAAGATCAGCCAACGTTAATGGAGGTCACATTGAGTTTCCTGATGATGCGTTCAAGCTTTATTCGGTAAAAATTAGTCTATGGCGAAAGGTATGGAGAGAAACTTGAATAAATACAGTTGTGTAAAAGAGATGTTTTCACAGCAATATAAAATAGATATTAGAGATGGAATTATGACCTGTTTAACTTTCTAACTCTACCTATACGTGTTTGTAGTTTTGTTTTTGTTTTTTACTTTGTGCATCGAGATCTGTGGAATTACACCGGTTCTGGTATCGAATACTGAACTTATTGTGACATCCCTACTACCAAGGAAGAAAAGTAGCAGGGAATCCTGGGAAATAAAGTTCATTCCTAACCCAAGTCCTCCTCCAATCACCTCTCTTGAATGCAGTCCTTTCCAAAAAGGAAGCGGATGGATTTCAAGATGGATGATGATGGATGGGATGGGGTTTTTTTGTTTTTTTTTACGCTGTTGCCATCGTTGCTTCTTCGCTCCGTGTCAGAATTAATGGAAATGAATTGTATTGCATCTGTGCGGCTGACTTTATAGGCGATATGCCACCCAGTGAGTATTTTGCCGGCGTGTGTTTGTGTACAGGTGTGCAGCGACCGATGCCTACGTGTCGGGGCTTGTTTGCCAAGATCAGAGGCAGGCGCCCTGGGTGTGTGAAGTGTTCCCATCATGCATCGCTCCATGCCTGGGCAGCCCACGCCCACTCATCATCCCCACATTAGGGCTCATCTCTCTCCCGCTATCTCGCTCGCGCACACGCACGCTCTTTTCTTCTTCCTCGTTCTCCCTGTGTTTCCCTCTCTCCCTCTCTGTGATCTCTCTGTTTATGTTTGACCTTTTTTGCCGCTCTGCACCGGCTAATGACGGCACAGGGATAGCAGGTGTGCCGCATTAGCCGACTTCTGCCGTGGCGGAACAAATTAGAGGTCCACCGCCACCGCCGGCCAACCTTTCACCGCCGATGCTCCCCGTTAGTGGCGGACGCACCCACGGATGCTCTCACACAACACGGGCAGATATGCAAACATACTGTACTGTTCCAGCAATACACACACACAAACACACACACACACACACACGCGTGTGTGCATGGTCAGGTGTGTGCAATTTGAGCGTAATGACACAACCCAGCCATATAATCTTCTCACCTGGAAAAGTGGGGAAAAGAGGACAGGGAGAACGCGTAGGCGAGATAGGCTATATAATAATGCTTTGTTTGAACAGCTAGCCCGGGTTCACAAACACTATACTCTGCTGATTTTGCATAACTACACGACAGTGTTGGCTTTTTTCTTTTTTTTTTTTTTTCTTTCTTTCTTTTTTTTTTCTTCCCCTGCAGGGTCGCGCTGTGTGTAGAATTTGAAGAGAGATCGAAAGACTCAAAGATGGATACACAGAGGGAGAGATTACTGCCTCTCTCTCTCTCACACACACACACACACACACACACACACACACACATTCATCCTTCCCTATATTATAATACGCAGCCTCGTCTCCCACTACCCTCCAACTAGCCGCTCCACTCTGACTTTGCGGAGCCAAATCTAAACAAGCCTCCCTCGGAAAAAAAAAATCAAAGGGGAACATCGGCTTGATTTGGACCCCTGCTGCTGCTGAGGATTTGTGTGAGCGAGTTTGTAGGTTTTCATGAATGCAGATATATGCGCGTGTTGTGTTTTTGTTTGAGGACAGGGGAGGAAATAGCAGAATTTGCTGTTCCGTGTGGATTTGGTTGTAAAAAGTAAACAAGGAAAGACTTGAACTGCATTAATTTAGTTAATTATGTTCAGCTAGTTGTTCCTAATAAACTGGCAACTGTGTACATCTCTGTTGATGGCTTTGAAGTGGGGGGCATCTATGAACGTAATACCTAGCGTAGACATTTATTAAGCCAAATGTACTATATCCGCTATTTCAGCATGATTCACCGCCAGAATAAAAAAAAAGAAACATCTTTATAGGTCCAACAAAAAACAAATATTGCTATCTTTGTGTATTAAACATGACAAAATGTGCAGCTCCTGTCGAATATACAGTATGAGTAAAGGAATTCCTGAAGATGTATCCGCAAGTGTATGTTTAAGGATTACGAGCAATGGCAGGAGGAAGGGCCTCCAGCCAAGAAATTGTACAATCAAGTGAGACGTTAACAGCAATTGTAGCCTTCACAAACACGCGGCGCAGAGAGACGAGTAAAAAAGGGACAAGGAAAATTAAACATACACTTGATGGGAGGGAAATTGCCCCCTGCTTGCGGTGTCGCAACCGTTTCACCTTGGCAAATGAGCACCTTTAGCTGAGGGGAGAAAAGAGACCTTTTATGTAAAAAAAACTGTAAATCTTTTTCCTTATTTCCTTTCCTGTCAACCTCGGCCAAAGTGCCATTCTGCGTGTCTGTCATCGGGCTGTCTCTATTACTGTCATTACGGCCCCGGTGCTTAATGTGTTTGTCTATGTACACAAGCCGGTGGCGGCCTCGCGGTTCAATAGCACCCAATCTACATGGAGCAGGATTGCCTTTTGGTCGGAAGGGGAAATGGGAACCCGGCCCTCTTCCTCTTAATCAGACAAGTTTTGATTGATCCGCCCCGCCGCCGCTTCACACGCTCACACTTTCGCTGACTGACACGAGACGGAACACCTCCCCGACCTCGCCGGCCCTCTCGTAATAGCTATAAAGACGCGTTCAGTCGTAACGCCGAGTGCCGAGGACAACTGCGGCTTGACAGGCCCGACTCTTGGCCTTAATGGGCAAGCACGCATCGCGGGCGGACACGTCCGCCTCTATTTTGAGCGCCACTCTGAACCGCAGGGGCCTCGCGGGCTCGGAGATGAAAGGCAAACAGCAAAGACAGGCTTGAGGGGAGTCTTTCCCTGCTCTTCTTCTACTTCTTGCTGCTTCTTTCTAAGGTTCAAGTGGGACGTCGGAGAACAGAGAGGAGGGTGGGAGGAGGGGGGGGGGGGTTCGCCTCCGGAGACTGTTAGCAATAAAAGTGTAAGAATCTTCTGCCCAAGGCTTCTTCTTATTCCTCGGAAAGTTGATTCCAAGCAGACGTAACGTGCTGCCCACACTGTGAGAGGGATAGTGTGTGGGGAATCCAGTCCCCGAGGACTCCAGGGTTTTCCAGGCAGACAAGTGGGCTTTCCACAGATTTGTGTGTGTGCAAAGAGTTTGTGTTTGTGTGTGTGTGTGCTCACGGCGTTGGGGATATTTTTCATCCACGCTGGCCCCAGGAAGCGGCGGTCTGGCCCGGGATCAGCAGCGCACCTCTATGGGAGCAGTGTTTGGCCACTGGAGCGGGGGCTCGCACACACACTTCGTTTCAGTTGCCACTTCACGTCCGAACACATTCAAACTCACGCGTAGATACAATGATGGACACACACACACACACACACACACACACACACACACAACACACACACACACACACACACACACACACACACACACACACACACACACACACACACACACACACACACACACACACACACACACACACACGCACGCGCGCGCAGCCTGACCACAAACCATATATCACATTACAGCACCTCAAACCTGGTCTGAACCCCTCCAGAGGACAGAAGCATATCTGATCTGGGCCCAGGGTTAGCATGTGGGCCTCTGGGTGGAAGGTCTCAATGTTACCAGCCGGAAGCAGAGCCCCCCCCCCCCACCCCTCTTACATAACATAACAAACACCTAATTGCTGCTAACATAAACATAGGACAAGTCTCTTTCCCAGCAGTGAGATGATATACAACGCTACAAATGCTGAAGTCGCAAAATGATTGTGTGGCTCTTAAAGCCACTATAAACATTATAATAATTAATAATGATTCCGGACAACATCCAATCAATTACTTCTCTCTAGAGAAAAGACTGTGATGCTTTTTTTTAGTGTGCATGGCTGCATGTCAGTCCAACAGATGCTCCAACAAATCAATCCCATCCTCACTTTGGCAAGGAGCATGCAACGTGGTGGGGTTGCTGAGAACAAATGCAAAGAATCAAAGAAAATATAGGTGAAATACGAGTGTGTACAACATGCACTTACACTCAAAGCAATACCAGTGTTTCTTGTTCAGACTGAAGTTGAAGAGAGCAATTTTTTTTGCCACGACGCCTTTTAAAGTATGAAATAAACTGCAGTTTGATTACTTTTCTCCTGCTTCCACTGCCACGACATGCACACACAGCCCCAATATTGATATCACACAATTGATTTTAATGAAAACATATGAAATGCAGCTGCGGCAGGCACGCTCGTACACCGCGAACGCGCGACTCCGCGAACCGAACGAACCAAAAGCCTGAGCGAGCGCTTTGAAAATTAAACGCTGTGATTTGTTTGCGGCGCCAAACGCATTACACCTGATTGTGTGTTTGCTCGTGTGTGCTCAAGACGCGGCTAATGAGGCATTACTGGCGAAGGGAAACCCAATCGATGGCGCGCTGTCACCGGACAACGCTGATCAATTGTACTGTATTGACTGCATTTCCCCCTCATTAGCTCTGATGGTGTGGGTGTGTGTGTGTGTGTGTGTGTGTGTGTGTGTGTGAAGCGGGGGAGGTGACGTGTGTTGCGGGTAAACACACTCAGGTGGCGTAGCAGGCCGCTGCCATGTCTCTGCTGTGCTATGTAGGCTGGTAGCAGGCATGGGGGCTCTGATTACTCTTATTAACACGGAGGGTGTCAGGCATTGGTCCAAATGGCGCCGCAGCGACTGTTAGCTCTCACACACACACACACACACACACACACACACACACACACACACACACACACACACATTCGCAGAGCCTGCTTGAGTCGAGAGCCCGAGCCAAGAGTCCCAGCTGAACCCTGCCGTTAGGCCCTATGTGTTGCCACGGGCTCAGGAGGAGATCTTTGTAGTGAGCTGTCAGAGTTTTAACTACTCATATGTTGCCGCGTCGCTCTCTGAATCTGTTGTGTCCGATGCCATTCCAACAAAAAAGAAAAAGCAGACAAAAACACCTGCTTTTTGCCAAATCCTGGAAGGAATACTGCAATTGAGCTCCCCCTTTTTTATATTTTGGGTTAGGGCTCTTCCCTCCTCCCTTTTTTTCCCCCCATCCTCCCTCCATCCCCATCCCCACCCGCAGCTGACCATTCAAAAACCAGCCCATGAAGCCATATAGAGGCTTTTTGGTCCACGGCCAACTTTCTCAAAATGCTTTCAACTCTGAATTCACAATGTACCACTCAGCCTGGCAGATACAGAGCCAGGGTTCACGCATTCACACCGTTCACTGTGTTGATTTCTTTATTATTTTTTCATCACTGGAGGGTTTAAGAGTGCATTGTTTCGTCCTCCCTGATCTTTGCTCTAACTTTTGCAGTATAATTTAAACAGCTACACAACACACAGCTGAGTTTCCTTTTGTTTTATCAGGGTTTAGGAGGTGATGGCGCTCCATGCCAGTCTTCCAGCTTGGCCACATGGCCCCCGAATGATATTTGATTAACTTTTGTCCACATCTCCCTCCTCCAGAACCAGTCGCAGTCCTCATTCTTTGAAATAAATTGTGTCTCCTGTCCTTTCCTATCTCTTTATTCAGGTCAGAGCTGATGACGGTGAGCTCGTCAGCATTGCTAAACACAGATCATTGTGTGTTGTGTTCGGACATGAGGCTGGACATCACATGTTTACAAATGATCTGTTGATTTCATCATCAGAAAACCTGATGAAAATTAGTTTTTTTCGCTAAAAAAAACATGTGGACATGTAGTAAATGTTGACACCAGTAAATATGTCATTGCAGGTTTTGGTGCAATGCTGCATTCGTGCCATGTCTGCCGAATGGGGAGAACAGGAAACCCTGCCGTTACCCGAATCACTCCAAGGTAATGGACCCCATCACCAGACATGTTGTCACACCAGATAGAAAGGATGCTCGAATTAGCTGTTCGCGAAATTAGCAGTCCAGATGTTCCTTATTTCCTTCTTTTAAGAGAGCTAAGTGTACTGCCTAAGTGTTATCATTATCATTGACACTTTGCCTCAACAGTCGTTTCAGGATTGATATTTTTCCCTCCCACGTTTGTTCTCTTCTTCAGGCACTTCTGTATTATCATTACCTTGGTGTGAACTGCATTACAAAGTCGGAAACTGGTGATTGTGGGAACTTCCATATGGCATGGATGTGGCACAGGGCTTCTTTCTAGAAGTTCAAGGGGGACTCCCAGTGTGGAGGAAGCTTGCAGACCAGTTTGTACCTTCAAGACCATTTTGAGTCAAAATGCTGTTTTTCCCCAACAGCTTTAAATTTTCATAATATGTAGCGGATCACCTCAGCCATTTAGTTTGAGCACTTGAATCACTTTGCCAACAGATTTTAATCTACGTTTCATATTGAATGAGTGTAATCGACCTCTTTCCTGAACTCATTCACTACCACTGGACTGCCGGAAAAAATCCAGTTAGTGAAAAGACTGAGGCTTCTCACCTACTTACAAATAACCTGCAGCTGGAGCAACATGTCCCGGCAAATGTATTGTTTTTGAAAGGCACTCTGGGAAATGTAGGAAATCCCTAGCTAAAGGAGAGAAAAGTAGGTACACCGAGATTCCACTTCATTACAAAAATAACAGCAGCAGCACTGGGAAGCTCCCAGCAGGAAGTGTGTGTAGCCGAGCGTGAAGGAGAGTTGCTTAAAATCGAGCATTGCGTTGCAGAGAAGAAAAAAATGTATAACATGCAATGTTCACTGCCTCCTCCATGTTGGATCCATAGTGCGTGTATCCGGAGAGCCCGACTCCCCGGCTGTAAGATGATTGGCTTCCACAGAACTTATTAAACATAATTGCAAACTAATTAGTACAGCGATGGCTTGGCACCTCCGTCTAGTGCCAGACACTCAATGTGGGTTTACAACATGCATTTAAATTTTACACTAATTACCAATCCCTGATTAATTCATGACTGGGGTGTGCTTTATAATAGTTATTAATAGGGCTGTATAGATTAGATTAAGAATTAATTTCCAAATAAAAACCTGGCATTACATGCATGGGGAAAGCCGCGTGTTGCGGAGCGACCTGTGCACGCTGATGTATGTGTTGTGTCACAATGCATTGCCAAAGCACTTTGATTTAACAATCTGGTTTGCTTTTGTGGAGCGGCAATTTGTATGAAATCACTTGATCTAATGAGGATTTGCTTCAAACCGCTCGTCTAATGAGCGTTACTGTTGAATCCGCTATTGAAACAACTGGCTGCACCCACAGAACAGAAACATTCGGGGAACAACGCAAACGCATTCTTCACGCTACCTTCAACGGACCGACTAATTGTAAAAACAGGCCGCGTGCGACACCTCGCTCCGTCTGACGCCGTCCTCCACCCTCGTTAGTGTCAAAACCCGAAAAAAAAGCCCTACCGGATGGTGACCTGCGAGGTTCTCCATCTTGCTCTTGAGGGATTAGTCCTGGCCCACACTCCCCGTGCTTCTCTCCAACAACTAATGGTCACAGCATGGACCTCACAATGCTTCCCTAATTTCCCCTAATTGAACGGTCGTTAGCCGCCACGGGCCTTGGCACGAGAGCATGCGTGGGTGTGTGTTTGTACGAGCGTACGGCATGTACGCGTCTTCATCTACAACGCGCTTGCCTCCACGCGCACGTGTGTCGGAGTGCATTTGCTCCGCATCACATGGCCTGACACCGTTCGGAGGGCGTGCGGGGCACCGGTGGCACAGGGAGATCATTAATTCGCCCTGCCTCTCTGCACGGCTTATTTTGATGTTTTTGTAATGAGCGCCTGCTAGGGAGGGTAAACAGCGAGACTCGTCGCGGCCCCTTTGATGTCAAATGATGTGAGAGGCGACGAGGGGTGGAAAAGGCGTGGAGGAGCAGGTCTTAGGAAGGAGTGGATGCTGAGAGGGCCCGCGAGGAGCGGCGAAGATGAGGAGAAATCGCTCCTGGGTCGAGTGGCTGCTGGTGATTTCCTGTCACACACACAGGAGGTGTGAAGAAAACTAAGTTGGGTGTGTGTGCGTGCTCGTCATGGCTTAGGAGTATAAGTGTGTGTGTGTGTGTGTGTGTGTGTGTGTGTGTGTGTGTGTGTGTGTGTGTGTGTGTGTGTGTGTGTGTGAGAGCTCTGGCTTCGTGCCCCGATCAAACTAAAGGAGCCCCAAGATATGACAAAGCTCTCGGATTTGCAATGAACAGCCGCTTTTTAATTGTAAAAATGTTTTTATTGATCGGTGGAGCTGAGAATCAGCTTTCACATATCTGTGTCATTTAGATCTGTAGACTTGAGTCAGGCTTTAGTCACGGAAAATAGCTTCAAACGGTCTTCATCAGCAGATGGAGTGATGAAGACCATGTGATGTGGTTGTAGGCCCTGCAAAACGCAGGAAGTGGACCTTGAGTTGAGATGGGAAAACATGCACGATAAGTGGAAATTAGTGGGCATTGTGGGTAGTATGGATTCAAGTTGAGATGAGCACGGTGGCTAAATGTTTTATTTATGCATTGCTCAAACGTTTCTTCAAAGATAGATCTTAGATATATGGTACATAATATACTCTAACAATGTCCTGTCTAGCTCATAGATGAACACAATCCTCTAACACTGTTGCTATGCTCCGGAACATGTGTCATGTGTGTATCTAGTGGTGCATTGTGGTCTACCGGAGTCATATCGAAGCGTTCTGCCTCATCAAACGAATGTGTTAGTTATTCCACACACGTACCTCGCCCAATAAATTCAAAGTTGCAGGTAAAATTGCATCATGCACCTCCAAACTCTTCAAGTAAACAGCTGCAGGGTAAGCAATAATGATTACTTAGAGTGACAATTTTCTAATGTTAAATTTGTTTCATCCCTTTCTGGCCCAGACTTGCATCGGCGTCTCGGCGGAGTTTAATTTTAGGTCAGGAGATATCAGCGGGTAGAGTGGGCTCTTGAGGCCGGGGTGACTCACCGAGAAGGATCTGCTTTCAATCACTCGTCTCTGCAGCCAAACTCTCCTTTCCTCAGCCATTTTGCTTCTCATTCCTCCCTTTGGCAATCTCTCTAGTGTTTTCACTCCGTCCACTTGTCTCTTTCCTTCACCGGCTCCCTCTCCTCTTTCTCCTCGTCCTAACTGTGCTGCCGCCGACCACAATTAGACCCCTCCTCTGCTGTTTACCGGCGCGGCGTGCTGAGGCCCCAGCCGAGGGTGACATCTTGACAGTTTCCTGTTATACCGCAAACAAAAGGACCTTTTTGAATGATGAGCTGTTATTATGCAAATGGCCTCTGACTGATACTGTCTCAGCACGGCAGAGTCCCGAAGTCCGGTGGACGGCGGCGGAGGCTGTTGCCGTGATAGCGATCATTTTCATGATTGCGGGGACCTCGGAGAGCGGCGAAGGGGGGGGCGAATTGACCTGGGGGTTACGTTGGAAGAGCAGGTCTGTTTATTGCACAGTGACTAAACCCCCATATGGAAAACATAGCGCTCTTCTCTCAGCATAAGGGATTGACTTTGGGCAGACAAACTGCGCTCAAGGTTAAGAAGTTTCTGGTAATTTGTTTCATGGGAATCACTTGCAGAAACGGGCATCATAGAGCCTTCAGTGGTGGAGTCATCCCGAATCATTCAGGCTTCAAAAACGTTGTATTTGAAGGGGAACATCATGGATTTCAGTGTCTGCTGTGCCTCTGGAGGAGCTCTGTCAGGTCTGGATAATATAAATCTGATGATGTCATGATGGACGTTACAAATTTACAGGGAAAGAGTATAGAAAATACACTATTGGATGATGGGAAATGGAGGGAACCAGTACTTTTGTTACTTAACTCACATAATACACCAGAAAATAACAGTTTGTCTAAAAGTTTGTGGAAGTCCAATGCACATAGAGTTGTTGTTGCCTCTCAGATGCTTTTATTTGAATCATTTGGAGGCATGTGGGAGTAAAAAGCACAAGACCTTCAGAGAGGTGAACACAAGTTTGTCTTTGCTGCCCTCCTAATCATCTTGCTACCAGTCAGACTTAACTAGCAACTCATCGTTGGGGTCCGAGTTCCAGTTTGGCATCCAACTTTTGGTTTTGGAGTGTGCAATCAGTAAAAAAGTACAACTTCTCTAAGTAGCACTAAGCCTGTCTGTTTCATGAGTCCAGAATGAGATACCTCAGTAATGATAATGTTGTTTTCCTACGGGCTAAGAACAGTTTTTAATTGATTTTCTGTAAATAAAACGTGGGAGGCCCTTCAGCAAAGGCCCAGCGCACGAGGATGTCCGTGCATCAAAGTGCAATCTAGCCTTCTGTGTCTTTATCAGTGTGTGTGTGTGAGAGGTGTGTGTGTGTGTGTGTCTTTTGTGTGTGTGTTTGTGTGTGTGTGTGTGGGCCTGTGTGGTTGCAGTGACTCACTCTCCCTGACCTCGGCGCTGCCCACACACACACACAAACATAGAGAGAGAAGCCCGCCGCTAGCTTTGTGCTTTCTCATCAGTCGACCTTTGACCCCCGCCAGCAGCCCCTCCGACGCGGAGCCGAGCCGTATTAACCTGGACCTCTTCTGTTTCCAGGCACAATCATCCGTCCGCGTAACAACCGTGGCCGCCGAATCCGTCGCCCCGCCGCTTCCCCGCCATCACGCAGCGTAGATGAGTAATAATACATGCACGCTCACACCCTTCGCCGCTGTATGGCACACCTTCGCAGGGAGATCAGAGAAGAAGAGAGGGGGCGGTGATGAATATGAGGAAAAGGGGTTTGGGGGGGTTAGTGAATGGAAAAGGGAGGGATGGCGGGTGAGAAAGAGGTGTTGATGTAGACGATGTGTGTTCATATTCTTCACTTCATTGGGTCTCATTATTCCCCAGCATGGGTGTTGTGAGCATGTCCATGTATGATTCATCCGCAAGCACCTCAGCATGGCTGAGGGAAATTACCCTGCACACACACACACACACACACACACACACAGTGTACAAAATGTTAATAATATTTGCTGTTTTCAAGAAATAGACTGACCAGATGAGTCCAGGTGATGAATTTGTTCATTAAATTCACTTAAGTGCACGTGACTAAATGTTTTAAAGGTATTTTCTTTCTCACTATTCCACACAGAGACCAACTCATCTTGTTAAAATGAGATAAGTTGGTCTGTCTTCGTGAAGGAAACGGTCTCACGGTTGTTCGAACCAGAAAAAAAAAGATCCCGTTAGAGCTGCCAGTGTGTCAGCTGCTGAATGGCATTGCACATCATCCGAAAATGAACCCCGAAAAAACAAACTCATTTTGTTCACTGGCTCTGTAAAATACATGGCATATGAAAGGCGTGACATAATCACTGCAGAGCAACATCTCTGTTGCGGGGGCTCCTTCACATTTAACGCCGACATGGCTGCTGTTCAGACCATGAAGACGTTACACACAGTTCAACAGTCAACATGTAAGTTGACCTCGCCACTTGCAAGCCCCAATTTGTGTGAAAGCTGAACTTTAGCGAGGTAGCTTCCACCTGTAAGTCTGTAAGCTGCAGTCGTGTGAACGCTGATTAATGCGATCGCACCTTGTTGTCACCGTGTGCTGATTTAAAGATTAGATTACAGCACATGCTTCATATTCATGCCCCGAGAACGTGATGCTTTATGACATGAACGTTTGTGTGAAATTGATTCCTTTATTGTGACTTTAGAAGAAGAATACCACAATCGTACTGATAAACCTGATGAATAAAAACGGATGAATGAAACCCAAACTGAGCGATCAAGCAATCAAAACAAACGCATCTCTATGGCGACGCCTCCTCGCCGATCGACACTGTCCCACACAATCACAGCCCTCACCTGCCTTTCCTCCTCCGCTACACATCCTACACTTCTTAAATTCTAAAAGCACACATGGACCTGTGACACACACACACACACACACACAAATACACACACACACACACACACATGTACTCTCACTCTGCCCGCCAGACCAGTATTTATGAAGCTGCCCGCCTGCCTATCTCTTCCCCAGCCTGGCGAATGATTTTCTTTGAGTGCTGTAACTATCATGTCACACCATGTTGTCATTATAGTGATTGCCGACGGCCCTGATAACCTCCCCGCGGTGATTTGTACCATTGAGGAGTAGTTTCATTTTTCTCTCTTTCTCTCCGTGTACCCTCGTCCTCGGCTCTCATCTTGATTGCGGCGGCTCCCATCAGCGCCCGCGCCCTGTTTGTAGTCGCGGCGGAGGAGATCTCTCCTCCGTGTGCAACATTTCATCTGCCAGCCGAGGGGAGACGCGACTCCATCATCCTTCTCCGCTCCTTCCAGCCCGCCTCCCGTCCTCCCGCGTCACTCTCCCTCTGTCTCCTCTCAGTCTCCCTCCTCCCAGCCCCCTCTCGCTAAACTCTTTACCCTGTACCTCACATTCGCTCTTGTCTTTCTCCGTATCCCCCCTTTTCATTTCACAGAAAGCATCAGCCATCTCCTGGCATGATACGGCTTGCCATCAGCACTGTTTACCGCCGCCTTTGATAGAGGAATCAGCTCTCCCCTCCCTTTTCTCTCCCTCTTTTTCTTTGTTTTCTCCCTCCTTTATTTCTGCCTCCCCCACTCACGTAAGTTGTCATTTGTTGCCCATTGTCTCGGTGGTATTTAGTGGCGGGGAGATTAGGCAGCTGTGAATGGACTGCAGCTGTCTGTGCTGGATTAGGGGAGTTTAATCAAAGTATTTTCTAATGCGCCTCGTAATGATGATCCATAGGGACGGAGGCTCTTTAACAGATAATGATAGCTAGGCTGGCTGCCGGAGATGACTCGCTTGGAAGCACCACAGTCGCCGTCTTATTGTTGCTTTATACAGGCCCGGCTTTGCTGTAAGAATGTGCTACATAACAGCCAGTTAGCCCAAATAGTTGCCTTTCAGGAACCAACAGGAGTTGGGCGTCGGGAGCTCCGAGGGTTTTGTTTGGACTCATATTTGGTTTTTATGGTTAAATGTCACTTTTGATAGGTTTATGATTGGCCTCCTCCAGTTAAACGACCTAACTATTGTCTTTGTTCTTGGCTTTCTTCTGGACGTGGCTTTCCTCAGAGTGTATGGTGTGTTGGTGACAGTCAAATTTAGTCTCGTCCACAGGTGGCCTTAGTCAGCAAAAATGCATTTAAATCAGAAACAATGTTTTTTAATGGCTACATTTCCAGTATTGCAGAGAGGGGTGTTGTCCTGATAACTTAATTCCATTTGATGCTAGTGCCAAAAATATGAACCAAACTTTAAGTTTAACTCAATCATTTTAATGCAATCCAATCTCCATTTCAAACCTCTCCTCACAGGGCAGTGTGGAGGGCAAATTTATTGCATAAATGTAAAATATTGTAGTAAATATTTTTAATGAAGCTGTCTGGATCCTGACTGTGGAAAGATTTGGATCAGATTTTCAAATTATGGCAACAGTGTCAAACACGTCTTGAACTGAATCCCAGTCCTGGCAGAATCGGTGCCCGGGGTGAAAGAGGAAACTGAGCCAAGGATGATGGAGGAACACTTTATGGATAACAATGTCCATATATTTTCTCCTCCTTCTTTGCAATGACTGAGTACATTACTGATCACTGTATGGCTCTTGGAGTTAGAAATGTTCTTGTCAAATCTAGGAATACAAGACCCTTGTTACAATACTGATCTTGAATACGGGTGTGGAATAAGCCGTGAGAATCCAAAGGATTTCACATTTGGCCTAAATGAAGATATATGTGAATTATTTGCTTCCTGGTGAAGTCGCTTAAATCTGGTAGCGACAAAGTGTGAGTTGGTCAGTTGAACCTGCAATGTTGAAACACACAATTCAAGAAAAATGAAGATTAATGTTTCCAATAATAGAGGAATATTTTGTAGGTTTGAAAGGATTTTCGGCGGTTTTCCCAGTCGTTAAGATTCCAGCCTTTGTTTCCAGGAAATTCGTCATTCAAACAAGAATATTGTCACTATTTCCCCAGTAAATTTAATAATGTACTAAATGCCATAATTCGATCCAGGAGACGTATTAAAAACAAATAAAACCTGTGAAGGTGTTGCATTTCATGTACAACACACTGCTGTGGTTTTTAACTTTTACATTTTTTTTTTCTTGCTTATTTTAAAACCCCAAATTCTCTTGGTTGTATCTGGAAGAAAAAAAAACCAGCGACGGTTTTGATAGCCCTCAATCTAAAAGCGATTGTGCTCCGTGTTGATGTGTGATAGACGAGAACAGAAGGCGAGGTACACCTCGTGAAGGCCGGCAGACTAGCGCCGCTCGTATTGGCATAAAACACATCATGTTGTCTTGAAGATTATTACTCTTTATTTGGATGAATGGCTCTGAAATGCCACTTCACTCATCTCGCTGCAGCCTCACACACACGGTTACATCCACCGCTATTAATAGACTCGTCTACCTCTTCAAGGACACTCTGAGTTGTTCAGCCTCCGCTGGTAAACACTCAGAAGGCTCTTTAGAGACCGATTGTGTTCTTTGAAATTCAGGTTTTACTTTTTTGTTGCAGCAAATACGAGGCTCCTGTTTTTAGGACCGGGTCGCCTTCTCCCCACAGCAGCTCCAACTTGTGCCTCGGAAACTGTACAGGCAGATCGGCAAATTGAAGCGACATGCTGCACTAAAATTGGCCAAAAACTGGGAATGTCATGACTTCATGGGGTACACTTAATACCAAAAAAATACATACAGGGTTGCCATGAATATATCTGAGGCAGAAGCAAAATATGCATAACCAACAAACTCAAAACATTCCTCAAATCTGACTCGCCACTTTCCCGACCTGGGTAAAAGAGGATGAAATCGCTCCCCAACTGAGCCAGCATATGGAGCTGATCATCTCACAGCCAGCTGACTTCACTTTGCACCTTTATTACTAATCATTACAGCTAAAGAGGGATAATATCTACAGCAATGGGAATGAAATGACTAGGAAGCAGTCTCTCGTTAGGTGTATTTGTCTATTATTCACCACTCTTTACCCTTATCTGACCCACAGACATCAGTGCTCTAAATGCTCATTTAAAAACAATCTAAACGGTTAGACTGGGAATCTATACTCTTGTTTCCACTCTGTATTTCTTTTCCCCCAAGTACTGCCATCCACCCTTCACAAGAAACAGAGAAGAGGTAACTCGCAGTGAGATTTTCCGAACATTGCGGACAGCTCCTCCGTTCGACTATCTGCCTTATCTACCTCCAGTGTTTTGACAGTGCGGCGCAGTGTGTCTCAAAGAAATTGTGTCTGTGCAAAGGAAGTGGCGGGGAGCTGGCGTGTCTGGTGCTAAACTCACAGCGGAGCACGTCGTGTTGCGATATGACCCGGCGCTGACTCGCAGATGATGGAAGACAAAAAAACTCACACTGAGACGAGAGGAAGGAGGGAGAGGAGAGAGAGAGAGAAAGAGAGAGAGAGAGTCTTTTTAAACTCCAACGTTGCCTCCCAAATAATGAGAAGAGGGAGAGAGAGGGAGAGAGAGGGAGAGAGAGGGAGAGAGAGGAGAATCGGAGATGAAGGAAAGCCGCCTCTCCGTGGCTTCCTCCCTCCCCCCTCCCTCCCCCCTCCCTCTCGTATGCATGGAGGCCCCATGCTGCTCAAGACAGATGCTGGGGGAAACAGCGAGGCATGTTGCTACTGTGGCTTGTTTCTCAATCAGAGGCTTAACTCACCACCAAACACACACACACACCCACACACACCCACACACACACACACACACACACACACACACCCACAGTATCTTGGCACAAAGATGAAATTTGTGCGCTCTTACACACCCACACCCACGCACAAACACACCCACGCGCACACACACATCCAGATAATATCCGTTGAGATGTGAGATTACAAACGCTATAGCTCCACCTGTTCTTTGCCATAACAGGTGCTTGTGATAATTATTTCACCTCTCTCTGATGAGCCCGGCTCACACTAGACAGCGTGCAACTGTAGCAGCCAGAACATTTCATTAAACTATTGCTTTGTAATTACTGTATTTGATTTCTATTTGATCTTTTTATCCGCGCAAATACAGTTTTCCTGCCAATAAAGAACGTTTTGGCTATTCTCGAGTTCTATCTCCCCCCCATCTCTCCCCCCCGAGATGCCAACAGATGGCCAAGTGTCAAAGGTCACTGCGTGGCTTTTGAGGTAACCGCGGCCTTTAGAGGGTCAATCTGTGTGTTCAATAAGCCAGAGACCTGGCGAGTGTGTAAAATTGATTCAGTCCTCAGCGGCACGCTGCTGTGATCTGCACTCCTGTGGCTCCCCCCCCCCTCGCCCCCTCCCCCTCACCCCCACCCCCACCCCCCACACAAACAAAAAGGTCAAGGTGTGGCCATCTAAGCGGAAATGCATGCATGTTAAGCACACTGTCGCTAATGCAAATAGGGATGACATTCAAACCGCAGTCTAACACCAGCTCCTGATTTTAAAAGCGGTGAAGCCGGTGTATTGACTAGGTAGGACCTTCTGATGGTCCAGGAAGCTCCTTTAGCATCTATTCAAGCATTCAAGTCATTTTAATGAATGTAAACCCAAAAGGCTTTAAGTTCCTGAGTTCAGATCCGTGGTCGTCCGGTCTCTCGTTCTCTCGCTGTTGTGAAGACGGCTCGAGCGTCTACATTAGGACTCTCTGGTGTGCTGATCCGTGTGTTTCAACGCTTCATCTTTGCCACGAAGGAGGATGTTTCTTCCTCGCGTCTCATCAGTGAAATGGCTCTCGTTTCCTGCAGGATGAGCAGAAATAACTGGGCCACGGCTGTGTTTCTCCCGCTGACCCGCCGTCCAACCCGCGGCGCCCCGAATAGAACAAGACAAAGAAAGACGTTTGCGTTGGCGGGAGTTAGCAAAAATAATCTATCACAGGGCTCCTGTATCAAAAATAATGGCAGGACCGGTTCTCTCTCTCTCTCGCTCTCTCACTGTGGGCTGATGTCTGCACTTACTTTTGACTTTTGGCTTTTGATAGCTCTGTCTGCATTGATAGATGATATCACCGCCGCTGGTTGGAAGTGCACTCATAAAAACAGGGAATTTTTGTTACAAGCTGTAGCGTTGATGATATACATTATAGGACTAAGTGTGTGTGGAGTATGAATCTGGTGCTGCCTCATTACTGCAGGATTACATGTGCATCCATCGGCGAGGGGAGGGGGAAGGAGGGGGAGGGAGGGGGAGGGGGGGGGGGTTCAATCACTCCCCCTCTACTCCTCTAATTCACAGAATGATGTAATTATCCCTTTTTTCCCTCTCTGACACCTCACACACATTCTCTCAAGCACAAAAAACATTCACTCTCTCAGTCGCAGGTATTTCCTCTGGCTCGCTGCCCCTCTCGGACACACACACACACACACACACACACACACGCATGCTTGCAAAGAGAGACTGAAGGCCACTCTGTGACAAAAGAGGAGCATTTTGTGCCTTTGACATGATCTCCCCTCCCCACAGTGGACGAGGGCCCACAAAGCCTGATGCTGAATGAGGGTCAGCTGCAGCCTGGCCCCTGGGAGCCTCCCGTCGAGCCTTTTAATGAATGTCATTTTCTTGCATTAACCACCCCGATTGTTGGATAATGGCCTCCCAACAATAACATTTAACCAATTCCCCTGTCTTTTGGGCTGGCTCATTTGGGCCACAGCAGGGGGTGGTAATTGATTGTGTAATTCCAATCAGAGCTGTAAACAGATTGGAGGTTCCTTCAGAGCCCCCTCCCCGACATACGCCCCCCCCCAGCCACACACACACACCAGATTACATCAAAGATTCTTGAAAAATAACCTCCTCTTCCTAAAAGGAAACTGTAAAACGCACATGCACGGAATGAAAGTTTCTTTAGTCTTCATCTTCAATGCAAACCCCCCCCTAAAAAAAAACGTGGCTTGTGCGTGACCCCGACTCTGTTGTGTGCTAACACGTTCCACTGCTCTTCTCTTACCCTCCCTCCCTCCCTCCCTCCCTTCCCCCGCTCTTCTTTTTTCTCACATTGATTGTATTTCTCTCTCATCGTCTGCTGCAGAGATCCACAGACTTAGGAGCTGGCTGAGGAGGTGAGGGGGTTAACTGCACTCGCCAATTTAGATTTACTGTGAGACAAACACTGGTACGGCTGAGGAGGAGGGGGGGGGGGGGGGGCATGTTGTCTCCATGGAGATAAGGGAAAACGGCACATTGTGTGTGCACATGCTCAGGAGTTCAACTTATTGTCACCACCAAGCTATTTATTTACTAATTGGTGTTCACAGAGAATGCTGTGTGTGTGTGTGTGTGTGTGCGTGTGTGTGTGTGTGTGCGTGTGCGTGTGTGTGTGTGTGAAACATACACTTTTAGGACCTCTTGTACATGTGATTCTTCTCATTTAGCTCGACCATGGCCTGCGTGAGTGCCGGTGTGTGAGATATCTGGTCCGAGACCTGCTTTTTGTCACAACCTGGGTCCTTCTGTCGTCTCCATTTAGGAAAATGTGACGCGACGCGAGAGAGTGCTTCCCTCAGCCTGCTGTCCGCTTCAGTTATTCGTCCTGGCTTTTCCCAGGACGACGTTTTGTCAGCGTCCACTTGTTGCTTTCAGCCGTGGGTCCTCTCGGTGTGTTGACGCTGTTCCTTACCTCTCCTGCGATGGATTTGTCGTCCTGAATCATGTTGAGTCTTTAGGCTGCTTGTCCGGCTGGTGTTGTACATACATTGTTTCATGGTCTCATTTCTTTAATTGGCATTATGACTCTGAAGTGGAGCAATTAAAAAAAAAAACTCACTGTTCAACCACATGCTCTACCTTGACTGCGTAGGAGGCAAACATACAAAAGGAGGGAAGGCATCACCAGCACCTGTTGTTTTAAAGTTTATTCCTTAAACTCTAAACTGGTATTGCTAAAATACGTCATTTGGAAATATCTGTGTTTTTTCTTTGGTGTTAAGCCGTCCCATCGTTCCCCCTCAGAAATGGAATGACTACGCTTCCAGGTTCTCTCTGCAACTCTGACAATACCTGGTGATTACCTCCGTCTCCGGCATTATTCCGGACAACTACTTCCCACCAAAGTTAACCGTCGAGATCCCTCCCAGATGGTTTCTGGGTAATGGTTTTCCTCGCTCGTCATCAAAACACTGGAGTTAGGAGATCAGCAGAAACAAAAGGCAGTCCTCAACTTATCCTCGCCCGCCCATTCAAAGATGATTATATTATTTTATTACGCATGAAAGACTCGGTGTGAGCCTGAAGATTTAGACCGGCACCCAATCTGTCGGCGCTTAGTTGGATCTGGGTTCATTTCAGCCTCTGCCTCCGCCCGTCTTTCTGCTGACTCCGTGCGATCCGAGAAGGGCGAGTAAATCTAATATAAAGGCGTTATTGATTCGCAGGTCCTTAATCACTTTGATTTGGCCCAGTTTTCTCTGACCCCCTCTGCAGCTCCGAGCTCCCAGGGGTGGGCCCTCGGCGTCGCAGACGGGCAGACACTCGGAGGCAAATGCAATTTTTCTCCGATGCCAAAGAGATTTAGAAATCCTATCATCAATCATCTCATCACTAATATTTATACATGTGGTGTGGCGATCAATGCTTTTTTTTTTTTTCTTCTTTCCTTCAGCTCATCAGTGTGCTGGAGGAACTTTATGCATGAGGGTGGTGTACGTGTGGAATCTGCGACGACCTCAATGACCCCTGAACCAGAGGGCAGTTTGGTCTGTTGTGACTTCTTTTGACCTTTCTGAAACCGGTCTTACGAAAAACAAGTCGATGGCCAAAAGTATGCGGACGTTTGCACATTAAACCCATGTAACGTAGCAGCTGATCACCTCATTCCAAAACCATAACAGCCTCCACTTCTGTTTGAAGATTTGAGAACCTGGATTCGGGGATTTGCCATTCAGCCACGAGCGCATTAGTGAGGTTGGAAACTGATACTGGTTGGGAACCTGCGATAAGACCCGGCTCACAGTCGGCATTCCAGTTCATCCAGAGGGCTCTCCTCCACTGCTACATTTCCTATTATTCCTATGCTCCCGAACGTGTAGCTGATACATTTATATAATATTTATAACATACTTTTGTGTGTATTTTCTTACACTTTCTTATAAATGGGAATGTTCCCTGTTTTATGAACGTTTCTTCGGTAGCTTTACTTTCTTTTTCTTCTGAAACGTTTTGCATTTTCTTTGCCCTGTAAACCTCCGATGCTTTTTCTATAAATGAAGCGAAGCAATAGTCCAAGCAGAGGTCTCAAGTTACTGTTTCATTTATGCTTCACAGTAATTGGCATTACAGATATCATGTATGTTCAAGAGGGAATTAGTTCTCCAGTAAAATCCTCTTTTCAGCAGAGCCATTTTCTACCAAATCTCACCCCATAACCATTTGCTGTAAGTGGAAAGTCAATGTATTGACGTTTTTTATGGTATGGATCTTAATTTTTATTCATTTTCTCAGCTTAAATGTTCTAATTACAAGTGTGAGTATGTCAGGGCGGCTCAGTAGCTCGCAACACTATAATGTTCTGTTGAGCCCATGTTGGAGCATGTTGTCACTTTAGTTTTGTGTCTCTATAGTTGCATGTATGTGGGTTTATGCATGGCTCAGGAAAGCATGTATTTTACTTGTTTTACTCTCTCTTTTGACACAGAGAGCATTTATGCAATCATTTTTACTTCAAAATTAAGATTTTCCTTAATTGGAACGAAGGGTTGTAGCCCAAACCATCAAAATGTGTCCATTTTTATCAACAGTGTACTTTAGAATTTCACTGAACAGCAGCAACACCCTTTTTACCCTCGAAAGCTTTTGATCAAGTGAAACTTTTAGTCAATAATTAATATCAATCATGTTTGAGAGAAGGTAAAACATAGTCTTGCTCCCGCAACATTCAGACAGGTATGTGTTGTGTGTATGTTCCCTTGTGAATGCGATAGCCTTGTGCTGCTATGTGCTGCGTATCGTGAACCAACTGTGTCACTTGGTAAACAATGCTAATTAAGAGAGACAGTGGGATTGCCTCGGTGACCCCGCTCCCCCATCAGTGTTTGTTTGTTTTTATTGTTCATGCTAATTAGGCTTAATCCCCTGTTCTCTCGGTGTGGACTCTGACCAGCGTTGGTTGTCCAGCCAATCAGGTGCAGCGATACTGCGGGGTTGTGATGTAGGGAGAACGGGGGCAGGGGGTGTGCTGAGCGGGTGCACGAGGAAAGGGAGAGGAGTGGGAGTTAAGCTTATAGCTGGACTGGTATGTGTGTGTGTGTGTGTGTGTGTGTGTGTGTGTGTGTGTGTGTGTGTGTGTGTGGAGGGGGGAGGGGGGTATCATGTCGGGTGGGGCCCCTGGCACCCGTTGTCTTGCAGTACAATGATACGGCTCACAAGTGAGCAGTGGGCCAATAATGAGGAGGAGGCCCCACTGAACAGCGTGTCCCTGCCAATTGTTCTCCCGCCACAGTGGGAGAATGGAGCTGTCCACACACGCACGCACACACACACACACACACACACTGCACATCTATACTCTAACACCTTCCTTGCAGTATGCATACTCCCACTCTCCTCTCTCTTCATGCCACACACACACACACACACACACACACACACTCCCCCCATCTCATATCTGTGACATGGGGAGTGTGTTCACTAATGGCTAATTAAAACAGGACTATTAATGAATGGCCAAGCAGCAGACATGATAAGGAAACTTAGAGGGGTGAATTAACACATCCTTAACATGTCATCCTAGCCAGCTGCAGCCTTGTGTGTGTGTGTGTGTGTGTGTGTGTGTGTGTGTGTGTGTGTGTGTGTGCGCGCACAGCTTTTGTTTCACACATAATGTATAATTTAGACAATGGAATACATCTAAAAACATATATAACACCAGGCGTGCTGCTCCTGTTTAGCAGGTTTCCCACGCGCCCTGGGAAACCTGGAAAACAGTTGAATAATTTTCTCGTCACACGTCCTGGAAGAATAGTTCAACGTTCCCCTACTTTCCTTTCGCTGAGAATGAACTAGGTTTCAGAGCTACCCAAAACATCTGAAGGGGCTAAGTTATGTTTAGCATCAACGTTCAAATGGAAGTTTATGGAGTATTTTGGATCGGTTGTGGAGAAGCTGCGATCACACCGACAAGTCACTTCACATGGCAGCACATGCAGGCTACAACCTAAACTCTGACTAATGTAAGTTACATTATCCTTTAAATGTACATATTAGACACTGCTGGCTGGTAACTCTGTGCATTTTTTATTATCATACTCTTCTATGGTCAATACATATTACCTAGACCCGATTATTGATGCAATACCAGTATTATTTAGTGTGTAAATATAGCAATCCATTATATCTTTAGGTGAAAATGAGCTTCGCAGGGACATTTATTCAAATTAGAACCGTTGAAAATCTTAAGAGTGTGTGGCGTCAAACCTTAGAAGTTTTTGAGGAAGAGTTAATAGTTAAATATTAGGCTTCCTTGATGTTATTTTATCACACAGGGTGCTTGACTTTCATCTTTAAGAGTGCAAAAATATGCAGATTTCACACTGTATGGATCTGAAAGTAATCCGACTACATTGCGGACGTAATAAAGTAACTCCTTCTATTCGAGGAGGTAAAAAGGTGACAGTAATGGAGTACGTTTGAAAGCCGCTCACTCACTCAGCCTCGGGGGGCTGCCGTGCTGCGAGGACCGGGGCGAGCTTGATGGGGCATGATGGGTCGCGGCGTGTAGCCAAGAGGTCACCAGAAGCCATTACCGAGGGCAGGAAGTGGAATTATGCACGACTACCTGTGGGTTTGTCCCGGTGGCTCGGCAGCGGTCGGGCGGGGGTCACTCGCGCCTCAGTTGCTGCCCAGTGAGCCCTGTCTGCTGGACGTGGATGTGATGAATCAGGATTGTGCGTGAAATGTAAAGGAGGAAGTGGTTTTTTTTCCCACTGTGTGTCACTGTTTATTAAGAGAAAATGCACATTAACAAGTCTGTCACCTCCGGGATTTAAAAGCTTTCCTTTTTTTTTTTTTTCTTCTTGGGGTGGAATTGAGTGTTCCAGTTGAAAGAGCGGCACGTTTTTTTTCTTTCTTTTTTTTTGCTGCCTGTGAGTGACACTTTGGGAGAAACTGGTGACTGCTCCTCATATCGAGGCTGGCAGCAGGCGGTGCTTCCCGTTCTCAGAGCTGCTGTGTTGTTGCACAGTCGAAGTACACCTCCTCCTCGCTGCTGCGTGTGATTCTGATGGAGGGAAACTGGGCGAAGGCTGGAAAGCAGAGTTCTTTTTTTTTCTTGCACACGCTCAGCAGATTTAGAGGTCATGCAAGGTAGTTCTCTGAGCACAAATCCTGCTGCAGAGTGCACGCACACCAACATGCCTTCTCTCACAGCCACGCACACAAACTGTCAATTCCACACGCAAAAAAAAAGAAGGAGACGAGAAACCGCAAGGAGGAGGCGAGGGAGCAGGGTCACGTGAGGAGGAGTCCGGGTGGATGGAGTGAGAGAGAGAGAGAGAGAGAGTAAAAAGCGCTGAACAGATGAGATGATGTGTAATGATTAGCTACCGAGCCGGCCCGCATCAGGAGGCGGTTTGGGGCTTTATGGTTGCCTTCATGCTCCGTCAGCTCCGCCCCTCCGAACGACAGGAAAGCCCATTTCCTAGCCCGTGGCTCTGTGACCAGTGGAGGACAAACTCACTCACAAAGAAAAATACACCTCGCTACATGCTCAGCTAAAACACTATACGCGTAGAAACATCAATGCATCAATGTCAAATTAGTTGTGATGCATTCTGGGGGCCATGTTCACTGTAAAACGTACCTCAAGACTTCAATCAGACGCCGATGTGTTCCCTTCTTCCAGCACCGCGTTGTTGGGTGTGCTTGTTTTAGTTACCTTGCTGGCTACAAAATAAAAGTGTACCCTTTTCCTTTTCGGTGTTCCTCATGGGCTCGGGGCTGTCGGGCAGGTTTGAGTAAACAGTGAGATGGTATCTGTGCTGAGCAAGAGTTTTGTGCCGATGGACTTTAAGACTTGTCTCGTATAGAGGCCTTTCCCAAATATCGGCCGGTTGAGTTAAGTGATAAAAAGCCTTGGCTATTTATTCTATTTTTACGATAAAATTGGAGTATTTTTCTTTTTACTTTTGACATCATTTCTGTAAGATTTTGTTTCTTATTGAAGAGGGAAAACTACAGCAAGCAGGGCAGGTCAAAATTGAACCGGAGAATCAGTCTAATAGATTATAGATAGATTGATATCTACAAAGACAGTTTACCCACGTGGCCACATTCCCAGATCTCAGTAATCAAGTCAGTGCATAAAATAATACTAGAACAAGAATGATGCACAGAGATACAAAATCCGCTTGTTTCATCTAAGGTTTGGATTTTGTACATCAGGCTTTAATTTTCAATATATGTCCGTGATAGTTTAATTTGTTTGTGGTGTACTAATATGATAAAATGCTTTAAGGTAGCACCTATAAACACGCAGGCACACTCAGTCACCAAAACACACGCAGGCCTGTGACTCATGCAAACACACACGCTGACATGCACGCCAACCTGTGCACACAGTTTGTCACACGTTCACACCTCGTGTCCCAAAAATACACACTCCCTGAAACACTAACAGATTGGCCAGAGATTGACGTGCACTTCTTCCTGATCAGTAAAGCTGATGGATGTAGGCGGGTGTCTCCCCAGTGGCTGTTTTGTGAGGTTCAGCTCAGCAGTATTAGCTGACTAGCGGTTATTCAGAGGTTAAAGGTCGCCCTGTCTGTCTGCGCGCTCCTCAGCAATCTCCTTTTCCCCGCCGCGCGTCCCTTCTTCATATTAAATCACACTTGACACACCTGGAGCGCTGAAGCAGCCTCATCCATATTTTATCCTCCGCGCCGTGTTTTTTTAATGGCGCAGCACTTTTTTGGGAAGTGGTATATTTATTAACTGACCTGTGATGTGGCTGCGCGCGCGAGCCATCGTTGGGGAGGAATCATCGGGTTTGTTCGGGGGAAATAAAATGAAAAGGAGCTGTGACAAGTTTATGAAGTAAGCACAACGGCCCTTCATTACTCTCCCGGAACCCCCTCCGGCGTTTCCCGATGCCGGGGAGCACGGCGCCCTAGTGGCTCTGTGGCACTCGGTGCGGTAGAGCGAGCGAATTGTCAGGGAGAATCTTCCACGTGCTATAACTTAGCTCTTAAAGGCCTATTATTCCTGAGGAGGCTCGCTGCTGAAACCAGTTTTCTGTCATAACTCAGGCGAGGAGGCCCTTTTGTTTCAGCTGGCAGGGGGGAAATGTTTATGGAGGAGGTAAATAATTCAATCGGGTGCTTTACCGCGCAGGGGCCTCGCTGTCAGTCACCTGTTCTTCGGCTTTTTAGGCTTCTTCTCCACACTCGAACAGTGAGAGAGGATGAGCATGTGAGTTTGCCCTTTTTTAACCACAATTTAGCAGAGCGAAGCCCTTTAAACATTAGTAGAGAGGCAGGGTTAAGTGGGGAAAAAACAGTAAAAAAGAAAAACCACTTGTGTGGTGTGTATTTGGTGTGTAAGGATACACACTTGTCACCTGCTCACACATTGTCACCCTCGCAAAGTGCTTTTGTTTTTTTTTATATCTAAATATCTGGCTTGCATTGTTGCTCACCGTGTTAACTTTCACATATTGTCCTCTGCTTCCTCAGCAGCCTGCAAATGTGGAGTTGTTGTTTTTTTGTTTTTTTTATTAATACAGACCAGTAAGTTTTTGCAAAGTTGAAGCCAGACTGACCTGTTTGACTCAAAGTGCATGTAGAAGTAGAGACGTCTCTGTATTTTATGATCCAGAAAGGTCACGTGGATCGGTTAATCAGCCACTAAACGGTGATTTTGAACCGAGGGTTCCTTCATTCACCCCTTGAGCTCTCATTTCCTCCCTCGTTTCCTGTATTTCATCTCTGCTCTCCATTCTACCCACGACTGCCCTTTACTATCCCTCCTCTCTGTCCCCACCACATACTTCTCTTTCACTCTGGGTCTCTCTGTGGGGAAATATAACCAAATTAAAAATCCATAATCATTTATTAAAGACAGTTTCACACACTCTGAAGTATGCTATTTAACAAACCAGCCCTTCGAAGAGAGACCTCCAGAAAAGCTTTTTTTCCCCCATGTGTTGTCAGATGGATTTATTCCATCTGTAATTAGTTTCCTTCCTGCTTATTCTTTGTCATACTTTCAACAAGTCACATTATTATCTGTTGTGGCCAGCTGAAACAATTATTTACTTTGACTAAAACTGTATCAGAAAGTTCTGTGTGAACGTGCATCTGTCTATAGTATGCTAAAAACTACTACTATTAAGATCTATGGAGCCTTTCAAGCCTCTATTCTCTATTCTTGTGTGTTGTCTGAACAACCTGCTGCCCACACCGGGTGTGTCATCCTCAAAGCACACTGTGTGTGTGTGTGTGTGTGTGTGAACTGCTTCAGGTGCAGAGGGAGTGTGTGAGGAGTGTTGGTGTGCGTGGCAGCCTCAGGCGCGCACCACAATGTATGAATGTGCGTCTGCGTTCATCATCAAGTGTTGGAGAGATGGAGAGAGAAGGTGAGGACCGGCAGCTCCCGCCTCTCTCCAACAGTTCTCATGAATCGCCCTCTGACTCGTGTCCGTCCTCTCCGGTCTAACACGGGCCCACATGCGTACTTTGGCCACTCGTGGGCCAACTCTATCGGGGCCCGCCCGTCGGCTGCTGCTCGCTCAGCGCAACATGACTGCATGCATATGGAAGCTTTAAATACACTGTGTGTGTGCAGGCAGGGGAGAGCGAGGAGGACGAACCAGTGGCCCGTGAGGAGGAGGAAAAGACGCCGCCGAGCTGAAGCCTCGATCTGGAGGGGAGATGTGGTGGTGTTTATTAAAAATAAGCATTCCAGACGACCAGGACAAGAGTCAATGGTGTTTGTCCACATTAGAATTCCTCTAAAAAGTCTGAAGTGAAACAGCTGAGGCTCGCTGGAGGTCAGGACGTTTGTCCTCGCTCTAAAACCTCCCGTATATTCTCTCTGGCAACAGACGGTGTCAATCATCCTTCATTCAGCCGCTCCTGATGGAGCTAATCATAATGGCTGTGACGTTTTCTGTGGCGGTTTTCCTTTAGGTCATTAAACCGCTTGTCATCACTCCAACAGAATGTGACAGTTTGTAGTGAGATCCACAGGAGACGTGGGTTCACTTCCGCAGATTGTCGTGCTTTTGATTGTTCCCAAAGGACTTCTGGAGAAAGTAAGAAGAGTGTCTTCAGAGACTGTGTGGATTAAGCTCAATGTTTAACCTGGTTCGGTTGCTGCTGACTTGTTTTAGAATCAGATTTCCTCGACTGCAGGTTGAGGAGGGTCTCCAAACTCTGTTAGTTACCTGAACCATCAGCAATCGTTGGCCCAGGTCCGGTTTCCCACACTGCTGTGAAAAAAGATCAATTTAAACTGTAGCGAGCTTGTTTTAAGATTTTTGGAGAATTACATTTTTTTTTTTACATGTCATGGTTAATTGTAGTTCTGACTGAGATCCATACATTTTCTTATTTTTTCCTCCTGACTCTCCGTCCATGAAGTCTTGCAGCCTTTCTGTCTTCCTGTCAACAACGCTGAGGACACAGTCGCCTCGTGTGAAGACGCCTTATTGGAATAAAGCGACCGAGTGAGCACCCACGCTTCCCAGGCCAATTAACATGAGTAGTGTGAGGTCACAAAACAATGAAGTCTGCAGTAGATCTCGGTGCCATTTTGTTGAATTTTAGAGTTGAGTCAATTCCTTCCTTTCTCTGTCCGTATCCTTACTTTTTCAGATTTCTCTCCGGAGCTCTCGCCCCTCTCGCTTGAGTTCCAGACCATCGCAGAGGAGACTCACTCTGAACTTTCCATCTTGCCGTTTCTTATTTCCTGTCGCTTCTAAACGCTCTGTCGCCTCCTCCCTCTGCCACACGTCTTTCTTTGGTTGACTTCCTGCACGAATCTTCAGCAGGATTCCAACCAGACCTGAAGGTGACACTTGTTTAAAACCCCTGCTAACTGCAGCGGACAGCCAGGACTGAAGGCTGTTGTGAGGAATCTTTTTCTTTTTTTTTTCTAATCAGCAGGCATTGATTAATTGGATTAACCTGAAATGATCTTAATCACTGATCAATTTTCATTAGACATCCTTAAATACGTCTTAATGGGATTGTAGGAGTGTCAGGTGCGTGTGTTTTCAGAGTTGTGGTAAAATGTGTGTGTGTGTGTGTGTGTGTGTGTGTGTGTATAGTGTTTTCAATATGTCACACTGCATATCTTTAGGTGTTCATGTGCACAAATGCATTTCCTCAACATGCATTTGGAACAGCTTACCTGTGTAGATGTATGCTTTATTCATACTTTAACGTAACTTAATTTATAATTATTGGTTTGTGTACAAACTCCTGACAAAAAAGACGAGCGTGTCGGAATTCTTTTCTGGCCTTTAGGATCACAGAGCCGTCTGAAAGTGAAAAAAAGAATGATGTCTTATTTCATTTCTGTAAATCTGGAGCCCTTTGACTTGGGACGGGAGCATTACACCACATTAATCACACCTGTGGGTGCAGCAGCACACATATATCCCTGCTGCACACCCACACACTCGCCCTCTTCCTACTGTCGGGGAAGGAGACAGATTGACTGCTGTGTGACGATGGATGGTTTCAGGTTCACTTTGATTCATAAATCGTCACGTCATGCTTGTCCACATACTTTTGGCCATGTAGTATATATCTCTGGATGAATTGATGCAGTGCCTTTAAACTCATTTTCATGGGCCTTGTCACTGGAATTAAATCTAATTTGGTTTGCTGTACCTAACTTCAAATGTCCCTGGAAACCATAAAATATGCACCTCGTCTCTCCCCTCCTCTTTTCTCTCTCCCACTGTCTCTCCTCCCGCCCTCCCTCCCTCCCTGCCAGTTCCTCTGTGATCCCACTGTCTCCCTCTGTTGTTGTTGTTCTAAACAAGCAGCAGGGGGTTGTGGGTAGAGGCCTACACTCACGCTGGGTGTGTGAGTCACCGGAGGGGGTGATGGGGAGGGAGACGGCGAGGAGGGTGTGGAGCGAGGCTTCCCTGCATCAGTCCTTCCTTTCTCTCCCTTTCTCCCTGAGCCAGAGGTCACTCTGACTCATTGTGCAGACGTCACACACACGCGCACACACACACACACACACACACACACACACACACACACACACACACACACACACACACACGTATTCGACTTTTTCCTGCAAGAAATGCTCCCAGGACAGGAGGCAGATACACGATGCTCACATCTGGCCATTTTATCCACACACCGAATAAAATCCCCCTTTAATTCACAAGTTTAATTGCACATATATACACATTATGCCGAATGTAATCGGCCTCAAGGACACATTCATCAACAGAGACACTCAAGCATAAAATAAAGCAACACGCACATACAGAAGAAAACCATAAAGCACCATAAAAAGCGCACTCGCACATAAATCTTCAACCTGGGAGCGCTCGAGCGTAAAAGATTCCTGCTCGACAGTGTATCGAAAGAACAAATTCATATGCCATAACCCATAAACATGTAAACAAACTCCCACACATTATAAATAAACAAAGGGATGCATGTATGTGTACGTTCACATGCAACCAAAGTGAGTTCCCCTGTGCTGAATATAGGCTTATAAACTCTGGACGCACGCCTACGCCCAGAAATCTGTACGTTTATTGGCAGGGGAAGATGATCGCCGATGGAAGTGGCAGGCAGGAAACAGAAGGGGACTGATATTGAAGAAGACGGCAGGGGGGGGCTTAATTCACACTACATGTATGGAGATATATAGTTGTATCAAAGCTCTCTGTGTACAAGCCGGGAGGAAATGCGCAGCGTGGATCCCAGTTGTACGCAGCTGTACGGTCCACATCTCTGGTGGAATACTCAGCCAGGGGATTATGGGGCCGCCTCTATTTGCATAACTCCATTAAGGCATCTTTCGCTCCCTCTCTCTCCCGCACCGGCTCTATCTCGCTCGCTCACGCAGAGACACCTGTGTAGGAAAAGCCATAAAGACGTTACCCCTGCGGAAAGCAGAATTACATTTTCTTTCTCACATTTGAGGAAGACGTAATCCGCGGTGCAGCTGTGAAAATTGTGCAGTGATACAGAAAGAGAAGACTTGGTGAGGAATTAAAAGAAACACAAACATTATGCTTCTCAGATTCCACTGCTTTGGCCCTGACCCAACGTGACAAGGTCGATGGCAGATCAAGAGTCGGAGGATTGAAATGCTCGGAGGCTTTGAGGGAAAAGTGATGTTTCTCATTTAGGAAGCAGGTAACAGAAAAAAAAAAACAAAGACTGCCTTTCAATTGGACGATGCAGTCTCAAGAAGTGCCTCTGTGCCAAAAACAGAACCCGCTGGCCCTGAGACCATGTGTAAGAAAAACCTTTCCCTCTACGCATCCTTAGGGAGGTTATTCCATCTTTATTAGCGAGGTAATCTGTGAGTCTTTTGAATGGATTCTACTAGTATTTAATTATCCTGGCTCCATATCTGGGATATTGTCTTTTAGGCTCAGAGCGTAGTGTGTATTCCTATGTCCTGCAACAAGCACGGCCATCCGGGGGTAAAATACCGTGGCACGGTCGCATAGTCAAAACAAATGACGTCCTCGTGTCTTTTATAAGGGGACAGACCGAGCAGAATAAATATGCATTAGCCATGAAAAAGGAAAAGGATGAAAACGTTTGGTTCACCTGCAGCAACAGGTTAGACTCGAGAATGTAGTGATGAATAGCCATTGAGAGGGAAAAACATTCCAAATAGCATATATTCTGATATTTTTACTGCGTACGGTTCCTCTGATGATATTAACGCCGCTCCATCTTCCTTCAAGACAATAAGATCAATCTGGCTGGGCTCAGCAGCTATAGATAGCCGGCTGTGTGTGGTGCTAAGGAGAGCGATGACCCTGAGGTCGCCTCCTTCCTCTAGTGTCTTTATACTGCCGGCCCCTGCAGTGCCCCCCCCTCCCTTCCTCCCTCCTCCCAGCCACTTTCTCTTCCCCCTCGTCTTTTTTTGCTTCCCCTCTCTGTCTCTGTCCTTCTCTTCTTCAGTGGCGTGAATCATGAAAGCGAGTCCTGTGTAGTCGATGGGCCTTTTTTTCCTCGGTGGTGCCTTGTTGCAGAGAGAGAGAGAGACAGAGGGGAAACAGGGAGAGATGAGGTATTGATTTGCGAGCCCTTGGGAGCAGAACAATGGGTCCTTTACCGAAGCCACTCAGGAGCACAAACACCTTCCCCGCAGCCTCTCGGTGCCACAGAGAGACCAGAGAAGTCGAGAGAGGAGTTAAGAAATGGCTTTGCCTTCTATTGCTCCATCTCGCTGCACTTGCAGCTGATTGTTGATAGCCCGGAGGGGAGGAATGATGAAGGGGGGGGGGAGGAGGAGGAGGCCAGACCTTGGCACTACCTAATTCCCTCCAGACCCACGAGCTGCACGGTTCGGGACCCCGAACCCTCTGAACCCTGCCTGCGCAGAGCGGCTCTGGGCCAATCGCGTAAACGCACAAGGCCTAGAACTGTGACACCCAGCAGGTCTCCGGTTCAAATCCAATACTTGGACGCCTGAAGGCATGCTGAACTTTCTTGGCATGTAAACCCAACCCACCCCAACTCAACCCCCCCCACCACTCCTCCCTCCTCCCCCCTCACCACCACCCACCCGCAAACATCCTCCATCCGGGCTCGACTGTTTTGTTGGAAAAAAAAGAAGGAAAAAAAAAAAGCTTTCAGCTTTTATCCGACCTGGCTGATTCATGACCGCCATGGAGGAAATTGAGCGAGCAGACGTCTTTGCGCATGATGTCATCGCAAAAAGTGCAAGTGAGGTTATCGGCAGTGAGGTGGATGACATCATCAGCGGGAGACAGCAGAAGCACCTCCTCTGTCTGCTTGGTTTATGAGCTGGTCGTCCTGCGAAGTCGCAGCAGAGAGAAATGGTCAGCTGGTGTGAAAGAGGAAGCTCCCGACTGTGATCATTGGGATGACCGCAATAAATCCATCGTCTATAATCACTTATTACAAATTAGATATAAGTTGCCCTGATAAGAAAACGGGAAGTACACAAGATGTCTCACTATTTCGTGGCTGAAGTAATACATATTGTGTTTCATGCAGACTGTTTGCTGGCGTGCGCTGCAACAGTAGTTAACAGTAATGCACATTTCAGAGGAGTGATGTGTTAAGCGGAACATTTCATGTTTCCGTGCAATAACAAACAAACCGACACGAGCCTCGAGAGGCCGCGGCTCGTCTATCGGCGGTGCCAGGTTGAAAATGGAGGCGGGTCAGAAACGCCTGGCTTTACCTCGTCTCCTACACAAACACGGGCCGGCCGAGGCAACGCGCGGGTCGCCGGGGCTTGTGTACGCTGTTTATCTCATTATGCAAAGCAGCCGAGGGATGCAAGGGGCCGTGGAATAGCATAATCTGTGGAGTTCATTCGGAGTCTCTTATACGTCTGAACATTGTCGGTATTGATTTGTGTTCAGAGGGATCCTGACGCTCTGAAGGATCAGGATGGAGTCAGTTGAGGCCTTGTCCGTTTCAAACTTTCTATTATATTGATTATATTTCTCTGAATAGAAAACTTACATCCTGCGTGGTTTTTCTTTATTTTCTGCATCCTAGTTCATTTCCCTGCATCTAGTAAGCAGAACATTAGCTTGATAGATGAGGAGATATGCAAATTGCATACGCGCCGTGATATTAAATGCAAGTTCAGAGGACAGGGAGATACGATAAATCCAAACTTTGTCAGAGAAAGTTGTTTCTTCTTAGTTTCTGACTGTTGTGTCTGCTGTGCTCGGTGATGGATCACCAGCGGTGATTCATATCACAAAACCTCCTATATATTTTGCCCACAATGCACTGCACTTCTCAACAGGAAATGAGACAGACTCCCCTCCGATGGCTCGCCGCGGTGAAAAAAAACAAACAATTTCCAACTTTTCAATTTTGCCACAGTGTCACTCCCTGTGCATTACTGGTCACCCCGGCGGGGGCGACTCATGTGAGGACTCGTAATGAATGTGTTTCATAAACGGAGATCAAAAGCGGGCTGCTGCAGCCGTCAATTTTTAAGTTGCTCCTCTGTGTATTGCCCCCTTTTTTTTCCTTTTTTTTCCCTTGTGCTTTATCATTGTGAGTAAGCGGCAACGACCAGCGTCTTGCTAATTTCCTCTGCCCGCCGTTGGCCGACGAGGGCTATTAATTTGGTGCAATGCTGTTCCTCTTTATTGGGTGTCAGTGCTGTCACGCTGTATCTCAGCCGGATCTCCCCTCTGCCACTCCACACGCTCTCCGGGTCTCCCTGAAGCTCCGCCAGCAGGGAGAGGCCGGTTTGAAGCCCCTCGTCCTTTTCTTCCATCCTCTATCTTACTCTCACTCATCTGTCTCCCTCTTTCTCCCCCCTCCCCGCAGGTTGCCTAAGCACGTACAGTATTTAATAATGTTGAGTCCCTTTGCTCACTAACAACCACACCAGCAGGCACCTAACAGTCTTAAAGGGACCCGGGGGGTCATTTCCCACTTTTTCTCTTTCAGTTCACTGAGAAAAACCTCTTTCATCTCCCCCTCCCTCCCTCCTTCCCTCCCTCCCTCCCTCTGTCTGTCACAAGGCCTTTCTCTCCCTTCGTTTCTATCTCTTCGTCCTCGCTGGCGGCTGCATCCCACCGTCAAGGTGGTGCCGGGAGAATTTTAAATGCTCAGGATGAATTGTTTGTCTTAGGTAGGTGAGTCAAGTGGCAGCAGGTTTGAGAAAACTCAAAGCCAGCCAGGGATGCGGTGACGCAAATCGCTTAAAAAAAAATAAAAAATAAAGTGGCGTGGAAACTCGTCGTCCTGCGCCCTCCATCATATGGAAGGCCTTAAGCGGGTTGGGGCCGTGATGGAGAGGTGTGCGTGGGGAGGAGGGGTGGTGGAGGGGCGATTGTAAGGCAGAGATGGGTGGGTTATTAATTTCCACTATGCAGTATCATGCAGCTGGTGGCTCCAAAGCGAGGTTTGTCGGTAATGAAAATGGCCTGAGTCGAAGATTAATGGCTCATAAAGACAGAGCGTTTAGATGGGACGGCCGGCTCAATCTGGACGGCGGTGACTAATCGCAACGGACGCACGCACATGCTCACACGCGCACACATAAACATGCAGATACACACACACACACACACACGGCTTCTCCGTTACCTCACCCACCATCCCTCTGAGCTGGGCTCCCTCTCCACCCCCCCCCCACTGCTTCATTTCTGCGTCCCCCCTCTCCTGCGGGTGTGAATTGTGGCGAGGTCAGAGTTCAAGGCGTGCAGAGAATTATCTTGATTTATGCCCCCCGAGCTCGGCGCTGGTCGTGGTGCGTAGCGTGGCAGGCGGTCTGTGGACTGTGGGGCCGGTGAGATGTAGGGGGTGAGGTC
This sequence comes from Ophiodon elongatus, assembly GCA_016806645.1. Lineage (NCBI taxonomy): Eukaryota > Metazoa > Chordata > Actinopteri > Perciformes > Hexagrammidae > Ophiodon > Ophiodon elongatus. The sequence goes on along the minus strand of JACSYO010001808.1, from coordinate 105,197 downwards.
CCCCCCCCCCCCAAGCCCCCTATTTTTTTCCCCTTAATAGCAGCGACGGTGACAGGGCCACCGCATCATCAAGCCGGACAAATGGGCTCGCCGGGCACCAGCCATTTCTCCTGTTTTGCAGCTGACGGTGCATCATATATCTCCAAAAACACCCAAAAAGGCTGTGAGAAACGTGTTTTAACACAAATTGATTTGGATGCTTTACGATGTGTGTGTGCATGGTGTAATAGCGGCTCGGGAGGATGATGCAGTTGTGATTTCAGCTCCAGAAGCAACGGCAGCGCAGGCCATAAAACAAGTGATTTTCAACAAGACAGAGAGTCAATCCTGTTTCATAGTATTAGGTTGACGTGTGTACACACTATATAAAGCAGACGTGGGTCATATGCTGTTTTGTTGCGCACTGCTGCACCGGACACGGAGGATTTATCACATCAGATCAGCTGTCAATCACAGAAGAGTCTGCTAAGTTGATTGGCTGCAGATCTTAACACAGATTGCAGCTTAAGTTTGTGTGTTAGGGAGTAAAAAAGTGAAAGGAGGAAACATGACCGAAATGACTGAAAATGGAAAACATCCATCAACGACGCCGTGTCAATGTCTGACTGATTTATAGCCCCGGTGGCATTGTTAGACATGTGTGAGTGGCCTTTGAGAAGCAAATCTAAATGCGGGTCTTGGCCTAACACTAGACTGTGGTCGGGATCTGAAAGACTAGACTGAGTTTAATCCTCCAATCTAAACACGCAGACCGCCGGCGTACAGCTGCAGAGGAGCCCCGTCCAACACGACACGGAGCGAGATTTCCACCGTGGAAAAGAAACCAAACACTGCCAGGGTGAGGGGGGATGCCGTCCCAGAATCCTGTTCAATAAGGCATGGAGGTAAAAAAAAAGAAGCAAAACGTTCCCAGTAGGGCCACCAATGCTGCAAATGTATACAGTAATGATACTGTGTGTTCTGCACACACCAGAACCATCAATTGATGACACTCCTGAAAATGGAGCCTCTGTTGTTTGTCTTCAGTTTAGCTTCCCTTTGAGCTAACTTTCCTCTGTTCCGACTCGGTGTGGTCATCTCTCTGGTCCCTTCTCGAGCAGTGCTGTGTCCGCTTGGAGACGGAAAACTAGGAGGACCCTGTGAAACAATATGGAAGTGGGTCATGATACTGTCAGACAGCCGAGCCTCTTAAAGATCATTGCCTCAACATGCCTAAAGCTAACCAACCCAACATCCAACGGGACATTTTTCGGACTATTTGTGGATTTGGAACAATGGGCAGTCCATACTGGGGGGTGCAGGTGCAAACGTTCAGAACTAATGATATAAATTATAGTCCAGGCAGGAAGCATACACCCAGATGGCCATTTTTGGACAGGTTTATGATGTGACAAGCGGCAAAATCCTGCTCACCAGCTTGATCACCAATACTTAAATTGTTGGAGTTTTTAACTCTCGTCACGTGATCAAATCGTTCCACGTGGCCGACACGTGAAAAGCGGTGTGTCCAATCCACGCTGCTGTCGCATAATCCTCCCTATGGTGGAGGAATGTAATGTTCACATTATCCGCATCCACCATTCATAATCTGCGTTTCCGAGTCCGTGCTCATTTCACATCATTGTCGAGACTCTGCGGAGGAGGAGGAGGAGGAGGAGGAGGAGGAGGGTTCAACGCATGTCGCGTGCTGTGTGTATGTGTGTGTGTGTGTGTGTTTACAGTGTGACATGCAGCCGGTATGATTGCCGCTCCACCTGTCTGTGTTTGCTCCCGAGTCACACCTCGCCGTCCCCATCCGTCTGATCAGGCGCCGACACCTGGGTGACTGTTTGCCGTCAGTGCAGAAAATAGGAGCGCCCGTGTCAGATTTATCATGCCTCCGCCATGTCGCCTATTCCTCCCTGTGAACCCCTCGGCTCGCCATCGCCGTGACTACCCATGCACAGATGTGTTTGAGGGTTGGGGCGGAGGTGTTCGGGAGGTGTGTGTATTCTCATCAGCTCACTGACAGCGTGACATGAAAATGTATTTGTTTTTATGTTGGAAGAGGAGACCATTTGGGGTAAAGGAGGCGGTGGTGACCCCTGGAACCTAAACTCCATCCAAACCTCATCTTCTTCCCTCCTACCCCCGACAAATTGGAAGCCCACCCCCCCACACTTCCACCACCTCCTTCTTCTCCTCTCGGCGTGCCCTTGCACCTGGCCCCTCTGCTGGGGCCTGTCATCCATGCTATCTATCTCTTCTTCAGTGGTCCCTGCATGTGGGGGGTATGGGTCAAAGGGCTCGGGGTGCGTGGCGGTGCCTTTGCTGTTTACCTCCAGTTTTGACAGGAGCCTATTTGCTCCCGCTGTTGCCTTGTGCGACTTTACTTTGAGCCTGTTTGACTGGGAGACGCCGTCGAGAGGAAAAAAAAAAAGGAAGGGGGAGAAGAGCGGCAAAATGGCGCGGTGACACACACAGAGGAGAGAGGCTGACAACACGGCTTCCTCCCTGGCAATGGTGAGGGAATCCGCTGTGCTGATGAGGGGGAACAGAAAGAAGGGGAGAGGGGGGGAGGGGTTTGAAGAACAAGGGAGTCAGGGAGGAAGAGAAGGAGGGACATGAGGCGCTGCTGATTCAGCACTGCAGTATAGATTTTCCTTCCCCCCCCCTACCCGCTACACTCCCTTCACAGGCTTCTCCTCCTCCCCACGCTCTGCGAGTCAGAGCCAGTCCTCCCAAATGAAGTTCCCAGATCGCAAATCTAATTTCTACCCTTTTTTTCTGGGGAAAACCTATTGAGGGGCATTAGATTTTCCCTGCCACATAATATCAAGCGCGCAGTGCCTCTAAAGAAATCACCCTCTTGAAAATAAATGACAAATTGGGTTTGGGTCCTGTGGCGCTTCTGCATGTGTGTCAGCCTTTTGTGTGTGAGTGTGTGTATGTGTGTGTGTGTGTGTGTGTGTGTGTGTGTGTGTGTGTGTGTGTGCGCGCTACGCAGCGTGCGAACCCTGACCCAGCTGAATGAAGGTAGAAAACAATTCCCACACATTTACTCCCAGTGTCTTGAGAACTTTTTCATTCTCGTCGGAGGCGGTTTGGGGGTTAAGGAGGACTGCAGGGAGAGATTTACAGAGTCGGGAGGAAGCTGCAGCTTTGGCAGATCTGCAGATTTACACGTGAATTCCCACACACAGAAAAACACATCATACATCAAACAGTAATATACCTACAGGCCTGTAAACATATAGATTCAGACACCTACGAACATATGCAACAAATGCACACATATACAAACACTGACACACACACACACACACACACACACACACACACACACACCTCCCTGCAGATATGCAGGATCTAAATCCCTGATGGATAAGGCCTCCTCGCTGATAAGTGAGCGCCTGTGCAGCCGGAGACTCTGCCGTCTAATTACACCAAGCGGGAGCAGCGGTGGGTAGGGCTATTCATTTCCACGCTAAAATAGCCCCGATAACGCGCCTCTTTTTTGTTGTACAGTATCGCAGGGGCCAGTGATTGAATTACAGAGCATCCCCCGGTGACTAAGAGGCGGTAATTACGGCGTAATTTAAGATTACATTATTAACCGGCTGACTTTATTAGAATGTAACTTCACCTCCGCAGTTAGTTACATCCTTATCATAAAATAGGAGATGATTAAGGGAGAGGGGGAAATTGCCACAATTGTCCTTTTGTAACTGCGAGTGCGTCGGGGCTTATTAGTGGCGCGGCACAGGGGCCGAGCCACGGGAGGATTTCACCGTGGTGTTTTCACAGGCTCCTGAAAGGTAATCTGTTGCTGACCTGAAAGAGAAAACCCAGTCTGCTGCTGCTGTGGGTGTAGGAAATGGCTCTCCGTGTGATTGTTAATGTTTACCCAGTTATCTACACCTGCACTGCAGCTCTTTCATATCTGGTTGTGACGTCTGGAAACGTGAAAAGGCCAACACACATACACATCAGCTCTGACCCCACTTCCTAGATATTTGTACGTTTTTCACGTGTTCCTGTCTTCACCATACTCTCTTTTTGTGATCTCGCTCTTATCAACAGTGTTGCCTTTTGTCTTCTGTGACAAAGCAGTTTCTTTAAAATGCTTTTATAAACAAAAAAACCTGACATGACTACACTTGACCTGCGAATATTGTGCGTTTGAATGCCAGCTCATTTTGCTCCCCCGTCTCCTTTTCTCCTCCGTATTGATTTGCTGCAGTGAAAGGATTCAGTTTGAGACAGGTGGCTGGTTCCTCTCATGATCAGACAAAGTGTTTTTGTATTATTGTATCATTTTGTGAAGGATGGGTGTGCAGTTGTGTTTATGTATGCCTGTTCGGGTCACCGAGGAGGAAGATCAAGGAGCAGGGAGTCAAAGTAAGACCCATCCATCATCCATCCATCCATCCTAGGAAATGAATCATTTTCTTTCTGTGTTGGCCTTCAGTTTTGGCTTGGTTGAACTTTTACACACCCAAAAAATTGAGCTTATTGAACCAATAAAACTTTCAGACACCTCCTAAACCCACGATGACTTTGCCATCATGACAACTGACAACGTCTCAGTGAAGCGGCGGGGCGGAGTTTACTGTTTGTTCAGGTGTTTGAGACGAGAAACTGAAAAAAACATATGTAAATGAGAAGCACTCATTTGTGGGTTCAGCTGTATTAAAACACAGTTTTGGTGATGGTGGAGGGCAGGAGGGGACAGGACGGAGGGCAGGAGGGGACAGGACGGAGGGCAGGAGGGGACAGGATGGAGGGCAGGAGGGGACAGGACAGGACAGGATGGAGGGCAGGAGGGGACAGGACGGAGGGCAGGAGGGGACAGGACGGGACAGGACGGAGGGCAGGAGGGGACAGGACGGGACAGGACGGAGGGCAGGAGGGGACAGGACGCAGGGCAGGAGGGGACAGGACGGAGGGCAGGAGGGGACAGGACGGGACAGGACGCAGGGCAGGAGGGGACAGGACGCAGGGCAGGAGGGGACAGGACGGAGGGCAGGAGGGGACAGGACGCAGGGTTAACCAGCTGAGACACATTGTGTTTGCCAACCTCAATACGATACAGAAGAAGAGGTTTAACCATCTTCCTGCTGTCAGGTGTTTCTGGAAATGGCCTGAAAACAACACTGTGTTAGATTCACATTAACAGCGTGTTTAAATTTAGCCAGTTTAGTGTGGATATTCGAAGTACACTAGTAATTTAGCAGTCATTTTATCTACCTTCATTTGCAAAATGCTGCCTTTGAGCAGGGAAAAATAGACAAATCCACACTTGAAAATACATTAAAACACTCCGAAATGGACAAATAACATCCATATTTGCCCTTATCCTCTCCACACACACACACACGCACACGCACACGCGTGCCGAACAGTCCAACTAAACAGCAGCAGTGTGTCAAAGTTGACCTGAAACTGAAACGAGATTAACCCCACGCAAATCCTTTCAAAGTGCAAAAACATGAGCCAGGCCATGGATAATGATTACACATCCCTTCATTAGCATCATATCAGTGTTATGGATTAGACTCAACAATAGCAGCCATTGTAGAAGCTGCTATCAAGCATCTCCCACATAACGGGCTGAAGACGATCCTCACTTGTAGGGCAGTAGCTCTCAGTCACTTGTAAAAAAAAAAAAAAGGGTGCTGTAAACCGTAAGCTATTTTATCGGTCACGAACAGGTGGTGGGCTTAAATGTAGCATCAGCTTCACTTGTTAACTTACCTTTGCAAGCTGTTTGCCTGCAGTAATTACTGGGAGAGGCCCACCGGCTGCACACAGTCACTATTTCACCACGAATGAGCTGCAGAAGACGGTCCGGAGAGGGAGAGAGAGAGAAAGAGAGGGAGAAGGAGAGGGAGAGAGGGGGAGAGGGAGAGGGAGAGAGAGAGGTGGGCCAGTGGGTCAGGCCATGCCAATAACTCTCCTTGCAGGTCAGCACGTGTAAATTGATCTCTTCCAATTTCACCTGGTGACAGCTGGAAAAGTCACGGCACCTGTAAGTGTAAGAGGTGACTGTGGGAGGGGATGAAGGATGTTCGGGTCCAACGGAAGAGGAGATGATGCGAGAAGAAGAGGAGAAAGAGAACGAATAGAGTGCTGCAGGAATGAGTCCTGAAACCAGGAAATGACTCGACGTTGTCGCACTTTCGGTTACGATATAAAATACCTCAGTCGATGCATGTCTTACGTGTCTTTAAGTGTCTAAATGAGACAACTAAACGCCATCACGAGAACACTGGTCCTCCTTTATCTTTACATGGAGACGTGAAGTCATGTGACCATGGTGTGGTTAATTTATAGATGTGGTGCTTGTTTGTTACCTTGCTGAACAAAACGTGGAAGTATCATAATGTTTATCACAGACCTTATTTTCTACAAGAAGCCTGAATCCAATGGAACGAGTTCATCAGATTTGCTGACTTCCTGTTGGGCTACAAAAATCCCTGCAGCACTCTGTTGAGGTTCAACCCCCAGAATATGAATCTTTACGTTTGTAGTAAACTAACAACAACCATATACACGTTCCACTGATGTTGATGAAATCATTTCCGTCCCATAACGCAAGCGCAGCAATTATTGACAACACTACTTCTCCAGCGCTTGCACTAATCACATTGTGAGCTTTTCCTGTGTCAGAGGAACGGGTTCTCCAAAGCAAGACAAATAAACTGAGACTGCTCTTCAGTAGCTGTGTGTGTGTGTGTGTGTGTGTGTGTGTGTGTGTGTGTGTGTGTGTGTGTGTGTGTGTGTGTGCTCTGTTTTGCTGGGTTTGTCGTCGTCATACGGACACGTCTGTGTGTGTGTGTGTGTGTGTGTGTGTGTGTGTGTGTTTGTTTGTGTGCATCTTCCTCCAGCTCCCTCTTTGCCTCTCACCTTCACACACACTCTCTCTAGTACAGTAGCTATCTCTGCAACTCTGAATGAACTCTAGCTTGTCAGAGCTGCGGGCATCAACAGCTTCTAAATATTTGGGGAAGAAGGAGGAGGAAGGCATAGAGACGAGTAGTGTGTGTGTGTGTGTGTGTGTGTGTGTGTGTGTGTGTGTGTGGGGGGTGTTGGGCACAGATAAACAAGGCACTTGTCCGCTTCTGAAGTCCATGCAGGGAAGAGCAGTGTGTATCTTGAATGTGTGTGTGTGTGTGTGTGTGTGTGTGTGTGTGTGTCTGCACAACCTGATCTTTGACCTCCCGTCTTTTAATTGGCTCTTAGATGTGTATGTTGTTTAGACCTCTTGCTGGACTTGATGTTGGGTTTAGATTTAGGTTCAGTTTAAAGGCTATTCATTTAAATTTGGGGACACACAGTCTCTGCTGGACGGTGTTCACAGTGTTGCACATGACAGGACGACATTGTGTCAAAGCTGAGAAACAGGAGAGCGTTAAACAGACTGATGCTGTGGTGAATTCTGGTTTATTTTAGGAGTAGACATTAGTATCCTCCATCCTGTGGTGGAAAATGGACAAATGGTTGGAACTAATTAGATGAACATGGATTAAATGGTTTGATCCTCGTCAGGTAAAATGTGTTTCCGTTGAATTGTCAAACAAATTTCAGGCAAACTTTTGAAATGTGGTAAAATAGAAATGCATTAAAGGTGCGTTTCCATCGACATGTTTGGAGCGAATAAACAAGGCTACAGGGTAAGTTGCGAAAAATATTGTCGGGCAACTGAGGAAGTTTTATCAAATGTTGTCCGTTTAAATACAGCTTTTACATGTTGTGCTTTAGAAACCATGTATATTCAAAATATCATAAACTAATATAAATTACCTTGTTCTCCGTCTCGGCTTCCTAAATTGAAGGTCTACATGTTCCTTATTTAAAAATTAGAAAATTACCCAAATTGGATATAGGCTGTACTTTCTAGAGAGTGACAATTGTTTATGTTGGATTTCTTTTTTAAATGTTTGGGTTTGGGTTCATATTTAATCTTTGTTTATTTTAAGGATTAGGTTTAGTCAATGGCGGGTCTTCAAACCTGTGTGTGTGTGTGTGTGTGTGTGTGTGTGTGTGCACCTCTCACACCTGTGTGCCCATGTTTGTCCGTGTGTGAATGCAGGCTCTTATTAATGCATGAACGCTGCATGTGTGAGGGCCCGTGGCTCTGTAAACATTACCTCATCACTGTCATGCTGCGGGGGCCTGGGCCCCCCCCCTGTCGGCCCCCAGGTCTGTGGGAACTAAAGCCCACTCTGCTGGCTGGAACAAAGGGCAGCCCTCCCTTGCCCCTCGCCCCCTGCCCCAGCCACCGCTGCCCCGGCCCACCTCGCAACAAAAGGGGCCACGGGGCCTTAATTCCCAGGCAACGATATAAATGGTGGCCCCCGACTCCCAAGGACGAGGCAGGAACGAATGGGCCTGAAAACCGAATGGGAGGGGGGGGGAGAAAAATGGCAAAGAAGTCATGAAAGAGGTGCCCCCCCACCTCCTCCTCCTCAACCACGAGGTCCTTTTGTTGGTCCGGGCGAGGGGACAGGAGGGTGGGGGGTGAGGGGACCGGGGTGAGAAGAGACAAAGGACAGGTCGGAGAGAGTGGCAGGGGTCAAAACTGCCCCCCCACCCCCACCCCCTTCTACACAGCCAACAAAGTTCCCCATGAAGCGCAGACGTCCCATCGTACGCACGCTGGAGACGGACAGAGGAGACCCAAAAGCACACATTCCTAAACGTGGATTACTGCGGTGACTTTGAATCCCCGAGAAGTTTATCTGCTCCGCCGCGTCTCCTCCTGAACCCTTAAAAGGAAATACTTCGTCCTCCAAAAGTGAATATTTGTTTCTCAGTTACCTTGTGTCACCTTGAAGTCTCGAGGAAAACGTCCTCCGTACACTGTGTGACACTCTGTTTTAGCCTCTTTTAGCCTGTTTTCAAGAGAAGATGCGTGTGTTTGGGAAGCAATGAGCATACGACTGGGGGGGTGAGACGTGGTTATGCTGCGTGAGTGAGAGCTAGTTTTGCCGTTGTTAAACGCAGCCCCGACGTACTTAAATCCATCAAGACTTCTCGGTTTTTGATTCTCCGTTATTAACCCGCGAAGGCGTGAGAGGAGAAAAACAAACGATGAATTCCTTCAAGAATTGATGGTAACACGGTGAGAGTCTCCGTTTGGACATGAACAGTGAGAACCCAGAGAATCAGGAGCTCGAGAGAAAGCACGTCGGCACACCTCATCTGAGAGCGACACTCTTTAGTCTGTCCTCGTTGGTCACTACCAAGCTTGTTTACTATTTATCACAAATAAACCTCCCTTTGTTGGGTTTAAAATGTGCTACTGCACCGACGGATTCTTCATGGAGGGGACCGGGTGTGAAACATAAAACGCTCTCTTAATGAAATTAATACTTAAAGCCCAAAAATCAGCCGTCAGGAGGAGAGGTTTTTTTTGTTGTTTTTTGCAGTGTAGTTGAGGCCGGGAGTCCGCTGGGTTAGTGAAGTGGCTGGGGGAGAGTGCAGGATAATTGGGGCTATGTTGTATCTAGTGTCTGTGGCACTTCAGTGCTGGGGGTCAGGGACCTGAAAACACTGGCTCAACAGTTACCAATCATTTCAAACCCCCGGCCGAAGAAAAGCATCGTGGGCCAGCTTTCTCTCAGGGCCACGGCCTGTGGAGGTTCAAAGGGACAGTGAGGCTCAGGCCTGTGTGTGTGTGTGTGTGTGTGTGTGTGTGCGCGTGTGTGTGTGTGTGTGTGTGTGTGCAGTCTTTTGAAGAGAAAGACGAGCTCCGAGGCTCGAAGCTCGAACAATTAGAGCAATTTTACTTGGCTCTCCCTCCCTCGCTCTATCTCCTCTCTCTCTCACACACACACGAGCGTTCCCAAACAAAGATCGGGGCTCTATAGTCTCCACTCCATTCAGCAGACAATATATTTAACTTCTGAGCAGTCGATGACACACGGCATTCTCCCCGTCTCCGTCCGAAAATTAAAGGCGGCGTGATAATGCCCTCTTCGAGAAATTGAAATTTAATGTTTTGGTTCATCTTTAAGCGAAACATTTTATCGCCACAAACAGCAATAAAGAGAAATTTCGACGCCATTTGGCCCCGCGTGCGGTTTGTGAGGCATTTTATTTTTGCTCCCCAGGCAGGGGTTTACTGAGGACCTGTCCCCCCACCCCCACCCCACCCACCCCAACTTTTTCCTCCCTCTTCCTCTGCATAACATTGTGGCCACAGATTGTGTGGAATGCAATTAGAGCGGCTAAATTAAGTAGTAATGGAGAACCAGGTCTCCCTACCAGTGTTGCCCTGGCAACGAGCGCTCACAACACCGCCTCTAGTAGTTTTGCTACTTTATCTGCAAAATGCACAATTGAGCTTTAAACCAGCTCTCTGTCTGCAGGAGCCAGGCAGGCAGGGCGGAGGGGAGGATAAAGGATGGGAGGGGGGGAGGGGGAGTGGGGGGGGGTAGATGGGTGGGGGGGGGTGAACAGCTGCGTGCTCGGAGGTTCCTCTGCGTCTTGTGATATTGCCGGCCGTCAAATATTTATTCCACAAACTGTCTAATGCGGCATGATGCGCTCCCGCGTGCGGATGAGGGCCAAATTTCAAAGACGCCCTCAAAGGATGACGCGTGTTTCGGCGAGCTTTGATTGCGCGCTCCCCCTCCAGTCGCGGCGCTACGTGACGGAGGGGGAGGGAGGCTTCGCTTTGTAAACAGCCCGTAGTCGGGGGGGCCTTGTTGACTAATGTGACAAAAGCTCTGTGAATCAGAGACGCGCGGCGGGTTTTCATCACGAGCTGCAGGTTTTAGGAAATGGGATTACATTTGAATGAAGGGGAAGGCGCAATCGCACCTGCAGACTTTTGGTCTGAAGTTTACTTTGCCGGTGTTCGGGTTCACACTTCTCAATTTACAACAAAAAATGAAGTCGATGTCATCCTGCCGGGAGAAGTTGAATAACTTCTGTCTGCCATCATTTAGCCTCTCCGGTGTTCTGCTGCATCCAGCATCACTAACTTCTATCAGAAACTCTCCCTCGTCTTCCAGAAGATCTGAGCAGTTGCGTTGGCACATGCTACTCTCTGGAGTTTGGTGTAACTTAAGCTACTCTTTCTTAAATGCAGAAGGTTAAAGAATATGGAGGAAACTGTGTGATACAGCCAACGGGCTGTGTCAGATGTGCACAAAGGTTATGAAGTTCCTGGACCCGAGCATAGAGAACAGAAGTATTTTAGGTAAAGACGATATGTGAGAGGTCCAGCTGATTACTCACCACCGACCAGGCGGCTTTTTCTCTTTCTTTTATCCTGAAAACATTTTCCTAAAAACTTTTTAAAAAAAAGCCAAATGTGAATCTTTTCCAACCTTTGTGACTCACGTGGAGCTTTCAGATTTGGGAGTAAAAACTCACAGTGGACGGTTCGCTGGAAAGCTCCATCAAATCCTGTGTATTGGTAAAGAGGGAACGCTAGTTTACACGGGGACTTAATGGGGAGAATGTGACCTTGGATCGTTCGTGCGTGCAAACAGGTAACAGGTGTTGCGTTTATTATTTTGCTGGCAGTCAGCTTTGAACCAGGCGTTCGTGCCCAAAGTCAAGCTTTGTTGCAAATCAGACTTAAGTGAAGATAACTGGGCCACCACGTTGTCCTCGGGGGCCTTGGTCCCACAGATGTCCGTGTGATGTAATTTCACATATGCACGCACATGCAACCCAAACGTATGTACACACACACACACACACACACACACACACACACACACACACACACACACACACACACACACACACACACACAACTGTTTGTTTTCCCTTTTACAGTTCCACACAGCAGCTGCGTGCATTTAAAGATGACCAGGTGCCACGGGTTTATAATTTGAATCGACACACGCACACGCACGGGAGCGGCGTGAGCGGGACACACAGGTGCTGCGCGAACCCCTGACTGTAGCCGTGCCAAGAGGATGTCCCGAGCAGACCCAACAAGTGTATGGCCCACACATGTTGCGGGAGATTAGGACTCTTTCGACCCAGCGGCCTCTCCACAGCAGACAAAATGTATCTGAATCGGCTCCATGTGTTTCCACTTGCTTGGAAACAATTTTTCTTTGGTGGTAATTTGTACTTTAAAAAGGGGGCTTGGCTAAACTACTGTGTGGGTGTGTGTGTGTGTGTGTGCGTGTGTGTGTGTGTGTGGAAAAAGGACTGACCTCGCTCAGTGAGAGCAGCCAGGTGTGTTGAAGTGGAGCAAGAATGTTGTGAGGTAATGTGTGGATTTATTCGTTGTGTTTCATCATGAGCAGTACAATAATCTTTTCGTAGTGAATGCTTAAAAGTGGAGCAACAGTAGACAATAATTTTTTATAGAAGATTTGTTCAAATATGGTTTAAAGGGTCTACTTTTCCTGTGTCCTATCATGTATCTCAGGGTACTTATGGGTGAATTTGTGCTTATGAGTTAAAAGGTACGCTGACCAATGGGATAAACTCATTGGTGTTTTGCACTAAGAAATTCTCACACCTTATATGATGCTGCAGAGGTGTGAACGAACAGACTGCTGTCCACAGTACAGGTGGGAAGGCTCGAGGTGGTATTAAAGGCAATGTGAGATGTCTAACACTTAGCATCACCGATGTTGTGACATCTCTGATGTTTGAGACGTATAAATAAACGCCGCTCACTATTTCCGTGTCTGCTCATCTGGCTAGGTGAGAAAGTGAGTTAGAAAAAAACGAGAGTGGAAGAGGAAAGGAGGACGAGGCGATGAGGAAAGTGAAGGAGAGAAGAGAAGCATGCTGTTTTTTCTTTTTTTTGTTTTCTTTTTTTTTTGCTGTTGGATGCTCGGCAGGATGGGAGCCAGGAAAGCCGGCCAAGGTGTGTTGTTGTGGTCTACCGGCGCAGCGATCGCGGGGGTCTGCTGGAGAGAACATCACACCGCTTCATCGCCGTGGCAGCAGCCAACCACAGGGGCCCATGCCAAGACGCTTGGCCAGCAATCCCACAATCCTTTGGTGCGTGTCACTGATGAAGGAAGAGACCTCCAGTCCATAGCCAGAGCTTTTGGATCTGCATCAGTTTAGGGCGGACCGTCATTTGTTTTGATAAAATATCAAATGCATTAGAGGAATGATCACACTGAGCTCTGCTCAGATCACCTGATGCATTTTTCCTGTCGTATTGTCTTTACCGACCGATTCTCTGTTATTTGGCATCGTCGTCTTATTTTCAAGACCAAAACCAACCGCGCTGCAGTCTTTCTCTCCACACTCTCTCTACAGTTTATAATTCTTAAGAAGGTTGAATAATCACCTAAAACAGCTGGGCACTGCAGTTTGTAGCCAACGTTACTTAAACAGATGTAAATAGATTGCTTGTTAGGAACTATTTTCAGCTGTGGATTCATTCCAAACTTGTGTAAACCAAGGCACTCCTTGGTGGAACTAATAGAAGCCATTGAGGCCCATTCTCAATCAGAGTCTGCCATCTTTGTTCGGACGAGGGAGCCTCCGTGTCGTACACTAAAGTGTACATTTTGAATATGTCAGTTCCGCACAGTGTGATTGGTTGATGCCTTTACTCGTGATGCAAAATATTTACCTTTTCTGCATTCTGCATGAAAAAAACAACCTTTTGTGACTGTAGGATGCTGTTTAACTGCTTTAGCCCATCTCTTGTGCTGCCTGCTGTGTAAGGTCTAAACCTCACTGGTTTTGCAAAAAGAAAAGAAAAAGAGCCACCCTACCCATCCATCTACTGGCTGCTTTAGGTGACTGGGGCGGAGGAGAGCGTTTATAGCATAATGTAATCCATTATGAGTGCTTTAACTAGGCCACCCTCACACCCTTACATAGCCACTAGCCCACAATAGCTTTCCTCCTGCTGGCCTCCCTTCTTCTAACTTAACGGATCAAAGCAAGAGGGGCTTCTTGCACTGTGAAGTCGACAGTTCATTCACTTATTCGCTGGGTTTCTTCAAATGGGAAAATGCTTCTTTTTTTATAATTGAATGCTGCATAGAGACAAAAAAGGCTAAAAACCACAACCTGGGAAATATATAAGTAGTATCCAGTAAACCAGTTTACAAATGAGAGTCAACATCTCGTTCCGAGCTCTCGTTCTCATATGGAGGAGGTGTGAGGAGGCATCAGGAGGTGCAGAGAGGCTAGAAAAACAGCACGAAGGAGGTGTGCGCAAGACGGACAGAATGTGTCGCTTCTTCTGTCTCCCTGCCTCGGCGGCGGCTTCGACATCGCGGGGCGTGTGAATGGTGCGCGTGTTCGGTTACACACTTGAAGGCAGCGGTCAGGGTGTGAAGCAGGAATCGCACGTGACCGAGCCAGGACGTGCATGCGGACGTTCTCACTGAGAATCGCACGACACACGTGCATGTCTGTGCATTAAGAGGAGAAGAATCTAGAAACCGATTTTTCCTTTTGATTTTCTTAATGACACAAAATAAAACTCCTCTCCCGCAGACATGCCAAAGGATCTGGAGTGGAAGTGGCTGTAAAAGTTGAACACTCGTATCCACAAACCCAACCAGAGTTTGCGTTTTTCAAAGACAAAAATCTAGTGAGGGTTTTCCTCCGCTGATGTACAGTATTTTTGACACCGCTGTTGGTTCCAAACGGCCTGTAATTGACTTTTAAAAGATCGAGAGGGACGAGAAGCAAGAAAGCGGAAAACAGAGTGAAATGAGAGAAGGAAGGAAATTTAGTTTATGAAGTTTGGGAAATATATTTGGCTGCCGAGGGAAGCAGCAGAGGAAGTGCAGCAGAGTCCCTCAAACACACACAAACACACGCACGAACACACACACACACACACACACACACACACACACACACACAGGAACACACACACACACACACAAACACACACACGAACACACACACATACACACACACAGGAACACACACTACCTGGGGAGTGTGGATACAGTGCTCTCCTCTTTGGCCAGAGGCTGGTAAATAATGGATGTGTTGGTGGAAGCGCAGGCAGTTTGAAATGTAAATGTGACGGATGGAGAGTGTGTCTGTGTGCACGGACGGATCATGGGTTTCTGTGTGAGTGTGTGTGTGTGGTGTGTGTGTGTGTGTGTGTGTGTGTGTGTGTGTCTGTGTGATGCTGTCACTTGTGGCTGCATGGAGCTGCTTATGTGTCTGGAATGGTGATGGGCCATCCTCCCTGAAGAGGGAAGGAGGAGAGGAAGTGCAGGAGAGAGGTGTGCGAGTGCTCAAAAGGAGTGGATGCAAGGGAAGGAAGGAAAGCAAAGGAGAGGAGAGGGACGGGGAAGGAGAGAGAGAGAGAGAGAGAGCAGACGGAGGAGGAAGAAGATCAGGCTAATTAGCTCTGCTTTGACCCTCGAAATCCCGAGTAGTCATGAGGTGGAACGAGAGATAAAGACTCGATGGGAATGACGTCAGAGTATTCGTACACTACAGTCCAATCAGATTCTTCTGCACACAAGTCAGATTAGTGTGGCCCAACGTATAGAAGCATGCTCATATTGCACATCACATTCATTGCAAGAAACAAATTAAAACATGGTCTTGTGTACTGCCACCGCAAGCACACAAACTACAGTATATTGTTCATAAATGTTTGTTAGAACTACAAACTTGATCGTAAACTTGAGAACTACTTTTGGGAGGTGGGTTTAATTTTAATGTCCATCCATTTGATCGTCTCTCTGGTTGCTCCCCTGTAGCGACACGTCCCTCCTCCAACTGCTGGTTTCGGTCTAAAAAGAAGCTAATAAACCGACTGAGGGATAAACAGCTGTAGCTCCCGCCACCCGCCACCCGCCCAGTTGTTCAGCTGGGAAAAGGCTTCCATAAAGTGCACTTCTGGGATGTCCCGAATAAATCTTTGGTCATCCGGCCCTGATGCTCGAGCTAAAATTGCATTCTGAAACCAGTCCAACAACATCCGATGAAGAGGAGAACATTTTGAGTGTCAAAAATTAAAGGCCAAATTGTGATGCAGAATAAAGTAGCCAAGACAACATTTGTAAGCCCCACTCCGGCTCACCTCACTGTGCATTCAGGCTTTTATTGAACTGCAACTGTGCCACATAATGCATCAAGGGAGTTTCTAGTCCCTGATGGATCGTTTAGCTCCCGGTGAGAGTGCCTTGTGTAAAAACTACATCCCTGGTCTAATGCAGTGGTGGTCAGCTCCAGCATATGGGTGTGTGTGTGTGCGTGTAAGAGTGTGTTCATGTAAGAGTGTGTGTGTGTGCGTGTGCGTGTGCGTGTGTGTGTGTAAGAGTGTGGTGAGGAGTGTGAGATGCCAGCTGGCCAAACATGACAGAGACGGAGGATGGAGTGACTGAAAGAGAGAGGAGGGAGAGATGAAGGAAGAAAGCGAAGGAGATGGAGAAAGGGGAGAAGAGTGGAGAGAGGAAGTGGTGAAGGGAAAGGGAGGAAAGGACGCACGGATTGGACGGAGGGACAGACGGAGAGAGCGATAGATGGAGAGAGGTGGGAAGGTGAAAAGCATGGAGGGAAACAAACGGGGAGAAACTGGCATCTGTTGCCCTCCCAACCCCCGCCATCACCACTGTCACCAGCAGCTCCCATTGGTGCAGTACGTGCATGTCAGTGTGTGTGTGTGTGCGTGTATTTGTGTGTGTGTCTGTGGAGATAAGACAGAGGAAAAGGCCCAGATGGTCTGAGGGGAGAGTGACAAGTGGCTGTCGGGGGATTGGCCCTCTGCTGCCCTGCTGGCACACACACACACACATACACACACACACACACACACACACACACACACACACACACACACACACACACCTCCATCTCTTTGTAGGACCTCTACCTCCTGTAGGCACCTGTTCACCCTGTGCAGCATCTGTTTGTGGACCGGCCGGCCATATCTTAGGTGTCCTGCAGAAAGAGGGATAGATATTTTAACACCTTTGAGCAGTTTTTCGTTCAAAATAAAGTGGAAGAGCTTGTTTTGTTGCTATTTGTATTTGGTATTAACAAACCAAAAGCTGGGAAAAGAAAAAATGTGTGGATTTTTTTTAATCGACGCGCTCGTTTGATGAGAATTGAATCAGAAGACCTTTATCACAGCAGACAGTTCAGTTCAACTCAAGTTGATTCAACTTATTATGAATAAAGTTATTATCATATAATTGATATACTCATTTAGATTATACCTACACTCTGGTTCCTCTCCCAGTTAGATTTTTAGACCACCAGAGGGTTGTGCAGTGAGCTCCTACACCCACAGGTGCTCTTTGAGTGGAATAATAAGGAATTCATCATTTGAAATATACATCAATGGGTGGCTGCTTGGAGTTGGATTCACCTGTTTTGTAGACTGCTACCCTGAGATGAAGGTAAGAAACCATGTTATAGTATTGCTAAAGCACTGGGCTCATATTTATTAAAGTTGTGGTCTCTTAATATTCCTAACCGCCATCTTGATTGCCTGGAATCCCATTCTGTATGCCTCACCCTTCCCCTCGAAAAGGCCCACTGTCTTGCTCTGTCACAGCCTCTGAAATAGTCCAATACAAACTAATAATCTGAATGAGGGATTATCATATAAACAGCATTTTGCCTCACATATGGCATTCCAACTGTTTGATGCTCCTCTGCAGGAAAGACGGACAGAGTTCTCTTTTCAATTAGACGAGCTCGTTACCTCATGAGCCTCATAGTGAAACTCTTTGTATCTACCATCTGAATACTCCCGTGCGTTGCCATAAAATGTAATCCTAAAGTCCCATTTCTCAGCAACGTTAGCTTTTTGCCACGAAGGCAACAAGCAGTCTTAAATACTTGCGAGAGACTCTGGCGTTGTAGCATCGGGGTGTGTCGTCGCTCGGCTCCTCTGAATATATGAATATCTGAATACTGTCTTGCTCTCTGATATTTGTGCCAGATTCTTTGTCCCTCTCTGTCCCACTTTTCTAAATTTCTCTTTGACTCTCTCCAGTGTTTTAACACTACATGTGCGCTGACCGACTGGCCGTTCGAGGCCGACAGAGGGATTGTTACAAGCAGTCGGAGTGTGTATTATCTGTCATTTCTGCGCCATGGGACTCAGTTTAATGGATAAAGCCTGCGGAAAGCCCACACCGACAGCTTCTTTATATCTTTATGGGTCATACACTCATCTTCCCAAACACCCTTAATGCGCTTTATCTCTCACACTCCCTCCTTCTCCTCTTTCTCTTGCTGCGAGTGGACACACACACACACACACACACACACACACACACACACACACACACACACACACACATCTTAACTCAGTTGCCCTTGATTTGTGTGATCCTGTGATTCTTTTTTTTTTTTCTTTCCTGGGAATTTCCTGCTCGTCCTTTTCTGAAATGAGAGGAAATGAAAGATGGGACTTTGGGCTCCGAGGCCACGACCCTCGTAGTCCCACAGCAAGGCTCCCTGGGATATGTAGGCGCCTCCGGACTCGGGGACACCAAGGTGGGGGGCGGGGGGTCTCCTTCGTCGGGCAGGATGGCATGCGAGTGTGTGAAAGGAAAAGAGCAAAAAGAGGCAAATTAACAAGAGAAATTGGGTGTGAGAGGAGAGGAGGAATGAAATGTGTGTGTGAGAGAGAGGGGAGCGAAAGAGTGTGTGAGGACGACAAAAAGAGAGAGTGGAAGGAGAGAAATTGTGCGTTAGTGAGAAAAAGAGCAAGTGTGTGTGAGGGACAGCTCGTCCTTCAGGCTCACCTCGGCCCCCCGGGGTCTTTCTTCTCGGCGGCGGCTGCATTTTACTGGCCCCGGCTGACGGCCATGAAATGTCCTGCTCTGGAGCTCATGTGGAGGCAGAGTGAGGACATCTTCTCTCCTTCACTCTCCCTGCTTCCTCTCCTTGCATCCTTCTCACCCACTTTATCTTTCTTTCTCTGCCAGAAGTGTGTTCCCTTCCTCTTTAGTGTTCCATCAGTGGCACACAAAGCTGAATTTAAGCTTGGTGATTGGATGTTCCTTTCTAAAATGCACCGAGGGAGTCGTAGATGCCTCCTTCTTCCTATCGCTCTACATTTTTACCTTTATCCTCCCTTTCACTACTTTTTCCTTCCCTCCACCACTCCAACAAATTAGATAGCATACATTGTTGGTGCACACTTTGTAAGTACTTAAAAACCATATTAGTCACAGAAACATGTTAAAAACTAAACACCATGAATATTGACCAAAAGATATTATCGCTCATATCATAAAGGTTCATTTCAAATACAAAAATCACATTTAAATCCAAAGGAGCCATAAAACAGATAACAAATGACTTCGATACCCAGAAATCCTGTTAACCATCAGCAAATTATCATGTTTGCCAGTGTGTGTGTGTGTGTGTGTGTGTGTGTGTGTGTGTGTGTGTGTGTGTGTGTTGTGTTTGGTGTGTGTGTTGTGTTTAGTGTGTGTGTGTGTGTGGCCCAGCTGTACCATTCACAGCCAGAGAGCCTTTCAGCGTTAGGGAGTAGGAGGGGAATGTAAAAGGATTAGCAGTTCCAAATTAATACTTGGAGAATTGTTCATGCAGAAATGTATTCACACACACACACACACACACACACACGCTGCATATGCAAACACAGACAGACTCTCCACATTCACTTAAGCTCATTTCTGAACAGTATGCATACGCAAAAATATACATGCTATTTTATTTCAGGCTAAATGTGAGTGAGCTGTATTCCCTTACAACCCTGACTACTACTGAGCAGACACACTAAGCTCCTACTTGTGGAGTTCATCTCATATATTCTGACATGTGGAAAGAGAGCAGTGTGTCTCTCTCCTGAGCGCCGCAGCAACGTCTCAGTAAAAATGTCAGACTCTTACAGTGTTTGCTTCTGCAAGCGCACTATACTATATGTCACATTTTAGGGATGTAGCGCACGGTCTTCAGCAAATAGCAGGCACAGTTTATGGAGCAAGAAAAGACAATAACAACTTGGGGCTTATTGTTGTGAGTAAGGACACAAGCAGTCAAATAGGACAGCTTGTATCATCATATTTGGAAAGAAAATGCACACATTCCAACTATTACCCGATATTTGAGTTGTGAATGGGCATTGCAGAACAACGTCCAGGACCGACTATACCGATGCACACAGTTTTCCTTTGCAATCAAGCATTTTTATTTATATTTCCTAAGATTTAGACTTTGAGACTTGGAAGCGAAAAGAAACTTCAACTCTCCATGTTTTGACCTGGTAAAAACAGGAAAAAAATCATAATAAAAAAATAAGGCAGCTTCAGACAAGACCGTGCAAGGCCACGCTTGTTGATACTTATTCATGCATATGCATACAAAATAACTTGAGTTGCAAATAAGACCATCAACACAACTTTGAAAGGACAACATTGAAATGCTGTTCACATTCAAAGACCAGAATGCTCTTTGCGCATTTGGACTTTCTTTGTCAGACTTTATAAGCTCGGTAAAGTAGTGTCGAAAACGTCTCGACCGTCTAACACAGAATGTGAAGCGCTGAAAGAGTCGGATGCAACGAGCCCTGATAATTTCCCAGCGTAAGAATCGCATGCTTAAAATAAAATAAAATAAGTAAGAGAGTGTGTCTGTTTGTGTGTATGTCAGTACAGTCTCCAGCATGTCAGCCGTGAAAGGCCTCTACACGCCGCTCGCTCTCCTGAGTGAGAGAAGTGTGACAAACAGCTCAACAGGCTTTGGCACGCCAGCTGTCCAGAGGGGACGCACACATACAGGCTGGAAACTCAACACACACGGTCCACTCGCACACGCACATCCAGCCATGCTAATGATCGTACACGCACGCACACACACACACACACACACACACACACACACACACACACACACACACACACACACACACACACACACACACACACACACACACACACACACACACACTCACTCACTCAACATGGGAGACACACACAATAAAACACACACACTGCTGCCAAGCACGGCGCGGTAATCTTTAGTAATGCCATCGGTTCTGGGGGCAGAGCATCTGAACGATGCCAACGGCCACACAACATCAGAGCCTCGGCGCCCTGCCTTCCCACAATCCCCCTCTCCGCGGGGCAGCCAATCCACTGTCGGACAGGAAAAATTGACTTTTCTGGCGGCGCTTCCCCGTTTCAGTTCTTATAAGGGATGCTAATGCTGGAGGGAGGGAGGCAGAAAAAAAACGGTTGGCTGAATGTCGCGATGGCCTGCTGCTTTCTGGTCACCATGGTGATTCCGATCAACAACCGTGAATAATATGTCAACTGTGACCGCTCATTTCCAGCATTTCTTTTCTAAATGCATAAAAGGCTACATTTAGTTTGAATTAAGACAATATCAGCCTGATCAAAATGTAAAAGCACATCTTTCCCCCCCAGACTGTAAAACGACCTGCTTCTCATGATTCATCATGCACATGTAGTATTTGCTGAGTATACGCTGAGGTCACATGGGGTTCATATACAGGTGGTATATGGCTAAAAAAATCTGAAGATTGTCTTTCTAATCTTTCTTTTTGTGACGCTATTTTATAAATTATTGGATGAGTGAAAATCCCCTGAAATATTGCCTGAACTACAACACAGTTATACTTTGAAACACAGGTTAATATCTGTGCACGTTTCCAGTTAACTGCTGTATTTAAATCAGGTTGAAGCTGCAGTGTAACATTCCCCATGTTGTCTCCCTAGAATCACTGCAGACATGCTGCAACATCAACCAAGCAGGTACCTCTAACGTTAATATATAATACTTTAATATAATACCAAATCAATAGCTGTATCAGCGTTGATTGTGTTCTAACACATTACCTTGCTACTGCTTCAAAGTGGGACCACGTCACTTTTGCTAAACAGCAGCCACTGTAGCAAAATGTACCACTTAACTACGCTAACCGCTAGTTTAGCAGTAGCACAGATAGAAGTAATCTGAGGGTCAGTTACACAGCAATGTGTTAGCTAGCATTAGCCTCCATAAGCTACAGGTAATACCAGAAATTGAGCAAGAGTGTTTTTTTATTGCTTCAGACTTCAGCTTTTCATTTGTACCAGTAATAATGTGTTGTCTCGCTTCAAATCTTGAAGCTGCAGCTTTATTGTCTTGTTGGCAACCCTTTATTTAGTTTTTTTTCATGTTTAAATGTTTGGAAACCAACAGCTGCATGGAAGATATAAAAACTCGACAAAGCTTAACATTTCTTGAGAAAACAGTCGTCCCTGATGTAAAGTGAACGGGTCAGGAATCAGTACGACTATTTAAAATGCGGCACAGAGGAGCCATTCAAAAGAAAAGTGAACTCAGTCATATTTTTGTTTACATTTAATTGCAGATTGCCTGTTGCCTGTTGCCGCGGCCTCAGGCTGGACACCGAGTCAAGGTTGACAGCTCATCAAGTTGAGTGACAAGCGTTGGGGCGGGAACTCGACCAAATGAGGGGGAGGAAGGACGGTAGGCCCAGTAAAAACACCTCACTGGCTCCAGGCGAAAAGCTGCATACTGTAGCTTGAAATCGCCTTCACCTTCTCCCATGAGGTCATGAATCTTGCTGAGCAGCTGGAGAACTGTCATCTTTTAATTTAGGTTTGAAAAAAAAAATCGCAGTGAGGCTTGGTTAGGCTTTCATGTAAAGGAAAGAAAGAGAAGATTCCCCACCTTCTCTTCTCTTTGAGGTGCGATGGGCCGGAAAACGTGAGACGTGGGTGGTCAGTTAGTGAAGCCATCAGTCGTGGGAGGTTACTAGTTATTGTAGTAGTCAGGTGGGGGGATGGGTGAGGCGTTTTAGGCACCCACCGTCCACACCGCCGCATCGCCCACGGGGTGAACCTCAGCTGTTCTTTCCTCCCTCCTGACCTTCCTCCTCCTTCCTCCACCTCCTGCTCGTTTCATCCCTCCCCTCCTTTCAACAGTCGGAGAGGAGCCGCTGCTGCTGCTGCTGCTGGTGGTGGAGGTGGTGGTGGTGGTGGTGGAGGTGGTGGAGCGGGGCTGTCAGGAAAGGAGTGAAATGTGTGTATATGTGTGTGTTTGTGTGTACAGCTGAGGGAGGGGTCGATATGATGAGGCTTCAGTGTTGTCGAGATGGATTAGCTGAATGACTTTGAGGGGTTTGTTCTCTTGTCTTTGAGCACACAGCCAACTCACTGTACTCTCTCTCTCTCCCTCCCCATCTTTCCCTCCAAATCTTCACGTCTCCCTCTCAATATTTGTCTCCATCCTTTTCTTTTTTTTCTTTTTTTTTTATAGGATACCTCATTAAGGCTGTGCAGCCTCAGTCTCGCCATCCCAACACACACACACACACACACACACACACACACACACACACCTGCTCCAAAACATCTATTCCACTACTTTGGAATGGCAAAAAAATTGACTGATTTATTTATGCAAAAAAGGGGATACAGTTTCAAAAAATAATTTTTTGATTTGTTTTTCTGATTTGCCACCCTTCCTGCCACTTTCCCCACACATCCCTTTTCCATTGTGATTTTAGGTTATTGTCTGGCCTATTCAGTTGTGTTGTTGTCAATGAAGCCATAAGGAATAGCTTTATTTTTATTGTTGTCCTTTGTCCCGCTGTGATCCTTTGTGTTTAGTAAAGATACTTTGTGTCTCATTTTTAAACATCAATATATCATCGTCTAATTAGCTGTTATACCTTGAGATAATTATCCTGAATAGATGAGGCCACAGTCGAGATGATTAGTCGCCTCCATCTCACACCAGTAGTGTTGTTACGGCTTGTCTTTGTTTGATTTAAAACCATATTTCCCATAATTCCTGCTGCTCGATCTTACAATGGTTTAAATTTTTTGGGGCTTTACTCTGTTTAGTCCTCATCCTGGCCTTTGCATTCACGCCTGGTATTAAACATTCTGGTTATTCCAATGCTGTCTGTACGATGATGCTATCTGCTCTCTACTTATTTTTCTTTTGCCCAGGAGGCAGCCATCTGTAGCTCTTTGTGTGGGACCTGCTCTTTGTGGGTCGACAGCATCAGTCGTTTCAGCGAGAGCCCCAAAGCGTGATTCGTTTAAGTTCAAGGTCGGGGTGGATGGGCGGGTCACCGGAGCGTCGGACTTGAACGCGAGGGGGAGACTGCAGTTTGTTTCCTGTTTCCAAAGCCTCACATGGATGACGCTCCCGAACCTCAACCACATGTTTAGGATTGTAACCATGGAGACAAAGGTCCCCTTATCTTAACGGAGTATCATAACCCAAACCACGATGTTTCTCGAAACAGGACCAATGTGCCTCAACCTGATCCAATATTAAACATGAAACAGATGTATTACTATTTATTATTATTCTATTTGTGGGTTTATTATTTAATTTTAATAACTTGTTGTGCTTTAGATAGGCGGTTGGGTGACCCTTCAACATGCTTAGTGGAATATTGCCAAACAGATGGCATTCACACCTGGCTGAGATATGATAGCAAAGCGAACCGGATGCATTTGCACCTTTTCACACTTTTTAATCCTCATCCAGATAAACGATCCAGATGAACTCGTTAATGCCTCGTTTCCACGTAGCTCTGTACGTATCCACGTCAACAGCGACTTCAATCATTCCTACGGGTTCGACAAACTCAACCTCTCTTTGTTTTTGTTTTTTCTCCAGAATTTGCCTCGAGTACATTGAAAAATGTAAATGTAGCATTTCTAGCAAATTAGCAAATTAGCTAACAGGCTATTTCATTAAATTGAGTTGCTTGACTACGATACTCAACTTCTATAATTCTATAATTAAAGTTATAATAGTTTAACACATTGTGAGCTTGTGTTCTCTTATTTTGCTAAAAGATATGGTTGCAGCCAAACAAACATCAATAGATATTGTATATAATATCTATTGATATATACTAATCAGAATTACAGACACAAAACAAGGCACACGTACGTGTAAATGGCTTCTTGGATTCCCATCCGATCATTGAGAATGAGGACTGATATGATGGATCCTCTTAATGTTAAAAACAGTTAACCTCTGCGGATAATACCCTCTTTGTTGCCCTATTGCTTCCATGTTCAGGTCAAAGGTCAATTTCTTGTCACCTTTAGTACCGAGGAGCTTAAAACTCTCAACACTTCTTGCCCTTTAGAAATGATCTGAGGAGGTGGAAGTGATGTTTTTCTGAAGACAGTAGCCACGTCAGACACTTTCAGTGTCAGAAAGAAATCATCAGAGCAGTCTTTGTCTTTTCTTTCAACCTGCCACTTCCCTTCTACTTTGCACTCCTTTGACATATTTCTTTCTTCCTCTCTCCTGGTTTTTTTTCCTGTATTTCTCTTCCTCTGCCTCCCCTTCCCTCGTCTCTGCTTCCTACCACCTCCCCGCCCGTCTCACAGTGTGATTGATGTCGCGAGGTAGCATTAACACTTCTCACGCTGCTAGTACATGGAGGAGGAGGAGGGGGGGGCAGGGGGTGTGATGTACATGAACGATTGATTACCTTACCGCTACTAGCTGATGACTGCTCCAAAGATGGCTCCCTCAGGAATCGATAACCAGTGCTCTTTCTTTCTTGCCCCCTCCCCCCTAAACTTTCTCCCCCCCCTCTTTCAATTCTCCAAATCAGAGACGAGGAGCTCATGCAGCAATTATGAAGGAAAGGCACATTTGCATAGGGAAAAATAATTAAAACAAACAAAGTGAGGCTGGGACCCCCTGGAGAGAGGAGCAGGGAGGAGCGGGGAGGGGGAGGAAGGGAATAATGTGGGCAAAGAAAAAGGTTTAATTGCACCAAGCCGGGGTTGTGCCATCTATCTTCAACTCTCCTGCTCTGACGCCATTTCATTTGTCACCTTAGCACAGATGAGAGTTTTCGTAGGTCTTCTTGGGATATCTGTTTCAAGGTAAAGCACCCAGACACACACACACACACACATACATACAGGCACAAATGCATTACACTATGATACTTTGAAGAGACGGGTACGCTTGTCAATGTGGAAAGATGACTCAGAGCTCTCCAAAGTTAACTGCATCCTTTCTCACTTGCACACACATTTAGTTGCTTTAGTTTACAGCTCTATAAAGAGCGGTTACATAAAAGAGTCCAGTTTTTCAGAGAGAAATGTTCTGCTCTTTCGCTGTCTGTCTCCCTCAGAAGCAGTCATTATGCTTCTGGAGCTTCCGCACTGACTGCGTGTGTGTGTGTGTGTGTGTGTGTGTGTGTGTGTGTGTGTGTGTGTGTGTGTGTGTGTGTGTGTGTGTGTTTTTGTGCGCTCAGATTATCTTACACGTGTACTGTGTGTGTGTGTGCGCGTTGCTTTTGAGCAGGCTCCCCGCTGACGCCGCAGGGGTGCGAGTCGTCACGCGCTGAGGGCCGTCCGCTACGTTAGCGCCGCAGTAGCTAAAACTCCATTTTCAGCAGAGTGTTTGAAGCCAGAGGATGAAAGTCCCTGCTCTCTCTCTGCCGCTCTCTCACTTCTAACGCCTCTGATGGACAACTCAGTGGCCAGCCACTTCTTTAATTAAAGGCACAGTCTGCCGTTTTTTCCTCAGATGAAAGAGTATTGACCTGATGGGGCTCTTGGTAGATAAGGACGATGTGAGTGTCACTAAACTCAGTTTGGTCTCGCAAGATAGAGTGTGTATGTGTGTGTGTGTGCGTACTGTAGATTCAAGTGTGTGTGTGTGTGTGTGTGTGTGTTTGTGTGTGTGTTTTAGCTACATTAGTGTGGGGGAATGTGGCCAGAATCAACTACTACTCACACGCTTCGTCCTAGATCTGAGTTCCCTGCCGTGTCTCCACCCGTTTCTCTAAAGGCAGACGGTCGATGTCATTGGTCATGTGGTCAATTCGAATGTAATCCGCGTAGTTGTGAACCAATAAGCATCAAACTGGGTGAACAGGACTTTCACCCAGGAGGCCGCTGTTTGCGTCCCGTGTGAAACCAGAAGTCAACGTTGACTCATTTGTCACTTAACTTCCATACTGAAGCGATGCCTCTTATTTGAACACAAACTGTGACCCTTTACAAGTATCTCAAACATGGTTATTTTGACCCAAACCACCATCTTTTGTTTCCTGTGAAGACGGATGTTTATTTTGGAAAAGGAACGGACAGAAATTGACACGTTTTGATGGACATTCGTAAGAGAACGCACAAAGTATTAGGAATAAGATCATACGAGCTGTTGTATGACGACACGTTGCATTGTGCCACAACACATAGTCCCTTCATCCTGCACCTGATAAGCCTTTAATTGCATTGATCTGTTATTCCAACTGGGTTCGAACAAGAGTAAGAGTTAGAACAACATCATGTTTCAGGTATTGAAAAAAACAAAATGCTCTTTTTGTTTTTAAACCCTCTGAACTCCAAAACCCACCAACGGGGTGGAAAAGCATTTTTTTCGCTGAACAATCACCAAAATGACGAATGGCGTTAATCACAGCCGGAAGCTGTAAAAACATCACCGTCTGATTTTCAACTTTCCGACGGTCCTTGACACATCATGTGTGACAAACGCTTCCGTGAGGAAAATAAGCAACCAAACCAAAGCTTAATATTTTGTGATATTTCACTAACAAATGTTGCCCCAAATAAAGCATTGGCATTAACCCTGTCCTGTAGAATGCATTACATTCTGTGCTCCGTAACCGCCTGAGACCAACACTCACTTGACAAAAACTCTGTGAAATTTGGACTGATTTGAGTTGTGTTTGAGTTCCTGCTGCTTGTAGACATGATTGTGCCGTTTCCACAGACGTTTGAGACTTTCAGAGAAAAACAAGGCCACAGAGAGTGAAATGTGACAGGAGCACAAAAAACGCCCGCAAACTGCTTGAGGTTCAGAGGGTTAACTCAGAAGTATAAATGTATAAGATCAGATTGAAATGCTGCTCCTTTTCTGCTTCTATAATACTGCTACATCTTGGTTTCGGAGCACAAAAACAAAATTAGCCGATTTAACCAAAGCTGGCATTAAACTCCACAAGACTAGAGTGAGCTTGCATGTTTTTATTTAGTTTTTTTCCTTTTCATATACGTGTAGTCGACATTAGCATGCAGCCAAAGCATCCTGGTTCACCCTCTGTAAGGAACTCGGCATCATCTGAGCTGGCTGTAGCTCCGGGCGAAAACAACAAGGCTTTAAACGCACCCTGTCGAAGAAGAAACGCTCTCGGTCTCTCTGAGCTCATTC
Source organism: Ophiodon elongatus (assembly GCA_016806645.1). NCBI lineage: Eukaryota > Metazoa > Chordata > Actinopteri > Perciformes > Hexagrammidae > Ophiodon > Ophiodon elongatus. The sequence continues at coordinate 77,099 of JACSYO010001808.1, read as the reverse complement.
TAATCGTGTGCTTCCTGTTTTGGTTGCTCTGCGTATGCGTGTGTGTGTGTGCGCGCACGTTTGTGTAAACCCCTCGCTGTTTGTGAGCTGCGCGACACTGCTGGGTGCTCTCTGCGTCTGCTCCCCGGATATCAGGCACCCAGGGATCCTCAGAAGCAGGCATTACCAGTTAATGCACCTCTGAAGAGAGCATCTGCACTTAAGACAATTATACCACAGATGGGTGTGTAGGTGTGTGTGTGTGTGTGTGTGTGTGTGTGTGTGTGTGTGTGTGTGTGTGTGTGTGTGTGTGTGTGTGTGTGTGTGTGTGTGTGTGAGTGAGGGGGAGACAAAGAGAAACGAGTGAGTGAGACAGACGGAGAGTATGATAGGAGAATAGAGGGAAGAAGAGCTTTCTATGCCTTTGCGTAAAATCCGATCTGCGCTTTATTCCCCTCTGAACCAAAATCCGTTTTCCTCACCTCTCTTCTGGGTTCAGAACGTTTGAGGTTTATTTTCAGGGCCTTGCGATTGCACCTTTTTTTTTGCTACAAAGTCAGCACACACATCTTTCCTAGCTATCTCACTTTTTGTAGAATCCGCTGTGTCTTTTAAGGCAGGTACTTCTTTTCCAGAAGTGGGAAAACCACCTTGATGCATCTGATATGAACTTAAAGATTAAGAACTGGCCCAAAGATTCTGCTTCTGAGAGGCCTCTGACCTTTTCTGTCTGAGGAGGAACGACACAATATTTGGCTTTTGAGTGCTTTGACACCTATCTTAACTTGCAACCTGATGCAGCGCTCCATCAGGACTCGTGTCAACGTGCCGTGGAGTTCCGCATAATCCTGTGCGTCCTGGTTTTGTTGTTGAAAGAAACCGGCGGCATCTTTCCACATCAAGATACTGACCGTCCACCGTCCCAGCATCAAGGCTCCGAGCAGTGATTTGATCGCATTCGGTCAACACACCGTGACTACTTCGTCTGTTATGAAGTCGCGTTTAGTCTCGCATCTATCTCCATAGCGCTGTGTCAGCACGAAAGAAAGGTCTGGTTCCACGCGTTATCTTTCTGGTAAGGGGGGGATCCAATATGGCTGCCAGAGGGTTGGTTGTGTCACCTGAAAGGTTTATTAGCACCTAATATTATATGAGCGCATTGTAGGGATGTCACAGGAACCGATACCGATACTTCGTGTTTTTTGTTTTTACTGTGGTCTCAAACTGGGTATAGGGAGTCGTGGGATTTGTATCGACTACAAAATGTCCGTTATTGTGACACCCCGAGTGCATTTTGGTTGAACAGTTTGTTCCACTGGGCTGTCCCGTGTGTCAGCAGCACCTCTCCCCCTCCAGAGGACAGCAGGACAAACATTAACAGATTAAACCTCCCATATGGCAGGCCAGGCCTATCCTGTGATAAATAAACTGCGGCCTACTCTGACCTCTGCCCGCTCTGGGCTCGCTCCGAACATGTGCTGCTGCTGGATGGGAAGACCTCAACGGGGGGGCGGGGGGGTGGGGGGAGAGTTCCTCCTTCCCCTCTCGGCTCCCTCTTCTTTTCTCTCCCCTCCGCCGGAGTCGGCGGTCCATCTCGCGCCACAGATTGCCTATGACAGCCACGCTATTTCAAGTCGGGGGTTTGAGCTAAATTGGAGTGAGCAATACCACCTGTGCCTGCTGAAGGGCCGCGCTGGTTCGCGCTGTTGCTCCGCAGAGAGGAACCGGGAGGAGGAGGTGGAGGGGTGGGAGGGTGGATGGTGGGATAGAAAGGGCAAAGAGGGGAGGGGGGAGAGGGGGCAAAAAAGCTGCTACCTGCAAACCATCAAAGCAGAGATGTGGATGTGTGCCGCTCTCACTCTTTCCCCACTTGCATTCCTCTCACTCTGCTCTGCACCTTGCTCTTCCTCCAGGTGTGCATCCCCATCCCCTCTCTCTCTCTCTCTCTCTCACTCTCTCTCTCTCTTTCTCTCTCTCTCTCTCTCTCTCTCTGTCTACTCTCACTCTTTATCTTCCCAGATCTTGCCACCTCTGCTTCTCACCCCTCTCTCTCTCTTATACCGTCAAGAAGATTGTCACTTTTTGGTCCGAGATGCAATTTTCCGGTCATAAAAATCATCACAACAATTATAGAGCTGCCAATTTTTTCCATGTATTTTCACTTGAATTTTTTCCCGCCTTTGTTTTACGGTTGTATGCTCATCTAAAGGCTGACAAAAGCTGTTTGATTCATCTTAAACAGATGTTCAAAAACTCTTTTTTATTCTATTTATTTACATAATTCAAATTCCTAAGAACTTGAGGGGATTTTGGAAATATAGTATTTTCATGAAACAGCATTATATATTGTAAAAGCTACATGCTTTGATCTCATTACTTTCTATTAAATATACATGAGAAGCCTGTCTGTTAGATGCTTTACCTTCTCTGACTTCTATAAGAAATACATCAAACTGATCTGATATCATCTTCTTCAATGTGTGGATTTTGTTTTGCAAAAACTTGTTCATCTTTGATTTAATATGACAAAATATGTAAAGTTGTGTAAAGTACTGACCTTAGAATGAGATATTTACGACAGCAGGAAGTTGGACCGTGCTTGAAGCAATACAATAATTTAAATAGTAAAATAAAACTTTGACAGCTGAAGATGTTTTCAGTTGAATGAGTATATTTTGGTATATTGTTATTGACATTTTGATTTGACAGCGTTCCAAAGCCCAGAGGGCCTTTACTAAGTTGGATCATTAATCATTACAAACTCATACATGAACATGTTATTCAAACCCACACAACTTAATTTTTTTTTCAATTCAACATCCCCCAGTTTTCTATTTTCTATTTATTCAGTTTTTCATTCATTAGGCTGAATTTTGGCATGTTTTTAGATTATTGTTCATATAATCTAAGGTGATATAAAAGAGAGAAATCTTAGGTTTTAATATTTTATTTATTTTTAGTATAATATGGCTGCAACAAACAAACAGTACATATATACGTCAATAATCTAGGCTCAAATGTCCACTTACTAGCTTTTTTTATTTGTATTCTTCTTCATTAAATGTTAGTCCAGGAAGCCCACAAGATACCGCGGTCTGAAAGGTTATTTAGTAACACATACAAAAGTCAAGACTGAACTTCCATGCTCAAGAACAACATACTGTATATAATAACATATTGTAAATATATAAAGTCAATGAAAACTTTAAAAGTAACATTTACTCAAGTACTGTACATATCTACAATTCTGAGCTAACTGTATTTTACTTGAGTATTTCCACTTTTATTTTAGTTACCAGTTAGCATGCAGATTCAGAATAATAAATACAATCATCAAGTAAAGTATTATAGAATATTATAGGAAAGATGGATGGAAATTCTGGGTGGAGAGTCTAGGCCACCCCCCCCCCCCCCCCTCCTCCCTCCTTCTCCTCCTGGGCAGGATACAGTAGGCATCATTTAGTGGGGAGAGCGCTGGAAACAGTGTGGGGTTAGCCACGAGGTCGCCACACTTACTGCACGGCCGAGCTCATTTCCACTGCTGTCCACAGCTCAGGCTTCCCCTCAGAGAGAGAGAGAGAGACAGACAGACAGACAGATAGAGAGAGGGAGGGAGAGAGGGGGAGAGGGAGAGAGCGAGAGAGCTGCAGCCAGTGAAACGGCTCATTCACTTTCTGATCACAGCCTGCCACTCTCTCCCTCACACACACACACACACACACACACACACACATCCCAGCCCGTCTTCATCGTGCGGTTATTTGTTATTTTCGTCCCTCACTCCCCCCGATGTCATGAAATATTTCCTCAGCTCTGACAGTTCACTTTGTGATCGCCATTACTCACCAGAATCACCAGATTTCATTAAAAATAGACCTGTTTTTTTTCTAAAGCCATCAGTGCTTCATGTTTTCCAAGATCAAAACATGTCGAAAAAGCTACTATTTTTCAATATTTTGAGCCGTTGAATAAACCAGTATACAGGCGGCTAGTATCACAATCATGTTAATCCCTTTCTTAAACTAATCTGATAAGTACAGCTCATGATATTTCAATGAGTGAGTCTCTAGCTGTCATACACTGAGAGCGTGTTTTTTTCTTTCTTCACAGGAACACACACACACACACACACACACACACACACACACACACACACACACACACACAGGCTTGTATCTTTTCCCCAGAAGGCTCGGCCTTCTTCTGAACCAATTCGCCTTCGTTGACTTGTTCCTCTGCCAACTCTCAGTACGACGGCGTCTGATCAGCCAAATGGTCAAACACCTCGGATGCACGGCGTTCAGCTCGTGCTGCATGCCGTGTGGAGCGCGAGCAAAATTCACTGTGAGCTCGACTCGAAGGGTAAAATGTCGTCGGACGCCATCGGAGGCGGCAGCACAGACGTGCGGAGAGTGGCCACGTTTTCTATCGATCCAAAACTACATTTGTTTCCGATACAAGACATCTTTGGGAACTTTGTGCACCGATATGGAAATATTGAAGTCCTGATATCACAATACAAAGCAGAGAGCAGCTTCCAGGTGCATGTCATGTCTCACAGGCCTCAGAACGCCTGCCGGGATTGTTGGACGTCTCGGCACTTTGACGAAAATATTAAAGTTCCACGAAAAAGGTTATTTATTCATTTTTTATTTGATGAGAAAGGGTAGTTTTGATTGAATACAGGTGAACCATCTCCTGCTCCGTGCAGAAGGAAGGATGTTTGCGGGAAAATGTGTTTGAAGTCACAAACCGAAGCTCCACAACCACGCGGATATGAGTATAGTCTTTTTTTATTCTCCGGGTGCTGCGCGTGTACACATGTGGAAACCCAGCCGTCACAAACAGATGCAAGAGTGCACAGGAGGCCAAATTAGGCCCCCAGTCACTTTCCTCTCATACCTCCATCACTCCATCACTCCATCGATGACACACACCTTCTGACGGGACATTTTCAGACGCTCGATTACGTTGACGTGAATACATTTTCACAAATCTCTCCAGTTGTTCCCTGTTCTTTGTGCGAGCATCATTTTTTTTTGTTTTGCTCGCGACAGGAAAAAGAAATCTGGCCAAATGTTTTTCGCCGCTTGTTCCAGTTGGTGGCAGATATAGCACAACAGTTGCTGCAGCATATTTTGGGGTTTTTTATTTCTTTTAATCTTCGTAGATTCCAGACAAATGGAGTCAAGGGTGTCGGAGTGGTGTGAAACAAAGTGTTGAATATGAATATACACTCGAGGACCAAAAAAAAAATAAGAAGCTTGTAACGATATCAAAGGGTTCAGGAAGGTGCGTGTTTCAATGTGTTCCTTTTTGTGTTATTTACGTCGACTTGACAAACCTTCCACACACCAGGCTCTATTCTCAGAGTTAGAAATCACTTGGTAACTCGTCTCCGATACAGTTTCCCCTCCGCGGCCCCAGTGTCTCATCCAGGGATCGATACCGCCACACACCGCAGCCCTTTACTCACACTCCAGCCTGCCAGTGAGGGATCGCAGGCAGCCGGCGGGTCAATGGCCGGGTCCCGGTCGGTTGATGGCCGTTCGTTAAAGAGCGGTCGACACAGCGGAGCTCGGTGTTAACGGTGTCAGGCCTGATACTCCCGCCGGGCCCCCCTCTCCTAATGACCGGCCAATCAATAGCCGTCTGGCCTCAGCACGGACCAATCAAATTGACATCTCTTGTTGACACATGGAACCGGAGGGGAAGAGGAAGGTTGAGCGAAGTCCATTTAATCTGTGAATATGTGTCTGCCCGTGTGCATGATGGCATTACAGACACCAATACAACATTATTGATTCATTGGTAGGACACTTCCAGTTCTACGCAGGGGGATAATAATGGATATGAAGAGTTATGGCGAGAGTATTATGGCGGCGTAGCGGATGTTGTTTTTGTAGAAGGTGCCCAATTTGAAGGAAAGGTGTTTTTTTGTTTTTTTTACAATTCAAAAGGTTTGTAGTCTATTCTGTGTGCAGAGACACGCTACAACGGCACTCTGGATCCGTTTTTGGCTCTATTTTGTTTCTGTGACAAATTCACCTCTGTCTCCGCTGCTGAACTTGTTTTTTTTTTTCTCCTCCCTCTTCTCTCTTTTGGGGTGAGATATTTTTATCAGCTCCATGGGGTTTCTTTTTCTCAACCGCACAGTTTGTATTCCTGCCTCTCTGTCTCTCTCTCTGTGCTCTTGTCAGCTTTTGGGCGTTTGTATTTGCAAATAAAACCAAACCAAAAATATTCACATACAAATAAGGCCAGGAGCTTGTTTGATAGATATCATTGGGGAACGGCCCATTCCTGTTCCCTCAAAAACCGCCACACCCGTCCCCTTTAAATCCCTCCATGTGTCCGTGGTGTGCTGCATCATGGTTTGGCGCGTCTTTGTGAGTGCGGGGACAGGAAGTGGACGAGTGGTGGAGATGAAAGGGAATGGAGGCCACGTGGCGGCGGCTACACTGGAGCCTCAGTCCTCTGTGTCTGTCGCTGAGTCGCCCCGTCCATCCATCTGTCCGCGTGCCCTCAAAGGGACGTTTGTCCCCCCCCCCCCACCCCACCACCCCATAAGGGTCATTCAGAACACACACACACACGTACAGATGAAGACAGAAACACACCCTCTTCTGACTGGACAAATGGACACTCGGTGACTCTGGGGGAGACACTTCACGAGCACTTTAATCGCCACGCACAATGTTTTAAAGACGTGAGAAGTGAATGCAGAGACACTTAGAGGACAAAACAGACATGGGGCGGAGCTTCAGTTCTGTGTTTTATTGGGCGGTTGGTTACATAAAAACAAGGACTTAGTTCATGCACAGAATTAGACCACATGTGCGGATTTGGATGAGTTGAACAACTGTGAACTCACAGTGTTTGTTTTGCAGTCAGATCACAGACATTCCTTGTTTTCCGGACAACGTCAAGACAGTTTGTTACTGCTCTGTGACAACCATGTGTCTCCAAAATATTAACTTTTCATGAGCTATAAAAAAAAAGAACAGAAGTGTTGTATAGTTAAACAGTAGTTGACTTTTCTCAGGTTTCACTTTAAGAGCATTATCCTTTAATTCATCCAAAAAATTAACAATCACAAAATTGGGTTTTCACTTGACAGCAACGAAATGTAATATATCAAATTGTTTTGCACGAGACACCATTTTTACTTAAATCTGTTTCGTGTTCTAGAGTCTAAAATGCTGTGCAGAGACAATAAAAATGAGTTTGGAAATACAAACCTCTTCAGGCACAATTCCTTCAAATACAGTACAAGTGTAATATTTGACATTATGACACAGTCGCAAAACTTGACATCTACCATGACCTTGAATTTTTTTTTTCATCGCCCATACAAATGTTTCGACTTGAATTCCTAAAACTTATTCCTTTTAACACATCATGACACTTTTTCTTGTCTTAATATGAGCACTGGAAATTACATTTTACATGGCATGAGGTTAAAAAAAAAAAAACAGTGTACATGATGTAGAAAATGTCCGGTTACATAAACTGATAATTCCTACCTCAGTTCTGCCAAAATACCTTATGAAACAGTATATCTGAGAGGAGCTGGCGATAGAGTATTTTCAGTCGGAGACGTGACAATGTGACATCATGCTGAGGGGAAATGAGCAGAGATATATTCACACAAAAAAAAAAATCTACCGGCTCTATCCCTGAGCTTCACTGACAAAAATGTCTTTAGGTGGTGAGGATTATGGATTAATCTATAATAACTAGTGAAGGCAAAGAGAAAGGAAGGAAAAAGCAGCCTCCCGAGCCCCGAGTCTACCGCACCGCCACCAGAAATACTGCCTCATCATCTAATGTTCCCACTAATATTCCCAAATTATATCATTTAGACCTGTATCGGCGCTGCAAAATTAATCATCGTTTCTCTGACACTGCCATCCCCAGAGTTCATTAAATAAACTATATTGCCCCCCTCTAATTTCTACAAGTTGTGGAGATTTTTCTTTTTTCTTTTTTGGTCCCTTCACCCAAACCCCACCCCTTCATTCCTTGATAATCTGTTTATCCGTAAGTGTCACATTACATTTGCAAAGCAGCTGGGGGGACCACTGCCATCTTGTATGGAGGGGCTTGAGTGTGATTACCCGGCCTCATATTTGGCGCACACTCAGACTTGTCAAATCCTTTGATCTGAACTGTCTTCATAATCACTTCAAAAAGTCTTCCAGAGAGCGTGAGGGCTTTACAAATGGGCTTCCCACTATCACAGAGCTACACTCTTATTCTCTCTGTGTGTGTGTTGTGTGTGTGTGTGTGTGTGTGTGTATGTGTGTGTGTGTGTGTGTTTTAGTTCCTACTGTTGGACATGTATGTGTGATTGTCCCGCCCCCTGTCTCTTCTGTGTTCATGTTCTTCACCTTCACATGTGCGTTTCTTTTCTAGTGTATAAAACACACGTCATTAAAATCAACGCGGCCGATTAGACCTCTCCTTAGCCAGAACTCAAGGACAGTGACCGTGGTACAGATTTGTACTTTTACTTTTGCATTTACATTTGAAAGGGAAACGTAGTACTTTTTGCTCCACTACATTAATCTGACGGCTTTAGTTACTAGTTACATCGCAGGTAAAGGTGCAGAACAATGATCACCTCTATGAAATTAGTATCTCGGCTGGGTGTAAGCCTTTGGGGAGATCATGCGTTCTGTCGTGTGTGTGTGTGTGTGTGTGTCTGTGTCTGTCTGTCTGTCTGTCTGTCTGTCTGTCTGTCTGTCCACGACTAATCTACTACTGGACCCATCAGCCTGATATTGTGTGTGCTCAATTATGACTATGATTGAGGATGTCTCGTGGCTGCGGTGATTACCAATTTTGAAAGTACTATTTTATTGTTTTATACCATCATTGACCGTTTCCTCCTGTGTGCTTCAGTAGCAGAAGGTGCTTCCAGCAATCGTCGAGGCTAAAATCCAGCCTCACCTAGTCTGTTACGGGCCACATTTTGGCCTTTTTAGTGGCTCAAAACACTGACATCCATCGAAATTTTTGGTATAATTTTGATCTGGCATATCTGCAGATTAATTCCATACCCGGTATGTTATGATCCACTAAAGTTAGGCACAGTAAGAGATGAATAAATCCGTTTTTGATTTCTTCGCCGCCATCTTGACTGCAGGGAAGCCGGGAGGGAAAACTGAGTGAGATTCTTTTTTGTTTGCGAGGAGAGAGGGCGACACACCTGGTGGAGGTCTGCTCTACTGAGTGCATTTTTCCACAAACAGATTAAACTACCTGACAGTACAGCAAGTAGCTCCAAATACTAGTTGTATCATCAGAACGCTGCTTACGTGTGCAGGCATCAGTAATAAGAAACTAATAATGTAACACTCTGCAATAGTCATTATACACCAGGAGTACTTGTTACCTGCGCTATTTAAAGTATATTTGGCCGATCATTCTCTTGTACTCTCTTGCATACAATTTTGAAGATAGAACTTATACTTGAAATTGAGTATTTTTATACAGTTGTATTCCAACTTTTACGTCACGAAAAGATTTAGGAACTGTTCCAAGAACAGTGTGGGCGTGTACAAGACCATTTACACCTATCTCACCCATGGAGCCAGGTGACGTCACATGACCCCCCCCCCCACCCCCTCCTTCAACCTGAGCAGAGGTCTAAACAGCCATGTGAAAACCCCTGTGTTGGTGTGCAGGGCCTTTAAAACATAGCTTATACAGTGTGTGTACACTCTCTCTCTCTCCCTCTCTCTCTCTCTCTCTCTCGTCTGTCATCTGAACTTAAGTAAGGTTTATTGGTCGTGTTATTAAGATGCAACGCTGCCCGAGCAGTGTGGAGTCTGTCTAGTCATAAGTATGCTTTATGTGCCGTGTAGAGCACACGACAAAGGCCTGTGCCTTGCTCCTGTCTCCCCCTCTGAGGGACATTTGTGGGTCTGGCCTTGTGGTTTGTGTGATGGATTTCATTATCTCAATAGCTGCATGTCTCTGTCTCTCTGTATTGTACAATTGGCTCCAGAAAAAAAGGCCTCAACTGAAACACACAACAGTGGCTTTGCAGCATATTTTCAATATCCTGTATTGAAAATACCCCCCCGCACCCCCCACCCCTCCCTCTCTCTCCTGGTGTGTATGTGCGTCTCTCTCTCTCTAGTGGATGGATGGATGGAGGTGGCAGCGGCGGCAGCAGGGAGGTGAGGAGGTGTAAAAGAAGCCCCCCCCCACCACAACCCCCCCCCTTCCCTTCGTTCTGCGCTTCAACAATAGCATTTGCATATTTTAATACTCTCTCGCTGTCTCTCTCTCAAAGAAAACAGCCTGAAGCGTGAATACTCCAGCAGCGGGCGTGCAGAGGAAAACGGAAGCTGGGGAGACGGCGTGTCCGCTTTTGCTGGGGGAGAGAGACCGTACATGCACACACACGCACACACACACGCACACACACACACACACACACACACACACACACACACACACACACACACACACTCCGGCCCTTACCTCCAGAGGTTGTGCATCAGGGGGAGGATAGGGAACAAGGAGGGGAGTCATAAGAGGACAAAAGTTTGGTGTGTGTGTGTGTGTGTGTGTGTGTGTGTGTGCGTGTGCGTGTGCGTGTGTCTGTGTGTGTTGCCAGGGGACTCTCCTGAAAGAGACAAAGAGAAAAATATTAGAATCAGATGGGTGCACACTTAAAAACAAAACAGTCTCACTGTATTGAGTTTTACACCGTGACGATACAAAACCATCGGAGGAGAACAAGTACAGGTTCGTACTTAAGTAAAATTTTGAAGTACTTGTACTTCACTTGAGCATTTTCCAGTTGATGCTACTTTATAGATCAGCAGAGGCAAATATTGTACTTTCTACTGCACTTCATGTATTAGATAATTACAGATAAACTAACCTACAGTGTATGAAACGGCTCAAATGAGCTCCATCACAGCCAACAATAACAGTGAAATGCCACTCACACAGTAATGCATCAGTAATAATAAACTATTGAAACAATATAACACTCACAGGGGCCGTTTGTCTGCATCAAGTACTTTGAGCACATTTTTCTGCGGTTGCTTTAGAACTTAAGTAACATTTTGAATGCAGGTCTTTTACTTATAATGGAGTATTTTTACGATGTCATATTGCTAGTTTTTTCTCAAGTACAGGATTTGAATACTTCTTCCCCCACCGGTTACTTAGCCGTTTAAGATTTTGCATAAAGAGCATGAATAAATGTTCCATTATTAAAGATTAACTTGCTTCTCCATCTGCTGCTGTTCCATTCAGAGAGCAGATTGATTCTTAATCAAGCGAGTTGCAAACACCTGAGTGTGTTGGTTTCTGCTCTGTGCTGCTTATTCCACAGTGTGATGAAGATTTCCTGGAGAGATGTTGCTCTATCAAATAACATTTTGGTTCAGCATGTGTCTCTGTTTGACTCTTACTACCCAACAGTACACGCCACTAGACTCAACTCACTCTGACCGTGCATCGATACAATAGTCCAATAATGTGTTATCAGATATAACATTCACTTTCAATATTTGAACTTGATTTATTGATAATACTTCTCTGCCTTCAAAGTAAAATTCTGAATGCAGGACTTTAATGTGTTTTCATGCTCTCGTATTGCTCCTTTCACTAAAGCTAAAACGTGATGGATATTACAAACTACGTCCCTTTTGAGACCCGAGGTCATAATATGTGCCTGTAGTTCTGCCGATAGCGTGTTCACCGAGGCTTCCCCGCTGTGCGTCCTAACCACTGTGTGTCTGGAGACTCTTTACCGGGAACACGAGGTGTTTTCAGTTTGTTTGGAGGAAGCAGAGGAGGAAGAACAGTCTAGTTAGCATAAGCAGCGATGGCCCTGCTAACGGAGAGAGGAAAAACAACACCGCTAAGACACTCAAATGTCAACAGCAGCAAATGGATTTCAAATAACAAAACAGTGCCGCCTACACGTTTGATTGACAGGTGATTTCTGGAAAGTGCAGCGCAGGAATACAGTAACGCAGCAGCGAGCCAGGAGAGACGGTGACAAATTGTTTTGCCTCGTTTTCATCAAAGCTGCTTGTGAATTGCCATTTTCCTGATTTTGAGTTTCTTGAAACTTTTGGAAAGAAGTTTCTGGAATAATAACGAAAGAACAAATAACTAAACATCAGACTTATTGGCTATAAATATGTGAATCCTGCTTCAGAATACAGATCAAGTTATTACTGGTGCTGTTCGTGACCCCCAACTGACTAAAAACAAAAATCTGAGCGTTGTAAAAATACACAAAGCAGTGAACAGTAGTAAGACTGGCTGCTGCCTAGGAGATCAGATATTTCTTCAAATATTTTGCGGATGAACAGACATTTGAACTTCACAATATGGATCATAGCTCTGACATAGCCTCCTGTGAGTGCAATCACTGGGAGAACAGAGCGGCGTTACGTAACACTCTGAGTTTTAGCTGCAGGAGAACACACAGGTTTGAGAAATGTAGGCTAAGCAGAGTTCCTGTGGCAGATACCGACGACGCACTGAGACGTGTGTTAGTCATCGTTGGGTGGATTTGTGTTTGTCAACTGCTAATCCTCGCAGTCCACGACAAACACAGCCGCGCACACCCGGGGAGGACTGAATTTAAAAGCACACAGTCACCGACCACAGGCGTAACCGCTGAGAATTGGCCATGCTTTGCTAAGCTTTCGCTTCACACCTACGACGTGAAGGTTACAGTCTGAGAACAGCGCTGTGCCGAGGAGAGAACAGCGGGCTGCATGTAATTTCGTTTTACATGACACCCGACATTATCTCAAGTTCAGTCATACAAAGGAGGCGTCCCCGTGGAAGACCTTGATGTGGAGGTGGTGGGAACATAATACGAGATTTCCGCTCCTATTTTGACAATGACGGCATCCACATGAGCAGCGATACTGTTTCAGGCAATATATATTAATGCCAGCGTGTCGCTTTAAAGAGGAACTATAAATGTGCTTTGTCCCAAATTGATGACACGTGACGTGTTGAATGTGACACCACCTTTCAGGCGGTGTGAGAAATTTTTTTTTTTCAACACAGGGAAAAACCTGTTTTTAAAGCCAGATTTAATGTGATCCTGCTCGGCTGAAAACAAAGCCGGCTTTTGAAGAAAACGCTCGCCCGAAAACAGGCGACGAATGGAGAAGCACGCACACTTGTACAGTACACGTGTTCGCACACAGTCGGCATCACTTCCTGGAATGACGAACTGACGGCGCACGACCAACAGCCAAAAGCCGAGAGGGATATTTGACTCGACAGTCCATGCAGAGGCAATTTCCCAACACGGTTGAATAACAAAGTTTCTATTGTGCTGAAACTCATTCATACAAGCTAAAGATTCCCCTTCAAAGTAAAACCAAAAAAAAACAAGCTCTGAAATGAAAACAGAGGAAGGAGGTTAGTAGTATGAGTCCCCCCCACCCCCCTCCAGTCCTGTGACATACACACTATTCCCTCGCCTGGTTTGCAGTCTGCACTGAGGCCCGCTGGTGAGTAATGTGTGGTGGGTGTGAGCTCAGAGGAGTCGGACCCTCAAAGCCGCTTTTGTGATGCTTCTGGCTTGAACGCTCACGCCAGGCCTGGACGGGGAAGGAGGGAGGAGATAGGAGGGGGAAAGGGGGCTAGCAGCAGCAGCTCTGTGAAGCAGAGAGAGAGAGAGAGAGAGAGAGAGAGAGAGAGAGAGAGAGAGAGAGAGAGAGAGAGAGAGAGAGAGAGAGAGAGAGAGAGAGAGAGAGTCTATAATTGTGGCCAATCATACTGCTGTCGAGGCTTTGCAGTTGTCACACATCCAGAAATCACGGCTGGCGTCGCTACCCAAGAGTGTAAAGTTAGAGTTTAAAGGTCATGAAGAAAAATCTGACTTTGATTAAATGCTGTGAGTGTATATATATATATATATATATACAGTATATACTCACAGCAGTTGATTCAAGTATATATATACACAACATATACATATGTATGTGTTTAAAAAATTAATTAAGTCACAAATTAATTAGAAGATTCGAGAATTAAGACGACTGAGACAAAACCAAAAGTGCAGTTGAGTCTTTCATAAACAGCTAACAGCTTCAAAGCTAACCAGGCTAACTTGGCAAAGCAATGAAATAGTAATCAATGTATCCCATGAAGTAATGATTAGAAATGCAACTGTTATTTGGATAGCACTTTTCAAAACTAAAACAAACAGAAATGATCTGGACGATAAGTTTTGATCTGAAAAGTGTGACACGAGTGACAAAAAGTGAACTGCTGAAATATGAGTTCATAAAACATATTTGAACAGAAGTCACTGAGGTAGCAAGAAGACGCTCTCCAGAATTTGTGGCTTATGACCACAAATGTATAATCTCCTGTAGTGTTGTGTCTAAAAAGGGGGAAACTCTTTGGTTGCTCAGAGGTATGTTTGCGAGAGTCAGAAGGGGAAGTTCTTCATCCTTAAAAATGTGTTTCTAATACACGGGCATCTCTATTAAAAGCAGCAATCAAAGTATTATTTATGAAGAATTCAACATTTGGCTGATCGGATTCATCCGTGCGGCTGTCGTTCGATCACATGTCCCTGATTGTGTCCCGTCAACATAAACAAACAACCCCCTACGACAGTCATCAGATGTTCTTTCAAATGCTGCTAAATCCTGATTGGTGCACAGAAAGTATGCAACATCGCTTCTTTTTTTTTCTCCCCCAAACCCCCGCCCACTTCAAACCAGTGAGGAAAAACACAGAATTTTCTTTTCCGCAAATAGAGAAATCTATCTCGTTAAATAACCATAACTGTTTCAAGTTCGGCGGATAATTGTGTGTTTGTGTAGCTTGAGTTGCTAATTGTAAGAAGCTGTTTGAGAAAATAGGTTTTTCAAGCCCCTTTAAGTCTGGACTAGGGGGGTACTAGCAGAAAAGCTTGAGAATGTTGAGAGCCGGAGCATTAAAATCAACTGGAAGCCAATGCAAAGGTGCACAAATGAGAGGGTTTTGAAACAGTGATGGTTCTAAAGCTGTAAAATCAAATTATATCGGATGAAAAATTTAAAAAAAAAAAATGTCCCAAGATCATTGAATCTGAAGTCCAACACGTAGAAGCATAACAGGCAGTTCACAGCCGCAGCTGGCCCGCTTAATACCTCCAACATGGCCGACCGAGGGTGAATTACATCACCCAAACGCTCTCCGTTGCACGCTTGTAACTTCTAGTTCACCCGATCTGTATGTGCAGGAGCTGTAAGCCCGGGGAGGGGGAGGGGGAGAGGGGGAGAGGGGGGAGTCATTTGGAGGAAGATGTATGTAAACCCATTTCCAAACAAATGGGCCTGACTGCACGGCAACAGGGAGAGGTGCCATAAGCGTCCGGCGTGCATAATGCCCGCATGAATCAAGACTTCCCTGCTGCTGAACGTGACCACACAAGCCCGCTTATGAATAGCACATGTCACCCGCGGCCACATATCATCAACAACAGTCGCCGACCCCAACTGCAAGGCCCCATTCTGAAGTTGGGAGTCACTGATCATTATTATGGACGCCTGGAAGCTGCAGCTAGCTAGCGACACTCAGCCAGTCATACATGTTTACTCAATGTGTGTGAGGGGGTCGCAGTACGATGTAATACATGCAAAGCCTCCCGTTGCCTAATGCAGGGGTCTCAAAATGTGGCCCGGGGACACACAGGAGCCCTATGGAGGCTTTTAAAGGGCCATACATTTGTAAACTTCAGCTCCGTTATGCTAATCCGTGTGTGCTATTGATTTCCACCGACTATTTTCAAATGATTCATGATCATTGTTTCCCTTCATTTCTGTTCAACGTGAGAGCCAATTAGCACACTTAGGAAACAAACAATTTTACAAGTCATGTGGCTGTGTTTTAACATTCTGGATGCGTTTTGACGACTGTTCCAGGCAGCCATTGATTGCCATTAATTTCTGTGCAGCATGAAAATCCATTAGCAGACTCTTAAACTGGCTTCAGTTTGTTATTCGTCACAGTGACCATCATGTCTGCATGTGTTTTCTGTCAATGTCGCTGACTGATATGAAATGTTTTACCTTATAACATTTATGTAACTTTGTTAAAAACAAATCCAGTCAGGCAAGTTTTAAGTGACTGCTTATGGGTTGGGAAGTCAATTAAAATCAGTTGGAAATAAAATCTCACAGCAGCATACTTTTTAAAGATGGCCCGTAAAAATCAAAAGGATTTGCTGTAAATAGATACAATGTAGTGTTTCACATAGAACATGACTGGAAGCCAATGGATGCCTGGAATGCTAGGATAAATGCAAACAGAACTGTAAAACACACTGTGCCAATGATCTTAAGGATATAACATCAATGTGTATCAGCGGTTATCCTGCATTTTCTCCAAGTTTTCAGCACACGTTTACTTCACCCTCTCCATCCAACCTCCACCGGTCCCATTACAGCTGTAGATGTTCTGCTCATTTGCTGAGCATCATGGATCATCAGCAGTATGTGATGGCAAACAGTTTGCGCTGTCTGTCTCCAGGTATGCATCACACCTGCACCTCGACGCACGTCTCCTGTACAAACACACACTCGCAGGCTGGTACACTTGGCAGCCTTGTACACAGAAGTATGGATACTGTGTCCACACTCACAGGCACACTCCATGCCATAGAAACCAAGTGTGCTGTGCTCTACAAGTGCAATATTCCTATATGCACACGTGCACGTGCGGCCCATGTATCGTACGCCATGCAGGCAGGCTGCCTTCACCCCGAGAGGCCTGGCTCTGAGTCAGGGCCCCGCCGGCGACTCCAGCCACCCCTCGTACCCCCGAGCAAACATGGCAGCAGCAGTATGTGTGTGCGAGCATGTGTCTACAAACATGCAACTGTGTTTGCATGCATTTGTGAGCCCGCCTGTGCTTCGGGGTGGCCGGGTGGCCTCCAACGTGGTCGCAATGAGGCCATCATTTATCCCTGATTGGGATGAAGGCAGCGCCGTTGAATTTGCGCGACACTCTGGCGCCCATAAAGACCGAGAGACGACATTTCCTCCCCATTTCCCTCATGAATATCAAAGCCGCCGCCGCAACACATGAGGAAAAATTACAGCCCTATTATTTTATTTGCATTACCTGTAATAGCCAGCATATTGGGTGCTGTATTTATTGCCATATCAGCATCAGCCCGGCTGTAAACATTTGCTGATTTATTAGCCGTGCTGGCTTCGCCCAAACACCACACGTAATTACTTAGCAAATAGTGCAAAGACGGTATCAGGGATTGTTGTTTTTACTACTTTGTGGGGTTTGCGATGGATTGACCAGACTTAGGGGAGAGAGAGAGAGAGAGAGAGAGCGAGAGAGAGAGAGAGAGAGAGAGAGCAGGCAGCTCTGGTGTAAGAGGTTGACGCGTCTATTACAGATGGGGGGTCTTAGGTGCTAGTTTTTCCTGGTGCTGGCTCAGTCCCAGACATGCCGGTAGCCCCGACAGGGAATCAGGGAATGGCTCTTATTTGTACAGCTCTATATCCAGAGTCGCTCCTATCGGGGATGTGGTTAGTGTTGTTTTTTCTCTACCTGAGCGCACGCTTCCATCCAATTATGTTGTTTGTCTTCTCAAAGGCCTCAATACCTCGAGCTTTGCAAGCACACCCACCCCACCCTCCCTCCCTGTTGTACCACGCACACTGTTCCACAAAGTTAGATAGAACTAGATCCATTAAGTTGGTGAAATGAACAAAAAAAAAAAAAAGCATAAGAGAGGGTTACCCTCGATGCGCCCGTTCTTCTGTTATCCAATTTTACTGGGATTTGGAGTGATTTGCGCCTGGCTCCCCGAGGGAAATAAATACTTTGATTAATGTAATCCTGGGCAGGGAGGTGCCACAAACCCCCCTCTCTATCCTCAGGGAACGCCACTGTTTAACAAACAAAAACAAAAAGCAGGGACGATGGAGAGACATGCACAGTGGCTACAAACCAGGCAGCTGAAGCAGCGAGACTTCTATGGATTTGATTTCCTGCGGATTTAGTTCATTCATTAATTGCTCAGCTTAATAACACAATATCATCAATATCATTCTTGATTAGCATGTGTAATAGAGTCTAATAGAATAGAAAAATAGCGGCGTGTCCGTCTGCTGATTTGCATGCACAATAACGCTGTGGCTTGTTTTGATGCTGCTGCTGGAGGTGGGGGTGCTTAGGCATGTGTGTCCATGCTGATGTGTTTTACATCTGTATGTGTGTGTGTGTGTGTGTGTGTGTGTGTGTGAGAGAGAGAGAGAGAGAGAAGGAGGGATGTGGCCGGGACTATGAGGCAACCAGCACCCAATGGGTGGAGGGGCGAGGGTGGGGGTGGGGTGAAGCTGAAGACTGACAGACAAAGCGTCCCCCTTCCTCTTTCCTCTCTCTCCTCCGCCCCTCTGACTCAGAAAGCTGCACTTCATCTTATCTTTGCCAATCTGTCCCCGTCACTCACCTCCTCACCAGCCGGCACTAGTGGCTTTTTGTGTGTGTGTGTGTGTGTGTGTGTGTGTGTGTGTGTGTGTGTGTGTGTGTGTGTGTGTGTGTGTGTGTGTGTGTGTGTGTGTGTGTGTGTGTGTGTGTGCCGTACAAACACCTGCATTTGAATCTGTCCACACAGATGAATCTTTTCCTCCCATATACTTATTTTCTTTTCTTTTTTTTGTTTAAAAAAAAAATCTAGCCTCACTGCAACTTCTGACCTTTATTCTCAAATAAATCACATCTCAAATTAATTTCTAAAACCATAATGTGACTCATTTTAATCCGTCGCTCATTCTCTCTGCCCCCAAATAAAAAAAATGTAATTAATTATATCTAATTGAAACACTTCCCCTATGCTGAATTTATTTTATTGTTAGAAAAACTATTTGAATTCAATGCCAAAACACACAAATAAAAGGAACTATAAACACCAAGCACCCCATGTGCTTTAATCTTCATTTTTAACAGCATACAACCCCATATATATATATATATATATATATATATATATATATATATATATATATAATATATATATATATATTATATATATATATGTAGATATATATATATATATATATATATGTAGATATATATATATATATTAGCCCAAATTATGACATCTCTATTGATTTCCAATCCCAAATCAATACCAGCTGTGCTGACACATGCCGTGACTCCTGGTGCAATGAGCACTGAGCACCACTGGAGAGTCCTATGATAACACTAAACATATAATCTTTACCTGCATGTCAGCCCATTTACAAGCTGTATGCCCACAGCGCTGCACGGCTAATACGGGCCAATTACGAACCCCACGTAGGTGTATATAATTCTATATTGGCCTTTGCTAATAGAATATTAATAAAGAGCCTGTGTCTCGTTTGAATGGGTTAAGGAAGGAGAAAAAAATCCCATTCATGTCCGGAATTGAAGGCATCTTTAATGCTTACACTGATATTCAGTGTAGCCCATTTAATTAACGGTATAGTAGCCACATTATCATTTAAGTGCTCCAAGTTGGATTCGGCTTTAAATCAACGTTTGGCCTGACGTGAGACACACTCAACGTATGTCGTTTCGGATTAGTGACTGGACCACGGGGAAGAAAATAAATTATGTAGCCCATAGGCAACTTAAATAGGCCATAATTAAAAACGGCAGGAATTGCATCAATTTAATCTGAATATTGCAAACCGGGGGAAGTGGAAGCTACAGGCACCCTCGCCGGGTTTACCTACCTTTTAGAGGAGCGACATAAATCTGCATGTCAGGTGTGGTGAATTAATGGCGGCTGCGGAATCACAGTGATGGCACTGTGAGGATGTTTTATGAGGGAGGGAGAGCAGATTAATGTTGTGAGTAAATTGATTTTTTTGTTCTTACCGGTGTTTTTTTGTCTCGTGGTCATCGCCAAGTGGACGTTTTTATCCCCCTACTTTGGATTCATATTTTAACATATTAGGTCAATTAGAGCATCTGTAAAACACCGATTCTTTAAGATTCAGATCTGCGCATGATTTTGAAAAGCATGATTTTTGGGGTTGGGGGTGGAGGGGTTGGGGGGTGGAGAGGCAGTTCACGAAACCATCTTGATGAATTAGACAATCTGCTCCTGGAGGAATACATAAATGGCCTCCTGCTTACCAATAACCGTCATTGTACAGCATGACAGAATGAGTGCAATAACGCACAGTGCATGCTTTGAGGCTTTGCTGCTGCTGCTGCTCGTGATGATGATGATGAAGATGATGATGAAGAATACCGCTGGATGGTGCAAAACACTAAATGGCTGGTCAAGCGTGCGGGAGAAATTGCGGTGCGCTAATTCCCCGGGATGATTCATGAGTCTTGCCCAGCCCTCGTGTGCTAATAATTCCGAAAGTCGCAGGTTGGTCATACGTTTCCCACACAGACCTGCTGGCTCAGACTTATGGCTTGTAGGCTACTGCAGATGGCGACTGGCTTGGAACCGCGTGCAGGGGCCCCCATCCTATCGCACGCTATTTGCATATCAACTAGGGCTGTCATTGATAGGCTGCTTCTCGCGGGCCTGCGCTGATCAATAGAGCAGGTTCCGTCATGCAACTCCCCCCATGCTGATGGCGCGGAAATATATGTGGAAAAAATACTAATGCACGTGCGGGCCTTTGGCTGCAGTGGAATTGGGTGTGATATCTTTTTGGAAAATGGATAATTAAATTAAGGTGATTAAATTGCCTCTGGGACTGAGGGATGCACCAGGATATAGTCCGAGCCCTCGTGGTGGGATCTTTGGCCTGTTTTGTAAGAATCAGCATGAATGCAGGACGTCACCATTTATTTACAGTGCACGTGCTGCCTCAGTGTGTGTGTGTGACACGTTGTTGCTCTGCACTGACCAGTGATCTCTTTATTGCCAATCGTGTCATCCAACCGTTAACTCGTGTCTGTTCCCTAAACGGTGGCCATTAAATTATAAGAAGACACCTTATCTGCGAAATACAAATCCATTGCAAGTAATTTCAGTCTGTTCCGTCTTAAAATGTCACTTTTAAATCGTAAAAAAAAAGAAATGCGTAAAGTGTTTGTTTAAAAAAAAGTTTTCTAATGAATCAAGAAATTTAGCTTGAAAGTAAAATGACCCCAAAAACGTTATTTAATGCAAATATAAAGATTAGAAACTGCACTGGACGCACGTGGGATCTGCTCAACAAATCAGAATTTGAATGAAATAAATATATTATTGTTATAAAAACAAAAAAAATGTCAAATGTGACATAAGATTATTATTTTTTGCAGTGTAAGCTATACATATTTGCATCATGAGTGAGCGCGACACCTGGCGGTAGTTATGACTCTTATTTTATTTTTTTATTTATGACTCCTAAAATCTATTTCACCTCAACCCTGACATTACATTACACGTTGGAATTCAATCATGAATAACGAATGTCCTCCTTTCGCGTCACTCAGATCACTTATTATGAAGAAGAACAAAATGATAATAAGTAATGTGGGAAGTAGTGCGTTACATAACTTCCTCGTTACGCACCACAAAATGATGCTTTCGTGTCTCCTTAAAGACGTCGCGATAACTTGGTTGCCCCTAAAAACAAATTAAGGTTTGGTGCAAGACAACCTAAATTATTTCCTCTCTGTTCAAACGACGGTTGTTATTTTCCAGCACTGGATTCAGATGAAATCTAACGGAGTCATGTTATCAGAAATTTTTTTTTTTGGAGCTCCGGATGGAGTAATTCCGTTACTGTAACGCGTTACCGCCCCAGCACCGATGGAGCTGGCCCGGGACACCGAGCCCCTTTTCATCTCGACTCCAGTGCACAAACATACAGCTTAATGCGACTAGTGTTTCCCCCTTTTATTGGGCTCACCATGGCTACCAAGTGCTGGGCTCAGAAATGCACTCCCCATCAATGAGGGAGAGGAGAGTTAACCCGTGAGAAAGAGAAAGAAGAGGAAAAAAAAAAAACTCAGCAACGTATACCGAAAACCAAACGACTTCTTCTTCTTCTTCTTCTTCTTCACAGATTCCAGTTAATGTGCGATAGATCCTCAGTGATGGACGGTTTGAAAACGTCGCCGAAAGTTGTGACAGACTGAAATGAGTATTGTCTGTTATTAAACGACTGCCCCGCGTGACCAGATCTCTTTTTACATCTGCACTTCTTCTTTTTTTTTTAACAAATCTGTCGCTTTAGAGTGCCATTTCTTGACATCTCCTCGCTTCTTGTACAGCTCCACCCCCCCCCCCCCCCCAAAAAAACCCAGCAAAGTAAAGAACAAACCGGTCAGCATCCATTAACATCGCATGCTATTTATAAGCATTGGTCGACAAAGCTAGTGCACATCAACTTTAAACAAACTTTGCAGCGGCGAGATCGATTTGTATTAAACGATTTCATATTGCACTTGCCTACGCGATCCCTCTGGAGGATTCAACCGAGGGGTCTCTCTCTCCCTCGCTCTCTCTCTCTCTCTCTCTCTCTCTCTCTCTCTCTCTCTCTCTCTCTCTCTCGCTCCCTGCTTAAAATGTGATTGATTGCACTTTTCTCTGGTGGACATTCACTACAAAACAGCACAGCTTATCCATCTGCCCGCTATTTATATAAAAAGCAACACAAAAAAAGAGGCAGGGGCGCAAAAGCAAACAGCGGCGCGCATATTGATTTTTTTTTTTTACGCATTCAGGATAAACGTGGAAAAAAAAGACAAAAAAAGGACACGCATTTGCAATTCGGTTTAAAATATAAAAAAGAATATGAGTGCATATGGTCGCAGAAGGCATGGGGTATCACTGAAAGCAGTCTGCGAGGAAGCAGCCACAGTGGAGCAATGCGCGAGAAGGCGTTTAACTCTCACATTCCTCACGCGTAAAAAGAAATCCGCATAGATGATTGTTGACTTACCTTGTGTCCAAGAAAAGGAAATAGCTTCACATTGTTCACGTGGAGCCTGTAAATGGTTATCTCCCTTTCCTACGACTCGGTGCTCCCTAAGATTTTCTTTCCTCTGCCTCAACTGAGCAGGAGCACTCCTCGGCTCCCGCTATTATTTTCACTAAAATATATGAAAATTTATGCAAATGAAAATCAGCACTAACTGTTCGTCTCTTGTTATACTTGGGGATGATTTTTTTTCCTCTCCCCCCTTTCTTTCTTTCTTTTTTTTTTTTTTGCATACAAAATAAATGAACTCCCCCAGCAGGGAACTTGGGGACCTTTTATAATAAGCAAATAAATAATAAACACATCATATATCAGAGAGGAGTGGGTTTTTTTTTTCATCGCAGCGCGGTGATTTCGGGTAGCATTTCTGAAATGCCTTTGACTCTCCTTTTATATACATTATGTATTATTTTCATTTTGAGGGGTTATCTTGTGCGTAAGGAGCCTTCTTCTTCGCATACTTGGTGTCACGTTTCTGTTGGCCGCCTGAGACGCCCTTTCAAAGCGTGCAGTGTGGATTGAACAGCAGTAATTTAGACAGAAATCCTCACTGTATATTAATGAATAGAGGGCCCCATGGTCCTGGCCCCTAGCCTGCCTATTCAATGTAAACAAATCCACGAGGCTCCCTCGGTTTTGAGTCCAGTCCAAATTAAATCTACTGGGATGCGAGGAGGGAGGAGGGGGGGTACTGGCATGGAGTACACAAGTACTCCCCTGCCTTATATTTGCCCCTAAATCCCTTTTGCAATAACATCTCTGCGTCATCTTTGATTTGGAGAGCTTAAGCGCCGGTGTTTGGGGTTAGGCACGACATGCAGCTCTAACCTTTATACAAAATACAGTTAATCCTGTCAGAGAATCACCTGCCACAGCCTGGTTTTGGTCAGGTGCACTCAACAGGCTGCTGACACCCTAAACTGAACCAATGGGTGCACTGGGAGCCGTATATCGGGCACTTATTACCACCCATGGGTGCGTCCATAGGCGCAGGGGTCCCACGCACTAACAAAGGCCTCATTCAGGTCCGGGGTTATGTGGTCATCTTGAGGGATGGTGTGGGCTATCTCTCGTTTTTTCTTCTCCTCCTTCTTCTTCTTCTTTTCAGCAAACGTTTGCAGCACCGCCACCCTGCACGCACAAATCCCCCAAGGACTGCTCAATTTGCCCTTGTTTTGGTTGCCACTTTCTCTTCCACCGTGCTTCACTGAGGTTGCCTGTGCGCGACGTTTCCGCATGGAAGCATCCCCGCAACCTTTGTGCGTTTAACTCCTGAGGAGCCGAAGTTGCACTGGCTCGTGGCTGCATTGCTCTCTCTCTCTCTCCCTCTCTCTCTCTCTCTCTCTCTCTCTCTGTCTCTCTCTCTCTCTCTCTCTCTCTCGTGTTTTTACTTTTGCTGCTCTGAGGTTCAGGGTGCAGTGTCATGGTGTCCCCCGAATTAACAACCATGAGCCTGAAAGGGATTTTTTTTTTGTTACTTTTATATGCTCATAAACAATTAACCTGAGTTTTTTCAAATAATTTTTAACTGCTAATCTCCCAGTTTTAACACACCAATGCACCTCATCTACATGTTTATAACAAGATAAATTGTTTACCATTCAGAGGACCTTTTTTTCTTAAATCGTTCCTGTATTTTTCATGGGTGGCCCAGAGGGAATTACACCCCTAACTATGGCAATACGGACGCCTTATTATATTACACAACCAGGTCAGGCGACCAGATAATTATCATTGTTACAAATAGATCTTTTAGCCTAAAATGCACGTGCATGTTATGTATTGAAGCCTTATATTAGTCTTTGTAAAAGAATAATAAAAAGTGCTTGCATTCAATGATATTTACTTGTATAGATCATCTATCGTTTTTATCTGGCATACGTCTTATTTACATGTGTTTATATTCAAATTAATACTTTCAAATAGGTGTACTTCCATATACATATAAGCATATTGAAGCTTAATGGTAGTTTGACTCATGGTGATCACAGAGGTCACAAGTAGAGGTCACAGTTGATAGAGTTTTTTCAATATTTAATTTACCCCTTCACCCATGTTTGTGTACTAATACCTCAGTACTATTTACTACCAAGTTGTGTTCCCCGTTTTGTTTGGACTGCAATTAAAAACCAGCCAATTGGAACAGCCGGAAGGAGGGCTCGTGCGCCCGGAGCAAGGCTGGCGAGACCTGCCAATCACACCCCGGGTAACCAATCAGCGGGGACGCACGGGGTAAACATCCGCGCGTCGTCGGGCTCGGAGGGGGGCGGGACTACACTGTCTGTCAGGGGGAGAGAGAGAGAGACGCGGCGAGAGGTGGAGAGAGAGAACAAGCGAATGAGAGGAGAGGCTTGCAAGCAGCGCCGTACGCTGTTATACTGGATTGTACTTCATCGGGAGTTTGCGGTTTGGCAGGTTTATATACATCAAAACAGAACAAAGAGATAGGCTCTACAGTGCTATAAAAGAAGAGAGAGAAAAGAATAAAGCGAGGGAGAAATCTCGGCGACTGAATTACAAAAGAACTAAGGACACTCTGCTAATGTTTTTCACATCCAAAGGGGACATAAACCGGGACTTTGTACATTGTGGACAATTTGCAAGGCTTTTTGTTTTTTGCGAGCACCAAAAGTTTGTATGGGACGACGCTTTTTTTTCCTGTATATTTGAATTTTAATGCTCACAATTTCATCCCGGTGCAAAACTTTCTAAGCGGACTGCACATGGTTTCAAAGGGCTTTTGAAAACCTGGATTTTTTATTCGCCGATACCCATGCACAACTAGAATGCTGTAAATACATGCGGATTTTATTCAGTTTTCTCCCACCGTTTTAGGCTGTTTTTTGCGTTTTTACGCGCGTCGATGGTAGTGCCAAAAACCTACTCATACTTTTAAAGTTTGAATAATTCATGAGATACAATTTGCCTGCTCGAAAGAAGTGACTGTAAAAAGGGAGGGGGGTTATCCACAAACATATTCATAAGGGTTGACGGAATGGCCACCGCGGCTTCCAATCCTTATCTGCCCAGCAATAGCATCTTATCGTCCGGCTCCATCGTGCACTCTGACTCTGGAGGTGGTGGCATGCAGCCGGGCAGCGCTGCGGTTACCTCGGGGTCTGGGGTCTACAGGGGAGACCCCTCAGTCAAGATGGTACAGAGTGACTTTATGCAGGGCGCAATGGCAGCGAGCAACGGGGGACACATGCTGAGCCATGCCCACCAGTGGGTGACATCCCTCCCGCACGCCGCAGCGGCCGCGGCAGCAGCCGCGGTTGCAGCAGCTGAAGCCGGATCGCCCTGGTCGTCGAGTCCTGTCGGGATGACGGGCAGCCCCCAGCAGCAGGACGTGAAAAACTCCGGCAGAGACGATCTGCACACGGGCACCGCGCTGCACCACAGGCCCCCTCACTTAGCCCCACATCAGACTCACGCCGGGGCTTGGGGGAGCACGACTGCCGCTCACATTAACTCCATATCCGGGGGACAGCAGCAGCAGCAGTCGCTGATCTACTCCAACCCGGGGGGGTTCACTGTGAACGGGATGCTGAGTCCGGGGAGCCAGAGCCTGGTGCACCCGGGCTTGGTGAGAGGGGACACCCCGGATCTGGACCACGGCAGCCTGCACCACCACCATCACCACCAGCATCACCAGCACCAGCACCACGGCGGCGTCAACAGCCACGACCCGCACTCGGACGACGACACGCCGACCTCGGACGACCTGGAGCAGTTCGCCAAGCAGTTCAAACAGCGGAGGATCAAACTGGGCTTTACGCAGGCGGACGTCGGCTTGGCTTTGGGCACCCTGTACGGGAACGTTTTCTCTCAGACAACCATTTGCAGATTCGAGGCTCTGCAGCTCAGCTTCAAAAACATGTGCAAGCTCAAGCCTTTGTTAAACAAGTGGCTCGAGGAGGCCGACTCGACCACCGGCAGCCCCACCAGCATCGACAAGATCGCCGCGCAGGGGAGGAAGCGAAAGAAGCGCACGTCCATCGAAGTGAGCGTCAAGGGGGCTTTGGAGAGCCACTTCCTAAAATGCCCCAAACCCTCGGCCCAGGAGATCACCGGCCTGGCGGACAACTTGCAGCTGGAGAAAGAGGTGGTTAGAGTGTGGTTTTGCAATAGGAGACAGAAGGAAAAACGGATGACGCCCCCAGGAGTGGCGCAGACGCCGGAGGATGTGTACTCTCAGGTCGGCAATGTGAGTGCAGAAACACCGCCCCCCTCCATGGACTGCAAACGAATGTTCAGTGAAACATAGAATATTTTATATGAAATTAAACTGATTTAAAAAAAAAAAAAGCTTACAGACTGTCGCCCAAGATAGCCACATTTTTTGATACTGTGATTGTGAGGGAATATGAATGAGACTGCAAATGTGTTATCTATTTTTCACCAGACAAAAAAACAGAGAAAAAGAACAGCAAGCTTTCCCTTTTTCCTCCCAACCCCCCTCAGAAAGAACGCACCGTTAACCTTCTTCCAGGCCCTGAAATGTCTTAACCTAAAAGGTTCCTTCTGCTTTTTTCTTTCAGGGGCATTTTTTAGTAGATTACTTAAAAGATGCAAGTGAAGCGAACGACCAGAGGGTGACAACTACAAGTTCATTCCACCAGGTAATTTTGGCGCATTAAAACACACCAAGAGGAAACCAAGTATTGTTTTTATTCTTCTTTTTTTTTTGTTCCTCTTTCCCCCTCTCCAAAAATACTCCCTCTCATTATCCTGTGTTTGATTGAAGAAACAAAGGAGCAGGCATTTTGTATATTTAGAAATGGGACTGAACCGCCTTCCCTCCTCTCCATGCCTAACAATAACAAGAGGGGAAAAAAAACTGCAACACTATGAACAAGAGTGACATCCACGAAGCTTCCATCCTGATTTACAGCAGTTGTTTGTTTATTCTGAGGTGGACTGCATGGTTGCACTTACACACACGCGGAGGATTGGGGATATTTTTCTTTTTTTTTTTGGTCACCTTGAGGCCCTCATGAGCCCAGAAAGAAAAAGACAAACCTGGACCAGGACTGTCCCCGCCTGATCTCAAAGATCACCTTCTTTTTTTGGGGGGTTCTTCTTCTTATTTAATGGACTTTGACACCGTGAGTGGATTTTTCCTCCTTTTTTTTCCTCTCTCCAGCGAATAGAGCATAAGACATTTGAAAAGACTTCAACTGCACTTATTTGAGAAAAAAAATCTGTTGCCAAGTGTGACTGAGTGGGTGCTGTGGATACACTATTATTGCTGCCCTTTCTAAGCAGTATTCTTTGGTAGGTTTTAATAAACAAAACTCTGTAAAGCCGGCAATATAGATCACTAGATCAGAGACTGATCTGAGTTATTTACTTTATATTTTTCATCAGAATGACTTGTTTTAATATTTTATTCGGAATACATATGAATGATTCCAGACGGTAATTTATTTCCCCCCCTTGCAGGAACTTGTGTAAGATGCTTTTCCCTTTTTCTTGTTTTACCTTAATTTCTTTCTTATATTTTTGTTGTTGCCCTTATTTGTTTAATTTTGTATTATCGTTTCTAAAGGAGCACAAATCATCATAAGCTGACATTGACCGTTGTTAGGTAATAAGGGTATATTTTGATGTGATAATTTGATTGTAATTTAATTTCAGTAGTGGTTCCGTACGAGCTGATTGAAACACAATAAATTTGTTAGAATGAAATGCAATCATCTTGTGTTTTGAGATTTATATTCTTATCGCATATTGGGCTGTTTTCTTTTTTTTAAAAGAGGGAATTACCTTGTGTGCTATTTTTTTTCTTCTCTTTTTTTGCATGCAGAAGCTAATGAAGAAAATGGTGGACTATTTTGTCCCAGATGGAGCTGCGAGCTAATAATAACCTGCATTAGAATAATACAGAACAAAGAGTCTTTGTAGAGAGAAATTAAAATACTCAACCTTTAATCTAAGAATATAGGTATATTTTTTTCTATTTACTAAAACATAAAAAGATAAATTGACGTATTATCATAGCATTCACGGCATTGCGAGCTTCTAAGTTATTGCCTGAGCTTAAATAAATGTCCACCAGCGTTGTTCTCATCAGCCCATAACTGTGTATTACCATTTAAATGAAGCATCGCGGTCACTTGCAGGCCTGCACAATGGCTCCCTGTTTGTTTACATCTGCTGCCTCTTGAGGCCTTGGGCAAGAAGCAGGAGCCCTCACCTCAGGCTGCAGGCTGGACAACGGGCAACAATTTCTGTTTAGTGTGTGTGTGTGTGTGTGTGTGTGTGTGTGTGTGTGTGTGTGTGTGTGTGTGTGTGTAAGGTGGGGATAGAGAGCATCGGGAATTCTTAGGCAATTCTAACGTGCACGCTGTTCTGCTTGATGTATGGAGTGTCGTGCTTGTTATGTAACAGTAACGTCGCAGCTTAAAAGTCCAGATCCTGAATCCCCATAATATACTGATAAGCACATAATTAACTGCCTGATTCATGCGCTCAGTCAGTGCAATAAAAAAAAAAGCCACGTTCATAATCTGCAACAAAAAAAAGAATTGATTTGCAGTCACCGCAATGTGGCGAAATTGAATTTATAGCTGGGTTGCCTTTTTTTTTTTTGTTGCAAACAACTATATGAATGCAGGTGCTTTAATAACTCCATCCGCGTGCACGTGAAGCTCCGAAACTCGCAGGTGTGCATGCTCTCCCTCTCTCTCTCTCTCTCTCTCTCTCTCTCTCTCCCTCTCTCCATAAGTCGGTGGGGCTGACACGTGTTGGGATGCGGGGCAGTGGGTCAGAGAGCTTATTGATTCCGTGTGTCCGGACCGAGCAGCCCCGCAGACAGGCTCAGCCTCCACCGCAGGTTTCTGAGGGACGAGCCGCCGAGGTGCTGCGTGACACGTCGGAGAGGTGCACGTGTATATCTGGGTTGTTGTTCCGGGGACTTTTCTGACAGGCTTAGTGCGGGGGACAGATGCAGGGAAAACACCATTCCAACAGGGGGCCCCCGATTATGGGCTTGTTTACACGATGTCATACCTGGTCTTGACTCTGAATGATACACAGTTAATATTTTGGCAGTGTTATCATGTGTTTCTTTTTTTTTTTACAACAGGGACTATTTTAATTTTATTTTCGTCACAGCTGCAAGAGGCAAATGTGTTCCTGCGGTTCCAAACTTTTTTTTTCTTCTTCTTCTTCTTTTTTCTTGAGCTGTCTCGCTCGCCTATTCAGCAAAACTCACAAAACGTGTCCTCTCGCTGCAGGATTTGAATTTCGCGGATGATTTCCCATACTAGTTGCTTAGCAACAATGATATAGAGAAGTGGGCATCATTTTTCTTTGTCTCCATTAGTAAAAGTGGCAGCAGAGACACGCTGTATACATGTGCAGTCCTCAAAAAAACTTTACTATTTCCCCGCGTAATTTATACACAGATGTGTTGATGCCATTTGCAAGGACGTGTTAAAATGTTAGGGGGGGGGGTTGACAATGAGGCTATTCAGAACAGCACGAGGTTGGGCTGATATTTTTTTTTATTTAAAAAAAAGAAAATTGTGTTGAAATATCTGGCTCATGCTTATAGAACAAGAAGCCTTTTAAAAATAAAAGCATGTGTGCAGCGAGGCTCCACTTTGGCCTCGTGTTGCCTGTGTGCTCATTATGCATGCAGCTCCCGCGCCCCTCCGTATGAAATCCAATGCAAAGTCACATGACGTGCTAAGACCCCCCCCCCCCACCCAACACCCCTCCCCCCCATCCCCCCCAAACGCACAGGAGAGGACCACTCGAGGTTCCATCGCCGCTATCCTTAAGTTGACTATAACTAAATCCCTGTACAGCGGAGCGGCGCGTCCACGCACGCGGATCCAGCGGAAAGGCCCCTCATTAGAGCAGCCAACAGCGTGCGTGCGTGCGCGTGCGCGTGCGTGGCCCATGCAGAAATATCCCAATCTAGAGAGAGATTTGACCAAAAGGCGACACACAAAAAGAAGAGTTTCAAATCTCATAATGGGGTTCGGTCCCGCCTATTCTCCAACAGCTTTTCCTTTTGCATGGGTCTTCAAAACCATGTTGGCAGCAGCATGGGTGCGTGTGTGTGTGTGCGTGTGTGTGTGTGTGTGTGTGTGTGGGTGTGTGAGTGTGTGTGTGTGCACCAGTACGTTCAGGCCCGAGGAGCACTCTGCTTTCCCTATTGATTGAGGACGCCAGTGGCCCAAACTGGCTCGTCGCGCTCATTAAAGCCGCTCGTTGTCACCACTCTGCTCCTTAAAACAAGACTTCAGCGGGGGGAGTGGAGGCGGAGGGACCCCGGGTTTGTCCCATAAAAAAAAATCCAACTTTTAATGCCTGATTATTATTGATAACGTCTCACGTGGGACGCCTGTCAACAGCCGGCGCCCCTTCAGTCACTGACCATGTTGTAACCATATCGATCTAATAGAATAATACTTAATATTTTATCCAGCCCTCTAAACAAATAATAGTCTCGTAATTGAAAAAAAAGCGATTACAGTGTGCTCTATATAGCTTTAGGCCTCGTTGCATTTAAATATTAAACTTTAAAATTGCTTTGCAGATATTGTGTGGTGTTTTGTAAATATGTTCAGATACAAGGCTACACCTTCAGAGTTGTATTTGTACATACAACACATATTTTAGTTATTTTTGAGTATATATTTACACACGTTTATTTATACTCATGGCTGTTTAGATAAATAGAACAACTTACATACAGGTTGTTTCTACTCTTCACGAGGCATGATATATATACATATATATGTATATATATATATATATATATAAAGTATAATAGACTGCACGCCTGTATCATACACTCAGGGTTTAAGTGCAGTTCCACGTGCACACGAGACACAGTTCCACTGCGTGTCACTTAAAAAGACTAATAAGTCGTCAGTGGTCGGTGTGTCAGGCTCCTTCTCACCTGCTGGAGATGTGCATGTTCACAATGGTTCCCCCCTCATACTGTATTTACTCCACGTGTCGAGCGCATGAATATGGATTATTGTGAGCTGCTCTCCATAGGGAGCCTCCCTCTTTCACGTCCACGCGGATTTATCTCTGCTGCAGAAAAGACGCTCAGGAAACATCCTTCTTTCTGCTTGTGATCATTATTATTATTACTGTTATTTTACACTAAGTATTTATTCGGTTCAGTCCTTATTTGTGCTGTTGTCATTCAATGTGGGTACGATGCAAAGTCGAGTTCACTTTAATATTATTATCGTTATTATTATTAAGAAGAAGAAGAGGAAGAAGAATGCATATTATTATTGTTAATATCAATAATAATAATACGTATTATTAATTGTTTTTGTTATTATTGTTATTAATAATTATCTTTATTAATAATATTATTACAATTATTATTGTTCTGTAGATCATAATCTGCAGCAACAAACAGCTGAGGAATTGGAAGAGGGAGGCGTGTTTAATTTGATTATATTAGTTTTTGACGTTGTTATTTTTGTCAACAAATTCAGTTGGGACAATTCAATTAATTTATATATATATATATATATATATATGAGAGTGTAGCCCTTATTCTTCTTATTGTTATTATTATGCAGGTTCATATATAAATAGAAGACAGAATGACATTATATTTACGGGACAGCTTTTCTCTTCTTTCAGAATAATAAAAAATAAACTATATCAAATCAGGACAAAGGATTATAATAGGCCAACATGTAAATATAGCTTCTCAAGTCGTGTTAGTGGCAGCAGAAGAAGAGCAGCGGAAGAAGAGGAGGACGTTTTAAAATGTGACGTGACTCTCGGGGGTTTCCTCTCTATAAATTGTGAAGGTCATGGTTTTGTGAGCAGGCGGGATGGATAGGTAGAGGAGGGGTGACTGGAGTCTGCAGCTCCGCCACACAGAGGTAATGTGCTCCAGCATCTCATCTGCCTGTCTGCCTTTCAGAAGCTCATGAAGCCTGCTGTAGTCTCAGCCTCTCCTCTTCCTCTTCCTCTTCCTCCTGTCCAAACGCGGATTTCAACGCCTTTAATTCAACAACATAGGCGATTTTTATTAATTTCTTTAGATTAATTTACGCATTTATAACGCGCAGTCTATTCTACATATCGACCATTCTCCCTTTAGATGGTTAAGGTGGAGCGAGAATACACCTTTAAACTGGACTGCCATATTTACATGTTGGCCTTTCAACTGCACCAGTGCCTCGGCCTAAAACACTATAATACCCCAGCCCTCATTTATAATATTAGTTGTGTTAATTACATTCTTCTTTTAATTTAACTGATTATTTTTAGTGTATACCGTTATAACCCCAATAATAATCATAATATTCTTATAGCCTATATAGTTTTCTTATTACATAACACAATGATTGTGTTTTAGTAAAGTTAATATTACATAAACTAAAACACATGAATACATACGAAATGTATCTATAAATATATATTACCCTATAAATATATATATATTCCTTTTTGGAACTTTCTGATTTTATTTCTACTCTCTTGGTATCAGTGTTGCGGTACTATACTGTACTTTATTAGCTTTATTTTATTTCCCATGCACACACACACACACACACACACACACACACACACACACACACACACACACACACACACACACACACACACAACACGCACACACGTGGAGTAATCATAAATTGTGTTCTCCGAGGGAAGTTCTTTTTTTGGGGGGGGCCGGAGAAATAGTCCCGGTCGGGTCTCTGCAGGTCAGTCCGCGGGGAGCTGCGTCCCACGCGGACAAGCACAAACGGAATATCAAAATAAATCAGGGAGAATTATTTGCGTGTGGATAATGTGTCAGCAGCGTGTGTGATTTATCTCAGTCGTGTTGAGATGCATCTCTGAGAGAGAGAGATGTGGAGGAAAAGTTTCCGCGGTCAGAAACAGGCCCTCACTCCGACTCTGCTTTAGTGGCACATTCATGTTAAGTGTGATCGACGTTTGCATTGTTTGCTGCTTCCAGGAAACCCGCTCATAAAAGAGCAGGGGACAGTTTGGACTATTATTTGTTGCAGTCATTGACAGAAGAAGAAGCAGCTTTTAAAAAAAAAAAAAAAAAACAACAGAAGAATCTCTCGAATAAAAGCATTCAAACCAGTTTATTCATGTCGTTTTTAATCATCCACATCAACATAAATCAAACAATAACCCCATAATGATTTCATAAATATTGTTCCCACAATAAAATACCGCTATAATCCAGACACTGCCCTTCCTGATGAAACACACAGCAGCAGATGTCTCTCCTCTCCGGTTTGCCTGACCTTACAGCGCCACCCAGTGGCCGTTTGGAGCCGACTCCACCGTCCAACCGCTCCCTGTCGTTATCTCCCGGAGAACCGACTAATCTCGGTCCATTAGTGGAGATGACGTCCGGGTGTAGTTTGGATTGTGGAGATTGAGATTGTGCAAGCCGCTTCATCCACTCCGTGTTCTTCAGACACGTGCTGGTCTTTTTTAAGGCCTGTGGGCAGAAATGTATACAGGAAGTCTGTTTGCAAAACTACTCAGTCCTGCGTGGACATGTTGCATCACAAATTAATTCAAGGCTGTGTTCTGTCGGTTAAAGTGCATTGTTGAACACAACATCCCACAATGCAGACACGTTTACAGTTCCAGCTTCATTTCGGCTGAAAGCCAAGTATGAATATAATGTCTTGTGTATTTTTGTATATTTTTATTTCAGTTGTGTGACAATTTCAGATAATCCCATTGGGTTTTAAATAGGTTCTTCACCTGGAGAAGTGGGAGGATACTTTCAACCCACTCCATCCATCAAACTCAAAATCACCAAATTTGGAATTACGTGATTTCACGGGACAGCAGTGAGATGTTAATCTAAGCAAATCATCTTATGTCCTCAGACGTTAAGGATATATCTGGTACACTTTTATGTTGGACATGCAATTTTATTTTCTTGTCTATCTTTCTATCTATCTGTCTGTCTGTCTCTATTTATCTCTCTCTATTCTCTCTATCTCTCTATCTATCTATCTATCTATCTATCTATCTATCTCCATATCTATATATATATCTCTCTCTATCTCCATATCTCCATATCTCTATTTACCTATCTATCTATCTATCTATCTATCTATCTCCATATTTCTCTCTCTGTGTGTGTGTGTCTCTCTCTCTCTCTCTCTCTCTATCTATCTATCTATCTATCTATCTCCATATTTCTCTCTCTGTGTGTGTGTGTGTCTCTCTCTCTCTCTCTCTCTCTCTCTCTCTCTCTCTCTCTCTCTCTCTCTCTCTCTCTCTCTCTCTCTCTCCATCTCTCTATCCAGGTGGGTCAGGCAGGAGGACCTGCAGTTGATGCTGTAAGTGAGGTGAAGTCTCGCCAAGTGGTTCTTATGTTTATGTTTGTGTTGGAGATCCTCCATGCCGCTGGTTATTCTTCAGCTACTCACTGTAGCTGTCCAGTAAAATATCGTGTGTCTCTAAATGTGGTGATTTTGACTTCTTCAGATGAACCGAACAATCCATTATGAGTTGAGGAAATCCTGCAACTTCCTCAGCTCAATGAAGTGGACATGTTGGAGTGACATGGTTTTCCTACAGGATATAGCAGACAGCATGCATTTCACCACTCACAATTCTCATGCAGACCATATAGATGATGTCATGTTCCCATCTTAATTGGTTTCCTGCAGAACTTTGCACTCTGTTTCTGTTTTTGTGCACTTTTTGTCTGAGCACGTTTTATTCTCGTACACACACGGTGTCTTGTTTCAGCCGGGTTGAACACGTGCTGATGATCCCCATAGAAGACGACCGGCCCTGCTTTATTGGTTGCTATGGGAACCAGGAAGCTAGTTAGTGATCTTTCACATCTTCTCCTGTTGTTTATTCGTGTGACACGGGAGACAGTCTTTCAGTCGAGCACATGTGTTTGGAAAGTATTGTACAAAAGCTGTATTTTAGGATTACTGCGAGTAAAAGCTGTACTTTGTCTGTGCTGATTGTATCTGTAAACACCCCCAAGAGTGTTATTTCTATAAGGGAGCATGTTGTGCAAGTGTTTTTGTGCCACATTTCAGTTGTAAAAGAATAAATTATATCATTTAGTTCGGTGAAAGTAGATCCAAATCAAGCTGTAGATACATTTCATGAAGAAATGTAGGTGTCAGAGTTTGATGCGGGGTGCAACATTTCCTTTAGAAATGAAGTGAAAGAAAATACTCCCAATGATATTCCCTTTCTCGGGACCTTGTGGCACGTGCCCATGAAGTTGTATTTGAGCAAATTGCCTGGCGATATAAGTGTGGCCTGTGATGTAAAACGTGTTGGGTCCCTACCCATAATCCCTTTGCATCGAGATTTGAACCCAGCCGCGCCCCGCTCCCAGCCGGGGCCCCGCGTCTCAAAGCCAGAGCTCGGCTGCTTCCAAAAGCCTCGTGTCAAAAAGCTGGTCAGCATTTCAAAGGACTCCGAACATTTCCGCGGAGACCGACGCCCACAGCCGCCGGCGGGCCGGTGCCAACATTCGCAGTTTGTGTTGGCTCCGCCAACGATCGTACAGAGAGAGGGATTCAGAAGTTGCCAAGCAGTGACTCGGTAACCTCGAAAAGTAGGAAAGAAGAAGCGACTTTTCGAAGACGTGCCAGGGATTTCTACTCATGACCACGAACATGGAGGAGGACTTCTTTCTTAAGCAGAGAGACATTCTGAGGCAGATATACAGTTTAGGCTTTGAGGAAATACTGTGGGGGCCATTTATGGCGTTTAGCATAGGAGTTGGATTTCAGCTTGATGCTCCGACACCACAATAAAGCAGACGTGTCTGTTAACATGTACAACCGTGATTATGAATGTACATTATTGTGTCTGTCTGTGCCTCACTGAGGGGATTTTTGTATTCATATGTGTGTCCTGCTCCATTCCAGGGAGCGTCCCGGGTGGTGACGGGTCTTAACAGCAGACGGATCGATGGTTGGGGACAGAGGCAGGGGTCGGCCGGTCCTCGGGGGTCCGCCGGTGACATCTCCTGCTGCAGCTCGCCGTCCGGCCAGCAGCTCGGGTCAGCTATCCCAGCAGGCCGTTCGCTCTGGCAGCAGTTACCAAGGTGACAGCATGTCAGCACAGCCCCGCAGCGCCGCTGAGGGCGGGAGGGGTGAGTCGGAGGGGAGCGAGCAGGGGGCCCGATGCATCACCAGCTCTGATGGGTTTGTCAATACTGCTTAGATCCAGGGGGAGCCGGGCCCGTCGTGACACACTGGGCCTCTCCAGAGAGCTAGCACACACACACACACACACACACACACACACACACACACACACACACACACACAACCACACATACACTTACCTGCAAACATACACAAGGGCAAGTATGCGCAAAAATAAGTATCCACATGTGTTTGCAACATATGCATTTTGGCTGGGAAGCAGTCACACACACACACACATTTTCACACCTGGATGCGCACATTTAGGTACAAACATACAAGAACGATGTGAAAAAAATGTACACGCATTTGCTTCCAATCGTGGGGAGACTCGTGCAGACACAAGCAGGACCCTTTGTCCCTATGATTAATACAAGTACCCCTGCAAAGATGAATACAGTCCAACATTCACATGGGCATTGTGCATGTGCAGCATGTGTATTTTGGCTTAGAAACACACACCATATATATGTGCATACATACCCTTGGTGCAGGACACACACACACACACACTGTGTGTTGTGGTCTCATTTGCACATCAACAGATTCACATTTTGGCACAAAAAAAGACATCAAATGCAAATCCCATTCATGAACAAACAGACACAAGCACATTGAGTTCTCTTACCTCCACTCCCTATTGAGACTTTCCCCAACCCTAACCAAAACCACCACATGCCTCACTCCACCCCAACCCTAAAATTAATCTCACCCTAACCTTAACCAAAACCCAAAGTGTCTCAATTCCATACTCCATCCTAACTCTGAGCAGGTTTTCAGTCTGTAGTATGTTCACACTGGAAAAGTTGCTTATCTTCTCATTTTTTTTAATTTATAATAAAAAATGAAGCTAACTAAAGCAGGTACCGTTGTTCCTAAAAGTTTTACTCAAAGCTGAAAAAAAAAAATCAAATTCAGGTCAGACAGAAATGTCTCACCTGAACTCAATGCCTCACTCTAAGAAAACGTAGAAATATTTGTAAAAAAAAAACATTTTGCTTCTTTCTGAGACATTTCATTGCCATCAGACGATGCATGCATTGAATAATTTCCTCTTCAAACAGTAAAGTGTGTTCATTTCTTGCATACTAACCGCAAAAAAATAGGATGCTATAGTGATTAGTGTATGTTCATGGACACAGCTCATGTCTTAACCCTG
The DNA here is from genome assembly GCA_016806645.1 of Ophiodon elongatus. Lineage (NCBI taxonomy): Eukaryota > Metazoa > Chordata > Actinopteri > Perciformes > Hexagrammidae > Ophiodon > Ophiodon elongatus. The sequence continues at coordinate 38,838 of JACSYO010001808.1, read as the reverse complement.
AAGTGGAATGGTTGACCTTGTGGGGACCTGGTTTTTCTCCACAAATGGAAAGTGGGTCCCCACAATGTCATTTATAGAGGTACATCTGCAAACACATCGACATACTGCGTGTGCACTTTAGCTTAGAGACACACACTGTACACTTGCACATACATCCACATAGCTGGATAGACACAAATGTATATATATATATATAATATATATATATATTTATAATTTGATTTTTTTTGTACATTGATATTTGAGCAAAAGAAAAAGAAAGACGTGAAAAATAAGTACATTCTCATCCCCTGCCCCCTCCACACACACACACAGCGATACACTCCTGACAGACTGATTGTTTGACTGCATGGATGCGTGGATTAAGCTGTTGGTGCAGGAGTCGAGAGCGAGCTGGCAGATAAAAAATGACTGTAGTGTGTGCTGCAGGACCAGGGAGAAAAGAGAGAGAAGGGGAGAGAGGTGAGGGGAGAGAGAGAGAGAGAGAGAGAGAGAGAGAGAAAGCACGCTCGGGCCGTCTGATTCTGTATCTCATTAACCAAAGCGAGACGGGGATTGGAAAAGCAGCCACGTTTTGGCTCAGAGCGGCTTGCAGTGTAACCATTTCTAGGCCGTGGATTTAATAGATTACTAATGATCGGCCACAGGTATTTCCAAGTTAGACATTAGACGCGGATGCCCAAAACGAGATCATTTGCTAATCCGCACATTTTCACCTCTGTGATTCTTAAAAAAACAAAAAACAAAACCACTTTGATATGTGAATAAGAGCAGCGTGTGCGTGTTTGTTGGGGTGTACGGGAGAAGGTTTACGGCTAATCTTGTGCCGCTATCTTGGTGTGGTGAGGTGTTGTAAGTACAGGGGGGAGAAGGTGTGAGGATATACGGAGCGCTCACGATACCTCATAGGCTCTATATCCAATCTGACCAATCCTCTTAGCAAGGGAGAGTTGAGCTTTGCCTCCCCAGAGAAGTCTCTTTTTCATTAAAACTATTATGTCAATGTTTAATGCCTGAGGAGGGAGCGGAGAGAGAGGGGGAAACATTATGACCGTGGCCTTGGCAGAGCGCGTTTTTGCTGCTAATGCCAGAGCACTACTGTCACTTTCTCGTGGTTGTTTTGAAACGACAACAATTTTCCACAGTAAAACCTGAGCTTTATAGGCGAATGCCTGATTTTAAACAATTCCACGTGCGGCTCCTAAATGCCCGTCTCCGGAACACGACTTACACATTAGCAAACACAGAGGTTGCTTGCACTCAAACACCGTTCGAACGGCTTCCGCTGCCGTTTAAAAGCTTTGCTCGATGAAATAAAAGTAATTAATTGGTGTTATACACCAAGGACATAATTATCTTTTCCAGTAACTGGCACATATTTAATTACCAGTAATTGTTCCCCGAGCCTTGTTCAAAAGTGTTGCGCGCCAGACAGTTCTGATATATTATACACTAATCCTGCACTTGATACTCAGTCAATTAGGAAATGTGTGTCAAAGAGCAATCATGTAAACAGCATTGTGGAACACACACACACACACACACACACACACATCCTTGTGAGACTCCTACGTGGGCTTTCGCCGGTGTCCGCACGCACAAACACACACACACAGACACACACAGACACACACACACGCAGACACACATCTGTCTCACTGCTCTGCACTTTGTTTTCCTCCTCAGGGTACGAATCCCTACCTATCCCCTTCCTTCCCAAGGTGTTAATGCCTGCCAGATTGGAGGAAAGTAATTTGAGATCATTTCGCAACAAAGGCCGCAGATACTGATTAACACGGGAGGCTACTTTCTAGCCAAGTGGCGCGGTCCCATTTAGAAGGAAAAAAAAGCGTCAGGAGCTAAATTTACTCCCCTGTGCCTCAGGGTGTGTGGGGCCAGAGGCTGCAGTGGGGGCCCTTGAACATGAGAACAGGGTTTAATAAGTAAACAGAAGAGGCAGAGAACAGTGCTTCTGATCAGGGCTTATTTGCCCGGCCGAGCCCCTGGTACGCGCTACTAGCTGATTAGCCCTGCCGATTGTACCTTGTAATTGCAGTGCCTTGACCCCCTCTAGGCAAATATTAGATTTTTAGCGGTTTAACCTTTCCAGTCGTCAGAGCGGGGTAAATTGCCCAACCAGATGTTAAGGAGCCCAGCGGTAGTCTGCAGCCCTTCTGATCAGCAGGGGGGGGAGAAAAAAAACTCACAGATTGAACCTTTTCTTTTTAATATTGTCTCAATTTCCTCTTGCCTTTCAAGCTGATTTCTCGCAGCGGTTTCCTTCCCCAAGAAATGCTCGTACTCCAATCCTCATCCCTTCCTCTGATGTCGGGTTACAAGCAAGACGTATTATTTAAAATCAGTCTAGTCACAGTCATTAGTGGGGGACAAATGATCAATGAGAAGATCAATGGTAGATATTAACCTAGCAACTAGTCTCTCAGTTCAATCACTCCAGCAATTTGTCACCTGGTGAGGTGCAGCACTTCTATTGAACAGGTCTTTTTGCAAAGGGTACAGGAGAAAATGCAACTTATTTACATGAAAGAGTTGTACTCCCTCCCCTTAAAATGCACCAAATGTGTATGCAGTTTGTCATTGTGCAAAAAATAGAAGAAAACAGCAACTCTCACTGTTGTTATTAGACTCATTTCCTCATCTAAAATGATCATATTTCAACCATAGCTTGCAACAGGCTGCCAAGACTGCTGCAGCTACACTTTGAATGCAACCACTTTGTCCGTCGTCCGACCAGGCGCAGATAGAAGATTCCCTTCTGAGGCGAGAGAACAACACATTGCAGACTAAGCGACGGGGTGGGTAGATGTCGTCAAACTGCTTCACATTCCGGCATGAGGTCAAGCGAGCAGCAATTATGCAATCCCATTCCTTCGGATAAAAAGCATTATTTGCCGCCAAAGTCCCTCCCTGTAATAAGGCGGTGATTGATGTGCGACTGCATGCGAGAGCTCGCTCGAAGCGTCCGTCCAGATGAAATGGAAACAATATGAAAACGCTCTGCGAAGGGTGGAATTTCCCCTGACTTTTTTGATCCAGTCCGGCATTTAAAAAATTCACACAGATATGTAAATCTCCCTCCACCGCAAGCCCAACAGCTGGGCCTGGTTTCCATCATTCTCTGCGAACCTGTAGGTGTCTGCGCAGCCAAAACAGAAATCCAAGGAGGTCACAGACACCGCTGGACAGATTAACATAAACCTCCATCGCTGCTTAATTTATAATCTTATATGTGGTTTAACCGCAGAACTTGATTACAGCGGGGAAAGCGCAGATGTGTATGTGCTTGTTCCCATAGGTGCTTTCTGTGTATTCATGCTTTGAGTCTATGGGCCTTTGGGGAACCGCTGCAGACTGAGACCATTATGGGAAACACTTTCAGGACAGGACAGGACGAGACCAGGATGGTGGAGGGGCAGCGGAAGTTTTTCTTGGGTCATTCCCAGACGTTTCTAGAGATCTCAGGTTTCTCCCCGTCCAGTGCCGGATCCAGATCCTCTTCCTCCCCGACGGGCCGGGCAGGGCCGGCAGCTGCGTCTCCAGGCCCCGGCTCACCCCGCATGTAATGGTTTCCTTCCTCCCCGAGCCTCTCACCTGAAAAAAAAAAGAGTCGGATGGAAGAAGGGGAGGAAAATAGTCATCTTTTCATCCCAGAGATGGACTGAAGTAACCCTTCAGCTGGAGAGGAAACCCAACACGGCCTCGAGCCCGCTGTCTGAGAGGACAGAGAGGAGAGGGCATGGGGGAAGGGGGGGGCGGGGGGCAACCAAAGTGGTTCCATGTGGGACATGGAAGTGAAGTCTGGGAAAGGCCGAGATCGACACCCTGAACACCCCTCCCCCTCCGTCCCTACCTATTAAAAAAACACCTTACAGAGTCCCATCGCCGTGGACACCAACGACTTTCTTCTGATTAGAGTATATGAATATAGGAATATAAACCTGTGAGATGTCTATGACAACTCTTATCTGCTGCTGATCATACGACACAATCAAAAGCTCCAGAAGAACTGAATCTTGGGATGGATTACTCAACGGACCTAGCGGACAAAGGCCCAGGGGCCCAAAGTGTCAGGAACCCCCCCCCCCCCCCACCCCGGCCTTCACCGACAGAATGTCACTCAAAGAGACACAAACCAACCAGGAAGAGACTCAAAATGACCACAAAGAAACACAAAACCACTACAAAGAGATCCGAAACAGCTGTGAAGAGACACAAAGAGACGAAACTATGAAAAGGAGCAAAACATTTACAAAGTGACACTAAACAACCACAAAGAGACACAAAACCACAGAGCGATGCGTATGATGACTATAAAGAGATGCAAAACAACAACAACAAAAAGAGGATGAACAACTTTTAGATCTGTGTGCCTAACTCCTGGGAGAGGAGCCTTTTGCATGTCTGTGGTCATTGTCTCATAATGTTTAATTTAAAGCACTTTAAATTACCTTTGTGTTTTCTGCTCTGTGCTTTGTCTTCTTTCGGGGTCCTTCTATTTGATTTTATTCTACTCTGTTCTCTTCACTTAGGTTCTTTGGTGTCCTACACACTTCTCTACTTTGGTTTTCCTTCCTGCTCTATTCTGCTCTTCTTTTCTGTGCTGTTTTTTGTTTCAGTGGCGCATTTTGCTCTCTGTGTTGTATCCTGTATTTATTTGCATGGTGTGCTTGTTCTATTTTGTTCTCACTTTTTTTCTGTTCCAGTCATTTTTGTTCTATTTCTTTCAAATTCTGTGCTCCTTTTTTTTTTTTTGTTGATGCTATTCAAAACTGTGCCCTTCTATTAGGTTCAGTCACAGTCTGCTCCGTTGTGACTGTTTTCTGTTTTAATATGAAACTTCCAGGACAGAAGCAGCAGCAGCTCCAGTCTGTTCAGGTAGCTTTCTCCCCCTGTGGAGCCGCTCTGAGGAGGAGGCCTAATATCTGCAGACATCTATGGCCGCCGCCCAATCTGTTGCACGCTCCATTCATTTCACGCACTGCCAGAAGTGCTTTGTAATTATCCTGATATTGATGAAGGCTGATTCCAGCAGGTAATCGCTGGCAGTTCAGCTGTTTTTACGCATCTCAGCGAAATGTCTCTATCCATTACCAGTGGCAAATTAATTTCCACTCAATGACCATACTTGTTGATCATCTACCAATTGGTGTGTATGTGTGTGTGCGTGTGTGTGCGTGCGTGTGCGTGTGTCTGTGTGTGAGTGAGAAGAGGGATGAGTAATCCCTGCAGAGTTCTGAACCATAGCATATAACTTGGTTTTCCTCACACAAAGATAACTTTGGGTGTTAGCGTGACACTACACACAGTGGCCCGTATGCACACTGATGCATGTGCTTCAGTATTATTATATATTATATACATAGTTTAATTGGCAGCACTCTATATTATAGTAATGGCACAGTAGCAATACAAATTATAACAATAGAGGTGTCATTATTATAGTAGCCGTATTATGCTAGCAAGGAAATAGCACAGAAATTCCAAGAGAGAAACGTAAATGTGAATGAAAATGAATGTGGAGCGATGAAATTGAATAGAAAAAAGTGAAGGGAATAAGAATAGACATGGGAATAGGAACCGGAATCAGAGTGGGAGTACAATGGGGAAAGAAATGGGAATAGGCAAAAGAATAGAAATTATATTATGAATAGGAATGGGGAAGTAAATGTGAATCAAATGTAAAGGAAATGGAACTATAGAGAGGAATAAGAAAAGAAATGGGAAGAAAAGTGCATAAGAAAATGGGCGTAGGAATGGGAATAGAAATAGGAACAGTAGCAACAATAGAAATGGTGAAGGAAATGGGAATAAAACAAGGAATAAGAATGGATTTGGGAATAGAAATGTGAATTTGGAATATGAATTTAGTTTGTGTGTGTACAGGTGAGGAGTACTTGTTTTGATTTACTCCGATTTACTTTTGCAGATTGACGCCTCAGCATTTACAATGCTATTCACTGTAAGATCAGTATCATAAAGACGCAGCTAAGTATATTAAAGATGTGTGAGTCCTAGTACAAATGACCGCTCTTACTTAAACACCATTTCGACATCTGGCTGTGATGTATTGTGGCGTATTGGAGATCCCTTCCACCACCGAGGGTAAATAAATACGCCTTAAAAGAGTAAATGAGCTTGAGCAAAGTGGCCCTTTGAGTCCCCATGTTTGTGGAGCAACCATAATGGATTCTTTAGAGCCGTGAACGGTTTATAGGCATGACAGCCATGTTTCGGCACGATGGGCTTATCCCTACGCAAGGCGCTAAGGATATTAGGGAATCAGCGTAAAGCAGCATGGAAATGATGACTGGAGCAAAGCCTCAGCTCGCTGGTATTATAAGCCCTCAATTCTCCAGCACTCCATCCTTGGGAAAGAGGGGGGAAGGAGCGGACTTGGACTTGGCACAGCTCCACGGTGTGATATCCTCCATTATTTCTTGCTCCATCTCTGTTTTCGCCGTACAATTAAAAGGATGCTGCGCAATCTGGGGACGGGGCAAATTTGAGGGGAGGTCACTGTCGCCCATCGCGGTGTTTCCTTTCTAAGGCGGTGCCGGAGCCCCTGTTGTCCATATGGAGATCTGTCGGAAGAGTTGGACGAGAGCCAGCCCTCTAATGCCTGGCACGGAGCTGCAGCCTCATATGAAGCATTGATGGCACATGCCAAGCATGAAAACAGACGCCCATAAGGTTCCCTAAATTAAATCCCTTTACTTTGACGTCACAGCACTGTTTTCCCTGCAAATTCATCACTTTTACGCGCGACTGTCAATGTTTGGTTCTCATTCACAAAGTATATCATTTTCGTTCGCAAAACAGCGACTTGTGTAATGAATACGTTGCAGCCATCGTATGTTTCAGGGTTTACCCAAGTCCACAGTGAGCTCACCGAACGAACATCTCCACCCAGTACACCCACGGTGGCTCGCCTGTCAGGGACGGGCCACAGCAGAAGGATGATTAATGTCCCACCTCTCACCCCCCACTGTAAATTAGAGAGCGTGGGTCGAAACTATTTTTCTTAGTGAGCAGCACGCTTGTGGCTAAAAAACGGGGCAAACACTGTTTATCATCTGCCTGACGACAGCCCTCCTCGGGGCAAATTAACCACGCGGCCATATCGACTGGCACGGGCCGGGAGTCAGTGCCCCTTCACTTTGATTAATCTCCCCGCGTTCCTGTTCCAACTCTATCAAAGTAATCTAAGTGAAGACACACAGCATTGATCTGTAAACACAGCATACCACTGTGCCGAAAACACACACACACACACACACACACACACACACACACACACACACACGCACACACGCACACACGCACACACACGCACACACTGTGAGGGAAAAACAGCCACAGCAACTGGAGCTTCTCCTCAAGTTATGATCAACCAAAGGAAGGTTATTTGCATGCATTATGATTGGCAAACATATCGTAAATGTAGAGGATGAACTAAAATTTAAAAAAAATCCAGATTTGCAGATAGAGGGTCAGTTTGTGACTTGTAAGTCAGAGACAATAATTTATTGTATTAGAGAAGAGCAGAGAACAAAGGTACATTTGTAGGATGCATATGGTGCTTTAACAAGTCTAAAAGGTCATATAGGTCCCCAAAAGAAAATATCTTAATTCTGTTTAAGGCAAAACATTGTTTGTTTTTTTCAATTTAGAGATTTTTGGCTATTTCGCTTCCATAACATGTCTTCTTTCAGACAAGTGGAAAGAAAACATTCAAAATACACATTCAGGTGTATTTTTGATGCAAATAAACACATAGGAAAACCTTTGTAGTCTTTTTTTTAATGATTACTTCTGACCCACTAAATTTATTAAAGGGTGAAAATCAAACATGAACTTGAGACTTAAATATTTCCCCACTTCTTCTAAGCATCATTGACTGGGACGTGAAGAGAAAGCACGATGACATGGAGGCAAAGAAGAAGATAGATAGGCACCTGACCTTCTGCTGCAACATCAACAGAGGGAAAGAAGAAGACGTGTAACACTCTGAGGTCTGCACGGCCCTCAACCATGGAGGAACGAGGGAAAGTTTGGTGAAGGTGGCAGCCTGAGCTCATTTATCCAAGAAATCCACACAAAATGTTGTGTTAATCCATCTCTGCACTGCCCGGCAAAGACTGCACCACATATGCAAAACAATCTGTTTTATGTGTAGCCTTGCCAACGTGTTTGGCAGACGGTGACTGAGCATTTTTCATTGTGTTATTTCTGATAACTCATGTGGATCGGCTGCTTTAAATCCTGTGGCGTGACACTTACAGTACCCCTGTTATTGTCAGTGATTTTTACATGGAAGACAGATGGTGCTCACATGCAGCTCGCATTAAACCGGACGGGGCAGAGCCTTACAAGTGCAACGTTATTGGGTCTCTGGGGTCAAAGTGGTTTCAGAGAGTTGTTTGTTGGTGGGACTTGCTCGTGTGCACACAAACGTGATGCACGACATGGTGATTTTGTGGTGTCAGTCAACATATTTTTGCTTAATTATATTTTCCCTACAAATTTCTGATGGTAAAGAAGTGATCTTAGCCTTTATTTAATTTTTTTAAACCTGTATACAAACAAGTTTTGAGTAGTTTAAGAAATAGGCAATGGCTGTTGTGAATTTATGACCTAAAAAAAAAGGACATGAGGAATAGTTTTAGTGTCCCGGATCACTGCAGATTTAGCTTTTAGCTGCACCATGTGGTCAGCATGTTTTGAATTTCCATCATCTTGCTGAAAAACACACGGTTTAAATGAGTTTGACATTGTGATGTGATGCGAACTGATAAAAAAAGCTGTGTAATTGAAGCAGCAAATACATCACAATACGCAATTGTTTTAAAATGTTCTGTCCTTCAGACATTTTTACTTGGCTCATTTGTCACTTCAGGCAGATTATGCAACTGTGTGGTCTGCTGTAATGTGGCTTGAATTAAACCAGTTCCTTCTCTTCTTCATTTTTGTGCTGTTTCTGTTCATGTATTTTTCTAAAGCTGTTTTATAATCCTTTTTCATTTCCCTTGAATACATTTCTACATTTCCTTTCCATAGCTGGTGTTTTTTTTTATCTTTATATTTTCCCACAATGTTATATAAAACAGACTGTCATGATCATTTGAAGTTATATACAGAAGTGATATACAGTGGTTGCAGATTACGAATGTGTTTATGGTGGCTCAGGGTTTAGTATTGGTCTTTTGTTTTATTCTCTGTAAAGAATATATCAATACATACATCCTTATTCACAGTAGCCAAACTTAATGTTGGCTTTATTTAAAAAAAAAAAAAAGTTAACATGATGAATGACAGTTTTAGTGGAGGAAAAAAATAAAAATAAACTATAACTATATAGCAACGATTGTTTGGCGATGTATAGCTCTATTTTCTGAATATTTGTTTTAATTTGTATTGATTTATATGTATGAAATAATGAATAACAGTTTTAATGAGAAACAAAAGAAGAAACTAAATTATAACTATATAGCAATGCTTGTTAGGCGATGTATAGATTTACATTACATACATATACATTTGTTTTAATTTATATTTTTTATTTACATTTATGAAAGAATGAATAACAGTTTTAATGAAACAAAAAATAGAGAAGGAATCGGTAGCTAGTTTTTTTTTTAATATTTGTTTAAATTTGTACTTCATAATTCACGGCACTTGTTTATGACGTGCGACAACTTCCGCCTCTGACGTCATCGCTGTCAGACAACATGGCGGCGTCCTGTGTTCGCACCGTGGGATCGATTTTCGGGAAATGTGGGAATTGCAGCGCGAGTTTAAACGCAGTCACGTCGCAGTTGAGTCGACAGGTGAAGTGACAGTTTACCTTTTATAAAAGTACAAAGTTATGTTGATTAAACAAGCGGGAACTCGTAGAAATAGACCGGAATAGAGCAACACTGACGTCCTTGAGTTGTTGTTCTGATCGCCGCCAGCTTAGCTTGACGAATATCGGAATTTACACTCCAACAACGCCGCGTTTAGTTTTACCATAGTGTGATAGACTTCAGGGTGTCTTAATTTATATTGTTAAACCCTTATCCAGAGTTCGGCTGGTTGCTCCTTCAGTTTTTTATCATAATAACCGCTCTTTTAACTCATTCTCAGGTCCTGAGCAGGCGGATATGCGTGAGCTCGGCCCTCCGGAGGAAGAACCTGGCGGCCGCGGGGCCAGAGAAGTTCACGGTGGAGTTCATCCAGAAGCAGGTGGAGGAGTTTAACATTGGGAAGCGGCACCTGGCCAACATGATGGGAGAGGACCCCGAGAACTTCACCCAGGAGGACATAGATGTGAGGGCTTTGCTGCACACACAAGAGAACCATCTCTGTGATCACATTGTGGCCCAGAATTAAGCACTTCTTTTTTATTACAGATCTTATGAAACTTCTTTTAAAATCATGGTAACTTGTGCTGAACACATAACCTGCTCCGGAGCTCTTTGCATGAGTCGTTGGATAATATTAGACAAATATGAAGAAGTTAAAGTCTTAATCCAGACTAAAAGCAACACAGTTTAAACTGACAAATGCAGAAAGGAAAGATGGCAATAAATCAGCAGACGTATAATATAAATAATGTATAATAAACTAACAGATTTATTATATCACCGTCTCATCTAAAGCAAAATACATCTGACTGTAATTACATGCGTGTATTCCGTTATTAATATTTATGTTCTGTGAGTGATTGTAAAGTATTATTATTATTATTATTATTATTATTTGTTTGCCCCCAAGTGTGTTTCACACCGCTGGGGCTGCAGCTGAAAGATTAGGCTAAAATATTGTTGAACAAGTCAAGAGATGGAAGTGTCTTTATTCTATAAGAAAACATCCAAGCCAGACATCAACATAATTAAATGCATTAATGTAATTATAGTCAGATCTATCAAGCTGTCCTTCCTGCATTTTCCAGTTTTAACTGTTACTCTCAGCCTGACTGTGTAACTTCTTCCTATTTGTCTAATATTATTGTTTTCTCTATGCTTGTAAAATGACTCTGTCCTCTGGCAGCGGACTTGTTGCTGCTTATCTTCATAATGTGCTACAGTAGTAAGAGCAGAATCCGTTGAATCTTTTAAGTGGGCAGATTGAACATGATTTATACGAACACGTCAACTGACATGTACCATTTAAAAGATACGGCTGGTGATAGTGGTTGTTTTTCTTATTGTCAACAAATCTCATTAAAACTAACACAACTATTGTTGTCAAAAAAAATGTAAACACACACCAATGAGCCTGTTGCAGTGGGTGACATGTTCCTTTATTACACACACACACACATACATACACACACACACACACACACACACACACACAGTAGTTTATTTTGACTGTAAATACTCACCAGAACACCAAATGTGGATTAATCCTCCACTGAAAATAGGCCCCACCAGTTGCGCTACTTACTCCTGTTTGTGTAACATTTGCTAAAAACTACGATGACCAGCTGTTTTGAGGAAATAACCAATAGGCCGGTAGCTGAGTGACACAGACGGGCTCGGATAGTTTGAAGGTATTGAGACGTGAACTAAAACATTCCTAATTTTTGTTGACGATAAGAAATATTCCGCTTTTGTGGTCGCATAAGGAGCACTATAAGTCTGACGGAGGCCATCTGTTGTATCATTCTATTGCCTTATTGTACGTAGAAAGGGCCCCGGTGCAGTTGGAGTTTCGTAGACGGTCTCAGGTGAAGCATCGGGCAGGTGGGGCCACCTCTGGCTAATCCGCTGAGTCGGGGATATTAGCAACGCCTTCACACACATGCTTGTTCCAGATTTTGGCAATACATCAGCCCTCACGGCTCCAACCGTTTAACTTGATTTCCCACTACCCCGTCCCCCGGTGGTCCCCAGTGGTCCCCCCCCCCCACACACATAATGAAGAGAGCTGTCGACACCAGGCTGTGAAAGCCGAAGCGACGGCGAGTGGCCCCAAACTCAGATGTGTGGAGGGAAAGGGGAACATGAGGGAGGAGAGAGGGGCCCGATGAATCCCTCCGCCCCGGCTCCTCAGGTGTGAAGTGATGAAGACACTCACAAAGAGCTGTACATTTCTTTAATGACTGAACAAAACTGAATCTAAGAGAACTTAAATCCACAACAATATTGATAATTGAGTCATTATTTTTGTCTTTTGTCAAACAAAATACCAAAACATTGTCTTTGTGTGGTGGTTTTGTTTAATGTCACTGTAAATTAGACATCTGACGAGACATCTCAAGGGGAAAAGTAAATGATTCATGAATTAATTAATGTAAACAGTAGTCGACAGTGACTAATCTTTAGTTATGAATGACCATAGAAATTAAGGCTGCAGCTAAAGATTGACATCGTTAATTAGTCAGGTGATTACTATTTAGATATATTAATGAATCCTTTTGTCGAGTAAAATATTAGAAAATATATATATATTTTTTTTAAATGGCCGTAGTGATTTTTCCCCGGAGCCCAGTTGTTTCAGCCCATAACCCTAAAATAAAAACAATTTGATTATTTCACTTGTCGATTAAAAAGAAAATGAACTGTCAATAATTCAAAGAATTTATTATTTGTTTAAGTAATTTATCAAGCAAAAAATAGGATTGTGATTTGATGCTTTGTAGTGTTTTTATATGATCATAAACCAAATATCTTACTTAATTTTTTGTAGACCATTTCAGACTTTTTAGCTTTTATTTATTTATTTAGTTATTTATTTATTTTGCCCGGTCTTCCGGGTGACGGTTGGACTCTTTCCTCCTCTGTCATTCCGCTGTCGCCCCTCAGGGATCTCTGGCATATTGTGCCGAGGCTCAGGGGACACACAGGTGTGTCTTCATCTGTTCCCTGCTTCCCTCTGCCCGTCTTTCCCTTTTCCTCTTTTCTTTTTACCCTTTACCTTCTCTGCCTGTCTCTCACACCTTTACCCACACACACACACACACACACACACACATCTCTCGACCAGCCCCTTTCTTCCTGCTTTCCGTCGTTCTGACAACCTTAAAGGCAGCAACCTGTTCCCTCCTCGCAGCACCTGCTGCCTCACTAATTGAACCGACAGAGAGGAAGGAAGAGGAGGAAGAGGAGCGGAGAGACGGAGGAAGGGAAGAGATGAACAGACTGTCTTGATGAGTGTGGCGGGGCCAACACACTTTCTGTCTCCCTTCTCTTCTCTCACGCACACATCTACAGCGCCATCTGTAGCCCTGCTAATAACACGGACACACACACACACACACACACACACACACACACACACACACACACACACACACACACACACACACACACACACACACACACACACAGAGTAGAGGATGAACTTGGAGTGAACTGTTGGATGTCCACAGTGTCCTCTGCTCACTGTCAACTAGGCCAGAAACTTGTGCCTTTTTCTGCTTGTTTTCTCCTCTAACTCTCCAGTAACACACACACTCTCACACACACTCTCACACACACACTCTCATACTCACACTCGCTCGCCTTTTCTTGAACCCGCCAGCAGCCTGTGCCTCCTCCTTGTCGCTTTCGCTGTCGTCCATCGGTGTGACCTCCGTTGTTCGGACATGTTGTCGCGGTCTGCCGTCGACGCGTCTCTCAAACTGCCATTTCTCTTCCCCGTTACTTATTCATTTATTTCCTTCCTTCCCACCAACAGAGGAGCATCGCGTACCTCTTCCCCTCCGGCCTGTTTGAGAAGAAAGCCCGGCCCCTCATGAAGGTACGTCTCTGTGGGTCAGACGCTTATGAACTTCACTTTCCTATGGTCGTGTGAGGCTGACGTTTACGTTTAAAGGCTGTAAATTCTTTGATTTTGTGACATAAATTCCTCTCAAGTTAATGCAACAATGGCTGATTGTTCAATTTAAGCCAATATCTATCAACCTTTTTTTAATCTACAGGGACTCAATTTCCATAAACAACACGAATGCTGGGTGCTAAATAGATCATACATTTCATGGATATTAAGAATATATATGCAAATATTTGCTGTTAGGTGCTGAATTCACCCTTTGTCTGAGAAATACACTTTTATTTTCATGCTTGAAGATTATTATTATTATTATTATTCTCTAGATAATCCTCAGGAAAAAGCCCATAATGTGTATTTCTCTGTCCTGCATGTTTTTATTTGACCTCACACCAAATCTCCTCTGATTTCATTTCCAGCACCCAGAGGAAATATTCCCCAGGCAGAGAGGTATGTAATCTGTTCTAATTAAAAATGTTTCCAGAGTTGTGGGTTCTTGTGTGACCCGATTGCCTGTCCTGTCTTTAAAGCGGTCCAGTGGGGTGCAGACAGGCGGCCGTTCCACTTCCTGTTCTACACCGGCAAACAGTCCTACTTCTCCATGATGCACGTGAGTACTGCAGGCTGAAGCACAAAGCACCACTGTCAGGTCTTTATGTGAGGTGGAGGTAAATCTTCATCCAGCTCGAGTCCCTAGTCCCCCCCCCCCCCTCCCCTCACCTCCCCTCCTCTCCTCCTGGACCCTCGGGTCATATCCTATTCAGACGGAGTGAGTCGAGAGAAGGCTGCGCTGTCCCCGAGGAGCGCCAACGTCAGATCCTCTTTTCCACATGGAGAGCTACAGCTGAATAGAGCCGGGGTGAAAGAGAGGTGGGAGATTAGAGGAAGGTGAGCCGGAGGGAGAGAAGGAGGGAGAGAAGGAGGGAGGGAGGGAGGGAGGGAGAGAGGGAGAGAGGGAGGCGTCTAAGGTAGTCCGCTTTAAAGGAATACCTGCCTCCACCTGAGCTCCAGAGGTGGAGAACCAGTGTTATAATATCACAAAACATGCTTCTTCTCCAAACAAACATAATGTCAAAAGTCACGGGAAGAGCACTTTTAAATAAGAAGGAAAATAAGTTAATAAATAATATAATTTAAAAACAATGAAACAAAATATAATAGTATTTTTAATCATAACAATAATACTGTTGCTTGTATAACTTCAGCTACAAAATGTCTTTATGATTGAGAGTATGGTACATGTTACAGTTGCATGCAGTCCTCTTTACTGTATTTTTTACATACCTTTTAGTTTCTGTTTAAAAGGCCCAGCCAGTGAGGAGATGATAGAAAAGCCTTGCTTGTGAGATGTTGAACAACAATAATATCTATATTTCACTGACTGCAGAACAGATCTAGTTTAAAAGTCTTACTACGCAGGTCTGTGATGGGCGATACATGGAGAGAAGGGTAAACAGGCAGCAGAAAGAAAAAAGGGGCTTACTTGTAAGATTATAAATAGTTTTTTGATTTTAAAAAAAAAAAATTTTAGTCCTTTTTTAAAACCAAAAGAACCAACAGGGGGCACCAAACATCCAACACTGGGCGTCTCGGCGTGATGAGAACATTAAAGGACGTTTAAGTTTGTAATTTGAACGTAAAAATGATAAACTACATAGAACCCACTGAGCTCCCGTACATAATCATGCAGTCGTGTGTTGGGTGAAATGAAACGATGTGTGGTGGGTTTTTGTGTCCGGGATCAAAATCGTGTTTGAGGTGTGGCGCGTCTGGCTTGTCAGGCTTTTGTCCCGCCACGGGGAAGGACTCCTCCATGGGGATTTTGGGAGGGAGGGGGGGGGCGTGAGGGGGGGGCGGGTAGTTGACGGGAGGGGGAGAAGGGGGAGCCGCTGCACCTCCTCCTCCTCCTCCTCCTCCTACTCCTCCTCCTCCTCCTCCTCCTCTTCCTCCTCCACCTTGTTGTTGTTGTCACACGCTCAGCTGTTCCCTTCCTGTCTGACCTTGTTCAAAGACGTTTCACAGAAGAGAGGCGTGTGTCTGTATCTGAGACGCAGAGCGGGGTGTGATCTCTGAATATTGGTCCCAAGCGCTCGCTTCTTATGTATACACACACACACACACACACACACCATTGTGCCCTGCAGCTGCAATCTGCACCCCCTGCTGCTGGATTAAATAGGTATGTCAGACATGTCTGAGAGCTCATTCTGCAGGTTTGCATGATTGCAGGCTCAAACACTCCCTTTTGCACTTGTGTTTTATTCTCCTTCCACCTTTCCACTTCCTGTTTCCTCTCCCTTCCTTCCTTCCTTCCTTCCTTCCCATCTTGTGTCCATTTCCCCAAACAAACACGTACACACACACACACACACACCAGGAGTGTTTCCAGGAGGGGGCAGTGGCGTGTGGAGCAGCGTGCCCCGGTCGGCTGCTCTCCTCTGGCTGTTGTTGGGCTCAGCCAGCGTGGCACATTAACCCGCTCGCTGCTCCACTGAGCCCTTTATGGCCTCCACCCTGGGGAACCTGGAAACACACCTTCCCCTCTCCCCTCGAAACCCCCCGGGCTCATCGAGTGCATACGCGACACCCAGGAGTAGATGCCCCTACCAGAGAGCTTCTTCTTCTTCGTGGCGTTGAAAGGCGCCGTCCTCTCGCGGCTGAAGCCCAGACCGCGGAGGCCTCGCCGCGCATGTAAAGACGCTTTGGAGAGGAGGAGTGGAGCTCTCGCTGTCTGTCTCTGTAACAGCCTCGACTTAAATGTATCCAGATACTGGCCCTCTCCTCTTTCATCCAGCCAATCCATGCGAGTTATTCCTCGCCACTGTTGTTCCCAGTGTTTGCAAACGTGTAACGCAAAAGCTCTTATCCAAGGCCCCCCCCCCACCCCCCCCTCCTCCTGCTGCCTCTTTTTTCATGATTTTCTATTACGTTTTCTTTTTTATATTGCAAAGAAAATTGGTTTTTGCTTGATGTTTGCTTTTTTATTTTTTTATTCCCCCCCCTTGCCTGCTCCTCACGTACCCCTCCGTCGCTGGTCGGAGTGGCAGCGGATTAGCCACACTCTATCAAGAAGGAATTAAGCAAACATCTGGTGAATAATTGACGGGGAAATGAGTTCTCACCCAGGCACTGGGTGGCTGAGGTGGGGGTGCCCGCCTCGGGGACGTGACCGGCATGCCCACCCTCCCCCCTCCCTCCCTCCCTCCGTCCGTCTGTCTGTCTGCGCCCATCGCCGTGACACACTCCCCCCGGGGCGATTCCCGACGAGAGAGTGATCTAATGACGAGTGAGCCCGAAACTGTCCTGTCATTTCTTTAGTTCGGTGTTTCTGCTTTTCTTTCCAGCTCCGCTTCAGGCCAGATACAGACACAGGTGCCCGGGAGACAAGACGCCATCAATTAATTTACACACGCCACATCCGGAGGGCTTCCATATTCATTTTCCCAAACAATACTATAGGAACTTTAGTTTCAAACTAAATTAATCAGCCCAAATAGTTATAGAATAAATGTGAATTAAAAAACAAATTTTCTTTTTCCATGCTTTGAGACGAAGTCAGTAAACTTAAACACCAGAATATCAAAGGATTTTGTTGAAACATTTCATGGAAACTAAACTTTTATAGTTTGTACAGCACTAAAGAGTCCAATAACCCTGACAAACGTGTGTGTGTGTGTGTGTGTGTGTGTGTGTGTGTGTGTGTGTGTGTGTGTGTGTGTGTGTGTGTGTGTGTGTGTGTGTGTGTGTGTGTGTATACACACACACACACATTTCCCAATGTAAACACATTAAATATAGTCCGGCTCCACGTCTCATCTGGTCGGAAAGGGCCATGCATGAAGGGTTTCCACCAGGCGCGATGCCAATTTAGACAAGGCCCTCGGCCAGCCCCATGGATGGCTAGCTCGCCCTGCATGGCTGCTTCTGCTGCGGGTTTGAGGAAAAAGCAAGTTCTCCTGGTGTGCCCCCTCCCTCCACCCCCCCTCCCCTCCCAAATTCAATTGTCCTACCTTGTTAAACTCCATTAATGTGGGGATGTACCGTTTGGGGATGTGGCGTGTGTAGGAATGTGTCACCCTGAATGTTGTGCGTCTCTGGTGAATCTTCCAGGAATTGTACGGCAAAACCCTGAAGATACAGAAGTACCAAGATCGCCTGCGAGCCAAGGGCCTCTTCTCCAAGGACAACAAGCCCATGTAAGTGGAGGGTCACCTCTCGTCCCGAAACATTGCAAAGAGATTAGTCTTCCTCGGCGCTCACACCGTGTGTCTGTCTCCGTCAGCTCTCTGGGCACCAGCAGGTGGCTCACAAAGGAGGAGCTGGAGGCGCTGCTGGTTGAGGACATCTCCACTCATGACGTAGGAAGTCCTCCTCTCGTTTCCTCGTCCGTCACATCTTTAGATTCTCCGCCGCGTCTTCCAACACTTTTTTATTTGTTCCATGTCCTCTTCAGTACGCTCGCTTCATCCAGCTGATGGAGCACCTGCTGTCCATGCCCTACTGCACCACCGAGCAGGACTTTGTCCTGCGTCACCGCCGGCAGCTGGAGGTCCTGTCCAGCAAGCAAATGGTGCCGACGCTGGAGCGAGACGAGAGGGGCGTGGCCTTCAGCACCGCAGACGGTAGATAATATATATATATATATATATATATATATATATAAAAAAAAAAAAAAAAAAAAAAAAAAAAAAAAAAAAAAAAAAAATATATATATATATATATATATATATATATATATATACGCACACATTGACTGGCTTCTATAAGCCCCCCACTGATGGGGAAATGGGTTTACGTTGTGTTTCTCAGACAGATCTCTTTACATTCACTAGAAAAGGCCTAAAAAAAAGAGATTATGTCAGAAGATTCTCCGTAACATCATCGTTGGAAATCTAAATGGAGAAACAAACTCGGGATGGCCGGGTACAGATACGTTCGCCTCTGAGCTTGTCAAGAGAAAAATACAACTTTGTCTTTTTTCTCAGTCTTTTAAAACGGACACAGAAGATAAACAAAGGTCCACATGTTTGTTGCCCCCTTAAATATGGCAGAAGTGTTTAAAAATAAAAGATAAACCCCAAAATATAACTCAAGCCAAGAACATCGGGTCTAAGGAGAAATTACTTTATTGATGTTCCCCTGGAATGAAACCAGATATTTTCTCTCTCACCTCCTGCTGCACTTCATGGGCACCAAAGTTCAGCCTTAATGTAAAACATTTGATAAATGTCTCCATAAATGTCCAACTAAACACACTTTTGAATCGGTTTGCCCCCGCTGTTGGAAAACGGAGATAAAGGTGTGTCTTTTTTCTTTTTTCTTTCAGGTCGGAGGAAGACGTCGACCTCCTCTGTGGTTCTTCGAGACGGCGGCTCCGGACGCATCGCCATCAACGGCAAAGACTACCTGCACTACCTCTCCGTACTCCAGGACAGGTAGGAGGGGTGTGTGCGTGTGCGTGTGTGTGCGTGTGCGTGTGTGTGTGCGTGCGTGTGGCTCTCCACATCACAGGCTCTCTACATCGCAGGCTCTCTGCCGCCTCATTCGCAGAATCCTTAAAATGCAAGACATGATGTCCTCCCCTTCAAGAAAAAAAATTAAAAAGCAGCTTTTTCACTCTTCACAGCGTCGCCTGTTTTTTATTTATCTCCTTCTAGTAAGTTAATTACACAGTTGAGTGAGTGTGTGTTGGTGTGTGCGTGGATGTCCAGAGCCGGTGTTGTCACGCAGGCTGAGGACGAGCTGTAATTGGAGCAGAGAGGTGACAATTGACTTTGTCAGCAGCCATAGGCCATTCAGCCTGAGACGCCATCCAGAACACACACACACACACACACACACACACACACACACACACACACACACACACACACACACACACACACACACACACACACACACACACACACACACACACACACACACACACACACACACACAACCTTATCCTTTTCCTGCTGAGTCAGAAGTTACTCTGTAATATGTGGTGGTGAGATTGTAAAAGAAAGCTTTTCACAGCGCTGGGATCCTCTCTGCTTGTCTAAAAAGTCACCCAACCGGACATTAAATTAGCTAAGCCTCTGCCGTTGATACCACTATCTGTTAAATAGCACACACTCCTGCTCGGCCCATTCACTTCATTCTTTTTTTTTTTCTTCATTATTATCTCCCGGTCATTTTCTCCCTGCTCCTCTTTTCCCCCCGCTGGCAGAGAGCAGCTGATGTTCCCGCTCCAGTTCATGGGCATGCTGGGACGCTTCGACCTGGAGTGCACCGTGAGCGGCGGCGGGCGGTCCAGCCAGGCGGGGGCGCTGCGGCTCGCCGTGTCCCGCGCCCTGCTCAGCTTCCTGTCTGAGGGGGAGGTGGAGACCATGAGACAAGGTGGGTCTGTGTGTTTGGATCTCCTTCGAACAGGATCTCCTGCTCCCTGTGTTTTATGATTCTATTTCTTATTCATAATTGTTTGTCTTTCTTTCCTTTAAAAGGACTTGAGAACAAAGTTCATGATTATTAACAATTATTTCCCATAGCATACCATAAATGTTCCCTTCCTTCCAACCAGGTTTGAAATTCAACTCGCATTTAGTTCTCTTTGTAGGTTTTTTTTTTTTTTTGGTATAAGAATTATATATCATGATTAGGTATTCCAACAGAAATAGCTCATTAATGCACCCAGTCAGATCTCAGATGTTGGTGAAAAGTGAAATTATATTAAATCAATCACTGACTGGGAAGCAGCAAAGCCAAAAACTAACATTTATAAAATGGGCAGTGCACTATTTGTAGTTTATTAATGTGGAAAACAACATGCAAAATGAACCTTTTTAAAGTAACAATAAAAATCACCCGTATAGGTTTTCTTTCTTCTCCATTTGATGTATTTTAGTTTTGTTTACGTGATGCTGGGAATTCTCTCCTTTGCTCGTAGTCCTCTGGCTACCTAACTGTGGCTGACAGGTTTACAGCTTTGCACCTGAACACTTTGTAAAGGCCTCAGATGGGATTCCCATCCAGGTCCACGTGTCTGGATAAGGATCATGAGCTTGTTTCCTACGAGGCAGCAAGAAAGAGGAAATGCAGTTGGCCTCAGGGTGAAGTAAATAACGTGACGACAGGCTGAGGTGCAGCTGAACAGAACATAAAATGATTAAAACCCATTTATCCAAAAAGCAACCCAGCTGCACGTAGAACTCGGGCGCCCCTTTTGTCTCGTGATGTTCCTCCTCTTTCAATTATGTTCCAATTTGTCTCCGGTTTCTAAATCTGTACCTCCAGCTGGTCTGCTGACCCCGGACCCCAGAGTGAGGGAGAGGAAGAAGCCGGGCCAGGAGGGGGCCCGAAAGAAATTCACCTGGAAGAAACGCTGAGGAAGGAAACCCCCCGAACTCTAATATGAAACATTCAGGCTGACTTCCCGTTTCCCAGAAGCCCCGTCGACTCCGTTTATTTAAGCTCTTGGAAGAACACAATCAAAGAGGACAGGCCGCCATTTCTTCAACAGGCAGCCCTGACTCAACACGCTGCAATGAGCCTCCTCGGCCACCAGATGGCAGTGTGTGTCAAGAAACACGTGAACAAGATTAATATGGTTATCGAATATATTAAACAACGTTTTTTTCACATAGAAGTACATGTTTTCTTGGTAGTAGTATTTATCTATTTTAGCTTGTGATTACTTGCAAGTGTAACCGTGTTAGATGTTTTCTTCACATTGTCTTATATCTTTGTGTGTGATTTTGGACTTATAATATGTGTGCAAATGTTTGGCATTTGTGCTTGATAAATAATTTCAATTAATAGTTAACACTTAAAATGAAAGATGTCCACTCAATTGATTGTCCAAACCTTTCAGTGATGAACTTCTCCATACCTGCATATGTATATGGTTTCCACCATGTCATAACCAGCTTCAGCCACAAGATGGCGCCGCTTGCACACGTTGAGCAGCCGAGCTTCTGCTGCTGATTATAATAATATCTGTTCAGGGCAATTAGGTCATTAATGTAATGGATTCTGATGAATAAGTAATGCTCGGTGCAGTTCATCTGCTAGAAACAAAATAACTAAAAATAAAACATCTTGGAAAAAAGGATTAGACAATTAGATAAATGGGCTAAGTTTACAGTGTGAAATAAAAATCCTGCACAGACTTATTTGAGATATTATACTAATATATCGATGGCCGAAGAGCAAAACCTAAAGAGCTAAACAAAATGCAAAACGTGTTTTCTTGCAGAATACTATTTGTTAAGGATACCCAATACATAATACAAAAATACAAAAAAAATATATATATATATACAAAGTGCAGATAGGGTTATTCCCCACTTTTCCTGTATCATTTTGCAGATAGGAGGTTTTGCAATTTGGCCATCGACATATGATGACAGGTGCAGTGTCCACCTGTAGTGGGTGTAGTGGGTGAGGGGGCGGAGGCTGGGGCGGGTGGAGGAGGGGTGGAGTCCAGACAGGCGTACTAGACTACTACCCGAGTCAGTGTGAGGGGAACGAGCGCAGCAGCAGCTCGGCTCCACCTGTCCTCCGGTTCTCCTTAAGACGGGAGGCGAGGTACCGGCGTCATTCCGTCGCGTGCCGGTCCAATGGAGGCCGCGGTGCTGAACCACGCCGCGGTGCCGGAGCTGGACTGCAACAGCAACACGCTGAACGCCGAGCTGGAGGTGAAGAAGCTGCAGGAGCTGGTCCGCAAGCTGGAGCGGCAGAACGAGCAGCTGCGGACCCGGGCGGGGAGCTGCTCGGGCGGCCCGCTCGGGCTGCTGGCCCCGGCCTCGGCGTGCGCGCTCGGCACCGCGGGGGGATACCGCCTCGCGAGCCCGCTGCCGACCCTGCGGTGCCGGCCGTCATCGGGGTCGCTCTCGCCCCCGGAGGAGCCTTTCGACTATTTCCACCCGCACTCAGGCGGAGATGAAGATGATGATGATGAGGAGGAGGAGGAAGACGGATCCGGATCCGAGCCCTCGGTTCTGGATGAGCTGGAACTTTTGGATTTCGACTCTCTGTGCTGCTCGGACGAGTCCGACGAGACGTGGTAACTATTAAATAAGCCAGCCATGTGTTGCTTTACGCAGAGGCTTTGAAGCCCGTGACTCCTGCGTGCCCGCGCGCTGGGGCTGCTGCTCCCGTGGAGGGCGCCGGGTTCCCCCTCGTTGTGTCTGGGTGCTCCCGGAGAGGCCACCCGTTAGCAGGCCCGCCATCCGGGCTGCACTAAGCTGCCATTCTCCCTCTGAGCAGGCGACACATTCATATTTCTTAATGATGTCATATTTAACATTGGTGCCTTGCTCTTCCCCAGTGCCACGCGGGGACTCGAACCCAAACGGTGCCTGAAGGCCACACATTCCACGAGATGGTTAAAAAACCCTGTAACCTGTCATTTAATATCGTCTTCCACTGCAAAATATATTTGAGGTTGTTGCAAAGACACCAAATCCAAATGATGCATTATGTTGCAGCCTGCAGGGTGAAGTGACGACCATCTCATGCAAACAAACCAAGGGGAGGGAAGTTTGAATAGTTGAGTTTTAAAGCTGCAACTAGTTCCCATTAATTTAGCTTTTTAACTTCATCAATAAGGTCCTTTTTATTTTTTTTAGAGGTGGCAACTTCAATCTGCTTTGTTTTTTTCTGTCCAACAATGAAAAAATTCCAATGTGTTCAATCATGAATATTGATGAAACACTAATAACTTGTAATTTGAATTGATCCCCAGCTATGCAGTGCAAACATTGCCGTATGAATCCGGTAATAAAATGGTTGCTTACGCGCTGAGATTTACACTCCGGCCAGTTTATTAGCTTCAGAAGAGGCAGTTAAAATCCAGCAGTAAACCTGCAATAAATCCCCCCAGTTATGTTGTTTACACTTCATATACTTTTTTTAAGAGGTGTTTCTGACATGTTGTCCCCCCCATCTGTATTAGTGAGGGTGGACACACAGGAGATCAACGTTATCTTTGAAGAGTAAAGAGCTGACCCCTCCCCCCTCGCCTCACCACCTTCTGTCTAGGAATAGTAACTGAGGTGTGTGTGTGTGTGTGTGTGTGTGTGTGTGTGTCCCCCTCCCTCCAGGTCTCACCTGATGTCAATGAAGGTTGTAATCTATAATTCAGCTCCCTCCGTGTTGCCCGCAGAGCAGAACGTGGAGAAGCAAGTTCAGGGCTGTCAGCATGTATCTGATCCTCCTCCTCCTCCTCCTCATATCTAACCGGCTGATTAATCTGTGCTGAAAGTAATGATGAGCTGGAGCCCTACTTTTCTTTGTGTGTTTAGGGATAATTAGCTTGCGACGTTCGGCTGGAGAGCACGAGCGCCCACATGTTGGCGTCTCAGAGCTGCTGCAGACGGTCGCTCATGAACGATTCTCCAAACCGACCCGCGGCGGTTGAGACGACGGGTTCGACTCTCAGCCTTTCACGTCTTGTGTCTCCTTCCAGGTTGTACGTGTCATCGAGAGCCAGAGGGTCCAGAGACGACCCCCTCCCGCCTCTGCAGTGGTGCCGGCAGGTTCTGGACTCTCCCAAATCGGAGGTGGAGGCCGCCAGGAGGTCGCTGTCCCTCCGCCTGGAACAAGGTACGAGGCGACAGGCGCTCGCTCAATGGGAAGGAAAATAAGGGGGGGGGTAGATTACAAGTTATTGTGCATCAACACACGGCTGTGCGTCGGAGAGGAGCTAAGTGAGTGATGTCACACCTTTCTGGTTTGTTACCAAGCTGTTCAGAGTACTGCGAGAACACACAGCAGATCACGGCAAGCAGATGCCTTCTTCAACAGAACCGTTTCTGGATGGAAACGTTCTCCTTTCAGGGAGCGAAATAATCGAGGGAAACTTCCAAATTACAGACAGAAACGAGGGCCATCCCCATCGGGGGGGGGCGGTGGGGGGTGCAGGCGGGCCCTGGGTGCTCAGGGTGCTCAGCTCCGGTTCACCAGTATGATACAGATACTGAGGTTTGGTCCAACATGGTATGGATACAGTAGCTGGTCGTCTCTCGAGCAGCTGATTTGTGCTTGGCTTCTTTCTAGACTCGCCAATATCACCAGCAGCAATGACCTCAATAGACCACAATGCAATGCGAGAATCTCTTTTGGTTTCAAGGTGTGTGTGTGTGAAGGGTGAATGAGTTTCTCTCCGTCTAATGAACGATGCAGGAGACGTCTCTGTAGAGTTCAGTCTCCGGCTGTTTCTAGATTGTGATTCGTCTCGTTTCCTTGAAAGAGGAACGCGTTGGGAGAGCATCTAATGTCTCAGGCTCGTTCGCACTTAGACGCTCTAGAAGTGGATGTTTAGGGGTTATTTTTTATTTACTTTCCCCTGATTATTACTCGCGCCGCTTTGTCTTTGTTGGGTATCTTTTACTCCCCCACAGACTCGACCCGGGGCCGATGAGTTGGCAGGACGCGGCTCTCCTCCGGGCTATTTCAGACAGGTGTGCACAGCTTCGAGGTGTGAGCTTATCGCTCGGTGACTCGCAACAACAAATCTTTGGCCACGGAGAACTGTGAAATGGTTTCTCGTCTCGGCTTCATAGCTGGATGCTCTTGCTGACTTGTGGAGGAGGCAGTCTGGCACCAAAAATAAACGTCAGTTTCTTGAGTCTCAGACGGACGTGATCGTCTAAAATGATACAGAAAGCAAACCATTTGCAGACAGAAGTGTTGGATCTTGGAAATACTTGTAGGTGTTGAGTTGTTTCTGTTCTACGAGGAAAAGAGGAAACAAGTGATGTAGCATTGCACTCCGACTCAATGCATGCATTTTTAGGGTCACATTACCCACGATGCAACTCGACCGCTGACGGTTCAGAGATTTGGATATGTTATGCTGCCACTGATTTTTGTTATTGAGTCTGTCAATTATATTTCCTTGATGAGTTTATGAGGCATTTGGTGGCCCGAGTGTCAGAAGAAGAGTCTCGATGGACCTCTCCGTCATCCCTTCACTGCGACTAATGCGCCTCAGCAGGGCGGTCGCCCTTCCAGACTGTAATCCGTCCACTTCTTGTGGCATTAAGCAGATCAGGCCCGGGGTCACCTGACCCTGCGAGTCTGCGTCACTTAATTATATCATGCACCACAGAAGAAGAGGAAGTGGTAAAAATGACATCCATCATGGTCCCACCATGATGGATGGTCCGAAAAGTCGAGACCTGTGAATCTATACTGGTGTCCTGGGTTGCGTTCAGCGTTGTCATGGTTACCGCACGCAATGCAATGGGCTTTTTTAAAGAAAATAGACTTCATGTCTGGAGCTTGTCGACAGCCGACCTGGGAAAACAAAAAAAGCAGTTTCAAGTGAAATTATAGATTTAAAAAAAAAAAATGTGTTTCCAGCAATACACTGACTATATTCCCATACATGCACATACATAGAGTAAGCAGATTAATACAGTACGTTTGATCTAACTGACTATTTGAGTTAGCATGTGGTTGTTTTTTTATCAATTCAGACGACGTCATTGTGTATCACGATATCTTTATAGATGATTTCACCCGCTGAAAGGCTCTAAAGTACGTTATTAAACGGTTTCCGTGGCGTTGCACCAGCTGTGCATCCGGTTGCATCAGAGGCGGCGAGGCGACACCTCTCCACGCCAACGGGGTGCCGAGCATCGCTCCAGTCCTCCCACCAGCTCGGCCCCGCCATCTCTCTGTCTCTCCATGCTCGCTCTCCACTGTGAGGCGAGGAGAGCCGTTGCCATGGAAACCGTTTACATGAAAGGAATGCACCCCCTCCCCTTTCTGAGCTTTTAAGTGGCTTGTATTCCCATCGACAGGTAGTGGAAAGATAGAGAGAGAGATAGAGAGAGCCTCGTCCTGCATCCTGTAACACACGCTTTAGTAAGAGCAGCACATTTTTATGCATCTTTATTCCCAAGATATTCTGTGTCTGTGTGTGTGTGTGTCTGTCTGTGTCTGTGTGTGTGTGTGTGTGTGTGTGTGTGTGTGTGAGTGAGAGAGAGACTCTGCACCAGGTACAGCTGCAGTGTGTGAGCGAGCCGCTCCATTGAGTTGAATGCAGCTTTGTCCTTTTGTGCCGAGCGCGTGTGGATCTGTTGAATAGAGCGGTCGGTGACGGTCACAGTGCTGGTGAGGTAACCGCTGCACAGAGCGGCCCTCTCTTCAAAAATGCTCCTTTGTGTGTTTTCATTTCTGTATTCGCCTTATTGTTTTGGAGCTGTGAGAGGAGTTTCCTTCAGGAATTGTCTTTCATATTCTGAATGAAGGGTCGAGTTAACGGATAAGGATGTAAAAAATGAATGTCGTCTGCATACACTTTGCACTGGGCATCTTTGGAAGTGTTTGGGTTTAGGCCAAAAAAAAAATTACATTTAATGTGTGAGAGACTAATGTGTCAGATGGTGTTGTTTTAACATCAGAGGAAGGGGACATTTGGTCTTAACCACAATCTGCCATTAATCTGCTCCGCTGCTTTAACAGCGAGACACGTACTTGGTGAGAAGGAGCAAGGTGGTGTGTGGGAAGTGTAGTCTTAATGCTGGGAGGCACACGTGAGATGTGAAAGTAAGAGCTGATTTAAATGAGAGGAGAACCAACAAGACGGGGAATATGT
Source organism: Ophiodon elongatus (assembly GCA_016806645.1). Lineage (NCBI taxonomy): Eukaryota > Metazoa > Chordata > Actinopteri > Perciformes > Hexagrammidae > Ophiodon > Ophiodon elongatus. The sequence goes on along the minus strand of JACSYO010001808.1, from coordinate 11,471 downwards.
TCTGGAGACTTCTCAGGGCTCCTTTTATTTATTTTTTAGGGCTGGACGAATGGAGAAACGCATCTGATTGGGATTTTTCTGACCAATGTTGCGTTTGAATTGAGATTAAACTCAAGATATTGGTTGTTTACACTGTCATGTCAATATATAAAGAGATGATCCTTCAGCTGTACCCGTGTCACCTTCATGAAACGCTGCATTTTACAATGATGGCTTATTCTCATCGATCTGGCACCTTTGTGTTTATTATAAGCCGCTGATGTTTTTTAAGGGAGTGATTTTGTATGAACATCCCCTCTGCTTGTGTCTCCTCCCTCCCCCCCCTCCCTCCCTCAGTCTCCAGGTGGCGGCGCTCCCTGTCCAGCCCCTCCCCCTCCTCCTCCCCGGGCCCTCCTGTGAGTCGAGTGGCCGGAGTGTCGCCCGTCAGCTCTTCCCCTTCCACCAAACTCTGCTCCACTCCCCAGTCATCTGAGCGACACGGTAACTCGGGGACTCGAACGCTCGTAGCTCCGGAGCAGCTCTGACCAAACATACGTGTTCTTAAACTCTCATTTCTCCCCTTCAGCTCCATGCCTCTCCTCCCCGCTCCACCCGGTCCTCCATCGGACGCTGAGTCCAGTGGGGAAGGATCTCACCCCCGTCTCCGAGAGGACTCCCACCTTCTTCCCCGCCAACCGCAGTAAGCCTCGGCGCTGCTTCACACACACACACACACACACACACACACACACACACACACACACACACACACACACACACACACACACTCCGGCTGAATATTCCATCGTTGTCGTAATCAGAACGTTAACGTTGCAGGTGAAGCCGCTCGGCGTAGAACTGGGTCAGCCGCCAGCCTTTTTAGATATCGCTTCAACTGCGTTCGCGTGGGAGTCTGAGAAATGTATATCTCCGCCTCTGGCTTCAGGCGGCGTTTCAGCTGCAGAAATAAAACCGTGCCGCAGCCTTTTTGTGCATTATTCGTGATGGAAACAAGACAATGTTCCAGACACAGCAGAGGGTAAAGCTGCAGGGGAAGGAGAGAGTCCACACGGGGGTACTGTGGGATGTCTGTGTGGTAGCTACAGCCACGGGGGCTCACTGGTGGCCTTCTAGCCCCAGGCTTGATTCCATGACCACAAACGCCATTCAATGTAGTTTTTTCTTTGTTAGATATGCTATGTGGTATTCTGAAAATAAAACCTGCATTCATCCAAGTTCCCCATTTTATGTTACCAGCCAAATATGATGTCATTCAGGCCACAGCCAGGGTTTTAGAAATGCAAATTCCACCAACCACACACAAATAAAAGTGTTTTCTAGAAATACTGTTTTCTGCCCTTACCCCAATACAATGCAAGTAGATTTGTTTTAATGTTGGGTGCATATAGTGTTGAAAAATCAGCAGCAATATGTCTGTCTGGAAACGATGTCCAGACCGCAGAGAGATCTACCAATAGACCGAAGTGAGAAAACATGTCAACTTTGGGTGAAAGGTGACCCAAAAAAGGCTCATAAATGGTGCAGAAAACGTCACCACATAAGCCCAGAATGTGACGGAGGTAATAAGAATAGTATTAATGATTTTGGAGGATTATTTCAGAGAGACGTATCAGGAATATCACTAACCGGGGAGAGGTTGATCTAACCTCTCTGATGGTGTTTCTGCCTTACTGCTGCTTAATAGACTCTAATTCTCAGAGCCAAGGATCGGCCTCCATTAGTTTGGATCCTTCACCTTTTTGTAGAGGACTCTCAGAAGACTCGAGAGCTTTTCTCATTACTGAGCCACTGAATTTGTTTAACCCTGTCGCTTTAAGGGGAGGAGAAGTGGCGTGAATTGAGCTGTTTTCCTACACTGGTTTACTTTTTTGTCTTTTTTTTTTTTTATTAAAGGCCGCAGCCTCCGACTCTCCGCCCTCAGCCCCCAGTCGTCCATGGACGGTGACCTCGGCTCTGCGGGGCTGGAGGAGGACGACTCCATCACTCTGGGATACAAACTGCAAGACCTCACCGACGTCCAGGTCATGGCCCGACTGCAGGAGGAGAGTACGTTGTGTAGAATTAAAACGGCAAATTGCAGAGCTTTTAGTCCCACTGCATGCTGGCTGTATTGATCTTTTTTTATTTCAGTTGTATCTAAAGACAGTGCATACAAAAGGTTTCTCTTAAATATATGCCTGCTAAGTCTACTTCATGTTTTATGTCAGTGTTTTCTAGTTTTGTTTCTGTGTGTACCAATCTTCTGCTGTCCATCTGTCTCTCCTGTTCCCTCCTTTCTAATATTTTAACACATGGCATCAGATCTCAGAGCTCATCGCTACTTCAGCTTCATTAACCCCAGAAGGTGATGATTGTGTGTGTGTGTGTTTGTCCTGGCCGTGTGTGTGTGTGTGTGTGTGTGTTGCACGCTGGTCCTCATGTCTCGCTCCCCCAGGTCTAAGGCAGGACTACGCCAGCACGTCGTCCCTCCTGGCCAACCGCCGCAGCCAGAGCTTCACCTTCCAGCTCAGCCAGCTCAGCGCCGGCCCCGGCCTGGACGAGGAAGACGAGGAGGACGACGAAGACTACGGCCTCCTGCCCCCGCCGCAGCCGCGCCTCACCCGCCTGCCGCACTCCCACACCTTCTCCAGTATCCGAGACTGGCGAAGAAGCACCAGTTCCCTGTCCACCCCGTCCACTCCGCCGCACCCCTCCGCTGGGTTCGCCTTTCAACCTCAGCTCCAGCTCCAGCCCCTGGGACTGGGACTGGGACTAGGACTTGGACTGGGACAGGGACTGGGCAGCCTCTGCGCAGCCGAGCAGCTTGGCTTCAGACCAGGATCAGGTGAGAAAGGATCCGATATATCCTGTACACTGCACCGAATGCAGAAAACCATTAGGCTACTATGTGATGTGGCATTAGGCAGCGAAGAGCCAGATATTTCTCCTCAGGCGATGGAGGAGACCCAACACCGAGCTAAAAAGAGACTGATTATTGCAACCCAAAAACTGAATGAAAACACGCAGGTATTTTAGTATCACACTTCCATGAAGCTGAGGGACTTGCAAGAGACAGATAAAAATTAAACAATGGTCAAACTTGATCCTCCACTCCTCAAAATGCAACTTTAAATGAGTCTTCTGAGTCTCGCTTTAAGTTTTGTTGTTGAAAAAGTGACGTAGAAACACGCTACCTTCACAACGTACGGCTGTCAACAGAACTAATCAGTTATCTCTTTGTTTATGTGTTTTGTACGTGAAACATTTGTTTGTATTCGCAAATATGCGTATGGCGTATTGTATTGGGGGAAACTTCATCATGGCGTCCAGCCGAATATGACAGTAAGTCCACGTTTTTCTCTAAATTCAAAAAGAAGTTTGTCTCTTTAACCTCACAAACATCCAGAATTTATCTCTGTCGACATCCAACTTTAAACCCATCAATTAATTACCTTTTCTTTTTTTTTTTTTAAATGTTCTTTCTCACAAATATTCTCATCCCGCCTTTCCTCGCTAATCATGCGTCGATTCCCCGGACTGACCGCCCCACTGATGTCCTTACCACCTAATAATAACTCTGTCTAAGCCTCTTGTACCAGCGCCCGTAAAGCCTTCAGACTGGCGTGTGTTTCCGTTTCAGGGCGAGGACGAGCCAGAGTTTGATGGGATTAGGGTTAGGAGTGTATATCTGACTGGGGGGGCTGGAACCTGTTGTTACGCTCAAGGAGGTCACGGTCAGCTTTTATGTGCCGTCTGAAGGGGCGGCGTCATAATGAAGGAGCAGGCATGACCCCACAGCTCGCCATACGGAATAATGGTTTATTTTTAATGATTTGAGACGTTCGTCTTTTAGGGGTCTGTTGTTACTCTAAGGTCTGCGTTGTTTAACTTCCTTTATTGACGTTTGTTTGTCTGTCTCTGTCAGATAAGCTGCGAAGGAGCATGCCTAACCTTGTCAGAGCTCCCAGCATGCCTAGTGTGCCCAGTCCAACCAATCCTAGTGCTTCCCCTTCTTTGCTTCGTAACAGCCATAGTTTTGATTCGTCCAGTGGACTGGCTCGACTGCAGTCCTCCAGTAGGTGTTTTTTTTTTCTTATCAACGTTTATTCATATGAAATGCGCACGCAAAAAGGATCAAATTTGATCTTTCATCCCCACCGTCTCCAGTCCCCTCCCCAGGCCAGCTGCAGAACCGGGTCCAGAGCGTCGGGAACTTCTCCTCGTTGTCCCGGAAACCGCTGAAGGCCACCGCCTACGTCAGTCCCACCATTAAGGGCTCTGCCTCCATGCCGACGACCCCCACCAGCCTCCAGTGTCTGACTATTGGCGGCGGGGGAAACGGCGGGGGCGGCAGTGGCATCCCGATGCTCAGTAAACCTCCGGGTGGAGGGGGGACGCCTGCCTCCACCCCGAACACGCCCCGCAGGAGCCTGCCCCGCCCCGCCTCCTTTGTTGGCACCCAAAGCTCCACCCCCCGGAGCAAGGTGGGCCAACCATCACGGAGGTAAACCCTTTTATTGCTGGATTAAATACAAATTCATATTCACGCTGTCACATGAGTAAACAGTAAATATCCTTTTCCGTCTCATCAGCTGATTTTTAGATTTGACCGTTCTTTTATTATCTTCCTCAGTTTACTGACGCCTCCAAAGAGCTTGTCCACCCTCAGTGCCCTTCGTGACAGCAACTGGAGAGACGGCTGCTACTGATGAATGGTGCAGTAGTGCAGTGGAAACCCCGCTGGCTGGGGTAACTCACTACACCTCCACACAAACCTCTTCCTTGGAGACATTCAATGGGTTTGACCAAAAAGTAACTGCATAAATCTCCCGCATAGAATAGTTTCACGTGATCCAAAAAGGCCACGGCTGAACTGATCCCTCATGTCATCCATTCAATTCTATGCAGAATCTCTTCGGGGAAGGCGGGTTGTGTGAGTCAGGTCCCATTTTTACTGACGGCGTGACACTCTTGAGTTCCGTGCCAAGAGGGAGTTGTTCCCTGTTGCCCTTGTGCAATAAACCACTGGCTGTGGGCTACTAGTAATACTAACCCGCTACAGAGGGCTGCCAGTTTTTATGAGAAAACAAAAGCCTCACAATACTGTGTATTTATATATTTATTTTAAATTACCTTTTTTGGAACTAATCAGGTGTTTTTCCCTCTGGCAACAGGCGCCAACGATGCTGCTAAAAATTAATCAGTTCCAGTTTGGGCACATTTGGTCTAATTTTTACAAGACGTTAAAGTACGTATTTGTGTACAAAGCTAACTATTAAGTGTGCTAATTATATATTATTATACGATTATACATGGTTGAATTTTAAGTGTGACCAAAAGTAATATGTCTGACTGCGTTTACAAAATTGTCTCACCATAAAAGCTGTGCATATTAACACTTTTAAATTGTTTAATGCCCTATAAGGGATCTGTTCCTGTTGCACTTTGTACAAATCTCTGAACTCACTGATAGTTTTCTGTTCTGTTTGCTAATGTTTGCACTTTGTTTTACGTTTGACCTTCTGGATTTAGGGGGAGAAAACGGTTAGTGAAATGTTTTTTGGGGGTTTTCAGTTGTACACGGCATAATGTAGCACCCTTGTTTGTAATATTGTATTTAAATGACCGTCACATTTCACAAAATCCTGACACTTTTGTTACTGTGATGGAATAAATGACTGAAACCTTTTAATAAATAAATACTGAATTAAAAATAACTTTTTTCTCACTACTTTATGTTGACTATAAAACTGCATATATATATATATATATATATATATATATATATATATATATATATATATATATATATATATATATATATATATTTATATATATATATATATATTTATATATATATATATATATATTTATATATATATATAGTTTATAGAATAAAAAATATATATATATATATATATATATATATATATAAATATATAAATAACTTTTTTAGATATACACAGCCTTTTATATTAAAACCATTTAACACTTTATTTTGATTTCACACATAATTCTGAGTCATGAAAAGTGTAATTGATATGCTCCAGTTAGGATGCAACAAGCTGTGATAATAGTATGAGACATGTCGCCACCTAGTGGTAGAATTATGGAAATATTCTCTGGCAGCTCAAATCTTACAATTTAACTTTAAACCTTTTTATTCAACGAAAAATCAACAGGTTGAACCAGAATAAGTTATTCTTTATACTATTAAATTCCAACAAATGGTTCTTAAACAGTTTTTTAAAAACCTTGATTGTTTGAGACTTGCGTGTAATTAGAATAATTGACCACGTAAATAAATATAATTAATCAGTTTTTGTTCTTCAAGTGACTGATTACATAATGTTTTGAGAAGAAATAACATCCTGATTTGATGGTTGTTTCACACCGTATTAATTTAGTCGGTAGTCCTTGTATGTAAAATATGTTCTTGGTTAATCTTGAATGGTTTTGAGTAAATATCTATGTACACATATGAAGAGGTATTTATCTGAAATTAAATGTCCAATGCGCAAACGCACTAAGATTTTATGCAGCCGTGTATTTTTCAGAAATATGGTTCTAATTGGTTCTCAGAGTAATTTATGACATCAAATAACACTTATGAAGCTGAACATCATTTTGTCCAACAGTGATATTTCTGTGCAGGGTAAAAATATAAAGAAAGTTACTTTAAAATGCAACTTTAATGTGTGTTCTGTCCTCCCAGCTGCAGGACTAGATGGATGATATAGCTATCTATAAAAGTACAGATACATAATAGATAAAATCAGAAATAACTAATCATACAAAAGTGCCCTTGTTGGTAAAGACATTTGAATTATAGAAGGAATAGTTTGAAATTGTGTACGTTTTTGGATCTACGGTTCCCATAAGTAGTTCCTGATTGCAACGTAGTCCTGGATGCACAGTCAGACATCACTGGGTCACTTTAAAAACTGAAGAAAGCTTAAAAGTGATGAATATCAGGTGAGAGCTGGAGTTTAAAGCGTCTTTTTTTTCTGGGATTTCTCAGCGGATTTACAGACGATTGTTGCGATGGACATCAACGGTAATGATATTCCCAGGAAGAGTAAGTCACAATGAATCTAAAAATATATGTAATATCATGTCTGGTTGAGTTATATGTAGAAAATCAAGCGAAATGTTGAACTGTAAACAGTAAGAGCTAAGAAAACCTGCCAGCCCTTCTAAAGCTCATTAATTAACTGCTCTTCTGTTTCCGGTTTTAAGCTGAGCTACATATTTAGAAACATGTGTAAGACAAAAATACAACAGAAGAATAAGTGCACAAATTAAACATTGTGGGTTTTGCAGACTGGTTCAGATATTATATACATGAAGTATAATTAATTGTTTTTAGTCCAAAAAATGCTGTTGAGGAAGATGAAGCAAGATAAGTAAGATTCAACTGATTGAAGTATAAGGTATTAGCAAAATGTCATGTCACAATATAGTTTATCAAATAAAAGTTGAAAATAAACAGTCATAGTATGACACGGAGAAAAATGTTATTCATCTATGGATTGTTAGTATGAAGTATCTTATCCGTGTATTGTTTGTACCTTTTAATGTATTTTTTGTTATTGTTCAACAGCGCAGTTTTTGTGTGAACCAACCAGCGGCTGAAGCGCTGTCCACGTGACACTTTTGGCTCAGGTGGACTTAATGACCCGATGACGTATCCAAGATGGCCGACAACAACCTGAGCGGTTACTGCTTCATGGAGACGAGACCAGAGGAGAAGGGAGGCTGGCAGCTAACGTTACTTGTGACCAAACCTTGAAATGTTTGGTACGGTGTGTTTTGTTATGGATTTGAGATTTGAGTTTTGCACTGTGCAAAAATAAAACAGATATTTTCTTCGGTTGCCATGGAGACAGAGGACAGGAGAACAGAAATATTTTCTCACTGCATTTCCTTTGTGGTGATGTCGAACATTTTGGGTCTTAAATTAGGTAGAAATGGGAGTAATGTGTGCTTTTATTAAGAATACACTTTGAATATTTGTTGTTATAAACTGCATTAAGACACCTCCCCATTCCCACTGCATACGAAAACAGTACAACCTCTAAGTTAAGTACCCAAATGACCAATATCTTCATGGCACTGACGTCAGCCAATCTCAAAAAAAAAAAACACTGCGTTGGTGTGACTTATGGCACATATTCATCCTGTATTATGTGATTCAACATCATCGTTATGACGTTTTGATGAAAGGGGTGAAGCAGGGTCAAATGGGCACGTTTCACAACACAAAAATGTGTTCAAAGTAAATACTGAGATTATTGAATATCGAGATCTTATGTCACATTATGTCCACGAACTACAAGATCTCCTTAAAAGTTTTTTTTTCAGCAGACACAACAAACGCATTGAAACAGACAGACATGTAAATATGTATCTGTAAAGGCATGGAATAAGCAACGAGGTAACAGTTATCGACTGCATCGCGGTTTATGATCCGAATGAGAGCTGCAACAACAGCACTTTTCTTTCATACTATCACATAAAATGTTTAAAACACATACTGTTTTGAATATTTACTGTATATCACCCTTTTCATTAAATATAAAGGCCGAAGCTTAGAATGACTCTTATAGATATACTGTCTATACAGGTTCTGCATTGCCCTCCTTTATAGCCTTGGCAACACTTTGTACAAGATAAAACTTCTCTTTTCAATTTATATAGATCTCCGCAATATAGACATTCAAATCTACAGCAATTAATTTGTTAAATATCAATTCTTAAACATTTCTGATCTTTTATAATTGAGTATTAATCTAGAATAAAAAAATAAAAATAAAACTTTTATCTAAAAAATACAGCATGACTTCACGTTGCTATGATGACGGAGGCAAAGCAATAAGGTAGAATTGCTGCTAAAATATACATTTAAGCCGTAGGGTGTGTAGCCAGAAGAACAGACAAAGGACAGTAATGTTGATATTCAACACTTAGAAGATGAAATAAGAGACAGAGAGAGGAAGGGAGGGGGAATGTTTTGTACGTTTAGGAGAGGACACTTGTCAAAACTAAACGACTCAACAGTTTAGTTCCAGGGGAAACCTCAGTGTGGAAACTAGAAGAATCCCCACGAAACATTAGTCTGTTGTCTCAGATCAGATAGCTCATGGGTGGTGAGGTAGATGGGGTAGCGTGATAGAAGAATGGCTAAGAGTCAGGAGGTTGTTGGTTTGAATCTTATGAGGCTCATCTTGTTTTGAGGTGTGATACTCAAACAAGAAGTCAAATACACCAAGAAACCATTCAGGTGTCAGGTGTTGGATAGCTCAGGTTGATGGGTGAAGGGCTGGAACCTTGTGGGTTTGAATCCTGGGGGTCGGGGGTTCGAATCTTATAAGTGCAACAAGTTTTGAGGTCTGACACGCAATGACAAAGTCAAATATACGAAGAGAAAAGCTCTAAGTGCGAAAGGGACTGGTAGCACAGTGAAGAGCGCAGGTGGTATTTCTCCTGTAACCTCGATCTGTACCGAAGGGTTCGAACCCCATAAGTCCCTAGTGCACTGCCGCGGAGGCAGTCGTGGGGGCATTGTCCCCACCGGTTGTTTCGGAGAGATGTAGCCAGAGGGTTATGGAGAAGAGGTGGAAGACCAGCTGAACTTTTTAAAGAGAAGTAAGTTAGTTAAGTTAGTTAACTAAGTTAGTATATTGCTTAGCCTTACTTACTTACTTACTTACTTACTTACTTACTTACTTACTTACATACACACACACACACACACTACTTACTTACACTAACTACTAACTACTTACACACATACACTAACTACTTACTTACTTACAACTACACTAACAACTTACTACATACACTAACTACTTACTACTTACAACTTACTACTTACACTAACTACTTACTACTTACAACTTACTACTTACACTAACTACTTACTACTTACAACTTACTACTTACACTAACTACTTACTACTTACAACTACTACTTACACTAACTACTTACTACACAACTTACTACTTACACTAACTACTTACTACACAACACTACTTACACTAACTACTTACTACTTACAACACACTACACTAACTACTTACTACTTACAACTACTACTTACACTAACTACTTACTACTTACAACTTACTACTTACACTAACTACTTACTACTTACAACTTACTACTTACACTAACTACTTACTACTTACTACTTACTACTTACACTAACTACTTACTACACAACACTACTTACACTAACTACTACACACAACACTACTTACACTAACTACTTACTACACTACTTACACTAACTACTACACACAACACTACTTACACTAACTACTTACTACACACACTACTTACACTAACTACTTACTACTTACACTAACTACTTACTACTACTACTTACACTAACTACTTACTACTACAACTTACTTACACTAACTACTTACTACTTACTACTTACTACTTACACTAACTACTTACTACTACAACTTACTACTTACACTAACTACTTACTTACACTAACTACTTACTTACTTACACTAACTACTTACTACTTACTACTTACACTAACTACTTACTACTTACAACTTACTACTTACACTAACTACTTACTACTACAACTTACTACTTACACTAACTACTTACTACTTACACTTACTACTTACACTAACTACTACTACTTACACTAACTACTTACACTTACACTTACACTAACTACTTTCATTCATTAATAATTCATTTACACTAACTACTTACTTACTTACACTAACTACTTACTTACTTACACTAACTACTTACTTACTTACACTAACTACTACTTACTTACACTAACTACTTACTTACACTAACTACTTACTTACTTACACTAACTACTTACTTACTTACACTAACTACTTACTTACACTAACTACTTACTTACTTACACTAACTACTTACTTACACTAACTACTTACTTACTTACACTAACTACTTACTTACACTAACTACTTACTTACACTAACTACTTACTTACTTACACTAACTACTTACTTACTTACACTAACTACTTACTTACACTAACTACTTACTTACTTACACTAACTACTTACTTACACTAACTACTTACTTACTTACACTAACTACTTACTTACTTACACTAACTACTTACTTACACACACTATACTTACTTACACTAACTACTTACTTACACTAACTACTTACTTACTTACACTAACTACTTACTTACTTACACTAACTACTTACTTACACTAACTACTTACTTACTTACACTAACTACTTACTTACACTAACTACTTACTTACTTACACTAACTACTTACTTACTTACACTAACTACTTACTTACACTAACTACTTACTTACTTACACTAACTACTTACTTACACTAACTACTTACTTACTTACACTAACTACTTACTTACACTAACTACTTACTTACTTACACTAACTACTTACTTACACTAACTACTTACTTACTTACACTAACTACTTACACTAACTACTTAC